>JAGXOD010000020.1:6802500-7435545 GCA_020368025.1 Brachyhypopomus occidentalis
CCAATCCAGTTGCAGAGCCGTGTTTGTCAGGTATACAGAGTAGTCCTGGATTAGTTGATGCTCCTGTAATGGTTACAGTGTACATGTCTCCTGAACTCTTGAGTGCTGGTGTGAGGCTGGATTTGGATGGAGAGCTTACTGTTATTAACGTTATTGGGTGGATTAGACCCCAGCTATCTCTCTCAAAGCCACTAATCAAAGTCTGTGTGTATCATAATATTCACTTGATTTAACAGAATTAATACAGGATCATTTTTAACTGTCACACAAAGTTCACCAATGCTTTGAAAATTTTGCAAAGGCCCATTTCTGATGCTCTATCTATGTACAGTCACATTGCCAAATTTCTGTTCAGATCATATAGCGCAAACTACTTCACCCGTACACTTGTACGATGCCGTGTGATTACAGTTCCTTCTGGGTGCATATAGGACTTTGCAGAATGGCATGTTATACTGTTCCCTTTAAGGCGTGTCTTCCATACCTTTCAGTGTCCTTGGTTGTGCGTCTTTGGTGAATCCCTTGATGTTGCCAGTGACTCCTGCACCTTGGCAATCATGCCCAAAAAATGCTCTCTAGCATAAAGACCTTAAGGCGGTAGGAGCGGCATCCTGAGATCCCTTTCCGTGGTATTTAACATGCCCTTGACTCTGGTCTGTTTATTTGTTAGTTTTTGGGGAAGGTGTTTTGGGGCCAGAGGACATTCTGAACCAGCATTCTTTAGTCAAACCAACCAAAAACATCATTTGGAAGTCTAAGCTTCCGTTTGTTTGCTCCCTGTTCACACTGGTTCATTAGCTGGTTGTGTAGACCTCTGCTAGGGAAGATGAGGTGGATGGATCTGTATTTTGCTGTAATACTGAGGATGTCCTTGAGGGAATCGTAATTGTGAGGGGTCATACTGTATGCTGGTGCACTGGGTTGACTGTTCCATCATTATTGGTGCATCGAAGGCTTCCTTCATATCATTTTCCGACCGTCGCACACACCTCGATCCACAAAAACCCACGATTGCTTCAACACACAAAATTCGTAGCGCCTGTCCAGGGTAGCAGCGAGGCACATTTGTCCAAGCCTTTCAGCTAGCTAATCCTCTCTGAACATGACCTAGCCTAGGGAAGGCCCACCGCCAGGACGAGTCTCCAGAGTGCCTGCGGTGGGTCGGGCAGCCCCTGCTCCTGCTCCCCTGGGTCCTCGCTGCACCCAGATAAGTGCCGAAAGGGCCAGGCAGTCCGCCCGTCCCGCTGCACGGCGAACGGCCCAAGTTTGGGCACGGATTCCAGCCAACCGGTCGTGTGCCCTGAATCTGAGGCCTGGCCTCTGTGTTCTCTCCTCTGTTGACTGGGTTGTCATAGCAACTCCATGCGAGACCAGGAGGTTTTTACAGGCGGGTGCTGAGGTGCGGGGGGAGGGGGGGCAGAAATGAAGGTTGTTTGAGAGACGGGGGGAGAGAGGGTGATACGGAGGGTTGATTTTTGCTCCAATTTGCTGGGGGTCGATTTTTAACAGCATCATATGTGGAATCTGCTGCTCCTTAGGCCGCTAGTCCAGTGCTGCAACACTGCCCCAGTGTGTGGCCACAACTGTGTCTATATGTGAGACTGCGTGCATGTGTCTGTCTGAAATGGATATATGGCCAGTGTCACTATTCAGATGCTTAGACTTTCTTATTTTTAGCAACATGTTGCAGAACACAGCTCCTGAGGCATCATTGAGTTTTCAGTCTTTTTTAGTATTTCTGCTGTAGTAAATTTGCATGGCGAGCCCTTTTAAGTCTTTCTATTTAAAATTCAGGAACATTTAGTGTGCACTGTGCTTTATTGCTAACCGCTATACTGTCTGGAGCATGGAAGAGCTCGGTGAGACCTCAGAGAGCCCAGCTGGACCCCCACACAATCAGGGCACCCAGCCTTAGCAGAGGAGCTGATCCGGCCAGGCAGACTCGTCTGCCTATTGTTCTTGCCGAATGTCTAGCAGGAGTGAGCGGAATTGTTTTGACAATGACAGCACTTTGTCCTGTCGTGTGGTGGCATGCTTTAAGAATGACCTGCCAGACTTTCTCCAGGGCATTTTGCAATCTTTAAGTGTGTGTGTGAGAGTGAAATGGGTTGTTACTGTGTGCTGGTTATAGGTTGTTACTGGTGCGCCGTGTTCAGCAAATGCCAAATCCACAGTTTAAAAGACCATTGACAGCTATGTCCTGATTTATATACATTATTATTTTTTTAATATAGAAATCGTGATATCTTTGTATGTCATTAATGAGGAATGTATTGTATACAGTACAATAAAGTGCACAGTATGGTGTGTACAGTCTTTGCGATGCTGTAGATGAGATCTCGCATGCACAGAATTTGGCAGCAGTGGTCCGACGTTGCGCTGGATGTCGTCATTCCGCTGGGTCTGGAAGTCGTCCCCTCACATGGATGCCCGAGGCCAGTGAGGCGCTGCTGCTCAGGAAGCTTGCTGGGGCCTCTCCAGTTATGCAGGCCAAGTGTCGAACAAGTGCGACCTTTCTCTGAGAGTTCACGGGCACACCTGCTTTGAGGCCTTTTGACTGCCAGTCACGGTGTAGGTGCTTATGTGACGGTGAGGGGATGTCGCCCCAGGAAGGTGTCCAGGTGGGATGTTTGCAGGGGATGGGTGTTTAAAATCTAGAAACATTCAAGGATTGTGAGCTGTCTGCCTCAAACAGGATTCTAGAAACATTCCAGGGTGAGGTTGACAAGAACTTGACGGTGTTTCTCAAATTGAAAGCTATTACCACAAATATACACACGTTGTACACATGGACGGTGCTACTGTACTGTTGCTGGCTTGTTTTGTAAATGTTGGACGTGTGTTATTTGTGTTGTATATGTCACGCTTGTGTGTTTGCTGATGTGATCAACTGCTGGACCTCATGAACGCAGAACAAATTTCTATGTGAGCGGTTGACTTTGAATGAACAGTGTTTTTTTTAACTTGAAGACAAGCAGAAACACTCAGTCTTGGCTAATGGCTGAGCGCTGTCAAAGAACGGTTCGCTACCAAAGCCTTTTTCTCAGTCCCTCTCGGAACTGGGGAATATATCAATACATATATTGCAGTCGATATTGATGTATACAGTAGTGTTTTTTTTTTTTTTTTTTTACATGGTTTTTAAAATGATATTCGTTATATCGAGCATGGTGAGGACACTCAGTTTTCCATCTGAGGGGATTTAAACACGGTGCATAGATGTCCCGTTAAGCTCTGTCTTTCTCTGGCACACGTGCCCCCACACTTGTGTGTACGTCCGCACGCGCGCACACGCACGCGCATGCCTCGCTGCCCTACCATTGTTCATGTATGCTGCTGTAGCAGTCCTCAGCACATTCAGCATGCTTGATCATTTCTACTTCTCTGATAACCGAATATGTCACTGACAATGGACTTGTTCCTACCTGGCAAGATATAGAGGTCCTGGACTCCAACAAGGTCTTCAGGAGTTTACAGATGCTTTATCAGGCGAGGGGTATGTTGGAGTCTGCTACACCAGACCAGCGCTGCATTTATTCAACACCAGCATGCAGACATACTGTCTGAAAGATGACAATGCACTTACAAAGTCCTCTATTCTGGATTATCTCAATGAAACGTTTGATCCTGACACAGACAAGCTATTGGACATGGCATCCTTCATGGACCCCAGGTTCACGAGTACATACATCGGCCCTGACGACGTTATAAATGTCAAGAGCTGAGTGTTTTCAGAGGTGGAGTCGCTTCTGACTGGCCAGGGCAGCTCACAACCTGACACAGCCTGACCTAAGGAAGCAACAGAACCACCTTGTTCATCACGTACAACAATTCTAAGGGTTCACAAAGGAACTGATAGACCATCAGAACCACCAGCAGTTAAGATTTAACAGTATTATACGCTCCACATCCTCATGTACTGAATCACAGAGGGACGCCATTAATATGGATCTGTCCACCTACGTACAGCTTCCTGAGTCAGACGGTGAAGAAAATCCACTGGAAATGTCAAGAAATAATGTTTACAAAGCTCAGCCATTTGGTGAAAAGAAATATCTGTGTTCCAGCAACAAGTTCCCCTTCTGAAAGGGTGTTGAGCACCGGTGGTAATATTGTGACGGGTGACACAGGGCATCTCTGAAACCAGACACTGATATGTTTGTGTTCCTGTCCTGAACCTGCATAGACAGCACACACAGCTTTTCATAAAGTGAACTCTGTTTAACTTTTATTTGTTATTATTATTTATTTCAGTGTATTTTTTACTTGGGTATAGCCTACATGTGTTGTTTTTAATATTTGGAGCAACTTTCATTACGAGATGTACATGGTTACAACAACACGTCTGCATTGTGTGTAGCGCATATTTCACATATGGCATACAGATAGTTAGATAACGTAGCATATTGTTTTTGCTGGTGCAAATAAGCACTAATACTTTGACATATTTTGTTACGGTTTTCATAATATCGAAACGTATATCACCATTTCTTTTAGGCACATTAAGATGAGTTTTTTGGTCATATCACCCAGCCCAAGTCTCTCTCCCCTTTAAGGTATCATTAACCATTAATCAAGATTGTGTGTGTGTGTGTGTGTGTGTGTGCACTGATATCCACTATAACCTTACAAGACCAGCTGCTTCTGTTCAGCTGCAGTTTCCTCTCCTGTGTCTGTTTAACCAACCGTACTTTTATTATGTCAGTATTCCTCACATCTGTACCTTTTCAGTATTCCTGCTTTTGTAGCACTAGTCCAATGTTGCTACTTGCTGTCCTGTGGCTTCACCAAGCCCTAGTGTTTCATGTCGGGTGTGTTGGAGCTCCTGGTACTGAGGGCTCTGCATGCTGATTTTGGCATCTCTGGAGCTCTAACTAGCGATTCCTTGAAAGAAAGTTGACTGTTACCATCTCAATATTGTGATGTCATTACAAAGGAGTGCGCGTACACACACACACACACACACACACAGATCGAGATTCCCCCCTTTGTGTTATTCCAGACATCCTTGCTATGTCTGTCTGCTGTGTGGAAACCCTGCGTGGCTGCCAATGCTGGGGAGGATGGTGATGGTGGGGAGGGAGGCGCTGGCTGCACAGAGCAGCCCAGCTCCACCTCTGCCGGGCCCAGCCCAGAGTCCCGCGTCCTGTTCACGCCGAGTCCCGCGTCCTGTTCACGCCGAGTCCCGCGTCCTGTTCACGCCGAGTCCCGCGTCCTGTTCACGCCGAGTCCTTTCTCTCCTCTCTTTCAGGCCTGCATCGACGACAACGTGGACATGGTGACGTTCCTGGTGGAGCACCGTGCCTGCATCAACCAGCCCGACAACGAGGGCTGGATCCCCCTCCACGCCGCCGCCTCCTGTGGCTACATGGACATCGCTGAGTATGTACGGCTCTGGCGCCCGCCAGGCTCTCGCGCTTCACACGCTCGCGCCCCGCGCTCGGCCCACCTGGGTGTGTGCAGATTAGGGCTGTAACTGAACTAGCCACTTTGGGGAACTGTATCCGCTAGGACAGAGAGGAGAGCTCTCTGTGGTAATGCTGCTCTTTTAGCTAGGCGTGGCAATTGGCAGAGACATCTGGGTTCAACTCCAGGGGTCAAACTGGGGCCAGGACATCAGCTGCCTCCCCAGATAAACGCACAGGGGTTTAGTCTTCTGTCTTTAAAGGACGTCACACCTGTAGGGCCAACAATTTTGAGGAAATGCCGCTAAAGAGCGTTGAAGTCTTGAATGAGCGCAGTGATGATGTCCTGTTCATGTCATTGTGTGCTAGTTTTGATGTCATTGATATTAAATGTCGTGTTGGGTTCTGAGTCAGTGAAGAGCCTTGGGACACTGTGGTAAGATGTTATCAGAGGACATTTAAATGGGACTATGAGTGGAACTGAACAGCTTCTCTTTTGTACCCTGTCCTGGATAATGGGAGTACTGGCCTGATTTGTGTGTGTGTGTGTGTGTGTGTGTGCGCGCGCCTCGGGCCAATGAACAATATCAATATATTGCGATCATTTAAAATAGAAGGATTATATCACATTCTATTGCTACGTGATCACTGGCTTCTTCATTTGTTTAATTGTTCCATTTCTACAAGGATTCAAATCTGTGTTGGTTAACAGACGCGCAGATACAGAAGAACCTTAGTGTACTTACTGATCACAGGCCCTTTCATCTGCTTTGGTCATGTGACATTTCCTCTCTTAGCCACTTATAGTGATCTGCTGCTCTTCAACTGGAGAAAAAGGAAGATGAATTAAACACCATGTTACAAAAAATTACAGGCTTGGATTCATGTATATAGCTCCCCAATAGTTAAAAGAAAAGTTTAAAGCTCTTGAAAACAGACAAGCTAAGAGGAAAACATACTTCTGTAAGCCTCTGTTTACCTGCTGAGCCATGCATGTCCCACTACATCGATGTAAAATCAGTGGGCGTCAGATAGGGTGTTGAAATTTAACATGGTTTGTGTGGACTATAATTCAATACAGACCTTTGTTATATGCTTTTTAACTCTTATTAGATTGCTTGTATGAAGTAAAATATGATTAAAAATAGTCTCATTAAAGGTGTATATGACAGAAAGCAATATAATTCTCATTTATTTACTGTGAACAATGATCATTTAATATACTCACTTAAATTAGCACATCATTTGCCAACCATTTGCTAATCAGCCCAAGGCTGGTGAATGAACGTGTTGGTTTGTGTGTGCATGTTTGTGTGGTTGGTTTACATAGTATTATTTGCAGCTTAACAACATTTCTACTTTGCGTTGTTCATCCTGGCTGAGCTGTGTCTTTAGTGTGGTTCTGGGGACCGCATCGTGTGTCCTCTGCCTCTTCAGTGCCCGCTGACATAACGCCTGCGCAGTGGCTATACGGTCCAGAGACCTCCTTCCACAACACATGCAAAACTGACCCCAGAACAGTCCTGGCAAAAGTCTCTGTCTGTTAGTGAATCATCGTTCGGAGGAAAACAGGCGGGATTTTGGGGGGACGGAGGATCTTATGTGGTTTGTCAGCCTAATGAAGGAAAGGATGCATTCTGGGTACAGAAGGACAGGATGAGATGATGGCGGGCAACATGCGTCTAGCTCCTACAAATGATTCTGGCCACGAGAGCATTGAACCACATGGTCGCGTTTTCAGACGTAATGGACACAGTGTTAAGTGTCTTAAGACCGGTATCTCCCAAGGTCAGGCCTGAAACCGATGTGATGGTTGAAGTAGAGCACTGTGGGCTTAGACAGGAGAGTAATGAGGGAGATGCTTCTCTGCTGAAACATGTTTGTGATGCTCTGAATGGTTCAGGCCTCCATTTGCACTGTGTACTTTTAAGGATGTTATTCCATCTTTAGGCATTACAGTATAGCTGCCTCGCTGGTGTTTTTTTTTGGGGGGGGGGGGTGTTCTGCATCACAGTAAGCAGTGCTGCTGCAGACAGAGAGATTAGATCTTTGCTCAGTCGTGCTTTGGGTTTCCCACCTGTATCTTATGACCATTAAAGGCTGTGCATCAGCGTTTGAAGGTTTCAACTGTTTATTTATCTTTTACGTAATAAAGATATTACATAGAATGTGAAAATGTGATTTGTGATGTTTGAGAATCAAACGTGGGGAGTAATGATGGTGTAGATTAATCAGAAAGTTAATCGCCATCCTTTGTCTCTTCGAACTGCTCAAAAGCTGAGATGCTGCTGTAGCAACTGTTGCCATGCTGATTGGAGTCACACCCAAGCTGAGCTGAGCGTTGTGGCACATCTCCAGGTACCTGATCAGCCAGGGTGCGAGCGTTGGGGTGGTGAACAGTGAGGGCGAGACGCCACTGGACATCGCGGAGGAGGAGGCCATGGAGGAGCTTCTCCAAAACGAAATCAACCGGCAAGGTACCCCAAACCCACACTTCCTCCTGCCCCCTCTACACCTGTTCAAACCCCAACACACACACACACAAACACATACACACACGCCTGTTATTGTCTTTCACCCATTACACCAACTGTATCATTATTGTTAATATTGTGGTAGCTCTTCCCTAAATTCTATTGCCTTTTCCTACTTGATAGTTAATATTTGTATCATCTTGCATTGCTGGTAATATCCAGCATCCATTATTGCTCACCCAGCTTTCCGGGTGAGATTACGCCGACGATTCTCACTCCTGGTCTTGGAATTCCCCCGTTCCTCTTCATTTGCTGTCTTACCGTTTTCCCTTTTCCCTTTTCCCTTCACACTTTCTTCAGGTAATTGTCAGGAGTATTATGGGTATGTTGGTCCAGGGAAAACTTTGTAGTCTGCAACACACGGACGCCCCTGTTGCAAGACTTAACTGGATTAAGCTGCCACGAGGTGGGAGTGTGTGTGGAGGTGTGTGGGGTTCATTTAAGGTCAGTCACGTGTTTGTCAGGTTGGACCCAGGCAGTGAATGGCCCTTAGAAAATGAATGTCCTTTCTGAGCATGTGTGCTCCGTCCCAGTCAAATCAGGCTGCAAGTTCTGGTCAGTAACATCCACTCTCACTCACATGCCCTGTAATCCAGCTCATTGGGGGGGCATTCATCATGTCCACTTAAGTCACGCTTGCGCAGTCACAAAGCATTTCTTAAATCTCCTGGCAGCTCCGTATCATGTGCGATGCTTACATAACGGAGAAATGTGATCCACTTACTTGGCCCCTTTTTGATGATCTTGAAGTAGCTAGAAAGATTTTTTTTTCCCCTCTATTTTTGGCCGTCCTGGAATGAAGCTGTGGTGCTGGGGAGACGTCCGGCACAGCCACGGCCCTGGGGCCAAAGGTCGCCGTCAGGCCGCCCTACCCTTCGTGACCCAGCCACAGCAGGTGGCACAGACTCCCCCCTGACAGGGAGGTGACAGAGACGCTAACATGCCTGCTCCCTCCACATGCTAGTAGTATTCTTGTTATCTATTACTCCCCGGCCTGACTCATATGGGCCACACCGCTAGCTCCACCCCCAGGCCAGTGTCTCTGCCCAGCTCCTCACTGCACTGCTTTCTGAGTTGAAGCCCTGTAGTGATCTCTGCTCCAGTTTTGAGTCACGTGTGTCATGTATGTTGATGGTGAGCTTTACTTGCTTATTCTCGCCCAATGTACATGACCGGTATTTACCTCGGATTCGAGCGTTGCCGCGGCGTTTCAGCATGATGGATTCTCCTCTTCCCATTTTTAGTACAATTTACTCCTCACATTAGATAAGCTGCTACTTGTGCTAAGAAGTTTGTTATTCATTAGCTTGCTATCCACTACAAAAACTTGAGGCTTCAAACTCCACTAGTATAAATGCTAATCGCTCTCAGTATAAAACTATAAAATTGAAGTTCATATTTAACCTAAAAGGTAAAATGCATGCTATGTGGTTTTATATTAAGAAATATATTTTTGAATGTTTCTAGAAACAGCAGAGCACATTTGAAAACGAGTTCGCCATTTGCATCACGCTGAATCATGGGATTGCCTTGGCGGCCGAGGATCCCATTTAATGTGAAATTCGGCCAGTTTAGGGTAACTCAGTAGGCTGCATATTTAAGGTATGAGAATTTGGACTGCCTATGTATCTCACTATGACGTGAAACGCTGTCTATTTAGCCAGCTCACTAGGTTTTGGGACATACTGGGACACAGAAGCACTTTGGTGAAGTCTATTTCCCTGGAAACTGACTTTTTAAAGAACAAGTCAGCCTTTTGCTATTTTTGCTCCATATCTTTTCTGTTTACATTTGAATAGCATAGCTGTCAGTCTTTTATGCAGGAAAAGGACATTATTTTATGTGAGGAGCATTATTTAATATATGCCAGTAGTTTCTTTTTCAGCAATTTCTCATGTACAGGTACATGAATGTACATCTGAATGTCAGTAAAAGTGCCTTGAGTGCATTTGAGCCTTGAAGTGCCTTTTTGTTATTACCTTATTGGAAGAAATATTGAGATGTATATGGCCATTCAGCTAAAAAAATCTCCAGATAGAAAATTACGAAAATAACGACAAATGAAAAGGGCCTTCGTGACTCATCAGAGGGATATGGTGACTTCAGCCTTTTGTCCCATTTGTGTTCTGTCTATGGGACTGTACACCTGCAGTGATGATACTGATATCTTGGGCATTGCGTTGCACAGACGTCTTCTGGAGGAAGTGGTGAAAGAATATTTAAATCTAATTAAGTGAATTTCTGTAACGAGATTAGAGTCCAATTACGTTGGCCTGTTTGCTATAGATAAGTGTTTTCATGGATGTAACCTGTTGAGTTATTCATTAAGTGAAACTCACTCAAATCATTGAATTATCTAATGCCTAAATTGCAAAGCAGAACACGTCCAGCTGTTGTGTATCTGGTAGCTGATCTGTGAGTGTGTCGGTGTTCTGAAGTGGCCACTCCCCCATATTCAACACCCACTCCAGTCAGGTGTCATGTGTCCCGCACGCTGCCGGCCAGCTATGCGCTACGGAAACGTAACCCATGTCTCGGTATGCAGATTATGTGGGAGCCCTGAAGTTGGAGGCGATGGCCTGTTCGGTCGGCTGTAGCCATTCCTGATCCCTCTCCCACTCCAGAGGGTCTAATACGGGGTGTGATTTGGGTCATAATTACTCCTCAGAGGAGAGGGACGAGTGTCAGCTGCCATAGTTTATGAGGGGGCCCGACGGACTTGGTTTGTATCAGGAGCAGAAGCGGGTCCACTACTCCATGCCAATCTTCTCACCGTGCTTAGCTGTTGACAGTCCCTGCTTGCGGTGACAGTGCTGCGGTCTTCGCACGTCGGCTATGCGCTGGTAGCTCTGTTCGAGAAGATCTCGGCGAGAACAGCAGATGCAGGGGCTGATATGGGGAAAGCAAGCACGCTGCTCCACGGTAGGGGCTGTGTGGTGAGACGTAAACCCTGCAGCTTTGCTCTTGCACTTCGTGTGTTGGTGTGCGCGTTTGTGTCTGGTGCAAGTGCCCTTTAGCACTGAAGAGCAGCAGGAACTTTAACTACGTTGAGGTTACCATGCCAACCACAGGGTAAAAATAATGCAGTCTAGAGTCACGTATTGTCTCCAGCAGGCTGTCGCACTGCTGGATGTGCGATCATGAGTCAGCCAGTAATCAGCGTGCTGCACGATGCTCAGTCTTCATCCAGTGGCAGGAGGAGGATTTTGCTCCCCTGACCAGGGTGGTTTACCGGTTTGAAAAGGTTCAACCCCCCCCCCCCCCAATTCTGTGAGGGGGTGAGTCTTCTGCTGAGATCTGCAGTTTCTTGGCCTGCGTTTGGAGTTTCGGTCTTCAGTGAACTTGCTGAGTTTGGTTTGTGGTGATCCATGTGATCTCACCTAACTCATTTTCACCACCGTATTCCGTCATGGTTCTGTAAGGCTTCATGGGATGGTCACATCATCATGAAGCCAATCGTATCGTAGGACTTCACCAATCGTATCGTAGCGTTTCACTAATTGCTCCATGAAGTTACTCATGAAAAACAGGGTGAATTGTTTATCGTGGTGCACCCAGGGAAGCAGGATGAGTCTTGTATTTACCCAGTGAGCTTCCTGTACCCTTCAACAGTGTCCAGGCCGTCTTGTCTGGTGAATGGTGGTATTTTCCCTGCAGGGGGGCTGTGATCATCATGGCCACAACCTACCCACTTCCACATCTTCTCCGTCATCCGCTTCATGGGCTCATGGTCGTAACCTTTGGGTTACATACATGGGAACATGTATGATCTCTTAACACTGACCTCTCGACAACGAATTGTTCATGTGCTTTGTTGAGTTGGTGTACTAGACTGGGAATCAATAGGTCCTTTCTGCCTGCTTTAGGTGTGAAGGTTCCCTTGCTAGAGGTCAGAACCATACGAATCAGTTTCATTTTGAAATCATGATTTACAAAATGCAGATTTTATATTGCACAGCCTGCAGTTTTCATTAACTTTATGATTCTGTTCCGTCATGGCCTTGTTTAGATCTCTCGACGCATAATTTTTAATGTAGCAGTAATGCAGCAGCAGCATCAGTGCAGCTTCAGTTCAAATGTTTGAAACTGTGTGCACTATGAACACACCTGTACTGAAAATTATTTTAAAATGATCTTAAATTCAGCTTGCATGGGTCATGGGTTATTTGCTCAGACAGCTTCTGTTCTTGTTTTAAGGCAACAGACTATGCAATGACAATGTTATGTTTTAGAGTAGATTGTCTGCTACAATGGACTGCGAGTCAATTAGTATCAATCAGTTAGTGTCCTTTGTGATCAGTCATTTTTGTCAAAATGGGCCGTCTTAGCTGTGTTTTTACTGCTAATAAGAGTTTTCCTGTGCCTGACTCTGCTCTGTGGGCGTGGGCCTCCTGGAACTGCGTCTGTGCTAAAGTTCATCTTAAATATTTACAAGAATACTTCACCCAGAGATGCTAATCTGACTACCAGTGAAAGGAAGCCATCAGCCGCTTAGGGTAGATGCAGACGTTGCAATACTAAGAGCTCCCGTCACCACTGATAACTCGCTACTAACAGCGCTCTGTTTTGGCTGGAGTTTTCCTTTCCAGTGGATGTATAATACTGGTGGAGCATTGTGTACGATACAGATACGGTCATGTTCTGGCCATCTCATGTTCTTGGCTGATTTAGCAGTGATGCCCACCTTCGGGAGTTCGCCTCCTGGATAAGGAAGCGTCTTGCTCCCAGGTACAGGGGCAGCAGCCATGTAGCTCAGCCGCCTGGCGTCTCGAGCGCCTGATAAGCAGACACAGCAGGTCCTGTCCTCTCTAATCCCACTTCAGGGACACACCAGGCCACCAAATAAACAGATGGCTTTTGGATGCTGTAGCGCAGACCCTAACCCTGCTCTCTCTACCTCCCTCCATCCCTTGCTCCCTCCCCCAATACCTCCCTCCCCCTGCAGGTGTCGACATCGAGGCGGCCAGGAAGGAGGAGGAGCGCGTGATGCTGCGGGACGCGCGGCAGTGGCTCAACAGTGGGCAGATCTGCGACGTCCGGCATACCAAGTCGGGAGGCACCGCCATGCACGTGGCCGCCGCTAAGGGTTACGCGGAGGTTTTAAAGTGAGTGGCTGGAGATACTGCGGCCAGAGGGAGTTGGGCTGCTCGGGGGGGACTGCAACCTGTTCTTGGTACCTTGGTACCTTGCAAAGTGGAACTTTTGGGCTTCTAGGTGCTGTGCATATTCTCATTGGTTTGGGGGAAGGCGGATGCTAATTTTAATGTCCGTACTTCACTCTGAGACCTTGGGAGCCAGTGGAGAGGCTGTGGAAGCTGTGGCTGCCTGGCTCACTCAATGCAGTGTGGGCTGATTCTCCAGAAATGCTGGCCACCTTGGCAAAATATGACCGATCTTCCATCCTCCATGCGATTTCTCGCTCACCGCAAAACCTGCCACTATTCTCTCATTATTAAGGGGTATATCAGAAATTGCAGACACTAGATTGTGGGTGTATTATCCAATTTCTTAAACATTTAATCAGATATTATTTATATATATATATATATATATATATATATATATGATTAAATATTTAAGAAACATGTATATAAACATGTATATAAACATTTATCCACAATCATCAAAATGCTCATCAAAATCTGTCAATTTAGTTAATGGCCTTATTTAGATTCTAACCCAAGAATATATTGTGCAGCTGTCGTTTGGAGGATAGGTGGTTGCTTAGCGTGTCTGCTTTATAGCCAGAGCTGCCACAGGTATAGTGCCGCGTTCGTGTCCTTACCCTCAGCTAGGGCCAGGTTGAGTCAGCGAAACCAAGAACCCCCAGATTTGCTTAACCTTGCTCTCCTGTGGCTCTGGCTATTTTCAGGCTTTTAATCCAGGCAGGGTATGATGTAAATATTAAAGACTACGATGGCTGGACGCCTCTCCATGCTGCTGCTCACTGGGGGAAAGAGGAGGCCTGTAGGATTCTGGTGGAACACGTGTGCGACATGGACATCGTTAATAAAGTGGTAATGTCCCTCCCCTCAGTGTTCCAGCCTCACTGTGTGGTCTGAGCGATATACCAGACCTTCTGCAGATATGCATTTATTCATTCCTTCACTCCTATTCATTGATGCATTTATTGTATGTGAATGTATTTGTTGGGCAATGTGTGTGTGTGTGTAGGGCCAAACAGCGTTTGATGTAGCTGATGAAGATGTCCTGGGTTATTTAGAAGAGCTGCAAAAGAAGCAGAATCTGGTATTTCTTTCTCTTCCTGAGTAGGGGTGGGAATTTCAGTCAACATTAAATTCAGATAATATTTAGGGGTGTTATCCTATAAAAAATGAACAATTTTCAAAAGCGCAAGTTCATCCTTTGTCGAACATTTGTCTGGAGTGTGGCTGGTCTCTCTTTTAACCATTTAATTTACCTCGTTGAATGAGAATCCAACCCCTGAAATGTATACATGAAATGTTTTTATTTCACTTTGAAACATGGCTCAGGAACCCTTTACAAGGCAGAGATTCGTGGTTTTCATTGTGTTGTAATTGAATTTTGCTTCACATTCTCCACATCCCTCCCAAAGGGACTCTGTGGCGTTAAACATTGTAATGTCCGATACCTGTGGTGTTCTTTCAGCTTCTGAAAGATGTTAAAAAGTCTCCATTGATAGAAACTACGACCACTGGGGACAACAATCATTCTGTGAAAGTGAAGAGGTAAATGATTTAATTCTGTGGGGGGAAACATCTTCACATAAATGACGAACATCGTGTTTAACATGTATTGATACAAGGCGGTCAAGCCAGACGTTTGAGTTCTGAACGCAGCGTTTAACTGGCGCCGTGTGTGTTCGTGCACCTGCTGTAGTGAACCACTTCTACTTGATTCGGAGAAAAACGCTCCACGCATTGACACTCTGGAACGAGAAAAGGTGGATGAGGAAGAGGAGGGAAAGAAAGACGAGTCCAGCTGCTCCAGTGAGGAAGATGAGGAGGAAGACTCTGAGTCCGAAAATGAAGCCGGTGAGTCGGTCCCTGCTGCTGTATGCTGCTACTGGAAGGTCATGAAATTCCCGACATCTGCATCCGCCCCTGAGGAAGACCGATGCCACTTCCTCGTAGCTCTACCCCATGCTGCTTCACTGACTCCATCAGCTCATTACGGGTCTGGGTTACGGGTCTGTACAGCTGTTTGGTGTCAGTATTGTGAAATGATGTGTGTTGATCAAGCGTGTTTAGTAGAAGTAGTAGATCACTGTAGTAGTGATCAACCATTGTGATGATCAGGTGTGTTAGGAGAGCGTGTTGAGTAGGGGATTAACTACTACTGTGTTAGGAGAGCGTGTTGAGTAGGGGAATAACTTCCACTGTGTTAGGAGAGTGTGTTGAGTAGGGGATTAACTACCACTGTGTAAGGAGAGTGTGTTGAGTAGGGGATTAACTACCACCTCTTGCTAACTTCAGCCTTTTCTCTTTTCCCTCCCCAGACAAGACCAAGTCATCTGCTCCTGTGAGCAACTCAAACAGCACGGTCCCCGCCCCTGTCCCCGTCTCTGCCCCCGTCCCCGCCCCCACACCTGCACCTACCCCCTCGAATATCACTGTCTCCTCCCCTTCAAGCCCTACCAACCAGGTGACCGCCCCCACCTCACCTATGAAAAAGGTAGGCACTACGCTGAGTGGCCAGCCCTTCAGTGCTGTGTTTCGAGCTCTGGATAGTCAGTCTTGGTGGAGGTGTGGCTTGTGCTTCCGCTTTATATGTGCTTAGCTCACGAGTTTTCCCTGCATCAGGTTTTTCAGAACTTGATATTTCAGGTAAAAGTCTTAACTTCTCAGTAAACATACGTGTTGAATCTCCTTCGTATCAACCACATTCAGTGTTTTGTTTTTGATAAAGACGTGAGGGAACATTTTAAGAATATAGATTCAGGTAGAGATGCAGAACGAGGGCAGAGAAATTGGGGAGGGAGGGAGGGGGAGTTCAGTCAAAAGAAGCAGAGATGAAATGACCCCATCTATGAGTTCTTGTGTGACTGCTGCCCTCTACAGGAGTTAAGGGGCAGCTGCACTATACTGAAAACGCTTCAGACACGATTACTCAGTTGGAGTAACTGTTCAGTGGTTACAAAAACCTTGACTGTTTCGATTCAAGGGCCAGGAATGAGTAGCAGGGCTTTTGTGTCACAAAATCTTCTAAGGAGTCTCTCGGTTCAGGACACCCCCCCCGTGATTTGAACTCCTACAGCCGTTTGTGTGCTGCTGAGCAGTGCAGTGTTACAGGCCCTCTCGAAGACCCTTTAGACCGGCATTGATCTTTTCTAATTCCCTCTCTCAGACCTTTCAGGTCAAGAATTCATTACGTTTGGCTAAAAAGTTGCTTTCAGCTGAGTGAATTTAAGACAAATTTGTAATGTAGTAAATGTGTGCCTGTTTCTGTGCGTTAGAGTGTTTAAAAAGTCCCTTTGGTCTATGAAGTCTTTAACACTGACGTTTGGCGGTAGAAGTGAATTCTGAGGAGAAACGTTCATTTAGCTTGCTTATTGCTGCCGTGGCCTCTCTCTACCTGACCCCTGGCACAGAACATAGGCTAACGTCGTTGGGCTAAGGTGAATTCTGATGTTTTCTCATTGGAGAAGGACCTGAGACAGTACTGTGTGCCTGAGGCTTTTCCTCCAGGGCTCTCCCCCCTCTGTTTCCAGCCACAGGACGTGGCCTTGTTCTCCCTGCTGCTTTCACTTTTAATGTTATTAACTTTTTTTATTCACTCTCTTCCTCCTCATCTGTCTCCCTGCTTTTCAACATAATCTTTCTATAACTTTATATTCTCTCTCTCTCTCTCTCTCCCTCTTGGATGGCTTTAGTCCGATATTATTACTGCCCTTTTGCCCGTGGGGGAGACTGCCTGTCCTGCATTGTGGCGCCAAGGCTTACGAAAAACTGGCATTTCTCTTGTGCCCAAAAAAGCAATGGTGAGGCCTCAGTGTGTTCTAGCGTTTGTGCTTCTCACCCAGCTACTCCAACTACCAGTGCGTCCCCCGCCTGCCCAACCAGACCTAACGCAAAACCATAACATCTCCACTCCTCCCCTCTCATTGGCTCGACGTGTAGTGCCGTCACAGTCAGCCTTGGTCATGGAGTGCTTCCTGTCACTAAGGAGGAAAAGGGGGTGTTTTGCCAGGTCATGCTTGCTGTTTTGGAGTAACAGAAGTAGGCTACCGTTGCTGCTGTTTCCAGGCTGTCGTGTTGTGTGTGTGCTGGTTAACTTAGGCCTAACAGGTTTGAATAGATGCGTATTCATCTACTAAGACTAACCTTTCTAAAAACGGAGATGTGTTTGTCCGCACATGTTAATTGGATCCAGAATGTTTGGAGAGATGAAGAAACCTGTAAATCCCAGCGGTTTCCATATCCACGTGTCAGACGTGATCTCTGCTCGTTGGCCTAGAGGTGGGCGGGCGTCTGCTGGAGGGATCAGTCCTGCTCTCCAAGTGGCCTGTCTGTCCACCACCTCCACCCGACCGTCTCACCTCACACGCTAACGCTTTCCTCTTTATCCAAAGCCAAAACGCACAGATGTTCCTGATGTCTGTCTGCCTGGGCCTAGACCATCTCCCTGGTTTTATCCGGAGTCCCCCCTCCAAAAGTAAATCTGCTCATCCTTCTCTTCTTCAGGTGGCTGTACCTGCTGGGAAGGTGTCGCCCAAAGAGGACGAGAGGAAAGACGAGTCCCCAGCATCGTGGAGGCTGGGCCTGCGCAAGACGGGCAGCTACGGAGCGCTGGCGGAGATCAGTGCCGCCAAGGAGGCGCAGAAGGAGAAGGACGTCAGCGGAGTCATGCGCTCTGCTTCCTCGCCTCGCCTCACCTCCTCCCTGGACAACAAGGAGAAGGTGGGCGTGGCTTCACGCTGGCCAGACTGCGTGTGGTGGTACAGGTCTAGCACCGCCCTGATTTTGGCCTCATTTTTTGGAATCCCAGTCCAGCTCCAGAATTACAGGAAGCCTCCTAATATGGTCAGATTTGACTTTTTTGATGACTGAACACGAATATTGTAAGATGGTCAGTGATTGGGTGGCTGATATGGGCAGAACTAGGAAGGGGGAATAATTAAGAGTTGGAAGTGCTGAAAATGTTTAAAATATTTAAAAAAGACTTTTTCTGACTGACAGGATTTTTTTAGCATGACTGTCTTGCCAGGTTTAGCTCAGCTGTTACCTTTTTCTTAACACACTTTCTACACACACACATTTTCTCTTATTCTGTCGCACTCGACACTTAGATCGCACGCTTTCGGTCTCCACCCCCGACACCCAGAGGCTCCTGTAATTGGTGGCTTTCGTTGACCTCGTTTGACCCCGTTTGCATTCATGCCCACAGGAGAAGGAGAAGAGCCGCCTGGCCTACGTCACCCCCACTGTTCCGCGCAGGCTCGCCAGCACATCCGACATCGATGAGAAGGAGAACAGGTGACATAGGGGGTCGGGCTGAGGGGGTGGGCCTTGTGGGTGGGGCTGAGGGGGCAGGCCTTGGGGGTGGGGCTGCCTGTGCACGCGCACGCCACTGATTGCACCCCCTGCTGTCCACTGCTGTTGCAGCGTGAGAGCTGAACGTAGCTGAGCACGTGGTGCAGCCTGTGTGCTCTGTTACAGCAGAGATGACGGAGGCAGATGCATAATGTGGTGTAAATGCTCAGGCCTGAAGTTATAGAAAAACATACCTCTGTAGTGGGCAAGACTAGTCCCATTATGCACACAATTTTACAATTAAATATAAATTCTGCTTTGTCATTGTACACGATGGAGGTAAAGGCTTATCTTATTAGCAAACAAACGCCCTGTTGTTACTATGTACTGATGTAAATAAAAGGCTTTAAAATTCGCTGGGAGAGACTTGCAACACCTAGAAGAGGTTAGACATGCACCCTCTCCCTGTGACAGTAGTGTCTGTGTGTGTATTCACACCTGATAGGATGTGGCTAGCAGGCCTCTGTGTGGGCAGGTGCTATTGTAGCCTCTGGTTTCAGGGACTCGGTGACTAGCCTGGTGCGTAGCGGTTCCTACACGCGGAGGCGCTGGGAGGAGGACCTGAAGAACAGCGACGGAAATGCCTCACAGAACCGAACGTCCAGCTACCAGCACAGGTTAGCCGTTACGATGAAGCCGACGCAGGTTAGCCTTTCCACAGAAGCAGCCGTGGAAGAATCCGTATCTCGAGCCAGACGGTTATTGCCCTCTCTCCTAGAGCCAAGTGCAGGAAGCGGGTTGGTCATCTTCTAGAGTCACCTGTGTGTTTTCTAGAGCGCTTTCTAGAATTGGATGTAGCTCATTCCTCTGCTGTAGCCAGACATACTTGTGAACTGCTACTATGTGTTGAACGTACACTACCAACCAGTCCTCAAATGACAGAACGTCACGGTTTCTTTAATACCATTTATTCTCTAAAGCAGCAGTGGTTCTCCACCAGGGGGTGCAGTCACTGTCACGGGACGGGTGGGGGGTGGGGGGGGGTCTCGCATCCCAGACTTGCTGGCTTTTAGTACAAAGGAGATTCATCAGGATGCTCCATGACGTTGCCCTGAAGATTCTCCGCCCTTTAGCTTCTGTGTGCGGCAGAGTTCTCGAAAATGACTCCACCTTCAAACTAAATACTGCAGTCGTGCACAAATCAAGGATGATTTTAGGCTGTGTTTATCAAACATGAATTGAGGATGTTTGCAAGGCAAAGCAGGATCAGGTCTCATATTTAACATTGCCAACCTGCAAGCTTCTGTAAAAAATGCAGATGATGTGGCTACTATAAGGCCTAGTAATAATACTAATACTATATAACAATAATAAATAACAATAATAAAGCATAAATTCATATCAGATGTCTGGTGCCAATTCCCAATTATAGCAATAGCTAGTAAAGATAATAGGCCTACCTACCACTACTGATGATAATAGTGTAGGCCTATATGAAAATAGCCTAGCCGAGGGTTGTCTGTCTGAGTGTTTATCTCTCTATCTGCAACTGCATTGAACCTGCTTTGGGGGGG
Organism: Brachyhypopomus occidentalis; assembly: GCA_020368025.1. NCBI lineage: Eukaryota > Metazoa > Chordata > Actinopteri > Gymnotiformes > Hypopomidae > Brachyhypopomus > Brachyhypopomus occidentalis. The sequence continues at coordinate 6,822,468 of JAGXOD010000020.1, forward strand.
GGGGGAACCCCTGCTCTAAAGAATAATAATGCTAACATGAGAAATTAATGCAGAATGCTGCCTACTGCTTGGTTTTCCTCGTCATTTGATGACTAAGTTGCAGCTGGAAGTACAAGCCTGTTATCCCCCACTCCCCGCCGCACTCGGCTGGTGGTATGAGCCGGTTACCCCCGCCGCACTCAGCTGGTGGTATGAGCCGGTTACCCCTGCTGCACTCATGGCTTGTCACTGCTCATTTCCTTCATTTGCTTCTGCAGCTTGTAAAACACACCTGTGCTTTGGCCAATGATGCCATGCAGTAGGTCATGATGGCACTGCTAACAGGGCCTTGGTTCTCTTACCTTCCTCACACCTTTCTGGCCACAACGGTACACATTCTAGGGTATGTGTGTGTGTGTATGTGTGTTTGTTTATTTATTTATTTTTTGTTTGACTGTGGAGTGGAATCGGGCGGAATCGTGTCTTGGAGGTGTGATAAGTGTAAACGGTAATGTTTTGAAGCATTTGACTCCTGAGTTTGTGATGTTAATCTCATAATCGATGTCATTGTGCGTCTTTTGAAGCCCACTGAATGTGTTCAGCTCGTCTTTGCTCATGTTTTTGTCTGCTGTGTATAGATGTGCATTTGTGTGTAGAACGGCGCTCGTGTGTGTGTGTGTGTGTGCGCTCGCGTGTCTCCCGTCTCCTCCGGCTGCTAACGCTGTGTGTACGGCCGATCTCACTGCAGCACCTCTCACACGCTCACGCTGGGGCGGAGCGCTCGCGCAGACCTGCCCGCCAAGTCCTCCTCCGCTTCCAGCCTGGAGCCTAACAGCTGCAGCACTAAGGCCTGGCAGCCACCTTCCTCCTCCTCCTCCTCATCCTCCTTCTACCAGTCTTGCAGCATACCCCGCAGGTACCGATCCTGCTCCCGCCCCCCAACACACACACACACACACATGCACGCACACATGTACTCACTGCATGTGGCCACTGCCTGCTTTTGTCCTTTGAATTTGTCTTTTCTGACTGAGTGGGGTAGGTGGGTGGATGTTTGTGTGTGTGTGTGTGTGTTGGGGGGTGGGTATGTGTGATTCTCTTTATGATGATGCTTTCGTCAGATTTTCTGATGAATGAATGTTACGCCCTTGGAGTTTAACTCTGTGTTGACCTGGGGATGTGTGGATGTACGAGTGTGTCTGGCTACCTTTCTCTGGCTTGGCTCCTCTAAGTGGAACATCTCGTGCGTGGGTCTCCTCTGACTGTCCTTCTGTCCTCTGTAGCGGATCGTTTGGAAGAAGGCAAGATGATGCTGTGACATCCACTAGCTCCACTTCTTCTGTCACTACGATGACGACAAGCACCACCTCCACTGTTACCTCACCTACAGGTCACCGCAGTCTGTTTTCCAGGTACACACACCCACACCAGTGATAACACCTAAATATGACCTAATCATGTGACTTCTTAACTGCTGTGTCCTGTTAACTCTGCATGCTTGCACGTTCGTTTGTCTGTGTGTGTGCAGGTATTGGTCGGAGGACAGTGCAGAGAAAGAGTCGGCGACTGTTATTCCTACAATCAACACTGCAGCCACGACCACCTCCACTACTGGGACTGCACTGGGCTCTGATGGCAGGGAGAGACGCAGGTACACACACACACACACGCATATATACACATGCATATACACATACATATATACGCACATATACACACATTGCAATGCACACAACATTATGGGTGACATACCAGAGTTCAAAAGAGGACACGTCTTGCTGGCGCATCTGTGACCAAGATAGCAAATCTTTGTGATGTATCAAGAGCCACGGTATCCAGGGTAATGCCAGCGTACCACTAAGAAAGACGAACCACAACCAACAGGATTAACTGTGGACGCAAGAGGAAGCTGTCTGAAAGGGATGTTCGGGTGCTAACCCGGATTGTCCCCCTATTCTGCACTCATTACCTGTATTTACTGCACCTGTTTGAACTTGTTACCTGTATGAAGGACACCTGTACACACATTAAATCACACTCCAACCTCTCCACCATGGCCAAAGAGCACCAGGGACAAAACTGTAGGTCTGCACAAGGCTGGGACGGGTTACAGGACGCTAGGCAAGCTGCTTGGTGAGGAGACAAGTATTAGAAGATGGAAGAAACACTGTCAAGTCTTCTTCAGTCTGGGGCTCCATGCAAGATCTTCACTGGTAGGGTAAGGATAATTCTGAGAAAGGTCAGGGAATCAGCCCAGAACTACATGACCTGAAGAGAGCTGGGACCACAATCTCAAAGATTACCATTAATAACAAACACACATTGGTATGGATTAAAGTCCTACATGGCACGCAAGGTCCCCCTGCTCACGCCAGCACACGTCCAGGCCCGCTTGAAGTTCGCCAGTGACCGTGTGGATGATCCAGAGGAGACATGGGAGAAGGGAGCTTTTGGTATCAACTCCACTCGCCATGTTTGGGGGAAGAAGGATGAGCACAACCCCAGTACACCGTCCTAACTGTGAAGCATGGTGGTGGACGTCATGCTTTGGAGGTGCTTTTCTGCACAGGGGACAGGACGACGTAGTGAAGGGAGAATGGAGGGGCTCGTGTATCCCAAGATCTTGGTGTTCCAGCACGACATTGACCTGAAACACACAGCCAGGACCACTGAGCAGCGGCTCCATCAGAAGCATTTGAAGGTCCTGGAGTGGCCTGCCCAGCCTCCAGACCTGAACCCCATAGTAAATCTATGGAGGGAGATGAAACTCAATGTTGGCCAGCGACGGCCCTGAAAATCTGAAAGTTGTGTGTTAATTGTAAAGTTGTCTTTGGTTCTTTGAAAGACGGTATAATATATATTTTATTATTACTTTATGGGCCAAGATAGTCCGAGAATCAGACCTGATGAGCGTTAATGTGCCTTTGTTTGTTGTTGCCAGGCAGGATCTAGCTCGCCTGTCTGATCCTGGCACGTTTTGTTGGTCTAAATGAAACTGTTCTGCTTTCTCTAACCTAACGGCCACGTGGCTCCGTGTCTTGTGCAGGTCTTACCTCACTCCTGTGCGGGACGAGGAATCGGAGTCTCAGAGGAAAGCCCGATCTCGACAAGCCCGCCAATCCAGGAGGTCCACGCAGGCAAGTGCCGTATCTGCCCTGCTGCTGTCTGGACACGCCACACACCAGCGCATCACACTGTGTCCAATCGTGTGTGTGTGTGTTTTCACGGCATTGTGTGTATATTGTATAATCCAGTTAGAAGCTTAAGCAATTAATGCCCTACCCCCCACCCCTCCACTTCCCCACAGGGCGTGACCCTGACTGACCTCCAAGAGGCAGAAAAGACTATTGGCCGGAGTCGCGTAACACGTCCCCGGGAGGAGGAGAAGGAGGAGAAGGAGAAACAGGACAAGGAGAAGCAGGAGGAAAAGAAAGAGGTCGAGACGAAGGAGGATGACTATCGGTCACGCTACCGCAGCTTCGAGGAGGTGAGATATGGCTGCGAGAGAATAAATTGGAGGAGCAGCAGTCAGTGGGCGGGGCTAACAGACCTGCCCCCTCTGCCTTCACACCCTCTTAACACAGTTTGCATTCACTAAAGATCAGCAGTGTGTGAACCGCTGGATTTCTTAGGAATATTAAAGTTTGAATGTTGGGACTGTGTTTTAGTGTCGGAGTGGCTTTGTGTCTTGTTGTGATGCTACATTAATTTGTTCTCACAGGCTCTCAGACTTTGAGCTTCATACCTTCACAAGCAACACATTTGCACGCCAAACAGGCATGCACACACACTTGCACTGACCCACCTGGTTTCAGGTTCAGCCTCTTGCATGCTGTTATAAAGCAGCGTCTCCTGTAAGACAGCGTCTTGATTTATGTTGTGTCTGCCTGTGTCTGTCTGTCTGCAGCGCTACCGTACCTCATCCTTGAGTTCCTCCTCCACCACTACGGCCTCCACGCTGCCCTCGTCCTCTGGCAGCTCCTCCTCAGTCTACACCACCTCCTCTTCTTCGCTGAACCGGCCTAGCAGCCTAACGGGCATCACATCCACCTACAGCCCCTCGAGTTCTGCCCGTGAGGCTGACAAAGGTACCAGCAGAGCAGTGGCCACTCGGGGGCTGCCACACCATCACAGCACGCAGAGCAGCCTACAAGGCCGCTGCACTAAATGGAGCAGCCTACGAGGCGTTTTCAATTTATACAATCTTTAATGTCAGAAGAAAATTTCAGGTTTATCTCCGAGCCTTGGCTTATGTTCTTTAGGAAGTTCATGTTCTTTACTTTTTGTGCTGTGTGTGGAGGTTTTGCGCAGTGAGAAAAGGGATTGGAGCTAAAACATTCATATGATATATGCTTCAGTAGCTGATGTCAAAATAAAAGTGTATTTATTGGCTTCTAAACTCCTTTATCTAAACTCGGTGGTTTACACTCCTTGTGTAAAAGGCAGAATTGTTGGCCAAGTAATGACACAACACTCAAAGATACAAACTGGCTTTAAGTGAGCAATGTCGCCCCCTCATGGCTAACCTTCACGGTGTATTTGAAAATGTAGTTTTAAGTTTTTTGTCAACTGATGTGTATGGTTATTGCTTTAAACACTTAAGAGTCTCATCAGGTTTCTGTAAACATGACTCTGCATTTGGGTCTTCTGTGGGAGTTCTGGATCCGAACAGAACGTGCGATACAACTGATATGGTCAGCTTGTAGCTGATAGCATCTATGAAGTGTATAGTAGTACTTATAAGTGTGTGTGTGTGTGTGTGTGTGTGTATACACGTGCACACCTGCAGAAGCAGATAAGAAAGAGGAGGAGAAGGAGGGAGAGTATAAGTCTCAAACCCGCTCCATACGGGATCGCCGACGACCTCGAGAAAAACGCCGCTCCACAGGGGTGCCTTTCCGGACTGAAGATGTAAGACACCTATGTGCACACACACACACACACACACCCACTACAGTCCCACACACACACACGCATATGTACATCCCTGCACATAGCAGTGAGGCTAGGTGTGCTCTGGCTGTGTGTGTATTCTAGGGCGATGAGAATGACCCGGAGCAGCAGTCAGACTCAGAGGAGGGAAGCACTAAAGGAGAGACTCAGGTATGCTCTCACACACACACTCGCACTCTCATACCTGCACACACACGCACCCACATGCACAGTGAAACCCCCTCTCTGTCTGCCTTAGTAATACCAGAGAAACCCCCTCTCTGTCTGCCTTTGTAATGCCAGAGTAATAGCGTAGGTGTTGTGTGTGCGCGGGTAGTAATCGGTAGGAGTGTGTGCATGTGTAGGTATGTGTGTGGACACTATGCAGCATGTCTGATTTGCTATGCAGCTCTTCGCTCCATCGACCTCCTGCACGGGCGTGATGAAAGTGAGCCGTATCCGCCTTCCACATGCTCCCCTCCCCTCACCACCCTCCTCCATCCTTCCACATGCTCCCCTCCCCACTCTACCCTCCTCCATCCAGACAATGAGCAGCAGGACCTGCTTTCTGGTTTGCCCCTAGTTGGCCTTCCTTTTCCTGTGGTGTGTCCGCCCCTGGACACTTTGGTGGGGAGTGTCCGCCCCTGGACACTTTGGTGGGGAGTGTCCGCCCCTGGACACTTTGGTGGGGAGTGTCCGCCCCTGGACACTTTGGTGGGGAGTGTCCGCCCCTGGACACTTTGCTGGGGAGTGTCCGCCCCTGGACACTTTGCTGGGGAGTGTCCGCCCCTGGACACTTTGCTGGGGAGTGTCCACCCAGACTCGGGCACTTCAGTAGGGAAGTGCTGACTCAGCCTCGTTGCCTGAGAGCACCTGAATCCACATTATTTAAGTGATTCCTGCTTCTTTTAGCATACATAACATCTGTTCCCAGATCAGCAGTAAGAACCAATTTCAGTGTAAATCCTGGGAAGGCACAGGAGCAGGTGGGGCCTGCGAATGCGGCCGCAGTGTCACGGCGCTGGTATGAGCCACTGCAGTGGTGTGTTTGTATAAGAGCCAGGGGCAGATAAGGGAGAGCTGCAGATTACCTACGATGCCCTGGGAGGGAGAGAGAAACAGACCAGCCTGGATCCACACAGTGGAATGGAAGGAGTGAGAGAGAAAGAGAGATTTAAAGGAAGATCTGGAGGGAGAGAGGGAAGAACAAATCAAGTAAATGAGAGGAGGAAAGAGAGAGAAGAGGTGAGTTGTTGGTGAATGCTGCATTCTGAGTTTTTACGCAAAGTTCTTAGGAATGTGTCATTTAAAAAAAATGTTAATGGTTGCTTTCCTGCTTTAGCCTGATGGTATTCTTGATACTTATTCGTCTGTGCTAGCAGGAAGAAATGAACTGAATAGTAATTTATTTAGGATGCCTGGTGTTTGTTAAAGGAAAAAAACAATTTTTTTGCTGTTAGCGAGCTGTTGTGCTCCTCTCCAGAGATGTGTGATGGCGCTGAGGGCTGTTTCCTTTGGTTTGCTAATCTTAGCAGCTGTTCCCAACGAAAGACTGATGTGTGTAATCAGGGTGTTATCAGAGCTTTTGAGAACTGGGTGGGGCAATAGTGAAGCAAAAATAGGAAACTGCCCATTACAGACGGACAGACACAGGGTAGAGAGACGGACAGACGGGGCAGAGAGGAACATATTTGCTGTTTATTTTGGTGAAAAAGTTCATTTGGCTTTGTGGACAAAGACAAACAGAGACCGACAGAGTCCCCTCCTGAACACGCATCTCCAAACTTGTCTAGACATCAGATGCTCTGACTAGGTTAAGAATGATGGTTTTAAACCGGGGTGAATGCATTGTTATAACCGTCATGTGTCTCTTCCTCTCCACAGAGCGACAGACTGTCGAGGTATGTGTCCCCTGTGATGGAGCCCTCTGTCCCCTCTGAGACCCACGAACTAATAACAGCACGACGCGTTTCTGCTCCACTCCTCACATGGCATTTTAACTGATTTGGGGTGCACCTCTCCTTACATGCCAATTAAACCATAAAAATTTTATTTTTTTAATTAAAAAAAAAAATTAAATCCAAAATATTTTGGACATATTTTGACGTCATAGTCTAATTGGACAATGATCTTATGTTTTGTGATTATATTTATGTGTGTAATAAACACGGCAGCCTGTTGCTGTGCACCGTTCACCATCCTCATTGGTCAGTTTCTCACCACAGTACTACAGTGGCCTGGGTGTATAGAGTGACGGAGTACTTGAGTGCCACTGCTGATTAAACTCACACCATCACCTCCACCCACCACTAGCATCCCCTCCACCCACCACTAGCATCCTCTCCATGCCATTAGCATGTCTGTGGGATTACTATGTGTCAGACGCTGACCGGCACTGGTCAGTGCAGAAGCTGACTGCCTCTGTAACGTTACCACAGCGATGAGTGCAGCTACAAGGCAGATTTGTCTAAAGCGACAGTGTGTGAGAACATTGTTCCTGTGTAATTCTGTTACACTGTTTAGTGAGTCGTGTGTTTCTCTCGCTGTCTCCGCTAGTGCCTCCTCTCTCGACCGCTACGAGCACCCCGACAGCCGCGTGCACCGTGAGAGCCGCCGGCCGTACTTACGCAATGACAAAGACGACGCCACCGATTATAAGAAGGTACGCGAATACTGTCCTACGTCATTCAGAATAACGTAGGGATGTTGCTGCTAGTAGTAGAAATAATTCAGGTAGTTCAGGTTTGTTGTCTTTCTTACGGAGTGTACCTCAGGACCTCAGCTTTCCTGCTTTCTATGTTTATAAAGAAGGAAAAGTACAATCTACACCCCCAGTCTATTACTCATAACGGAATACACCTCATAAAGCAGCTAATATCAACTGTAGGACAGTAACAGTGTGTACACCACAGGTGTACCAGCAGAGGGCAGTAGAGGAGGTCTTTGACCACTCTACCCAGATGATGGTCTTTTCTTTCTTTGCTTGTGTTTAAATGGTCCAGAGTTTAAGAGAGGATTCTTGTGCGTGCGTGCGCGCGTGTGTGTGGGTGTGTTCAGCTTTATGAACAGATCCTAGCTGAAAATGAGAAGCTGAAAGCTCAGTTACGTGGCGCGGATCAGGAGCTGACAGACCTGAAGCTACAGTTGGAGAAGGCCACACAGGTGGGTTTTCCTGTCCTGCCCCTGGGTGCACTCGGAGCGCTTCTACTGCCCCGGGGTGGGTTCAGAGCTCCTCTCCTGCCCGTGGGTGTGCTCAGAGCTGCCCCTTCGGTTTTAATTCATCCTTCATGGGTCTCAAGTGTAACAAAGCAAAGTGTGTGTTTGTTTGGTCCATAGTGGACATTAACCTCTGAACATATCAGCACATCATAACTTTTTAAATTAATATGGGGATAAAAGACTGGTGGTGTCTAAGAACAAAGTTTGTAAAGTTACTGACTTGGTCATGATCTAAATGTGACCTAATTGTCTGTTACAGAGGCAGGAACGCTTTGCTGATAGGTCGCAGTTGGAGATGGAGAAAAGGGTAAAGAAGTTGCTACACTTTTACACCCCCACCCAAGTCTATATTAAGTGGATGATGGGACGTAATGTCCTTAAAGAGGTCATGGATAAATATTCAGTACCCCACTGCGTACCACATGGTACCTCTGTGGGTTTTGATCAGCGCCGCTCATCCCGGGTTCTGGGCTCCCAGTGTCGTCTGCATTCACTAAACATGCTCTACTGAGCACAGAAGTGTCCTCGAGCGAGACGGCAGCCGCACTGCGTTCCCCCGACAAACATAGTCAGATATCAGCAGTCACGCCTCTGTGCTGCATTTAACGTGCCATACTTTGCAAACGAGAAGTCTCTCAAATGTCCTTCCTCTTATATTCCGGTTCATTTTGAGTGTAGTTCCTTAACAGAAGCCCCGTTAGCTACTGCCCGAGGTTTGCTGGGCGTGGCTTGTGTGGTTCTGGTGCTGCCGTGGGACTCCAGAGGCCGGGCTGGGCGGTCCTGATCCGGACCAACATATTCTGTGCTGTGTCCTTGTACGTGTCTTCTGATTAGGCACCTTGTAATCCCTCCCCCACTCGTTTATGTCTGAAGGTTGATGGCAGGTCTCAGTACCAGCTGGGTTCTATGGGTAACGTCTAACCAGAGTTTATAGAGTTTTACCGCTGTTGGCTGAATCACATGCCTGTCACAGCCGAAGGGGTGGAAGCGAACCCCGTCAGCCAATCACAAAAGCCCTACGTCACTCCTCTGCGTGTGTTTTTAATGTGTTGTCACCTTTGGGTTTGACAGTGGTCAGAGTTTGTGTGTGTGTAGTGTATCTTTGAAATGTTTTTCTGTCCATTTACAATTCTGCATGCACTGTGTGTGAAGTATGAATCACCTTTTGCATGAATGCTTTTTTTTTCATTTTGGTTTGTTAAAATAGCAAAAATATTCAACTTGTGGTGATGGACCAGATAATCCTACATATGTTACCGTTATCTCTCTCCTTGGTTACAAAGTTACACCAATTTAAAGACGTTTCTTGCATGATAACATGGCTAATAATGTGTCGTCCACTGTAAGCAGTAGCATATGTGGATGCTCTGTTCCTGTAAGAGTGATGTGGCTAACATTAACCTTACCATTAACCTGGTTTGCGAGATTTAACTCTTGGGTCAAACCATACAGTTTCTTATATGGTGAAGGTTCTTTTTGGTTAGTACAGGCACTGCTATTAAAATGAGTATTCAAATTTCCATAGAACACGTTGGCGCATCCATCACACAATATTGTACAATAATTCACAATCGAGCTTTCCTCGCAGTGTTTTGTCCACCGTACAAACAAACGGTACTCTGGTGTGCCACACTAATTATAGTCTTAATAAATAGCATATATTGTAATAAATAATACTAATGTTATTACTTGCATTATTTGCTAGTATGAGTAATAGCTGAGCTCCTGTTGCTCCGTATTCTGCTGACCACGTTTCCTCCGCGTCTCACGGGCGTCTCCGGCCGACTGGTCCGCCCTCCGTCTCTCCAAGCTCCCCCTATTGCTCATCGAGCTCGTGGAGGTCCCGCGTGTCCAGGGTCCGCCGTGCGAGCTTTACCAAGAGCTGTTTTCCGGAATGTTCTGTTGGAGCTCCGCTTGGCTGCATGTACTTAACCTGCTCTGATCTCCTCCACCAGGCAGCTTCACGTAACTTCACATCATTCAGCATTGCGTGTGTGTGTCTGTGTTTTGTAATGTGAAAAGACCTCGTGTTGTGTCTGTGTGTTTTAATAATGTGAACAGGCTTTTGTGGTATGTGTGACTGTGAGATCTACAGAACACGACTGACTGTTGTACATTGCTGTGTCTGTAGGAAAGAAGAGCTCTAGAAAGAAAGATTTCTGAGATGGAGGAAGAACTGAAGGTACTCAACACACACACACACACACATATACCCCACACACACTTTAACGGAAGTGTGTATTTTTCTCTGGGTTCTGTCATTGTGTGTCCCTGTGTAAGTGATGCGCCTATTTGCCGATTCTTACCGATGCTCTAGTGTAATGGGTCCAGTGTAAAACACCACGCAAGCCTCCAGGTGCGGAGTGTCCGGTGTACAGTCAGTTCCCGTTTGTGAGCAGGCCAGAGTGAAGCTGGGCCGGATGCAGACACAGAAAGGGGCTTTTCTCACCCCTTGCGCGTTTTGGTGCAGAGGCTGGCAGACACGTTGCGTGTTCAGTCCCAAGAAAGGGGACGCGGATGTGTGTGTGTGTGCGTGACAGAATGTGCAAGCATTTTCAGCTGAAGGATGTCTGTGCCATTGTAGAGACATGTCTGTTCATATAAGTGTAACACCGTTAACCCTCCTCTGTAAACCCATGCGACTGCTCCCCTCCACTCTCCCTTTCCTCTGTTCTCTCTCTCCTCCCCTCTGGTCTCCCTCCCCTCCCCTCTCCCTCCCCTCTCCCTCTCCTCTGTTCTCCCTCTCCTCCGCTCTCCCTCCCCTCCCCTCCCCTCTGCTCTCCCTCCCCTCCCCTCTGTTCTCCCTCCACTCTGTTCTCCCTCCCCTCCGCTCTCCCTCCCCTCCGCTCTCCCTCTCCTCCGCTCTCCCTCTCCTTCTATGTTCTGGTCACTTGTGTTGCTGGTGCTCTACATGTATTCCATTTCTCCTGTTGTCATGTATGTACTCCATTCCGTTTCACTAACTGTATATACTTTCTCTTTAATGTCTGTCCACCTTTCTGCTCTATCTCTCTCTCTTTCCTATTTCTTTCCCCTTTCTTCTTTCTTTCTCTTTGTACTATCCATTCTCTCCACCTCATCTCTCACACTCCCTCACATACCCCCCATCGCGCGCTCTCTCTCTCTCCTTCCCCCTTTCTCCCTCTCCGTTTCTCTCTCTCTCTCTCTCTCCTGTAGAGCCTCCCAGAGGTTAAGCAGGTGCAGTCCCTGCGGCAGTATAACGAGCGCTTGCAGGCGGAGAACAGGGCGTTGGCCCGCGTGCTCTACAAGCTCTCGCAGGGCTGCAGCCACCTGCCCGCTGCAGACCTGTAGACCCCGCCCCCAACTCCCCCACCACACCCCCTTCTCATTCAGCTCTGCCCACGCCCATAGAAAGGCAGGTGTCAGCCTCTGTTAGCTGTTGCTCTGCCCTATCAGGAGCTCCTCTGCATTTCTTCTGCAAAGGGAACCTTTTTTCTTTTTTTTTTTTCCCTCCAGTATTTCCTGTATTGTACAATTATTATTACTGAGAAATATGTCGTGAACGTATGCTATTAAACTGGCTGGGTTCATTATAACATAAAAGGCATTGTATACACAGCACAACACATTTTATAGGTGTAGTTTGCATATCTTTACGTCTCTTGGGAAGGTTAACTTCAGTTCAGTAGTAGTTAATATAGCCGAATCTTATTATATTTTGCTATTTCTTAGTAATAAATTGTACTTTTGAGTAGATTTGTTTTCTCGAGTGCTGTGAAGTGTAGCTCCGTTTGGATTGGACTGGCTTCTTGCATGAATTGCTTGACTTTAGATGGACTTTTTTGTCTGGATGTTTTTTTCCCATTGTAAAGCTCAACCCCCAACAGTATCTGTAGTGCCTGAGGCTGGGCTGCATGGCTTCAGTGTACAATATTCATGCTTTCTAAACTCGAGTAGCCTTGTATTTACTCCCACTTATGGGATCATTAATCCAAAGTGACCCCCCGATGCCACTGAATTCAAGCCAACCGGCTTCAAATACATTTTGTTCTTCAGATTGTTTGAAGCTAGCTCACTCTCACTCTGGTCGCGTTGACACGTGCACGCCCGCGTGTGCACGTGCGCCTGCACTTGACCTAGACACAAACGCCCAAACGATTAGTTCCGTCAGACCTGTGGTTGTCGAGCATCTCGAGCCCGCGCTGAAGGAAAGTGGCATGTGTCCACGCCTGCGCAGATCCGCCCAGTTCCTGAGCCCGTATTTTTGGCCCTTTCCAGCTTCCTGCACAACTAAGCCAGGTAACTTTGTCTGACTGCCGTGATTACGTGATCGAGTCGGGAACGGAAGCAGAACCCCGTGGGTTAGGGGATCTGAGGACTTGGTACCCACACTACCACGTCCCACGTGAATAATCCGAGTGTTCTGAGGATTGGATACCCACACTACCACATCACAGAAGCTCTTTAGCAGTTTTTTCTAGCGTTATGGATTGATGCAACATGGTCAGTGACAGGCTACTACAGAGACACCGACATGGATTGGAATTTTGACGGTGCACATTATGGTGGGAGATTTGTGTATAGAAGCCACATCCCCTACATTTCTGACACAGTTGATTTGAACTAAACTGCTTCCTTTGTATAGAGCTGTGATTGTGATTGGGAGAATACCAATGCTGTATTTACAGACTCCGTCATTCAACTCTGGACTAGAGCCTCTAATCTAACAGACACAGCGTTTGTAGGCGTCAACATCCCTGAACGCTGTGTATGCGCGTGTCTGGACGTATGTACACATGTCTGTTTTGGTATGTGAGAGAGAGAGTTGGAGTTTGTCTTCTGATGCATGGCTGGTGTTCTTGCAGTGGGATTGACCTGCAGTGAGCTGATTTTAGATTTGTAGTTTGGGCTTTTGTGTGACGATGAGAGTGTCTGATCAAGTGGTGATCAAATTAAAGACCATTAGTATCTAGAGCTGGGCTTGACAATTGCCCAGATGTCTACATTTTTTCACGCTCTCTCTCTCTGTCTCTCTCTCTCTCTCTCTGTCTCTCATATGCTCTCTCTCTCTCCCTCTTTCTCCTTTTGTGTTTCAGATGCTACCAGACTTGAAAGCAGACAACCAGAGACTAAAGGACGAGAACGGTGCTCTGATCCGAGTCATCAGCAAGCTTTCCAAATAGAACAGCGCCCACTCCCCCCTCAGTGGGGGTCTGAGGGTATTACACACTTAGATATTATTACAACAGACATCAGTGACAAGACGGCTCCTTTACCCTGGTCACCGAACACCACTTCTTCCTCTCGCTCTCTCTCTCTCTCTCGCTCACGCGCTCGCTCTCTCGGTCCGTGCTCTTTCTCTTGCTCCTGTCCTCCATGTGTGACTCTCACCACATCCACTCCTCCTCCTCCTCCTCCCCACCTCTCCATGGCCCGGCCAGCCCCTCGGCCAGCTGCACCACACTGCACACGCGGCAGCAGAGTTTACAGGGCTGAGAGAAAAGCGGACAGCCACGGAGGCGTTGTGGGCCCAGGAGGAACTGCCCCGAACTATTTAACCAATAAGCCTTAGTTGTACATAAAAGGAAAAAGGATGAAAAGCCCACTTGCGTCAGTTTCTCTCGACTGTCACAAAAGGACATTTACTTCACGCCTGATTTTAGTTGTGCCACAAGACTTTTTTTTGTTTGTTTTGTTTGGTTTTTTGTTTTTCCTTATTGCCTTTTTTTTCTTTCTGCATAGACGTTATGCAAAGTGCAGCTCTCCCTCTCTTGGTGCTTCTCTTTCCGTCACTCATTTCTCTCTCTCTCTCTCTCTATCTGCCAGTAGTCCCGCTCCCTTTTCGGTGTTTCTCAGCAGCGGACTTCCCAGCATTTAGCAGTGTTGCCGCACACAACCCACTCCTGACTCCCTCCCCCTGTTGTGCACGCACAAACACACACACACACGCGCTCGCGACCCCCTCTGCACCGAGCCCTGTTCCCTCCCTGCGAGTTCCAGTCAGAGGGAGACGTTTCCCTGGCGTTGTTGATCAGGTGGACCTGGTGGAATTTAAGCTTTCACTTGAATGTGCAATATAAGTCTATTTCTTTATCAAATGCTTTAAAGATCAGTCCATCACGAGTAGACGTTCACTTGCCTGTTTCTGCCTCCATCGCTCACTCCCCCTGCCCTCTCTCCCTCTTCTCCTTACGTTTGTAGTGTAGATGGGTTTTATACTCCACATCCCTCCCATTGTTTTAACAGGTACGGAGTGAAGCTGTATATACCTGTATGTATTGTTGGAGACAAGCACATGGCATGCGATGATTCTTCTCTGTCTGTTACTGTTGAAATATACCAACTCCAGAGGACAAAATGAAACAAAAACAAACAAAAAAAGTGTGTTTTAACTTTATCTTCTTCTTTTATAGTCTGAAGACATGGAATAACGGTAGTGCCTCCCTCGCACAGGGGGACAGCTACAGGTGTTCAGTGCATTTCTTTCAGTTTTAAAGAAAAGTATTCACCGTAATTGTGACATAAGAATAATATAATAACTTCACTTCTTTCACACGTTGTATCCCGTATCTTTGGAAGAGTGCTGTTCCCCTCGCCCCTTTTGCTAGTAGTCTAAGCTGAGGTGTTGTCACTAAAAGAGAAGCCTAGGTATCGCTAACCCCTTCACCCCCCACTGCCCCCCCTCCCCAATTTTTTTATTTTTGGTTGTTTTCTTATACATTGTCTACATGCACTGTTAATGCCATGCCAGGAGTCTCGTTGTCCATTTTTAGCGATCTTTGCCACCATATCAGATGATGTGTGTATTGGAAACCAGTTTAATGCATTTCAGTGGCCTTTTAAAAATACTGTAGAGGAGAGATGGAGAAAAAAGCCGCTGTCGTCTCCTCTTTGGTTTTAGGATTTTTTTTTATGTTTTTTTTTTCTTTTTTAAAATATCCCATCATCTTGTAAAATAGACGTGTGGCTTCCTACATGCAAGCTGTGCTGTGACTACCAACCACTGAGAGTTCATTAAAATAAAGTTGTAAATTGTAAAAATCCCTAAAGCCCCTATGCAGTTTCTTAATATTTAGTATCCGAAGGGGAAAATAACTTCTTACACATCACTGCTATTTGAATGTTTTTTTTTCTATATTTGTAAAACTGGTTTGCAAGAACTGACTGTAAGATTGCTTGCAGTTTCACTTGCTGCCACTAGGCGGGACTGTGGAGTTCAGACCTAATACCATCCTATTTCCTTAAAGGGAAAAACTACATTTTGTGCGTTAGGAATGCCTTGTTTTGAGTTTCTGAAAGAAATTAAATCTGTGCCCCAAGTTTTTTTTTTTTTTAAATGAAATGAAAAATGCCCATCAGTGTGATCATTACTAGATTTGGATGATGGGTCCTCCTAAGAGGAAGGTAAGGTCCATGGTGAAGACACATGAATCTAAATACAATCCATAAAAGAACTTGCACTGGAAAATGTATTCATACAAAGGACAACCAGACAGGAGACATGTGTAAAGCAACACAATCACAAAATCTACATCTTTCTCATTAATACTGTAGTTATGCAGCGTGAGGGTAAGAACTATTAAATAAGCAAAGCAATTTTGCCAGACTGTCCCTGTGTTCCTTTTCTGGCCTCCATCTGGACCTAAAGGACAGGTGTGATGGTATAGTGGCTGGGTTAGTCCGTTACAGTTAAGGGAGCTTTGCAGATTTGGAGTGAAGAGGCTGACTTTGGCAACCATGTATGAACTTTTATCGAAGTTATTTTGATTAGTAAAATTCAGTATGTTTTGTTTGTTTGTTTTTTTAATAAAGCAAATGGCTGCTATATAACATGACTGGTTCAGTAATGCAGCCTTATAAGTGAAGTTCGTGGTAGGCTGTGCAGATTAGACTCCAACGGTGTCAACATCCAAAGCAGTACCAGAGTATTTAAAGCCTCTGCCTCGGTCACTGGTTCTCCATGGAGATACTGGTCTTAAAGTCGACTCTGTTGCAGTATAAAAGCATTATTCAAGGAGTGAGTTTTGTTGGTCTTGCTTTTTGTCCCATGCGTTCTGGAGTCCCCACTCGTGTCTTCGCGCCTGGACGCTGTCCATCTGTAAAGCTGTCAGCTTCCGTCCAACACAATAGCAGCACTGTGTGACGACACTTCCACCCCTGGAACCTCTTACCACCAGGATGACTTTATATCGAGCCCCAAGCTGCATTATGAGCCTCGTTGGCTGGCGGTCCAGAGCTTTTTCCAGAAGCACGCAGCGTCCTGTGGTTCCCGGCTGATAGACGGGCTTGGCCGACGCAGCTGTCTGTTGCTTCGATTGTTCTGGGGGGTGGTGGGTAAGTGGTGGTGTGCAGTAGGGTTTTTATAACAGACTTTTGTGTTTCTAACAGACTCTTGCTCAACAGTCCCCCCCCCCCCCCCCAATAAAGTAAACGCATTCCTCCAGTGCTTAATCAGAAGCCGGACCAAAGAAAATATAGATGAGCTCAGCTGGATAGTGTCCCAGATAACGTGTGGGTGGAGCTGTGTAATTGACTTTGGTTTAGGCTATTTGTGTTCCAGCGGGAAGGATATCTGGAATACGATGGCTACTTCACTGCTCCACTTGACTTGTCTCAATTGCTGAAGTATTTATTATTAATATGAACTGAATTGCGTCAAATACAACTAAAGATCGGCGCGAGACCCTTTATATGATTTGTTGCTCACACTTGTTTTGGTTGACCCAGTAATGTCAGATTAGGTTTATATGATGTCTCTGAGATTTGACTTGGATCCTGGAGTGTGGTGTGTCGGGTAAGTATGTTACTGAAGTCCACAAACTGCTGCAGTTTGATATTTACCACCTCATTCCTGTATTCTTGTTTTCGTTTCTTTACAAGTGAAACTTGTAAATGACTGTAAAACAAATAAAGGTTTATGTATGCTTGTGAAGCTTGACGGCACTCTGCCAGTTCAGTGTGTTGCCCTGCACAGACACATCCAGTGCAGCCGGGCGTAGCCGGAGCTGAACAGAGTCGGGCTGGCCCGGCTCGTTGGGTGGGAGGAACGGCCTATTGCTCTTGGTGCTCTCCTCTCCTCACCATGGTCATCTGTTACATCATGCATGCACCATGGGGTCTCCAAGCACTTCCATCTGTGACGTTGGGATGTGCTGGGGTGGGATGAAGATCTGTATCCAAGGTTTTGGTAATGGGATTTTCTATTGGTGTTCATCAAACCTGTGTTAAAATGATGTTACATCGACATTCTCTAGCGCACTTGAATGCAGCACCCAGCACTACACGAAACTGGATTTTCTGGACAATACAGGCCCAGAACGCAAACGCTGTTCAAATTGTTTAGCTGCTGCACTCTTGACTGTTCACACATCTGCCCAAGCTGTTTACAAAACTGCACCACTATACTATGCTCGTTAACAAACATCTGCAATGTCCAAGGGATCAAAACAAGTTGCTTTTCTGTCCAGTCAAATGAACAGAGCAGCAGGCAGATTCGATCAGTTAGAACACAGGCCCGCTTTATCAAAGACCTCCTACTCAGCTCAGCAGATGGCTTCATACAGATGGTACAGTTATGGGTGACCGTTGGATGATGGAGGGAAAGGAAGGGACACAGACTGAAAGATACTAAATATAACCACACACGACCAAATATAAACACAATTGACCAAATACTCCGGAAAACTCTGGCGACCAAATATAAACACAATTGACCAAATACTCCGGAAAACTCTGGGCATTCTGGAGAAGCTCTAGAACGCTCTTCATTTCTGCATTAGGCTTTCAAAGCCAAAGTCAGATTATTCACAATGCCTGTTGTCACAAAGCAGTTTACTCCCTAGACCATGAAGAAGAAACCTTGAGAGGACTCGAGGTGTAAGGTGGGGGGGTAGGGATGGCAGTGTCCTCCTCTGTTCGGCAATGTACACCACGATAACCATAAAGAGCAAAATAAGTGATGAGAATGTCGGTTTGATGAATGTGTGTGTCCTAAACCCATCTGGTATGAGAATGTACAGGGCAGTGGATAAATGGGTGGCTGGGGTGGAGGGGACGTGGCCCCTGTATTCTCTTACAGTTTTTCTCAGTTGATTTGGTACATTTCTCACATCAAGGTTTACATTGGCATCACAACAAGTGCATTTCTCAAAACAGCGCAAAAACAGCAAAACTCAATGAAATACCTGCAAAAGCACACACTTCACTCAATGTTTTTGCCTCAAAAGCAAATATTTAGGTAAATCAATTTGTCAGTGCCATCAGAATATCTAGCCTGTGTGCCATTGCCTATGAACAAGGCTGTCAAAATACTTAGTCCTGTTGTCAGTGCAACTTTAAGTCACAGTCAGTGCAGACTTTAAGAATATTCTGATGGAAACTAGCTAAGCTTTTGATTTCAAGAACACTGCACATTCTGTGGTATATCAAACAATACATGTTACACACAAAGTTACACATGACTGTATGTGGGAGACTGATAGCAAGAAATTGGACTGGAATCAAATTTGTACAGCAATATTGTTTGACTCTATTGTTCCCACTGCAATTTGTTGACAAAAACAAATCGGATTGAAATTCAGGAAAGACAGACAACTGACTGGAAAAACTGCAAAATTAGAAATGTACACATTCCAAACATCCTCAGCACATACAGCCTCCTCTTGTTGAGATGTGAAAATGGGACCTCTGCCACCCCTATGAGCTAGTCTTGATGTCCTATATGGTATGAAAATGCAAAACATAAAATTGAATAAAATTTCAGAATTGATGTCAATGTGCAGCATTACAGCAGAGTGCACAATTCAGAATTACATGTTAAGTTAAGTCAGCCACATTGTCAATTTCACCCCAATCGAAATTTGTCCTCCGCATTTTACCCATCTGTGCAGTCAGAACACACACACACTAGTGATCACTAGGGGGCTGTGGTGCACACGTGCCCAGAGCGGTGGGATAGCCCGGCGCCCGGGGAGCAGTTGGGGTTAGGTGCCTTGCTCGAGGGCACCTCAGTCATGGCCTCAGGCCTGGGAATAGAACCCACGACCCTCCGGTCACAAGACCGGTTCCCTAACCACCAGACCACGCTTTAGCCACTGTGAGACCATGGTTTACATGTAAAACATGGTCCACAATTGTTGGCCTTATTTCACCTGGGACAAACCTGTGGACATGGACCCTCTTCCTCTGTTTTGTCCCCTCAGCCTTATACCACAGTCTTACCCTTCTTCTTGGCTGATTGGTTGAGACCATTGGTTGATCTAAACCTTCACAAATTCTCTTTTTTACTGTAACTGAATGCCAAGATTTACCTGCGAACAATTTAATGAAGTTAGGATAAATTACCAAAATGTAACAAAAAATAAAAAGAAATATAAAATTATGCCTGAGAGATTATGACATGTTCAGCATTTTTGCATGTAATGACCTAGGCAATGACCTAAAGCCTAAATGTTTTGGATAATGCAAGAAACAACCGACAATTGTCCATGACCAGTTGCAAAATGTACAAAAGCATTTGCAAAATGTGAAACACAATGAGAAATGCGATTATGATGTGCACGAGTGACAAGGAGATGCGGAGATTGAATGATCAGATTTGAGAATTTCATTTCTGATCTGAGAATTTAACCAAATCGACTGAGAAAAACTGTAAGTACAAAAGTGTGTAATCTAGGCTATCTGGACTAGTGCCTCATCACAGAAAAACATTGCCACAGTATGATGCTGCTCCCAGCATATTTGATTTTAAAGATTGCATTAATGAAGGTACACTCATGATCTGCTTTCCTCCATACACACCTCTACTATTTTTAACTAAATATTTCAGTTTTTATCAGATGAGGATTTTGCTTCCCCTAGTCTGGGATTTATTCAGATGCCTTTTGGGAAGCTTCAATGTTCCTTTTAATGAGGAAGCTTCTCCCTGGCCGCTCTACCATAAAGGCCTGACCGGTGGAGCGTTGCATTGATGGCTGTCATTCTGTAAGGTTTTTCAGTCTCCATAAAGGAACTCAGGATCTCATTCATAGCGACAAAATAATTTTTCATTTTATTTTTATTTCATTCATTTTTCATTTATTTGTTGAGTAAATTGATCCAACACTAAATTGCTTTTTGGGGGAAAATATATGTGAACCACAAGGAATACAGTATCAGCTCATTTAAAGGAGTAATTAAAGTCAAGGGTTTCAGTCATGAGTGGTTGAAGTTCTTGCTGCTAAAGGTACACCAGATACTGAAAGCATGGGTTCACATGCACAAAATGCTGGATAATTTTGCTAAATAAATTAAAGGATATTTGTTTGTTTTGTGGTGTTCAGACAGGTTTAGGGCTTGGATGAAGATCTTACAGTTTATATTCTGTAGTAAAAAGTCTATGTCAATTTTTTTAACTGCAGCATTTTGTAAAATTGAACAGGGTTTTAAGGTGTGAAAAAACTTTCGTTTGTATTACTGGACCAGTATTGGACCATACTTGAGATTATAAATGAACTCTTAACAATATTATTAAACTATTAATAAACAGATTCAAGTTTATTAATAGAGCAGGCGTTGGTCATAAGACCTACTTTAAATGCATGTCCTATTATGCTTCACTGTGTGCCCAAGTGAAAAGTTAAAATTGAACTAAAAGTGCAGCTTTGGTAATGTGTAACTTTTAAAACCTCTTTCTTAAGACAGTAGGCTATGAGAATGAGAAATCACCTAACCTAAATCATCTTAACTCTCCAAACCTGTCAGGCAACTTTTGCCAGAGGACCTTGTCTCCACGGTGATGAGGCAGAATTCTGAATTTAATTCCACAAGAGGGTTCAGACTCCACTTATCTGCTCCTTTAGAAAATGCAGTGTTGGAATGCTAAGTGGGGCATTAGAAGGGGAGCAGGGTTTTGTGCCGCCGTATGACACAAAGCGCTGGTGGAACGTTTGTCTTTCTCATTTGTTCTCCCACAATCAGGAAGAAAAATGCCAAACATGCAGTAGCGTGACCTCGGTCTTTAGATCACAAGCTATTTATAGACATTAGTCTCTGGGCTCCACCTTTGCACTTCTCCCAGTTATCTCCTGTCTGTGTGGGGAAGGAAGGATACTGAAAGTGTCTTAGAATGCAAGTCACTCACTGCAAGTCACCACACACTGCTAGTGCTAGCACTAGACAGTTCAATAAAGAAAAAAACAGCCTTCATTTGCCTGAGGGCTTTGGAAGACGTCTCAGCAAGCCAAACCCCGAGAGATCCAGTCTTACTGTCCTATTTAGTGTTATAGTGTACATTGGAAACAGCATTTTCCATCAGGCAAACATCTGCTGTGTTGGATCCCTAATACTTTGAAAATACCTAGATCCACAAATGTTAAACTTACCCTAAGTGCATCCTCACTAACTGTCTTGTTATAAAAGTAGTTGGTAATCATCAAACAGCTACATTTCAACAACAAACTGAAACATTTCAGTTCTATTAACGGTTGTCATAGTACATATGCACAGATCAGAATAAAACAGATCAGAATAAAACGCTCAAAGAGCAATAAAAGCAGAGTTGAACGAACTTACCACCTATTGTGGTGGCTAAGGATACGCTTTTTTTCTGCGTGACCATTTTTAAGTCGCTCGAGAGTTTGCTAAATGTAGTAAATCTAACTTCAATTACTGCAGGTTGATTTAACAAAGATTTTTGTCACTACATGAAGCCTACATGAAGGAACATTACGAGGTCATCAGATACATCAAATATTTATGCCATACTGTAACACAAGAGTGCGCAGACTAGTCTGTCGCTTTATCAAGCTGATACAACTGGAAAAGCAATTCCGCTTGCTACGGCTACTTTAAAACCATCCTGCTCACTGGGATCCAGCTTACGCTCCAAAAGTGATAACGTAGGCAGTTTTCTTTTGAACTAAATAAACCAAAAATAATATACAGCGTTTCTATAGAGCCACTGTCCCGTGACGGCAGTGGGGTTTTGGTGTTTTCTGTTTTTACAGCATTGCAATTACAGCATTGCTAATCGATGTGACTGTAAGTATTTACAGTGGAGCGCAAATGTGCAGTGAATCATTCCTGTGGTGGGAGGTGTGCGGTGGAGCACGAACCTGTTCGTCAACAGCCTAGGTGGCGAAAACGTGACATGCGGCTTGAATTCTGAATGCATACAAAAGTATCTGTCAACACACTAACAATGTAAAATCAGGACCATTTTGTTATTTTTGTTATGCAAAGCAACCCATGTAGAAAAGTGGAATTATCTTTGCGTTTCGTCAGATATCAGTCAGAATTTGTCTGGGTGACCTAGCCGTGTTCCTCCTCGGCTGTATTCCTCATGCCACCCCCCCCCGTCCACATTCGTTCGTCCTCGTAACTGTTCGGAAACGTTGGGAAAGGGCAGGACGTCGCGCTCCGAGTGGCGTGTGACTAACCGACTTTGCCATTGGGACAAACCAACGAGTAGTTCACCTCAAAGACCGACCAAGGTAGCAGGTGAGTTTTAAAGTGTACTTCCATCGTGAATTTTAGTTATATTAGCAGATTATCTGTGTTCTTTGGATTAACAGCAGTGTTTGTTGTATGTGTATACTTGATGTGCCTTAGCTGTATGTATACCGGTGCTAGTAAACTTTTTTACCAAAGCGTACGCTCTTCTAAACTCCTCGCTAGAGTACTTCGGTGAATTGCCATCATGTCAGTGCAAACAGACGATCCAATTGACGCCCGTCGTTGGTTCAGAATTGACTTTTTTTTAACTCGCACACAAACGTTTAGATAATGAAACGTAGTTTCATCTCTCTGTAGTTTATAATGAAAGTTTAATAACAGAAAACTGCTGTGCTTATTTTCAGACTCGCCTACTGTTCAAATACGTTCTTCAACTTTGGAGAAATGTGGCGGTTTTAAGCAAGGAACAACTGGTAGGTTAACTAATTTATGTGTTGGCGAGTTTTCAAGCCAAACTCATAAGCAGGAAAACAACTTGGTCTGACTTGCTTCTTAAGAGTGAGCATGGCATCTGGGGGCTTTAGATCAAATGCCGCGACGGACTTTTTAGAGGAGTGGAAAGCTAAACGTGAGAAAATGAGGGCGAAGATGCTAGGAGACATAGCGGCTGCCACCGGCGTCTGTCCTCCCGGAGTCACATCCACCGGCTCTCATGGGACCAGCAGTGCTAAAAACGAAATGCGAAGCACAGCAGCTGAGGTGAACAACAACGGTAACCCGGAACGAGGGAGTTCCACGTCTGTGAACTGCGTTTCCTACCCGATGGCTCGGTCGTCGTCCTCACCCGCTCTGAGGAGGCCAGAAGATGACCCGACACCGAGCGTGAGGGCCACCGATACGTCTGGGGGAAGTTTGAAGAAGGTTTCGCAGCCGGAAAAAGTGGTCACTGCCCCGCAAACGGAGACCGGAGCTGGCTGCGATGACAGCGACAAAGAGAGTCCCGTGCATGGGAAAAGCAAAGAGAAGAAGAGCTCCGGCCCCAGCGCCAGGAAGGGCAAGGGCCAAATAGAAAAACGCAAGCTGCGGGAGAAGCGCAGGTCAACCGGCGTGGTCAGCATACCGTCCAACGAGGTAAGCTAAAAAAAACCTGTATTCATTTGAAAAATAAAATAAAAAATAAGCGTGGACATTGGCATTCAGAAGACCGTGTATATACACTGGGTGTATTTAACCACTTAGTATTGCGGTGTTCTGTAGGAGTAGCGAAGAGGCTTGCCTAGGTTTCTGATATCCTCAAAGTGGTTATTTTGATTTGGGAAGCTTCGTCCTGAAGGTAAGGTTTTTAGACATAGTCCTATTTGAGTGTGATTGACAGGGAGCAACAGGTTCATTTTAGAGTTTCAACCCGCAGCCTTATCGTATAATGGAAGCCAATAGGTCGAATTTTCTGCGAATGTGCCTCCATTATGTAAACATTTAGGCCCATACATCAGTCAAAAAGAGAGATTTACAGATTTACATTCTTTTTCTTATCCAGAGCGACTTACAAAAGTACTATGTGTTCAGTCAGAATATGCATCTCTATCTAGTATAAACAGGTTTAAGTCCAAACTACTTGAGGTCAAGCACTGCCATAAACCGTTGCTAGTGCTGATGCCTAGAAAGAAGACAACAAAACATAAGATTAGACAGTGCAATACCTAGCAAGACTGAAATACCTACAAGACTACATGCAGTATAGTGCAATACTATAGTGTTCCTAAAGATAAAGTGCAATTACGCTTTATACCAATGCTTCAGTTGATTAGTGCTTATAAGTGCTTTACAAAGAAATGGGTCTTCAGTCTGCGTTTGAAAACCGCGAGAGAGTTCGCTGTTCGGACAGCCAGTGGACGTTCGTTCCACCATCTGGGTGCCAGGACAGAGAAGCATCTTGTCGCGTGTCTTCCTTGAATCTTGAGGGATGGCGGGTCAAGCCGAGCCGTACTTGAAGCGTGAAGGGCTCGAGGTGCGGATCGACTTTTGACCATAGAGATCTTGCAGTTCCCAAATATTTTTATACTGGGCATAAACGCTTATGTAAGCTTTGGTTGGTAAACATTGACTTTTCAGAGTGACCTTTCTGGGGTGTGTGTGGTTTTGTTGTGTTTTTGTAAATGAAAGGATGACCAGGAACATGTCTGTGGTTTTAAACTTTTGTTGCTTTTACTTTATTGCTTATGTTCGAATGTATATAAATGTTGCACGGATTAGAATCAGCAGTTACATATAATGCAGTTATTTTTCTTTTTGGTTTTAAAATAAAATATCAGAGGTTTATGTTATAGATGGTGCATATTTTTCGTCCTTACATTCCATCACTGTGCCAGGTCAGATTTGCTCAAAACACCCTAATTCATCACAGAGTTGTGCAACTGAAGTGGAAAAACAGTGGAGTCTTGCATATAATGCTGTCTAGCTGTCTACATGTGATCCAACTTCAAACCTCACATCATCATTCAGACCCACAGTTCTCCCTTACCAAACGCTTGCCAGAAATTTGCTCCAGGCTGATTCTCCTCTGTTTTTTCCCCAACTGATCCCAAAATAGCTCTTAAATAATTAAGGGTAAAAAAATAAAGACATCACAGTTATGTTGTGGTTTAACTAGGATTTCTAAAGGCTGCCTGAATGCTGAGGTTGTGAGAAGCTTCCAGCGGTGTAAGCTCATGTGTAGATCCTTGGAACTGATGCCTGGAGTGAGATGTTCAGACAGAGCAAAGGAATACGATTGTTATTGTATCGTATCACCTTAGACCTAATTCCGTGTGTGTGTGCATGAGAGAGAGAGATTGAGATGCGCAACTTGGTTATTAACTGCTGTGGGCCACATTTTCATTCTAGTCAGCCAGACATTATCAGATTATCCAAGTACAGTCTGATAGGCTGTTTTTATTAGTGCCTAATTATTGGTATATTAAAGCCATGAGTTTCCTCATGTGGCTGTCAGACATGCAGCGCATGTGTCTGCTGTCTCCTAGGCTTCTGTCCCAGGCTTTCTTAAGGCTCTCAGGCATGTAACGTATAGGGTGGTTTCTGTCAAAGTGTTACAAGGTACTCGGGCCAGCCGCCTATGGGGCAGTTTCTGTTGGAGCCTAACCAACGTTTGCCTCGCCTGAGCACATCCTGTCATTAGCCTCTCCTCTGTGCCATTCCTAAGTAGCTCTGGAGCTGGGCTGAGGCCAGCCTCTAATGTTAGGGTTCGGGAAGGAGATTAAAACAGTTGCCAAGCAAGCACACGCATGCCTGACTACTCTCCGGCCCTCGGAACTGCAGGAATGAAAAATGCCAACGGTGTGGGAGCTGGCGAAGTCCCTTTCTGGCTTTTCATTGGCCCAAAGGCGCCTCTGCGAGTGTGGGAAACGTGGATCGATGTTCTGCATGGCTGAAGCAGAGATGATGGCCCGATCCGAAAGTGTGTAGACGGCAGATGAAATGGAGCTTTTATGATATTTTGGGACTATTGTCATCCATCTAAAGTCACTGTCACTTGGACAGGTGTGTTGCTGCATGTATTTGTGTGTGTGTGGTTCTCTGATTGGTTTGTCAAGAAATTGTGTGTGTACATGAGTGTTTTGCATGTTTCTCCTCCTCAAACTCGCGCCTGTGGTTCCTGTTGCCATCTGTGGCCTGTAGTAAATTCTGGGCTGCGGTGTGTTGTGGGCTGCGGTGTATTGTGGGCTGTTTTTCCATCCCCAGTATGTGCTCCATGGCACTGGCTGGGCAGCTTCTGCCAACATGTCTGGCCTGCATCTCACCTCAGTCAGCAGGATTTAGGGGAGATTCTTATCAGTGCTGGCAGTGTGGGCGATTGACACACGCACTCGCATGCTGAAGGGCAGTTATTCACACTGTGTGCGTGTGTGTGTGTAAGCACGTGTGCATGTGTTTGTATACTTTGATCCTTTTTAATACCTTCTAGGTTTGTTTGCTTTTTTCCATCATGAATATTCGTTTCTCTCTGTGTTCTGCATGGGATGTTTTGGCGTGTGCATCTACGTATGTGCATGCATGTAAACCTGGTCCAGCCAGTTTATGTGCGTGCGTGCGTGTGTATGTGTGTGTTTGTGTGTGTGTGTGTGCGCAAGAGCAGGCGAGCGCATCTTTGTCTGTCATCCAGCACGGTTGTGGTCTGTTTTCCTTTCAGAGGGCTATTAAATTGCGGAGCAGTTGTTTGACAGTTTGCCCACTCTTGCACTCATCACAACCCGATTGAGGATTGAAAACAGAGGTCTTATGCCAGGTCCTTCTGGTGCGTTTCCATGTTAAACTTAAGAATGCAGTGGAAGGTACCTCATTCTGAAATATATGCTTGTGCCATGTAACTCATTTTTGTAATGCATGTTTGGAATAGCATGGGAGACTCTGAGATCCATACCAAGGTCTAGCCGTCATTCCTGCTTTGTTTTCTCCTAAGCCACAGTCTACCATAACTAACCCTCATGTTGTGGTTCGAGTAATGTCCACACACAGTTTATTGTGGCATTTTGCTGAAATAACAGAGGATGTTTTCCTCAGAGGGATATTTGACACAGTGCTTTAGTAAACGGTGGTCAGCTCATGGGGTGGGTGAGCACAGAACACTGAGAGTGTGTGTTCTCACACTAGAGTTCTGAAAGAAGGGACTAGCATAGCTCATGCTTGTTCTGACTGTATTTACAGACAGCATAGGTCTTATAACCAAAAAGGAGAGAGACCTTTCTCGCTGTGAAGGACTTCTCTTTTGTGCACAGCTCTGAACATAAGCGAGGCTTTTCTAATTGCTTTCGTGTTGCCTGCATGTGTCTGTACAGTCTCATGACAATGATGAAACTCTTACCTGTACCTGGGACTCATTACATAGAACTTCTTGACTCTCTGATGGCCTTTTCATCAGCTAGAGAAGCTGATGGTTCAGCATCCTCAGTGAGAGTTGCCTCCGTTGGTGTTTCACAGCCACTTATCGTGGTTGCCGTTAACGTCAGCCACGAATCCTGCTGACTGCAGTCAGAAACTGAGCAGTTTGTGTACAAATGTGTTCCAGAGAGGAGGCTATTTTCAGACATACCGCGGGAATTAATTTCACATGTGAAAGCATGTTTTTTTGGCAGAGGGATACTAAATGTTGCGCCGTGTGTGCGACTTGGTCCTGGCAGAAGTGTGTGTTGGAAGTGTGTGAAGTCATTGAGGAGAGCATGAGGTCATTGACCAAGATGTTCATTTCCTTAATCATGTGACATACACACTCATTTGTATGGTCCTTTTCATTCTTCATGCTATCAGTGCTTCCTCGTGTGAAAGATAAAACAATTGAGAGGCTGAAGTTTGAATTTGTGCAAGCAGTGATCCTGTCCAGAAGGGATGTGCTTGTGCAACTTGTGTAGGTCTGTGTGGAGCTCACGGCTTGACCTTCATGAGCTGCTCACGTACTGGTTTGCATTAAACAGCTGCGTTTCAGTTGTCTGTGATGCAGGCGGAGCTGTTGGAAAATTAATAATTCACTAATGTGTTGCATTAAACATGCCATTTAAAGGAGCTTTACACCTCTCCCTATCATTACCTGGTTATGCCCTTCCTAAATGTTTATATGTATTACAGTCAAGTCCTCTATTCTGACCTAAATCTTTCTCTAAAACCGTAAATAAGATTAGATTTGATTTGTAATAAAAAGCTCCAATGATTCTCAGGGTACTTCCTCAAAGGCTCAAGCACCTTGATGGCCTTGCATCTTCAATCTTATTCTATTACTGGTGGCAAATATTCATAGCATTTGGTTCTGCTATGAGGGCCACAGTGGCCTCCGTGACTGTGTCCCAGGCTGGGTCGTTATGGAGATGGACTCCTCCAGACCTCTCTTTCATGGCCTTTGTTGTCAACTGGCACTAGGACCCAGCAGACCCATTACTAACCCTATTCTTAACGACTCGTTGCATATCTGGCGCCGGCTTAGGGCACACTTCAGCCTACAGGATCCGTCACTCTATATTTTGCTTGAAGCTAGTCCCTTATTTCCCCCGTCTGTTAATTCGGCGTTCCTCATCTTGGGTCAGTGAAGATGTGTGTAAACGAGTGTTTCCCACTTTGTTACAGTCCACACGACAATTCTCGTTCTCCACAGTTTTAGGTACTTGCAGATACAGAATTACAGAATTTAAATGTTTTCTAATGTTTCCCCATCATTCCACCTAAATCTCCCCTTGATATCTTTGAGATTGGTGTTGGCTTTGGAAGAATTGTCTAAAAAATATACTTCCGATCCTTTAAATTTCATTAAACAACAGTGGAAATACAATTGTACAATTGAAGCTTGACAACAAAGTGGGACAGGATTATACTTTGCATTCATACCTCGTCAATCTGTGCTAAACACAAGTTGATCCAATTAAATTGTTTAATTGAATATACTGGCTGAAACCTTGACTAACTAACTTCATACCTTTATAAGTTTATTCCATTTTGTGATGGATGCTATTAAGCCCCGACCTACTTAAGTTGTATATTTTGCATACACGTATGTATGTTTGCTTTATGTTTCTTCTTTGCTTCAACCTCTCTACCCCACCTTGTTAATGCTTGGTCTGCAGACCAAGATGGCTGGTTTCTCAGGAGGGTAAGGGTGATATGTTGGGTGGGTTTTTGGGAGGGTAACAGAGGTATGCTGGGTGGATTCTCGGGAGGGTAAGGATAAGTGGGTGAGCAAAACTTTGTGCAAGCGTGGACAGAAACTGCATTAATCTTTTCAATTTTCTGTAACCGTTCTATCATTTATCGTTATATCGTTCCATACTTACTAAATTGAATGGGTTTTTTTAAGCTTTAAACCACACATGCTCTGTATCTTACTCTACACATTATGAGCTATTTTATGTTGATTAATGAACCACATTTGAGAAGAAAGGGGGAAAATTGTGAGGTTTTACAGTTTCATGGCCTGCAGTACATGAACTGGCAGGCTTTTAATATACAACTCTCTGTTTTCTTACATGACATCTTTCCCTACGTTTCACATTAAAGGTATTCTCGGGAGATGGCTGTGTCTCCCCTGCGTCTCACGCCGGCCTGGCCCCATGCTTCTTTTGTGTCCTTTTATAGCTGCTTTAATAATGCATGGTGTGTTTTTTTTCTTTTTAACAGCTGGAACGGGGCTTTACAGTCTGAATGAAAGCAAAAGAATGAGTAATTGCAAAGGGTGGTGCTCTTTTTACGCGGCTGTAGCTCTTTCTCCAAACAAGGTCACATCTAGTCCAGATTCCTCTGGGATGCTGTCATGGTAAGCAGCAGAAAGCAGGCTCACCTCTGTCTTTCACTTCACCCGGGTTGTGTGCTTGTTATTTTGTTGTTTTTTTTTCTTTGAAACATTCCAGACGTGGTTTGGGTCTTGTGCATCCTGTTCAGGGCAGTTGAGTATTTCCTTTGAGGTGTAATGAGTGAGAGCAAGGGGCTCAGTTGAATGCAGGAGGACGGGCAGAGCCTTCGGACAGCTGGGGGATGATACGGACACTGGGGACTGGGCCAGTGTTTGGGGTGCTGGTGCTGGAGGGTTTGTGCAGTAGGTCAGGAGTTGAGATGCAGAGCTTGCCTCAGGAAGCACCATGTTTCCTGCAGCGTCTACCTCCCGACTGTTGAAACGACACGAGGACAAACCACTACGTGTGCCATTACATTTGGGGACAGATCGATATCGTGGCACCTGCAAATTTCTGGCCTTTACAAATGGGGTTTGTGGCAGGAGTTTGGCGGGGCAATAATTGCCCGACGTGCCGGATCAAGGGAAATGCAGAAATGTGCAGCGAGCGTGTGAGGTTCTGTAGACCAGCGCTGACAGCCACAGACCCAGCAGGTTCACCGGGTCCTGGTGCCTTCACACAGGTGCTCACCCAACCTCGTTAAAAGCCAGATTGCTAAAGCATCCATTTATTCGTCCCATTTAACCAGCACACTTGGGCGAGAAAGAAAAAGACATGTTTAAAGAAAAAAAGAAAGAGAAAAGGGTCTGTTGTTTTGAGCAGACAGTCATGTCTTCCTGGGTGAGCTAACTTCTTTCGTTTAGCTGGTTAATCTTTTTGGACAGCGCACTCAGCGATGTGGACAAAGATGACTTTACTGGGTTTGACACCTTGCTTTGTGCTCTTGAGTAAGCTCATTAAGAGAAAAATGTAATTCTAGTTGTAGGCTTGAATTGTGCTGTGACATTAAAAAGCTTCAATTGCGCAATGACTGTGCATCGAAGATTTTTTTGTCTTTTGTTATGTTGGAAAAACAGCGACAGAGGTGTGGTTCATATCTGTGGAGGGACTGTGTTTCTTTGCTGATTGACTTCCCCCTATGTCACATGTAAACACGGACTCTATAAATACCCGTTCATGGTGTGGGTGTGTGGGTGCGTGGACAGGGCATTGTTTGCATGAGAAATCTCTCTCTGCTTCGTCAGCAATGGAATGACGCAACGCTCTGAACTGGCTCGCCACTCATTAATGCACAGGATCCACCTTCAAACAACACACACATCCATCTGACCTCCCGCTCTCTGGACCCGTGCGGGTTCGTGCGTGTGTGTGCGCCCATACACGTGCGTGACTTCTCCTTAGATCAATACAGGCCTTTGGTGTCAGTGGGAAGCTTGTTAGTGTGGTATGTGAAGACGTGAAGGCAACAGTTGTGTAGGTTGTTAGGACTTCCACAGCAGCACACCTGAGAGAGACATGGCGGGTAGAAATCTCTTGAGCTGCTTCAGGATCAGGGCTCCCAGCCTGTGTAGAAACAAGATGCTGGCAGACATGTTGTCTCATGAAAGGTGATCACTGTCAGGGTGATATTTATTACAATACACGAACATAAAGCACTAAAATGGTTGGTTAAATATAAACCCAGTATTTGAGCTGCTGGTTTTATGTTGTCGACCAGTCAGTAAATCTAGAACCTGTTGTAATTCTTATGCTCTTGATATGGGTGCATGGTTCCATGAGTGACACGTGAGCATGTGACAGACCTAGGGCATTGTGGGATTGGTCACTGGTGAGCCAGCCTGCTGGTATTCACCTGTGTTCTGTAGGCCCCGCCCCTGGGTCAGGGTTTTCTACTGCAGCAGAAAGTGATGGAAATAACACCAGAGTCTGAGAGAACCAGTGAGTCTCTTAGTGGGCCTAATGGTCATCTCTCATGAGTTTGAGCTTATTGTGCCATGCAGTCCTGCAGCTGTGAGCGTATTGAGCATGTCGAGTGTGTATCTATGCCGTCGCCATAGATACGTCTCAGACTTCGACCCCAACCAAGCGCTGGTGCGGTGCAGTTGCAGTGAAGCCAGCACAGCCGCTCAGTTACCTCGGTTACCTGGTGTCTCTATCTTCCCTTCAGTTCCTGTTCAAGTGCTGGGTTTTCTGAACACGTGTCTGGTGCTGCAGGTACGGCGCATTGCATTGGTCTGGGCAGTAGAGGGTTAACGTGTAGCTGGCGTGCTGAGTGCTGCTCCGTGTGGAGGGGGTGTGAACACCCATGAGAGGCTGAGGGGGGAGAGAGCCCTCACAAGGCTTCAGAATGGGGAATAGGGAATAGAGATGCAAATGTCCACTGTGCCACAGAGTGCTCTGACCTCACTGTGAGAGTGTCGGAGAGTGCACAGCTTTAGCACTTAACCTTTTCATGACGGCATCTGAACCCAGTGCGTTTTCTCTCTCTCTCTCTCTCTCTCTCTCTCTCTCTCTCTATCTATCTGTTGATTACTGAACACGAGGAGTGAACATTTCAGCTTGTTTCATCTTGTATAGTTTTCCTACTTTGCAATGCAGCTGTGGACTCTGATTAGGCCTTCCTGCTGCTTTAATGTGAGTGTGTGAGTGAGAGACACAGAGCGGTGGGCTTGACCAGCAGTTCTCTTCACGCCGGCTGGGTTGTTTCTTGCTTGCTGTCAGGCTGGCCACGTCCTACACATCCTGTGTGTGCGGATGCTGCGTGATTTCGTCTGTCAGGGTGGTGACGGCAGCCAGGAGGAAGACATCACTCCCCGTTCAGCACCTGCTTCTCCACATTCTCCAGCGCCTTGACAAATAAAGCACAGAAGTTGTAGTGATCAAGGCTAGTATGGCATCTGGCCGTGTTGTCTGCCTGTTCGCAGGCCCCTGTCCACCCTCAGGGTCTTAAAGGGCTGATTCCCAACAGTCACCTACTGCCTCGTGCAGCGTGTGAATATACATCTCGGCTTTGCAGTAACAGTTATAAGGCTTCATGTGCTTGCAAGGAAATATGAGGTGAAGTAATGAGGCAGAGGCTTCACACCAAGACTGAGGAATGTCACTTGAACGCTTTGTCATACGTGACTGGCCATAAACAAAAACATTAAAAACATGTGTAAACAAGGTGTGGCTTGTGGGCAGGTGGAGGAATCCTCACTCCCTCCACCTCTCCTCGTGCCACACCCACTAGTCCTCATGGAACATGATACAAACCTGATGTCAAACCTTCACATTTCTGGCCTTCCCTGTACATAAACATGTTATACACGTGACATTGCGTCACAGAGACCTTCTCTGACCAACACCTGGCTTTCTCGCGCTCGACGTTGTCTGGGAAATGGAGCAAGAGCTGTGTGTGGTGCTCTGGCCTCCTGTGCTGGGCTGTGTGTTTAGCAGAAGAGCAGCAGGCGGGCCGCTCGCATTCCACACCAATGACTCGATGTTCTTTCTTATTTATTTGTTTTTGTGTGTGTTTTTCCTCCCC
Organism: Brachyhypopomus occidentalis; assembly: GCA_020368025.1. Taxonomy (NCBI): domain Eukaryota; kingdom Metazoa; phylum Chordata; class Actinopteri; order Gymnotiformes; family Hypopomidae; genus Brachyhypopomus; species Brachyhypopomus occidentalis. Next base: position 6,855,723 of record JAGXOD010000020.1, read on the forward strand.
TTGCCTCTAATCACGCTCTGATTCGTTTTCTGTTTGTTTTCAAAATTGCTTACCGCTGGCCCGGTTTCCCCAGCAAAGGGCCGTTTAGAGGGGTGGTTTGGCCTGAGCCACGTCACTCGAGTGTTGCTCTCCATCCCGAGGCCAATGTGTGTAGGGTGCAGGTGGGCAGGGGCATGTGCAGGTGAGGCACCGGGGCGGGGCGAGCAGGTGTGGAGATTTGTGATTACCCTCGCCGACTTCTCCAGTGGCAGGGCTGGAGTTGCAGTGCTGTTGTTATGGCACCCACAGTGTTGATTGTCAGGCTGGACAGACCTGCTAGGTTCCTGTTGCGAGAGTAAAGTTGAGCAGACTGCAGACCTGCAGTGGATGCTGGGAGTTGTAGTGCCAGCACACATTTAGGGCCATGGCTCACTGTGTGTTCCTGTCTGTTATGCAAAAAGAAACTTTGATTACACTAGGCCTTAATTCCCCGATTCCAGTAAAAGCTGACATTTAATGTTTTTTAAATCTGGCTAAACTGTTTTATTTTTTATCTTGATAGATCTCATTCAAGTTGCTCTGTGGAAAACTCTGCAATCAACTATAAAAAGAAGAAAGAAGGAAAGTTCAATTTGGTCTGACTTTGTTAACCAATCAGAAAGCTTCCTCACATAAAAGGGGTCCTCTGTTATTTTGCATATGCATAAGCAGTATACACAAAGACAGGCTAAGGGAGGGGCTTTGGAGAGTCGTTTGAATTGAGACGTTGGGACTGATGGGAGAGGCCGGGCTTGTGGGGGAGAGGTCATGGACTTCAGACGTTTTCGGGGAACGAGTTAAAATTAAAACCCAGATGAAGCTGCAAGATGAAGAAACTGCCGTTAAAATGAGTTTAATGACTTTGATTATGAAGGGCTTGCTAATCTCATGTGTCAGAGCAGGAAAAATAAACAAACACACACCCAATAAATGTACTGTGGGCTAACTGAACTGAACTCTCACCCTTCAGTTTGGGTGTTGTAGACCCATTGCTAATGGGTGGAAACTCAAGTGCGCAGCCATTGATGAACTGACATGAAGTAACGTCACTTCATGCCATTGATGAACTGACATGAAGTAACGTCACTTCAGGACTCTCTCTGTCTCTCTCTCTGTCTGGCTGCCTGAGATTCATAAGCACAGAGGTCCATCTTCCTCTAACGGAATTTGAGTGCTGTGGTGGCTTCCGTGATCCTGAAAGCCCCAGCATTCCTCGCCCTTGATCCTCCTCCTAATCATCCTCCTCCTCCTCCTCTTTGTTCAGTTGCCTTCAAAGGGACGAGGACTAATCACTTCCTGTGTGAAACGCGAGGTGTGCAGAAATGAAAAACTGGCCAACATCCTTTAGAAAAGATGCGTAGATGCTTCTGTGCTTTAGTTGAAGGTGATTTGATGGTTTCGCATCTCTGGGATCTGAAGCAGTGAGCTTTGACTAGCGTTCTTAATGTGTGGATTAAAGGAAGCCCAGGTTGTGCTGTATGGTGGTTGGAGCTGAGATCAGCAGCCTCCAGCTCTGTGATGTGGTCAGCACAGCATGGAGGACTCCATTTCCTGCTTCCTGTGTGTTCCTGCAAGAACATTATCACTTGTAGTGAACAGTTGCAAAGACAATTGGATTATGGGAAATTGGTACAAAGTAAGTTTGTTCCTAATTCTTTGGTGCTACTGCTGGGTGGGTACGTGTTTTCATGTTTAAAGCCACAATTAGGAATGCTTCATTTACCTATGTACCTGTGCTAACTGTGGTGCTGTTACCATGCCAACGAGGTATTGCATTACGTGGGTTTTCTTGGGGCCACTCTGGTCTACACCTTTCCCAGAGATGTGATTGGTCCAAGAGGAATGCCAGACAAGAAGGGTACGGTGAGTCATGCTGTGGTGTCTAGTGGCGGGACACAATGGACCCCATGCTGAGGTCTCTAGTGTGCAAGGCCTGCTCCTCTGCCCCTGGCTCCAATGCCACACAGCCTCAAGCCCAAACCCCACCCACCAGCACTAGCCCCGCCTCCCCCATAGGAATGAGTTTGTGGAGGCATGGCCTGTCTCAACTAATGTCTTCTTGTTTAATGTCTTAGTCATCAGTGTACAGTGTGTTACCAAATGAAGTTTGACAAGAGTACTGCCAGCCATGTCTAAGCCTGCCATCCAGGTGTGTCTGCGTGCGTATGTGTGTGTGTGTCTTTGTGAGTGAGTGTGTGTTTTTGCTTAGGTATTTGCGTGTGTGTGGTTCTGTGTGTGTGTGGTTCTGTGTGTGTGTGGTTCTGTGTGTGTGTGGTTCTGTGTATAAGGGCTGTAGTGCTGAGTAAGGAAAGCCTATAAAAATGCCTTTTGGAAAAGACACCACTGAGGTTTACCTCACACCATCTCTCCTCTTCTTCCTCTTCTCTCTCTACCTTTTTTGTTTCTTCTCTATCTCACTGCTCCTTCTCTCAGCTCAATTCCAAAGGCTTTTCTCTCTCTCCCCCCCCTCTATGTGTGGCATTATGGTTGGGAGGTGACCTGTGAACTGCTCTTGGAGTGGCTAGGTTATTACATTTCCGCTTCCCTCGCCATGATGTCGTCTCCGTGACGCTTCCTCGTGCTGTGGCTCCTTCCGCCTGAGCCGCTTCTCTACCCACCAGCTGCACACGACATATTTATTCTAAATAAGATCCAGTCCCAATCTGTCTCCCCTGATTTAGCCATCCAAGATCTACAGGAGGCTCTGCGTATTAGAAGCAGGTGCTATAGATGAGAGGATGGATCAGGATGTGTGAGGTGGTGGATCTTCAGAGCTGGGTCAGGCTCCTCCGGACCATATGTTCTGTTTCCAAAGTCCATGAAAATAATTTAAAAAAATGCCTTTGTTTACTGCCTTTGTTTAAAAAATGCCTTTGAAGGTTTATGATACTGTTGTTAAAACAATTTGTGGCATTCAGAAACTTTTCCCTGGTATGTTTGGCTGACGCTGCTTCTTGCTGACGCTGCTGCAGAGTATTTTTTGCCTACCCTTTTTTCTATCTGTTTAATTACATCTGATACATCTACAAATATTTTGTGGACTTTGTGGGACGCATATTTACGCATAACTCCGGCTACAACAACCTCCACAAGCCATCGAAAAACATTCAAAGTTCATCTCAACCGAAGCTAAGTATCTTTAGTATTTCACCATGTCTGAGTCGCCTGTTGTTTGTGTGGAGTGTGGCATGTTTAGCTACTCTTCTTCCGTCAGTAGGGATAATTTTGTTTGTAACAAGTGTAGATTAATTATTAGCATGACGGAGAAGATTTCGCTTTTAGAGGAGCGCATCCGGGCTTTAGAGAGTCCTAAAGAGTCGGTAGCACCTAGCGTAGCACCTAGCGTAGCAGGCCCGGTTGCCACCACCGTAGCCATCGTAGCTAGCGAGTCCCCAGCTCCGCATTAGAGCCCCTCGCAGCGGGGCGAATGGGTGACGTCTCGGCGGCATAGCCGTAGGGCTGAGCACCGTTCTACTCAGATTCCCGTGTCAAACAGGTTTGCCCCACTCAGTAATACACCGACTGAGCGACCTGTTAAAAGAGCTCTGGTAATAGGAGATTCCCAGCTCCGACACGTGAATATAGCGACCCCCTTAGAGACACCAGCGGCCATAGTTAAGTGTATCCCGGGGCTAGAGCGCCTGACATCAGGGCTAATCTTAAGGTGCTGGCTAATCGTAAATATTCAAAGATAGTGGTACACGTCGGCACCAATGATGTGGGTTTGAGACAGTCCGAGATCACTAAGGGTAATGTTAAAGAGGTGTGTGAGTTAGCGGGGACTATGTCAGATGCCGTAATATGCTCTGGTCCCATTCCAATTCGGCGTGGCGCCCGAAACCTACAGCAGGTTATTGGCGCTACACCGCTGGATGTCTAAATGGTGCTCAGAAAACAACGTGGGTTATATAGATAATTGGGCTGCGTTTTGAGGGCAGGCCTGGCCTTTTGAAGCGAGACGGCATTCACCCTTCCTGGGAGGGTGCTGCTCTCATTTCCCGTAGCATATCTGCTAGGCTTACTAGTGGTAGTGTAGGACTTGTTAATGGGGATTGACAAACCAGAGCCGAGGCCAGGCAGCAGACACAAAGGCTAAACCGACTGTCTGCTAGCCGCAAAAAGAGACGTCACCTAGGTCACACTGGATTGAGACTGTGTCAGTTCCTCGAGTACCAAAAATAACTCTCGCAAAGTTAGTAGACAAAATTTAATCAATGTTAAATTGGATTATGCTCCCTTGGAGAGTAGTTTAAATCTGAAACTAGGACTGCTAAATATTAGATCCCTGTCATCTAAAGCATTGCTGGTTAATGAAATGATTACCGATCATAATCTATGCATGCTCTGCTTGACGGAAACCTGGACCCGGCCAGATGATTATATGGCCCTAAATGAAGCCTCTCCCTCTGGCTATAGATATGTTCATAACCCCCGTCCAAATGGTCGAGGAGGTGGTGTCGCCACAATATATGACTCTGATATAGACATTTCTCAAAAATTCGGCTTTAAATTTAATTCTTTTGAACATCTCATCCTCACTGTTTCAAATGTATCAAATCTGACAACCAACAAGGCGTCACAGACGTTTATGTTAATTACTATTTAGCGCCCCCCTGGTTATTACTCTGAGTTCTTGCAGGAGTTTTCAGACTTCCTGTCTCATGTAGTGCTATCAGCCGATAAGGTGATTATATGTGATTTTAACATCCATTTTGAGAATCTTTGTGACGCTTTAAGCAAAAATTTTCAAGAAATTCTTGATTCAATGGGTATCACTCAGAATGTGGTGGGTCCTACGCATAATTGTAGTCATACTTTAGACAATTCATCAGCCGCCCCGCTACCGAATGAAACGAACTATAGCACCTAGTACCATAGCCGCACTCACTGACATTTTACCTGGTCTGACAGAAATTGATACACCTGTAGCTCCGGAAGGACTAGAGCATTTTACCGAGCACGTTGAGACTTCTCTTTGTACAGCATTAGACAAGGTTGCACCATTACACTATAAGAGAGCCTCTGAGAGAAGAATAGCGCCATGGTATAACGAGCACACGCGTAGTCTCAAACGAGCCGCGAGGATCCTGGAGCGTAAATGGCGAAATTCAAAGTTAGAAGTGTTTAGACTATCATGGAAAAGCAGCCTTAGTGAATATAAGCATGCCCTCCATACGGCAAAATCCTCATACTTATCAGCTTTAATAGAAAAACATAAAAACAATTCTGCACTCCTATTTAAAACTGTTTCCAGTCTAACAAGGAGCCATGATCAAATCAATCCACTAATCCCACTAGAGTGTAGCAGTAATAATTTTATGAAATTCTTTAATGATAAGATGGAAAAAATTGGTTGTGCTATCTCAGAGCCTGTCAACATGCCTATGCACCTTGACAGCTGTCTGGTCAGCTCTGATGCCCTGTTAGAGTCCTTCTCCCCAATTGGTCGTGAGGAGCTTATTTCATTGGTGGAATCTGCCAAGCCCTCCACATGCATACTAGATGCAGTACCAACCCATTTACTTAAAGAATTACTGCATAGCAATATAGAACCTTTGCTCACTATAATAAACTGCTCTCTGAGCCTGGGCTATATTCCCAGTTCATTTAAACTTGCAGTTATCAAGCCGCTAATTAAAAAACCTGGTCTTAACCCCCAGGAAATGTCCAACTATAGGCCTATCTCTAATTTGTCATTCATATCCAAAATTCTAGAGAAAGTAGTTTCTTCACAACTCTCCTCCTTCCTACAGACAGAACATGTCTTAGAATTATTTCAGTCTGGATTTAGACCCCACCACAGCACTGAAACTGCGCTGACTAAAGTAGTAAATGATCTCTTGATATCCTCTGATAAAGGACACATTTCTTTTCTCATACTGCTAGACCTCAGTGCGGCTTTTGACACCATTGATCATAATATTCTACTTAATAGGCTGGAGACACTCATTGGTATAAGAGGTCAAGCACTCTCCTGGTTCAGGTCCTACCTGACAGATCGTTACCAATTTGTACTAGTAAACAACGAATGCTCAGAGCATTCTAAGGTAAAATATGGTGTCCCACAAGGATCTGTAATGGGCCCCATATTATTTACATTATATATGCTTCCACTGGGCACTATCATCCGTAGGCATGGTATTAGTTTCCATTGCTACGCAGATGATACTCAGTTGTATATATCTTCCAATCCGGATGATATCACCACTACTCTCAAGATTGAGAGCTGCGTCCAGGACATTAAAAACTGGATGGCGTCTAATTTTCTTCAACTAAATTCTGATAAGACTGAGGTGCTGATTCTTGGGCCTAAAGCTGCTAGAAGCAGCTGGGCTGATATTCCCCTTACCCTAGATGGGTTTTCAGTAACACCCAAGTCTACCGCAAAAAGCTTAGGTGTCACTATTGATTCGGATCTTTCATTTGACACACATATATGCAATGTCACTAAGGCTGCCTTTTTCCATTTACGTAATATCGCCAAGCTGAGACACTTACTTTCATTAGCTGATGCAGAGAAGCTGGTCCATGCTTTTGTCTCGTCAAGATTGGACTACTGTAATGGTCTCCTAATTGGATGCTCTAAACAGTCCATAAAGAAGCTACAACTTGTAAAAAATGCTGCAGCTAGAGTCCTAACTAAGGCTAGAAAATTCGATCATATTAGTCCCACTCTCGCAGCATTACATTGGCTTCCGATTAAACATCGAATTGAATTTAAAATTCTTCTCTTAACCTATAAGGCGTTAAATGGTCTTGCCCCACAATATCTGAGTGAACTCATTGCTTACTACAACCCATCTCGCCCTTTTACGCTCCCAAAATGCTGGATTTCTCTTAGTTCCAAAAATTGTAAGACTACAGCCGGAGGCAGAGCTTTCTCCTTTAAAGCCCCTCAATTATGGAATAGCCTTCCAGCTCCAATCCGAGATTCTGACACAGTTCCAATCTTTAAATCTAGACTTAAGACTCACCTATATAATCAAGCCTTCAGTTAAATATTCCCCTAGTAAGGTGCGGGGCTCAGGGGCCCCCAGACGTTGAGATTTCTGGTAATCTGAGATGTTGATGCTGTCATCCAGCTGTGTCATGGCATCATTCTAGTTGTGACTGACTTGACTGGAAAGCAATGTCTCAGTGAGCCCTCATGACTGTGGTCACCTCTGGACCCCTCCCTTTAGTTAAGCTGCTATAGATTAGCCTGCCAGAGCTACATGCTAATCACTGGCACATGAGCTATGTACATTTAAATCAATGGTGGTTAAACTGACATCCTCACACTCAGTCTGTATTGTCCATCTTTTTGCATGCTTCTACCCAAGACGACTGCATGCAAGCACCTACAAGCACCTGGGAGATGGTCTGGCTCACCGGTGGATGTACTGATGCCGGGGTTGGATGTACCATTGCCGTAAGGGGACGTGCTGATGCTGGCTCCTACCTGAGGTGCACCATCTGCACCGAAGGGACTGTGACTACTTGGCCGGGGAACAAGAACTTTAAGCTATAACTGTAGAACCACTTCTTGTTCACAAATACGGAATGGTGCTAACGGGCCGCCCAATGGAGGATGGGTTCCCTTTTGAGTCTTGGTCCTCCCAAGGTTTCTTCCTATTCCCCGCCATCTTAGGGAGTTTTTCCTTGCCACTGTCGCCTTTGGCTTGCTCATTAGGGATCTGGACCCATACAATTTGTAAAGCTGCTTTGAGACAACATGTGTTGTAAAAAGCGCTATATAAATAAAATTGACTTGACTTGACTATGATCTTGCTCTGTTGTAGGTTTTTAAAACTGAGTTTTAAAACTGTATTTAATAGCCTGCACCATATCAGTGTTGTTGGTGTAATGTTTGATGTTGGGTGGAGCATCAGGGTAGTTGACGGCAGGTCACACCTGGCCTCTCACACACCAAACATCACATTCTCATCTGCCTGCTTTAGCCCCGCCCATTTTGCCATAGCGACATTGCCAGAGGCATGATCAAAGAAAATAAAACTGGTATTAAAATTGTCTGTTGCAGAACATTAACTTAACATTTAAAGCTTGCTGGTAGATCCTGGAAAGCCACTGGGGGCCCTGTGATCCGCTCGAATGGCTCATGCTGGAATCAGGTGTAGGAGTCTCACACTGCTGCAATCTGCTGATTCACTCTTCTTTCTGCTTATGGTCCCTGAGTCATGAGAATCTGATATCCACTTCCATTCAGCCACAAGGGCCGATACCACGATGAGGGTTCACTCTCTGCCTCTTTCTCTCCATCCGATCTCCCCCCCCCCCCCTCTCTCTGAGACACACAAACATACAATTTGACTCTCCTTTCTCCTTTTTGTCTTCCTCCGTTTCTGTATTTTAGTCTCACTCACCGTCTGCTATTTTCCTTCTCACTCCAGGCAATACTGCACTTTGAACGTGTCCTCACTGCATTGTGATATAACCGCAGACATTCCACAAGATTTCCCCTGAGAGTGTGTGTCTTTCCCTGTAACGCTCTGCCGGACCTGGTCAGTGTGTGTGTGTGTGTGTGTGTGTGTGTGTGTGTGTGTATACATGCATTGCTGTTGTGTGGGTCTCATTTAGAGGCCGAAATTCAACACTGCTGCTTCTATGTCGCTAGAAGCCTGCATGGCTTCCCGCAAAGACCTTGCACTTGTTTTGTGACGAGGCCAGATAAACGCAGCAGTGGACCTTGACGTCCTGCCAAGCTTCGTCCATCTTCAGGATTCAACCCCCACGTTCCCGCTGCCGAGGTGATGTAGGGTGGGGATCCTGCAGAGAAGCTTCTCAGTCTGTTAACGCGTGAGCATGTGCTGGTGTCCCAGACATCTTCGCTTTGCCGGCATAATGGCTGCTGGTGCCTTTTCTCTGAAGTGCGAGGCACCTTCAGACAGTCTTGGTGCACTCCAGCACACTGGAGATGCAGGAGGCTGAAGATGAGATGAACTCATGAACCCCCCTCTCCTCTCTTTTTCACTTAGCTTCTGAGCTTCTGGTTCTTCCTGTTTTCTCCTCCCCCTCTTGAGATCTTCCCCTACCCTCCCTGCCTTTCCTCTTACATTAGAGCTGCTTCCATCATAGCCCCCGAGGCAGACTTGGGGGGTTAAGCAGCTCTGCTAGTCTGCCCAGCTACCATGGAAACTTGGTGTACACACCACACATGCACATGCTCAAACATGCATGCATGTCTATGTGCTTGGCGGTCCTGTATATGTCTGTTTATTATAGGAATGGGGTTGATTTATGATGAGATTATTATTATTATTATTATTATTATTATTACATTATTTGCCCCTACCAGGACTCCTTTTTCACTTGCTATTAATCCTGAAAGTTGTTTTGGTTCCTGAGGTTAAGGTTAGGTACACAATGTTACTTAGACATAATCATAGATGGATCCATTTAGAATAGATCTATGGAAATATCACCCCAAGATAATGCAAAAGGGTGTGTGTGTGTGTATGTGTATGTATGTGAAAGAGCATGAGAGAGAGTATGAGTATAATAGGTCACTGCCATGCTGCTGATTAAAATGAGAGTTTAGTTATCTTATTTGTATGTAAATGGGGGTTATGCAAAGACTCGATTAGTTAGCAGGGTGTCTGGAGGCCCCAAATGTGTATTTATAGGATGCGTGTTCAAGAAGTGTGTCTGTGTGCAAACCGTGTGTAAGCAAGTATGCTTAAGAGGAGCCAGAGTGTGTGTGTGTGTGTGGTGCTGTTTCTGATAAGGATGTAGGTTTTTGGGTGGGACTGTTCTTGGCACTGTTGAGGTAAAGGGCTGAACTGTGGAATGCATTAATCACCAAACTGCTCTCTTGTTCTCATTCTCTCTCTCTTGGTCTCTCTCTCTCTCCCTCTCTCTTTCTCTCTCTCTGATTGTGTCTGAACTTCAAAACAAAGATCCTGAGCTGGACTATTTGACCCATTTCCCCTTTGAGTGACTGCACATAGGGAAGAATGAGAAAGGAAGGATCTGGAAAGCACACACACATACGCGGTGGTGGAAATGTTACACACTAGACCTATAGTTACAATCACGTACACACATGCACACACGCTGTGGTGGAAGTGTTACACACTAGACCTATAGTTACAATCACGTACACACACACGCATGCACGCTGTGGTGGAAATGTTACACACTAGACCTATAGTTACAATCATGTGCACACACACACACCACACATACACATTCACCTCGCTATACCACGTACAACCACTCTGCTCTGTCGCTCTATCACTTTACACAGACTGTCCTCTTAACACTATACTTTCTTAAAGATTTTTGGTATTGTAACTAGAATTCTGGTGTTGTCCAGTATCAGCAACACTAGAATGCTAATTTCACTTGTAGGAAAATATTTGTAGTTGTAATTTTGTATTATACTGTATTATAGCATGTATATTCTATTATTATATACCTGTTTTAGCATTGCAATCTTTTTGGGGTAGTGTGTATAATTGGACAAACTTACACCTTATATTAGATATTCTTACCCAGGTCTACAAAATCTTGGACATTGTACAAAACTTGAAAGTTTTTTTTTTTTTTTTTTTTGCAGTCATCATCAAAATTAAAGTATAAACCGATAGTCATTAAGACTGTTCTAGGAGCTTACATTTAAATGACATGCTAAATCATAATATTTAAATGAAGTGTGCTACATAAAATTTAAAAGAAAAACAATTTATTGATTAAAAATCAAATGATGTAAGAACACAATATTTGGATGTATTTCAGCTTTTCTACCACACAAACCCATTGTTTTCATTTAGGACATTTAGCAGAAGCTCTTATCTTACAAAGTGCTTTGCATCTGTTCACAGAATGCATCCTAGATAGTAGCATAGATCAGAATTCAAGACACCCTTGAGCCAGACTGCTACTAAACTACAGGAATCAATGCCTTTAGTCAAACAGGCTCACTTAAACAGGAATTAAAACTTGTACCAAGAAGTTCAAATAACCAAAGACAGATAAACACAATTTAAAGAATAAATAATTTAAAATCTGTTGAGTTAATGATCAAAAGTACTCAACAAACAGGTAAGTCTTCAGTCTATGTTTGAAAACTGCAAGAGGTTCTAGTGGAAGACAACCAACTCTAGACTATTCTCTGTCCTTGCTCCAAGCTGGTAGTTTTGTCTTCCATGAGATTTTAAGCATGGTGTTTGGTCAAGCATCAGGCTTTGATGGGCCTTGTCAGAGGCTGCAGAAAGATCCAGAAGAATTAAAACTGATGTTAGCTTTTTAGCCTTGGCATCATGGAACTTCTCAATCACCGCTTTGAGGGCCGTTTCGGTTGAGCGTGCCCGTTTGAAGCCAGACTGATTGGGATCACGAAGTGGGTGAGGAAGAGGGATAATTGGTTATAGACTGCTCGTTCCATAGTTCTTGATAGAAAAGAGAGAAGTGATATCGGCTTGTAGTTGCTCATGTCAGAACTGTCAAGTGTTGCCTTCTTCAAGATTGGTACCACCCTGGCAGTCTTGAACACGGTAGGTACGTGTCCTGAAAACTAAGGAGTTGTTGATGATGGCTGAGATGAATGGAAGGAGATCTCTTGAAATTTCTGGAACAGAGTGTAAGGAGTGGATCCAGCAGGCAGGAGTAGGATTGTTTGAAGTCAGGAGTTGATGGATCTTGTCTGAGGAGAGAGGGGAGAAAGAAGCCTGGAAATTTGGAGTTGGAAATATTTGGTAGGACGAGTGTGAACGGGAAAACGACTGATGGACTGCCGCAATTTTCTCTTCAAAGAAGGTGACAAAATCCTCAGGAGTAAGAGAAGATGGTGGAGGGGAAGGCGAAAGGTTAAGGAGAGAAGAGAATATACTGAATAACTTGTGTGGGCTGGATGTGGATTACTCAAATTTTTCTCTATAGTAGACAGACTTTGCCAATGTGTCTGAATCTACGTGACTTCTTCCACCACCTCTCTGCAGTTCTTAGTTCTCTCTTGTGGCTTCCGTTAGCCAGGGGGTGGAAGGAATGGATCACGAAAGCCTGAGGGAGGGAGGACACTGAAGATTGATTGACTTAAGAAAGCGTACAGAGGAAAGCTACATTTGATTGTTAAATCAAATGTAGCACACACATAGCATCTCTTTTGTGGCTGTTTCAGAGGCTTGGAAACGTATTCTGGTTGGGAAACAACAGCACAACTCTGTCAGAACAGATTAGCACCAATTCCTGCTGCTGGTGTTGAAGCTCTATGTTTAATTCCTATTTATCTGTCGAACGCATTTGATTGTTAAAGCAAATGAAGCACCGAATAAAAAGTATCAACTAAAGATTTTTTCTTTGTTTTTGTCAAATGAAAAATGTATCTAAAAAGCACTTTTTTCTCATAAATTCACATGTTTTAGATCTTGCTGTGTGCTAAACTCCTCATTTCTTTTCCCCTTTCTTGGACGGTCAGGCGTGGCGAGGATGGTGCGGTCACAGCTGGGCCAAAGCACACGCGTAGTGTCTCTTTTGTGGCAGTTTCAGAGGCTCAGAAACGTATTCTGGTTGGGAAACAACAGCACAACTCTGTCAGCACAGATTAGCACCAATTCCTGCTGCTGGTGTTGAAGCTCTATGTTTAATTCCCACTTATCTATCAAACGCACCTTAGCTTCATCACCGGGAAACAGTGAATGTGTTTAATCGCTTTTAAAATAAGAAAACAAGTCATTGTCTTCTCTCTGGGTTATAAAGGGAAAAGAAAGACTGAGATAATTGGAGTTTGTTCAAAATCCCCCCTCAAGGCAAACCATATTCTACAGTTTTATTTTGTATCTTTTTTTTTGGGTGAGGGGGTGGGGGGGATTGCAGCTGACACAAGTCTTATTTCTTAACTTATTTATCTTGTAAATGAGTTGATGTATTTTTAATTTTCCTCTCAATAGCAGCATGTGATTGACAGCGGCTCTGTGAGGGGGTTTTGCTGTTGCTTAGCTAGGGATAGGGTGCATATTGCTGAAACCGCTTCATTTGCAAGCAGTAATTGAATTTTTCGAAGTACGTGCAGATTGGCTCTTTGGGTCCTCTGGAAGCTGCTGTGTCCGTCGGTAACTCTGCTGCACCAGTTGGGTCTGAAGAGCTGTACTGATTGGTCAGGTCTGTTTTAGGACCTACGTTTACACATGCTTTTATTTGTGGCCTAACACCAGCAGCCACGCAGTTTTTGATCATAAACACAGATAAATAAACTTTACTGTTGTTCTTTATCTCTTTCTCTCTTGCTCAAATTTACTTGTTCAAATCTTTGCCTGACAACTCCTTGACAAGACTAGATGTGCAACTTGTAAAGAAGAGAAAAAGAAATGAAAGGTCTTTCATCCTCTTGTTTGTTTTCTGTGGGGAGAGACCAATGTCGAGGCTCCAGTTCATGTACAGAACGGACATGCCTGATCACGGTGACTGCGGTAGGTTCCTTTTATGATTGTGCTGCTTTTCTTCCAAAAATGGAGCTTTTCCTGAAAGTCAAACTGCCGGCACATTTTTCTGTGTAAAGGAAGAGACGTCTGCAGGATGTTTGACCCAGGGGCAGAGCAGACTGGAGATCTTTAGCATGACTCAAATGGGAATAATATGAATTTCATATTCGTCAACTCAAATGGGAGTAATATGAATTCTTGGAGAGCAGAGCCAATCAGGGTAGTGGGGCGGAGACACTGAGGTGCCCTGCTTTGTGTTGGCTGTCCTAAACTGCACCCAGGTTGTGTCCTTAATTGATCCTTCGAGGGTTAGACTGGTTCAGGAGTCTCCGCTGATGTGATTTAAAATGGAATTTGCAGTTATGCCCTTCAACGGAAACTTTCCTTTAATGTGCCTTTAAGAAGCCCAGATGATGTGTCTTTAAGGAGCCTGGCGGCAGCCAATGAAGAGACGTAGTGGGGAGAGGAGGCAGTCCAAGGTCATGTTGACCTCTTGTGCCCTTGTCTCTGTTTACCCAGCAAGCCCCCCTACCGGGCGATGACCTTGCGTCTGCTTATCAGGGGTGTGGGAAGGTTGAAGAGTGGTAGATGGTAAAAGACTGTTTATTCATGTGCATCATGGCAAAATGAAGACTACTAGCAGATTTAGTAAACAATATATAGTGCTAAAACTTATTTTCTATTAATATATATATTAGAGATAATGATGCATGCATTGTTTTTATTTTATTAAAAAAGTGTTGATTCTACAGAGCTTTAAATACATGTTATGCAGATTGGATTGATTCAAATGTTATAAAATAAATGTTTGTTTTAATTTCAAAACAAAAGAAAGTAGTTTGTCCTTGTGTATTTAGTGAGCTTCTAAAACAGTAGTAGAACTATTAGCAATACAGAAGCTTGAGCTCATAAAAACCTCTGATGGCAGTGAATAGATACACTGCAAAATAAAAGCATGCAATTGCAAAATATCCATCACCATGGCAACCCTTGTTCTACATTTTACAAATGCACTGCAAATTTAACTATTTACTTTCTGATCCAAATTACAAAGCAATTTAGTCAAGATAGTACTAATGTTTCACATTGTCACATTATTACAATAATGTCGCAAATTCATGCGTCCGATGTAAATTCTGAAAAGTGGGTAATCCAGCCATAACCAAACGTTAGTGTGTTGCACACAGTGGAAGGCCTCCTGAAGGACACTGACAGAAGCCACACACTTGCAACCTGAGCACTGAAATGTTGGTCATATTTACTGTAATTAACATTCTTTCTGATTTTGTTTCGTTTTGCATGCTTACTGAACACCAGGTAGTTGTGTGTAGTGCATTATGTCTCATTTTATAAAGCGTGTCCAACCTTGCAACAGTAATTATGAAGGAATGCAAAAAATGTATAGGTAGGCCAGCTATTCATTCTGTGTAATATGCCGGTAATCACTACATTTGCCTTTTCTTAATATGTATTTGCAGTGTTTCTAAACTAGCATGTTGGCATGCTGCAGTGCGGCCCTAGAATGAGTTTATTTAGTATTTTATTTTCTGATGTCTACATAGAACATATGTGGCATTGGTCAGGCTGAACAATGCTCAGATGCGATTTTACACACCCGTTTACAGCCCAATGATTTGGCCCTATTAAGTATGCTTTTTCCAACACCCCCCTTTTTTGGTGGGATCATGAATAATTGATGAGCTGTGCTCTGATTGGCTGGTTTACAGCAAGGGACCAGATGGCTCACACAGAATCAGGTGAAAGGTGAGATATGGAGGGTTCAGGCATCCAACACTATGTATTTTTAAGCCTGCAGAGAATATTTCTGTTTTCTAACAAATTACCAGATTGATGTCAAATGATGTTTCCACTTCCATCGTCCGGTTTTTGCTGTGAACTATGAACCCCTTAACGAGTGGCTTGGTGTCCCTACAGGAAATCACCCCTCCTGTGAAAACCTGCCCTGCACAGCGCAGTTCCAGCATCAGCATGCCCGATAGTCCATTGATGAGGTAAATTGGTCATGGAGGTGCAAGGAAAGCACTAACCTGTGCAGGGTCGCAGCCTTGCGGGCAGCTCAGGCTGCATCTGAACAAACCCTCCCTGCCCTTCACCTTCTGCCTGAGCAGTCTGAGGCTCAGGCTCTGCCACCTGAAGACCTCTGTGCCCCGAGAGTGTCGTCATGTCTGCGGGGCAGACGGCTGTGCTTCTGTGTCGGCCAGTAAGAGACATGGGGCTAAAAGGAATTGAGATGTGTTTAGACATGGGTGGAGGTACAGTGTTGGACTGACGGATATAGAGAGGGCGTAGTTCTGTAGTTAAGGTGTGTTTTTTCCCTTTACATACACTATATTGCCAAAAGTATTCGCTCACCCAAATGATCAGGCATGCAGACTGTTTTTACAAATATTAATGGGTCACTCTCAGGGGCTCAGTGAATTCCAGCATGGAACTGTGATAGGATGCCACCTGTGCAACAAATGCAGTCGTGAAATTTCCTCTCTCCAAAATATTCCATAGTCGACCGTCTGCTATAAGAAAATGGAAGTGTTTGGTAATAACAGCAACTCAGCCAGCCAAAGTGGTAGGCCACGTAAACTGATGGAGCGGGGTCAGCGGATACTGAAGCCATAGTGCGAAGAGGTCGCAAACTTTCTGCAGAGTCAATAATGTCAACTTCATGTGGCCTTTAGATTAGCATTTCATGGAATGGGTTTCCATGGTCGAGCAGCTGCATCCAAGCCATACATCACCAAGTGCAATGCATTGTTGCACTTTGTGTCGGATGCAGTGGTGTAAAGCACTCAGCCACTGGACTCTAGAGCAGTGGAGGCGCCATCTCTGGAGTGACAAATCGCGCTTCTCCATCTGGCAATCTGATGGATGAGTCTGGGTTTGGTGGTTGCCAGGAGAACAGTCTGACTGCATTGTGCCAAGTATAAAGTTTGGTGGAGGGGGGATTATGGTGTGGGGTTGTTTTTCAGGAGCTGGGCTTGGCCCCTTAGTTCCAGTGAAAGGAACTCTGAATGCTTCAGCATACCAAGACATGGACAATTCCATGCTCCCAACTTTGTGGGACAGTTTGGAGCTTCCTCTTCCAACATGACTGTGCACCAGTGCACAAAGCAAGGTCCATAAAGACATGGATGGCAGAGTCTGGTGTGGATGAATTTGACTGGCCTCAACCCGATTGAACACCTTTGGGATGAATTGGAGCAAAGACTGAGATCCAGGCCTTCTCGTCCAACATCAGTACGTGACCTCACAAATGCGCTTCTGGAACAATGGCCAGAAATCCCCATAAACACACTCCTAAACCTTGTGGACAGCCTTCCCAGAAGAGTTGCAGCTATTCTACCTGCAAAGGGTGGACAAATGTCATATTGAACCCTATGGATTAGGAATGGAATGTCACTTAAGCACATATGTGAGTCAAGGAAGGTGAGCGAATACCTTTGGCAATATATTGTATTTTACATGCAATATATTTGCAACAATGTTTGTGCTCAAATATTTGTTGCAAGTTGGGCATTTGAGTATCGGTGTGTTTGAAATTGTTCTGCCTGAGGAGAACATTTGGATTCCTTGCAAAGCTTTAGGCCTCTCAGGCCTGTTAGAAATTCATTGTGCCCAAATGAATAGGTTTAGAGCCATCGAATGGCTAATATCTGAGGAGCTGCATGAATTTAATTTGGAGTGGGCATTATGAGCATTATAGATCTGTGTGTATGCGCGTGCATATGTGTGCACGTCTATTTGTATAGTTTTACTTTCAAATGCCAATCAGGTACTGAGGCACCTGCAACATCTTATTCAGTATCAAACCGTATCACGGGCAATTATGCGCAGAATGGAAAGAGACGGCATGCATCACTCACCTCTTCGTTTCTCTACTCTACGTTTCAGTCGATCTTCTTCAGGGCCTATTATGCCCCCATTAGACCTCAGGCCTTGCAGGATAAATAACTGCTTTCTGATCCTCTCCTCGTCCCTCAGCTCGGCCATGGTGCGGGATGCGCCATCAGCCCACGCTGGCCTTGCAGGCACTTGCCGGTTGCTGAAACACATATTTGTGAATTTGATTGCACCATGAGCAAGAACTCTGGGGTCTTCCACTCTGGCTGCTTGCAGAGCAAAGATAATGGACACTTGAGGCCCTGTGAAATCTAGTTCTAATAATAAAGTGCATGAGGAGTTTGGGGAATAGTGTTAGAGCGTGAGCCTCTCCCAGCGCCTCCTGAACCAGAATGGATTAGCTGCTTTAGTGCAAACACCAGAAATAAAGAGTTGCAGGGCTCTACGCCTATACATGCACAGAATACACTTTGATGTTGTAACCTGGTGACCAACAGCGCTCTGCACGCTTGGGGTTAATAAGCATGACGAGAGAGCGTGTGGTCACCAGAGAATAGTCCGACGTGCATGAATTTAACAAACGCGTTTAAACATTGTGCGTTTCGTTTAGGATAAAGCCTTCTGGAGGAGGATGGAGTTGTGTCAGTAAAAAGATCCAGGCGTTCTGTTCTTCACGCACCGTGCACACGGCGTTCAGGCTTTGCGACACATTCACTTGGCTTTTAAGTGAAGAGTTAGTAGTGAAAATCCCCTGCGCTCCTCTGTGTGTGGCTGAACCCTGAGACCTGCAAACTTTGTCTCTGCTGTGCAGAATGAAGCTTTTAATTCACCGTATCAGTGCTATGTATGGGTTGTTTGCTCTTCTACTGCATTCTGGGATTCATCTGAAACGCTCCAAGCAACAGTCTAGCACATGGTATCAGTGTATGCATGTACGTTGAAACGCGTGTGCTTATCTGCCTCTGTTAGTAGTTTTTGGTGTAAGTGTGTACTGTATCCAGCCACAGTGCCCCTATTTGGACAGAATAATATTGTTCTTGTTCTTATCAAATCTTTCTGTTTCAGCAGTGAGATTTTTGTTTTCGCTGTATGTGGCTGTACATAAGCCGTACAAAGAAGCCTGGGTCACCCACCAGGTTCCTCTCCAGGCTTACTGATTGCTTTATTTGAATCCCGCTCTGCGTGCGCATACGTGTGTCTGTCGTGCGAACCCAGAAGCCACCCCCGGTCAACTGCTCGGCGTACCTGTCTGTTGAACTTCCTCACATAACGCAATAGCGTTCGTCAAAAACGGATGGTATTTCCTGGAAACGCGCAACATAGCAACATCCCAGGTGTCTAAGTCCTGCCTTCAGTCTGTGTGGACCTATAACGATGCTGCAACTATAAAACGAAAACCTGAAAACCGAAATGTGCAACGGCCCAGAGCACTGCTGCGTTTGGGTAGAGCGCTGCTGCACGTGGGTGGAGCTCCACTGGCCTCCTGCCAATCGCACCATCGTCTCCACGTGCCCTTCTGCCCTAATTGCTCCTCCAGATACATCACAGCTGATGGCCAGTGTGAGGAGAAGCAGAAGTCTGAAACCAATCCCAGCCCCCCCAAATCCCTCTCTCTCTCTCTCATCCCCTTGTTCACATTTTCTCTCACACTTGCACTGTCTCTCCTCCCCTCTCTAAGTAAAAGGAGAAACATATGAGCTTTTGATGTTGGGGGGGGGGGGGGTATATTACATGCCTTGTTTTGATTGTTGGTGAATGTGTACTCTAGCCCAAAGCTTATAATCCATCATGCCTCTTCCTGAGAGGAAGAGTCCACAGTTATTCTCCCACTGAATAATTGAGGCTTTTGCTATTTTCCTGAAGTCTGTGGCTTCTTTCTCATTTCTCTTTCATTCCAGTGTGAAAAATGCCTCTTTTTTATTCATAGTGTATCCGGGCTACTTTTCCTCTGACATTTAAATGAGTGAGAAAGGCAAGGTGCGTGTGTATGTAGGGGTGGAGCTGGTGACCTTATTTTTGAACATACCTCTCAGCCTGTGGTCATGCCCTATTTACCCCTCTAAGTCATCTTGGGGCTTTTGGATGTCAGTGCAGTCCTGACCAAAACGATCATTGCAGCGTCCGGTGTTCTCTACTGGACGGAGTGTCGGTAGTGAAACCCTGGTTACATTTATTTATTTATTTATTTTTTCAATAATGAGCCGGTCATGCACAAGTTATTTTTCCTATGTAGAACAGAGGGGTCAGACTAAAGTGGACCATGTGTTCAGACCGTGTGCACCACACCTGATACAAATGACATTTGTTGTGAAAACAACACAAAAAATGAAATACATTAGTACATGAAGCAGATTAGTTAACAGCAGAAGTACTTGTCAGGCCCTGGGTGGGTTTTTGCAGATGGTATGAATTAAACTGAATTAGTCTGGATTTCATAATGCTTCCGGGCACCATACTGAAATGCGATCTGTGTTAAGCACTCAACCATGTTGGACCAAGAATATGTGGCAAACGAAACACTAGAATACGGTATGCACACTCCAAACCAACGCACAATAAGTAATATCTAAGCATTAATCAGCACTGGAATTAAATGTTTAGAGGATTTTTTTTTTGTTATACTGTGAAAGAGGGAAGGTTTTAGGGAACAAGTAGCTCGGTCTGAGAGCAGATTAGCTCCTTTGGGCCAACGCCTCACTTGCCTGTGTTGCCAGCGTTTTGTCCCGTTCCCCCCCCACAATCATTCATCAAGCAGTCTTGCGTCCACCATGCTGGAAACCCTGGGAAGTGACTTTTGGGAAAGATTTTCTAGGGCTTTCGTTTTCTATTGCCAAACAGATCAACAGTGGGATGTTTCCAGCCACTGGTGCTCTAGTTCTCATGAGGGTCCGTTGGAGAGAAGGCGAGAGTGGAGTGTGTATGTGGCCAGCAGCTAGGCCTTGTGGTGGCTGAAATGGTGCTTTCCCACCCCCTGTGGAGAAAGGAAGGAAGGAAGATATCCAGCATACGTTTTGGGACCCTGTTGGGAATGTGCCGGACTTGTGTGACATTAAACTACTGACTCTCAGAGAGAATTATCACTGGTATAACATTCTGTGATCATTCTTTTGGTCCTTTGGCTTTGAGGTTTAGTCATTGCTGGTTGAGTGGAAAATAACGTACATTTTTGATGGCTCTGTCAGTTTGGGCACTAATGCGAGCTGTTAAAGATGGTTGGATTTTGTTTCACTTTGGTTTGTTTATATAGCGCTTTTAAGACCAGACATGGTCTTTAAGCAGCAATGCAGGAACCTGATCTAGAAGAGCAAGCCAAAGGCCACAGGTGCAGGAAGACCTCTTGGGAGGACCAGACTTATGATCCATCCTTCTTTGGGTGAAACTATATTGCTGCATTCATACAAACAAATAACTAAAAGGAGTATATGAATATTGAGTGATTGAGTTATGGTTACATATGATATTGCTAAATGATATTATAATTGTTGGAGGTATGCAGATTGGTTAGCCAGCTGATTTGAATAATTGAATATTACAATCAGCAGTAAATAAGTGTCACTTATGGCAGGTCAAGGAAGAGTCCTCAACATCCAAAGTAGCACACCACAGCCAACCTGCACGGTTGCTAGCGTGCGGTTCAACGGTGAGATTTAACAGGTTAAGTATGCAAAGAGGTGTGGTTTAGTTTCTAGTCAGTACTTTGGCAGTATGGTTTGGGTTCTCTAGTCGCTACTTTGACTACTGTCTACTGGACCAGATGGAGCTTAAGATGCCTAAAGGAACATCTACACAATCACCTTTAAGTGATTAACAAATGGACTAAATGCACCATTTTAGCTTCTGTATACTTTTGAGCGTCAAATGAAAGGGTGCACCAAGATTTAATATGCAGTCTGGTAACCTTTGGTCCAAATAAGAGTACTTCTGTATTATTTGGGTTAAGAAAGAGGAGTTCTCTTAACATCAGGTTCATAATATCTTTTACAGACTTTCAATCCTGTCATGTGTTTTGTTCTGTTGTTTGGATATGTACAGTTACATATCATTGTCATCATCATCTTCACCAATGCCCATGCACATTGTCTACATGGGTAAGGCAGTATAGTAGTGGTTTGGCAACGTAGTGGTTGGACAACAGTGACTTCTGGGAGACCAAATGTTACTTTTGTGTATGCAAAGACCTGATTCCCAGTCAGTCAAATCGGATATGAAACAGTACAGTGCTACTCCTTTAATCTCAGCAAGAATTTCTATTCTGTTTCATAGTTTGACTTGATCTGCGTTGTCAAAGGCTGCACTAAGCAAGGAGACGCAGCCCTGATCCGAGATCGGTAATAAATAATTTAGCACTTTTACTAGTGCAGTCTCATTAATGCTTGTATGCTGATTAAAATAATTCATGAATTTGATTCCTGTGCAAAAATGCATTTAGCTGTTGGATCTTTTCTAAGATCTTGGAGATAAAAGGATTTAGAGATTTGACCTTTGACAAAAAACTGATCAAGATTTGATTTCTTAATGATTCCTATTGATTAGCTGTTAATTTGGGAGATTTGTAGCCAGTGCAGAGTGATGAATTTCCTAACATTATGAGAGCCAGTGACTTCAGGTAGCATCTCTTTTACTAAATGTGTAGGTGGTATCTGCTGATATTGTGTTTCTATCTGTATTAGTTGGAGTCAGTGATACTTCTGCATTAGTTGAGACTAGCAAGTCATCATTTTTTGTTTTGAAAGTATTGATTCTGCAATAAAAAAAAAGTCATGAGGTCATTCCTGCTGTGGGGAATGACGCCTGTGTTTTAGCCTAGCTGTTGTGTGGTTTCCAGTACGTTTTGCTCCTGTGCTGAATAAGAATATGAATTTACTTTAATCTTTGATCAGAGCTGCAAGATAAACTGTATGAGTAGCAATTCATTCTTAGTTAATAGAGCTCTCACCCCACAGTTCAACAAAAACTACCAGACACCATTTGGATTCTAGCTCCGAATAATGTCTGTAATGTTAATACGCCAAGTATACTGAATGGTACATGTTGTTAATCGTCAAAAATAATACAACTTTGTTACCCTTAAAGGGCGGCATTGTGGTGTGGTGGTTAGCACTGTCGCCTCACAGCAAGGCGGGTTCGATTCTCGGTCTGGGCTGCTCTATGTGGAGTTTGCATGTTCTCCCTGTGCCTGGGTGGGTTTTCTCCGGGTACTCCGGTTTCCTCCCACAGTCCAAAGACATGCATGTTAGGTTGATTGGTCACTCTAGATTGCCCATAGGTGTGAGTGTGTGTGCGTGTTGGCCATGTGGTGGACTGGCGACCTGCCCATGGTGTACCCTGCCTTCGCCCGGAGATGCTGGGATTGGCTCCAGCCCCCCCGTGACCCCGACTAGCGGGAATAAGCGGTACGGATAATGAATGAATGAATGTTACCCTTACTTGGACTTCTTGATTGATTTATTTACTAATTTACAAAATGACGAGTCTGATTAGGTGAGTGATTAGAACAAAATGTGAACCTTTCTTGCAGTAAATCTCCAGTCTTTAGAGAAGGAGATGAACGTCTGGCACAGAAATCTGGAAGTAGTGGAGTCTTAATTGGAACAGTCTGTTCAGCAACATTAATGTGGCTAGTTGTCACCCTTGTGTTCATGTGTAGGTGACCGTGGTTGGTGGAGGGGGAGATGGAGATGGCCAAGGAGATGTGGTGCTATCAGGTGCCATCTCCTGGTTATTGCTCGCTATATATCACCAAACCCACGAACGTCATACGGTAACCTTGTGACTTGCACAGAAAGAATTTGTCAGTCTTGTGTGCGTGTGTGTGCGTGTGTGTGTGTTTTTCTGTACACATGAGTAAGATTTACTTTTGCATCCTTGATCTTCAGAGTACATGTTGCCTTGTTGTCCCCATCAGATATAGAGTCTAATTCCGTCAGGGAAGTGAATATCTAAACTCCTCTTCAGTAGACCTCAGACTAAATGTTTTGCTTGTTCCCTGGTTGAAACTGGCTTTTTAGTAGTACATTCCAGAACGTCAAACTGAACCTATTGAGAGCCAGTAGGAGCTAAAAGGCCTCCAGGCGGGAAAGCTGTGCTCTCAGTTGCTGTGGGACCCTCCGACTCTCTTCAGAGCTCTGGGAAAAAATCCCATATTAGTACTTCACACGCTTCTCCAGCAGACAGCTTGTGCTGATAGAAGCACACACTTGAACGGCATCAGGAAGGCATCTTTTTTTCAAACATCATGAGGGCTTGTTGGCCTGAAAGATGCAAACAGGAACCTGTGGGTGCTGGGGGTCTGCTCCGATCGGCTCTGCTTCTGTGGACGATAAGGCCACTGCGTTGACACCTTTGGCAAAAAAAAAAAGCAGTGGCCCTTTTCTGTCTGAAACTTTGCCTAGTCTCTCTCTCGCTATCTCTTTCTCTCCCCTCCCCCCTTCTGTCTCTTTCTTTCTCTCCTCCCTCAAAGATTGGTTGGTCCTTTTTGTCCTGCAGAACCATTGCTGGCACAGAAAAGCCCCTGTTCACACAGCATCGCGATTTCCTTGCTCCGCAGCCTGGTGATGCAGTCGGTGCTTACCGCCGGCTAATCAGGGCTCATAGTTGCAGGGGATCTCTGTTATTTCATCTTGTGCTACAGCAGCCAGTCCAGGCTGGAGGAGCAGACAGCATACAGACTGCTAGAGTCTTGGGACACCTGGACATGGGTAAAAAGCCTGGGTATACACATGGTCCATGATAGCCCATCTCCTTGTAAAAACCCATCAGCAGGTAGCAGCCTTGACAATGCCATGGTATGTGTTTTGCTACGCTCAGCTCTGTAGTAACCTCTCCACGGCCGTGCACTGCGCAAGCCCCGGAGTCTACAGAACAGAGGAGAATAGCCTTCATAAGGTCAGAGGGGCAGTGAGAGAACGAGGGAGGCTTTGCTGAAGGAGGAGGAATGAAAACAACTGAGGAGAGAGAGAGAGAGGGAGAGTTGTATTAGTTGCACTTTTCACTTCAGACAAGGTTGTACCTCAGCCTGGCTGAACTTTACATGAACTCTGTTCATTGTCTGAGAGAGATAGAGGGAGAGAGTTAGCAAGTTAGAAATATGTGGTTATGGAATATGGGGTCATTCCATAGTCTCCTTGTGCCAGCAAGGATCTGTTACAAAACTCTTATCCTTGTTTGTAAGACCTTGAAAGCCTCAGTCCTGTACCGCCTCCAAACCGCGGAGCTCCAGAAACTGTAGAGCTCTGAGCTTTGCCGTCACCTGCTCTGCCCTCCCTTAACATCTAGATGTCCATGAGATCTAGAATCCCACTGGTTCGGTGTTGATCAGTTTATAGCATCTGAATGTTGGAGACATGCTTGGCAGTAGATCTCCAGGACTGGAGTTGGACGCTCCTCCTTCAAGCAGTTCATGTGATCACTTGTGAGGAAGCTGCTCTTTCCTAAATAGAAATAAGCCCAAGTTGATCTTCATCTACTTTGTTACTTTATAGTTGATATCACTGTTCTAAGTTAGGATATGACTTTGTCTTTTTACATTGGCTTCTGCTGTCTGCAAATCTGCTTAAGAGCCCCTTCTGTAAATGTAAGAGTGGCCACTGTTTTCTGTTTATCCATGCCGATCCCTCTCTCTCTTTCTCTCTCTCTGAAAGCAGCCTGAAGACGAAGGAAACGCATGTCATCAGAGGCCCAAAAAAACCCCCCAAACCAAAACACAATCTGAGGTCAGACAAAACAAGCAACCTGCTTCCTGCCCCTTGGCGTAAGCAGCTTCACTATCCCTGACCCGTGCTTGGTGGTGAGGGGGTTTCTCATACCTGTCCTGTCTCAGGCTGCATTCCTCAACATGCTTTCCCATAGGGTCCTCTCCATGCCTACAGTTAGGGGCTGTGTTTTTGCCTAATTTCGACAAAACAGACGTTCAACGTTATTTGGCTGAAAGTTGGGATTGTGGTCTTTTGGCAGACTGCCTGTACTACCTTGAGATTCTAATTGGCAACATGTTCAGGTGTTCCTTGTTTCTTACTATATGATGTAGGAGTGAAGTATAGTAATACGATATAGGAGTGTAGAAGTGTAGTGTGTATGTTATTTGTTTAATAAAACAGTAACATTTTATACAATACATGGTAGCAAATATCAACATTTGTCATTGGCTCTTAAAAAAGCCACCTCAGTTATCGACTACTCCACATTCTGTCATGTGTTAACTGTCACCACAGTACCGACCTTTGCTATATTGATATTGCAGAAGATGCAAATGAACCCTCTAATATTTCTGGTTTTCTCTGGCTGTAAGTACCCTGGCCAGGAGCTGATGAGTGTCTGAGGTGATGTTTGATGTTAAACCATTGTAAATAATTTCAAATAAATGCTGCCCAATTTTGAACATTTTGTGTTAAGACTTTTACTATAATGTTAATTTATTTTTGTAGTTAAAAACATCTCTCTGCTCTTAAGATCCTTCCTGAAAGATCTCTGAGAGGAGAGTGCTCTTCCCTAGACAAACACAGCCGTAAAGGTTGCTTTGGTTCTTGGTGTGGTTCCTCCCCTGGCCTCAGCCTATTGTGAGTCTTGCCCTGAGGCTGTGTGGCTAAGCTTATACATCTTTATATATATGGAAACAACTATAAAGTAATATAAAACTAATCATATCACTTAGTCTTAATTAGGTTCATTCTCTTAAAGCTTTTCTATCCCAACTGGCCTCATGTTAATACCCAAAACGGAAAGAAAATGCCAGTACTCTAGTGTAGTTGGAGGTTTATATTTTAACGCTGGTAAGGCCAGGATAAATGTGTTTAAATGCATGTGAACAGAGCTGTAATGAAGATGGGATGATTCTGTTTGTTTGTGTGCACGCATATATAAAAGCTGTATCAGTTTGGGCAGGTGTTTGTCCCTGATTAAAAAAACAGAGTGGATTCTGTGTTTGTGCAGTTTAAGGCACGGCTTTAATGTGGCTGCCACTCATAAAACCAGAGGCACAACACTCTTCCAGAGGGGAGCTAGCTTCGGGCCCTTCCAGGAGGGGAGCTAACGCTCGGGCCCTTCCAGGAGGGGAGCTAACGCTCGGGCCCTTCCAGGAGGGGAGCTAACGCTCGGGCCCTTCCAGGAGGGGAGCTAGCACTCGGGCCCTTCCAGGAGGGGAGCTAGCGTTCGGGCCCTTCCAGGAGGGGAGCTAGCACTCGGGCCCTTCCAGGAGGGGAGCTAGCACTCGGGCCCTTCCAGAAGGGGAGCTAGCGCTCGGGCCCTTCCAGGAGGGGAGCTAGCGCTCCAGAGCCATGGAGTTTGCCTGGATTGGACGCTGACTGCATGCTGCATCTAGCTTCACATTTAGTTATTATTTATTCGGATTCCGATATTATGCATCTTCATTATGATAAAGGCAGCTAAACAGCTAATACCAGCTAAATACACATTAGGAATTAGAGGCAGAACCATGTAATTAGCCCATCCTCCATATGACTGGAAAATTACACAGTGGCTCCTGTGATCAGAAAATGTGGTATGAATTCATTGGGTTTGGTTTTGTTTCAATCTGAGAATGCACAATGGCAGGCCACCTGTCAATCTTATGAGTACCAGTGTGGGGATTTGGAGGTGTGTGGACCATTGCGACGTGCTATACTTCAAACTCTCTCCAACAATCTCTTCAATTCCCTCGATAAAACAAGGTTTGTTTTGATTTGCGTATTGGTCCAGCGTGAGCAGCAGGAGCAGTCTTACAGATCAGACCCTGCTCACTTAACCGTGTGTGTGGTGGGGGAGGAGGTGGGCGGTCTGTCATGGCCACAGCTGGAAGACGTGGATTGTGGGGCCGCACGCGCCTTTCTCTCAGCCTGGAGATTTACGGAGCTGTGAGGAAAGGCTTCAGCAGCTCGCTGCAAATATTTGGGAGAGAAAGCTTCCATTTTAGGAGAGCCGGCAAGAGCTGTGGCCTCTCAAACATTCCTGCAAGACCTCCGAACACAGCCAGCGGGCACAGCGCTCATATGCACTCAGACTGGGCTGATTCCGCTGGAACACTGGGAACA
Source organism: Brachyhypopomus occidentalis (assembly GCA_020368025.1). Lineage (NCBI taxonomy): Eukaryota > Metazoa > Chordata > Actinopteri > Gymnotiformes > Hypopomidae > Brachyhypopomus > Brachyhypopomus occidentalis. Next base: position 6,883,039 of record JAGXOD010000020.1, read on the forward strand.
TTCCCACACGCCCACAAAGCCCAGACCATGCAGCGGATCAATCTGGCCTCTTAAACACCACCACCCCTCCAGCTGCAGGCTTCTCGCTACCTCTGAGCACCACAGCCATCAGTCCTAAATAGTACTACAGTACCCAGTGGCCCATTGTCCTCTGCTATCACTGTGGCTCGCATTACGGTTAAACGGTGGTTGCATCTGAATACAGCCACATTGAGTGCCTGGTGGCCCCGCGGATACTAAGGGGGAAGATTTGTTTTTCTGCTACCTTGTTAAAATGAAATGTGTCTCATCTCGGCAGTAAAGGACGGGGTGCCGCTGGGCCTATGACAGCTGTTTAATGCTGATGGCGCGTCCCTACCAGGGAAGCTTGTCTAATGCTGATGGCGCGTCCCTACCAGGAAATGCTGATTTTAAACGCAGAGGAAAATGTCCTTTGTAGATTTCCGCCTTTTGCGAGGCTGCGTGGGTGTTTTCTGAGCTTGAATTCCTCATCGGCGGAATAATGGTGGCTGTTCCAGGATCTGTGAAACAACCTGGGAACTGACTGATGAAGTGTGCTTGTGCGGGTGTGTGCGTGCGTGCATGACAACGTGTGGTTGTAAGGTTGAAGGAGAGAGGTTTATGCCTCATAATTTAATAGCCAAAGAGCCCTCCATCTGCTCCTGCTTCTGCCAGCCTGAGTGTGTGTGTGTGTGTGTGTGTGTGTGTGTGTGCTTGTAGCTGTGTGTCCTCGTGTGGGTGTGTGTGCGCATGTGAGGGTAGATGGGTGTTTGTGCGTGTATTCGAGGTGGCCTTTCTGGAGATGCAACCTATACTAAACTAAAGGTGGCATAATGCAGTGGGGTGACCTTTGAAGTCCCGCTGGACTGCTTGGAGCGCAGCAATTGGACACGCAGCAGACGGCTGGGACGAGGCTGACCCGGTCCACTCAGGTCCTGCCTTCTAGGCAGCTTGAATGTTGCTGGGATGAGTTATTAAACCATATCTCAGGGTTCCTGCTGCAATGATTAAAAGACAGCAGACACACACACACACACAATGTTATTTTTCCCTCCCTATCTCCTTTTTAATGCTTTTCTTGCTTGCATGTACATGGCACACGATTAATCCACATGGTAATAAAGTTCAGGACACAGAGGAGAGATCAGGAGTGATGAGGCCCCTAGAGCGCCTCCTGCTTGCTCTACTGGGTACCTACACTGCATGGTTCGCCTGAAACTGGTTCGCCTGAAACTGAACAGTTCTTATCACCAGTTTGGGATATGCCTATATTTGTGAAAGGGTTCAGGTAACCTCCATGAAGATATAAAAAGTGAGGATTGTAATTTTTGTTATCTTTCCAGAGCTGCTACTGTAGGCCCCCTTGCCTAAACCTTTTAAACTTCAATACTGAAAGGATGTTAATGACACCGCAAGGTACAGCCACTGTACTCTGCGCTGTGGGTACCTGGACCTTCATGACTACCTAAAGGTTAACATTACCTTAGGGTGAGATGGTGCACCTGTGAGGATATGTCAGCTGTACGTTATGCAAGCTACAGATTAATTATACACAGGATGTCAATATCCTTATGCCAGACCGTTAGAGTCTCATATAGGACGCCATCCTCTAATTTCACACAATAGACATCACAACCTTGCAAGCTCTTCTCAGGGGTTGTTGAGGAGGTGCCGCCCTTCATCTGTGATTGGCTGAATGAAGCACATGACACCTCCAGAAGGCTCCATATGGAGGTCTGGCAGACTCTCTCCCCCTCCAAGCTCACTTTTAAGATGACCACATACAAAAACAAAATATCTCCCTTGTAGTAAGGCCATACCCAGTGCCACTGACACTGTTAATCTGGTATGAAGGAGAGGCCGTTAAGCGAGCGTTCCTTCTGCAGTCATGTGATTTTGATGTCTTATTTTTCCCTTTCCTTGACGATGTACGACGTTTCCAGCCTCACGCACGCCTTTTTAATAAAGAATGAAGATTGGAAGCAGAAGGAAGGGGCATTCTTTCCAAACGCAGCCTGCAGGACCGTTTGAAGGGTGCAAGGGCGCGAGCGTTCTGCCCCCGTTTAGAGGACACGCCAGCGGACATGTCGGCCAAAACAGCCTGTCTGCGTGTAAACAGGAAAGGAGAAAGAATTTGGAGTTGGCCCCTTATCCATCCCTCCTGCTCTTCCTCCCTCCATCTCTCCTACCCCTCCTCCTCCTCTGGTCCTTGTCCTGCTCCACCCTGCAGTTCGACAGCTTCCTGCCTGCTTTCACACTGATCCTAGACCTGCGCGTTGCGTCTTCTGGGCTCACTGGTGTCTCGTCACGCTGACCCCTGTTCATCTCCCGTGCTCTGTACTGTCCGTAACGCATTTAAAGTTTGCTCAAGCAGCACAGGTGCTCCTTACCAGCTGTCAGCTGATACTTAAACAGAGCAAAGGACTCGCTTACTTGCATGATGAGTAATGAAGTTCAGAGGTCACGTGTGACCTATCGATGCCTCGTTCTGTCTCGGTGATGACCGTTTTGCGGTATTTCATAAACAAACTGCAAAGTGGAGCCCGGACATGCTCAGTGGTTGCTGTGACTACACTTGGCACAGCTGTGTGGACTGTGTCTAGTGCAGAAGGGTGCAGAGGACTCAGCCGTACCGCGGGACAGTGGTGTGTTTGTCTCCACGGCGATGGAGGAGGGACGACTGCTTCCTGTTGTCCTGCAAGGTTTTGTGGGGCAGGGTGTATTCTCTCTCTCTCTGTGTCGGTGTGTGTACATGTGTGTGTGTGTCTGCACATTCACATGCACGTGTGTGGGTATGTGCACATGCAGAAGAAAGAGAGAGGCAGAATTTGACATATTCCCATGAGGTGCTGATAAAACAGGCTGGCGGGAAAGTCTTCACAAACCATTACATTCCTCTGTCCTCGGAAGGCTGTTTCATCGGGGCTGAGCACCTTTGGCTGCTGTGATTCATCAGGGAACATGTGCTGTATGTGTGGCTGCTACAACCCCACTGTTACTGTAGCTTACAACTATTTGACAATTCCTCTTTTTATTTATTTTTATTTTTGGAGTTAATAGGACATCACTTTGGTTCAGTAGCTCGGACAATTGCCGAGTAGCAGATGTGTGTGCGTGTGTATGTGTGGGAGGGTGTGCATGTGGGTGCCTGTGTATGCACAATCCTTATTCATGCAAGTGCAAGAAGAATTTATTAACCTCCTGACCACAAGTGGGCGGTTTATGTCACTGGTCGGCCCTGGTGGTCCCAGTAGCCTGATTGGGAGAAAAGGGCCAGGCTAATCCCCCTGAACCCCCTGGACCTCTGCTGGGTAAATGTTCCTGCAGCCATGTGCTTCCTCAGATCAAACGCAGGAGTGGCCTGCAGTGACCGACGCTGCCCGTGTGCTCAGACTGGCCGCGTGTGCACACGTGTTCGCATTTGGGAAGAAGGAAATCACACTCTGGTGGTACTCTGCCATTCCCTGAAATCTACTACATAATGAAATTGAGCTCAGATATTTCTGTCATTTTTATGACAAATGTCCACACACACAGCATGACAAACGTTTTCAGTCCTAATAACGTGCTGAATGCGACACTTTAATGGGAAAATGAGAAGCGTCACTGATGTGGTTGGTTTTATTGCAACTTCTGTAAGTAACAGTATCAGCTCTGAAATATAATGTCAGTGTGACACTGTGTGTGTATCGAACGGTCTTTAAGCATCGCCCTGTGATGTGCTGTTTAACCTGAGGAATTCTTGTCTCTCTCTGCAGAGCTTGGATGAACTGGATGATGATGACGGGGGAGAGAAGGAGAGGAAGGAGGAGGAAGCTCTCACACAGGTCAACACAGTCCAGAATGAGTCCATGACCTCTGACCCTTCAATACTGGTAAGTAGTTTTCTTTGTGTGTGGGTGTGGCTATGGCTGTGTGTGTGTGGTGGGGGGGGTTTATGAGGAATAATATTACTGATATGAGCTCTACCCCCTTCCACAGGGGTTAGGGGTCCTTCCAAACAGAGGTGCTGTTGAGAAAATCTCACACTACCATAGCAACAGAATTAAACACCATAACAGCACAGCCTGCCTCATCCAGGACAAACTCCTAGCCTCTCTGCTGCGTCTTCCTGCTTCGCACACGTGCTTCTTATTAAACATTCATCTTTCCTGTCCGTTTTGCCCCCCCCCCAAGTATCAGGTTCTCAACCATGGAACTGACTTCTGGCTTTCAGGTACTAACTTCAGCTCTCTCGTTTAGAGAAGGCCGATGCTCCCACCACTCCTCCAGTGCGCACACCAACTGCATCATGGTGGAGCAGCTACACCCTGCTCCTCCAACCATCTCCCCTTCTCACGTAACATAGTGGAAGCTTCCATTTTCTCCTGATTTTCATCTAGTCACGTGTCGCATTGTTCCAGGAGAAACTTTTTGATAGCTTCCACCGTTACTGCGCATTCAGCTGGTGATTTGGGCGCTGTTCTTCCTGAAGTTGCTACCTGTAGTATTGCCATTGGTAGCAGTCCAGCAGCTGTTGAAGAATAATGATGAATAAGTTATGATTGGTGTTTGTGACCCTCTTCATCCTCTTCATTGTATCAATTAGTATGGCACTGAATGGTCATTCAGTCGGTTTGTTCATAGACTTCGATCGCTCCACGGACCGTTGCCGTGACAAAGGAACTTTGGTCGTTCCACTTTGCTTCTGTTTGCTGTTATCTAGTTTTGCTTACTAAGTGTTCATGGGGCCACAGCATTGAAGAAATAGAGCGTAGCCCCCTGAGTGTTTTGTTTCGTAAACACAGTGCCAAAAGCCTTATTTCTGTTGTCCAGCTTGTCATCAAAATCAGTCCGGCTTCTGAGAAAGTGTTTATCAACAATCCAATGGCAGTTCATTAACACCGGAAGAAAGCGTCTAAAAACATGTAAGCTAAAGTGTAAACAAGCATGCCAGGTGTTTGTATTTTGAAAGGTAAGGGGAGACTTATCAGCTGTTAAATAGATGTTGTGAGAAGTTACTCTAGCACTCCTGTACCCTGCATTATTACTCCATGTTATATCTTTGGGTTACTTTGTTGGAGAGAGCAAACTTTGTTATTGGATGAGACATTGTGCAGACTGTTTCATCCTGGTCCCTCTCCACTGTTGCAGTCACTTTTTTAAGGTGTGTGTGTGTTGGGGGGGGGGGCATTGGCCATTGTATTGTACTGGCCATTTCATTGTAATCAAGTCAATTTTATTTATATAGTGCTTTTTACAACACATGTTGTCTCAAAGCAGCTTTACAAATTGTATGGGTCCAGATCCCTAATGAGCAAGCCAAAGGCGACAGTGGCAAGGAAAAACTCCCTAAGATGGCCCGTTAGCACCAGTCCGTATTTGTAGACAAAAGGTTATAGTTTCACAGTTATAGCTTAAAGTTCTTGTTCCCTGGCCAACTAGTCACAGTCCCTTCGGTGCAGATGGTGAGCCTCAGGTAGGAGCCAGCATCAGCACGTTCCCTTACGGCAATGGCACATCCAACCCCGGCATCAGTACATCCACCGGCAAGCCAGACCATCTCCCAGGTGCTTGTAGGTGCTTGCATGCAGTCGTCTTGGTTAGAAGCATGCAAAAAGATGGACAATACAGACTGAGTGTGTGGATGTCAATTTAACCACCATTGATTTAAATGTACATAGCTCATGTGCCAGTCATTAGCATGTAGCTCCGGCAGGCTAATCTATAGCAGCAGGAGGGGTCCAGAGGTGACCACAGTCGTGAGGGCTCACTGAGACATTGCTTTCCAGGTAAGTCAGTCACAACTAGAGTGATGCCATGACACAGCTGGATGACAGCATTTAACATCTCAGATTACCAGAAATCTCAACTTCTGGGGGCCCCTGAGCCCTGCACCTTACTAGGGGAATATTAACTGAAGGCTTGAGGTCTTGAGGTGAGTCTTAAGTCTAGATTTAAATATTGGAACTGTGTCAGAATCTCGGATTGGAGCTGGAAGGCTATTCCATAATTGAGGGGCTTTAAAGGAGAAAGCTCTGCCTCCGGCTGTTGTCTTACAAATTTTTGGAACTAAGAGAAATCCAGCATTTTGGGAGCGTAAAGGGCGAGATGGGTTGTAGTAAGCAATGAGTTCACTCAGATATTGTGGGGCAAGACCATTTAACGCCTTATAGGTTAAGAGAAGAATTTTAAATTCAATTCGATATTTAAGCCAATGTAATGCCGCGAGAGTGGGACTAATACATTCCTAGCCTTAGTTAGGACTCTAGCTGCAGCATTTTGTACAAGTTGTAGCTTCTTTATGGACTGTTTAGAGCATCCAATTAGAAGACCATTACAGTAGTCCAATCTTGACGAGACAAAAGCATGGACCAGCTTCTCTGCATCAGCTAATGAAAGTAAGTGTCTCAGCTTGGCGATATTACGTAGATGGAAAAAGGCAGCCTTAGTGACATTGCATATATGTGTGTCAAATGAAAGATCCGAATCAATAGTGACACCTAAGCTTTTTGTGGTAGACTTAGGTGTTACTGAAAACCCATCTAGGGTAAGGGGAATATCAGCACAGCTGCTTCTAGTTTTGTAGTTGTATGGCAATTGTTGTAATTGTAGTTTAAAAGTATGGCAAATTATTCACGTCTACACTCGTCTGGTGTTGCTGTGTGTGTGTGTCCACTCCCCTGTCTGTGCAGTGCCTGTTTGGGGTTCCACTGCCCTTGTCTTGCCCTCAGCATGGAGGCCATAAAGGGGCAGTGTGCCTAGGCATCGAGTCCTGGTGCAGATGAAGGCAACGTGCGTCTTTCTTTCTGCACTGCGTCCTTGTGGAGCTCAGAACAGCTCTGCCACCTGCTTGAACTGGGAAGATGAGGACAGTCTGCATGATGAAAGCTTTTAAAAATGCATAAACAGACTTGCAGATGCAGGACGTGAATATCTTTTTCAGGTGGTTGTGTGTGCGTGTCCTGTAATAAAGTACTGATCAGTTTGAGGCCTCTCTTGCCTGCCCCATCTGTTTCTCTTTAACCAGCTTTCTCCCAGCCTAGCTCCATCTACCATACAAGGCCAGTTCTCTCCTGGGCGAAATGTGCAGAATTTTCTGGAACATTCCCGAGAATCATCTGGTTGTGGAGAGGCCCGTGGTGCTCCCCTGGCAGGCCCCTCCCCTTCACGTCTTTCAGGGTTCCAAGCTTCCTCCACTTCCCTGACGGCTCATGGCATCGCCACGGAGCCACATGAGTGCCTTGCTACACCCGATTGCCCTCATTTGCATTTTTAATTAGCACCTTTTCACTCCACAACATTTCTAATTGGCTGTGAGGATTTTCCCACACGCCCAGAGAGTTGACCCTCATCAGAGTTAGACGGATTAGATGCGGACAGACTGTAATTTTCCAAAAGCCAACTGTGAGAAAAGCTCTACTCTATGGTTAAATGCAATTATCAGAAGGGGTGGGGGCCCTCCAAGCATTGTTAGTTTGATTTCAGTAAATTAGTAGATTATCTTGTGATTTGTGTTGGATTTATTCATCAGTCTGACTGCTTGTGATTCTTAACCTTGCTTCTTTCTGGAGTGATGATATGTGGGTAATAAGATTGAACTGTATGGAGGAGCAGGCTGGATTCCTGCTTCTTACTGAACTCCACGTTTATCCGATTAGCCGGGAGAGACGGGGAATTTGGGGCATGTTGGTGGTGCTCTGGAATACCTGAGCAGCTCTATTGTTGGGCTCGCATTAGGCATTTTGCCTGCTGGGATTTTAATATTTTAATGGGCTGTCAGAATCACAAAGGCTGGCAGATCACAAACACCTATGAATTTCCTTTTTTTTTTTGTTTGAAATGTGCATATGATTTATGAGAGGAGCTTTGCCATGAATAATACACTGGAACAGCCATGCCCATGTGACGAGCACAGACGTGCACATACGCACACACACCTACCAGATAGGTTTATCTTCTTGAAATTAAAGTGCCTTAACTCTAGCCCTTGGCTGACTTCACTGGCTGTGAACCAAACAATCTGAATGAACAGAGAGGCGGCGAGATTATTTAGACCAATTTGTGACATTTCAAAGATTCCGAGAGCATTAATGCCACCAACACAGAAGGACCTGTCCTAAGCCGAGGTGACCACCATCGGGGCGCCGCTTTCAGCTCCGCCTCTGCGTGAGGCACTCGGGGGGGGCCTCCCAGCTGGAGCCCACGGAGTCTTTTCCAGGCCTGCTGTCTTGTGTTCTCTCCTGGCTGGGGGTGAGATGGGACTGCATTGTTCCCGAGCGCTGTGCGGCGGTTCGAAGCGCTGAACATCGTGCAGGCTTGTCAGCAGAGCTCATTGCTGACCAAGCGAACAGCTACACCTGGACGCCGACTCGACTCCTCTGGCCCACACCTCCATCTGCTCCACCTTAACCCTTCGGCCGGCTGCCCCACGCCTGGGCGCACACACTCACTCACTACATCTAAACGGCCTGCGCTCCAGAGAGCTGCCCGGCTAATAAGCACTAGTAGAGCATTTCCGAGTATCTCAAGACTTGTCGCTAAAAACGCATGAACCGTAGAGCTTTCCAGTGGGTCATCGTATAGCTGATTGGTACCCCTTTATATGTGCAGCTGTGGCCCATTTAAGCACTTTATATGTGCAGCTGTTGCCAGGAATTGGGGTTCCTCTTCACTCGTTCCACTGGTGTCAAAGACCTTTCCAGATTTGGGTTATACCATCGTAAACGCTGCTCTCCACACGGAATTCAGATGGATCTGCTCATGCTGCAAAGCTCTTCCGTTATTTGCGGGCTGGAGTTGATGGCTGTGGCCTAAAGCTATTACCGAACCATCTTAAACGTCTAGGCGTGCAGGAACAGCGGGAAAACAGGCTGCGTTAATCGCGCCTCTGAAACGGAGCAAGTCCTGTCGCCTGTCTGAACAACAAATGCAGTGCTTCAGAACCAGTGCCTCAAAGGTCTCCTGCTGGTGAGCGCCAGGATTAAACTCTTGTGCGGAAGCCTCTTTCCGCGAGCACCGAAAGAAGGAGCACTTTCATTTGTCTGTCACAGAGTCTGCCGAGAATGAGCAAAACGTTTTTGCCGCAACTGCTCGGGGTCAGTCCCACCAGACACCCACCAACTCCAAGGGCTTTTGAGGTGCCCATTCCACTGAAGGCTCCATCCGTCTTCCGTTCCTAAAGGATGAGAGTGAGTGTCCATGAGCCCTAGGCTCGGTGGGGCTGGAGGCCTCTGTTGAAGGGTGTCTACATCACGGTGATGGACCATGTTTTGCTTGATTATTTTGAAGAATCGCAGGGCTCCGTTTGGTGCCATTGGTGAAATCCGAAAGACGAAGGATGAAGCTGCCGAAATATTTAAGAACAATACAAAATAGTACAAAGTGTGTGTGTGTGTTTGTGTTTGGAGGTGCGTGGATGCACGTGTGTTCAGCTTAGCAAAAAAAATCAAATAAAAAGTAAATGTGGGATTCTGACTATTTTGAAGTTGTGATTTTAGTGTTGCTGTTATTTAGTTTTTCTTTTTTCTCTCCGTCCCCACAGGAGACTCCCAGATCGGCCAGCGGTCGTTACAAGGGGTGAGCGCAAACCTTCATCTGTTCTGCTGTGATGTGTATATGATGTATGTATATGTAGATATGAGTGAAAATAAGGGAGGCTGTCTCCTTATCCTTGGACAATGAAAGCAAACTTTTGCTTTATCCGTGGATTAAGTGATCTTTATAAGGTTCAAAAACAGCTAATACCCCTTTATACATGGATTGTGTGATCTTTTTAAGGTTCAAAAATAGCTAATACCTCTTTCCAAACCTGAAGAAATGTTCTTTTCAGAGGCTGCCTCTATGGAAAAAAAGCTTTCTGTTGTCAGAACGTTTGGTCCAGCTCAATTTCAGGTTTCTGGAATGATGGCCTGACTCCAGTGGCCTCTGTCAGGCTCTCTGTGCCTCTCCCTCTCAGTCATTGCTATTTTTTCTTCATACCACACACACACACACATGCAAAATGTGAAATTAAGAATGTCTACGATGCGGCCATAAATTCTGCGCAGGTCCAAGGGTCTGGAGCAACACTGTGCAGATTTACTGCCTGTTCCTGACTCCCCACATTAGACAGTTCATTTGCTTATGGATCCAGTTTCCACCAGGTGTTGGTAGTGAATGTAATTTTGGTTAATGTGCTGTCATAAATGAAGGATGGAAGTAACCAGGCTAATCAGCAGGTAGTGTGGAACAGGATGCGTGTCCTAGCCACGTAACCCAGAGATCTGTCTGTCCTTAAGGGCCAACACCACCACCAAGCTGGGAAGAGAGCTGAGCACTGGTATCTCTCCAGTATGTCCACTGATGAGTCCAAGATCCCATTGCCACAGTTAAAAGTCCATCCCTGAGTGGAATGAGTCGGTGTGGGAGAGAGCAGGTCACGCCACTCTTCACAGTGTGGAATCAAAATGTAATCAGTGGATCTGCGTGTTATATATTAATCACTGTGCAACAGCTGTAATTCAGGGAAATTTGGGACATGGGACACAGCAAAAATAAAAATAAAAAAAAGGCTATGATTTATTGGTGTGTGTTAGATGAAGCCTGCTGTTTGTAATTAGACCATGTGTAATTATGATGCATTGAGTGTTTATTACTGTAAATAATATATTACTATGAATGAAATTGTAATCACTGATTCCAGAGAACAAACCGTTTGTGTAATCATTTGTATTGGCTTCAGTTTCTACTATAAGATTTTTTTCTTTCACCTCCATGTGCCTACCTCACTATTTCACTACCTCACTATCTCACTACCTCACTTTGCCATCTGTCAGTCTTCAAACCTGCTGGAAAATTACTTTTTTTCTCTCATTGCCACAGAGCCATAGCCTCACCCCATCTTTTTGTTTATTTCTATCTTTGTTTTTTACACACACACACCTTCCCCATTCTGTCTCTGGGAGCAGATCATTTCGTTTCCCTCTGCGCAGGAGTTTAATGCTGCTGAGTGACTCCAACACTCCCAGGACATGAACATTCCAATTGGACATCTGCTCCATCCTCCCAGCACAGAACACCCCCACCTGCCCCACCAGCTCCACCGTCTCATCAAAGCGGTGCGGCGTCAGGCTCCTGCCGACCCGTCTGCCCCAGCGCCCCCCTCGCACATCTCCCAGCTCATCCTCTTTCTCCTCTGCCCCCAGTCTGCTGGTCCACAGCGATTTGTCTGGGAATTGCTTTTTAAACATTAAAAGGAGCGAATGTGGCAGCGCATCGGCCACAGATATTAGCCCACCCAGAGGGCGCACTCTGCCCGCCTGCCCAGGGAGCTTCTCAGGTTTTGTTTGTAGAAGTTGTGGGGCTTGTCCCCTTGCTGAAGAGAGAACAAAGGCTTGGGGTTTAAGAGCATAAACAAGAGGAGGCTCTGAACAGCTCAGCTTAGACTAGACTCTCCTCCCTGCTCAGCTGGTTAGGCTGAAGCACGCCTGGCGCAACAGATTAGTCTCAGCAACTCTGGCCTTGGAAATGATGAATAATGAATTAAATATTGAGGTGATGAAAGCACAGCAGAGTCTCTGTTGTGGGACAACTTTGCCCTCTCTGATAACTGAAAGATCCGTGGTCGCTATGATGCGTGGTACTATGGTCTGAGACTGATCTGCTCCATCAGGGGCTCTAGCCTGTAACAGGGTCTGCTGCAACCTACTGGACCACATACTCACTTCAGTCCTGTCTGTCACATATCTGTCAGAGTGGTGGTACCTAATAAACTAATCTCTCTCACTATATATATATATATATATATATATATATATATATATATATATATATATATATATATATATATAAAATGCAAATGTCGAATCAGCCAATCACATGGCAGCAACTCTGTGCATTTAGGCATGTAGACATGGCCAATCCGATCTGCTGCAGTTCAAACCGAGCATTAGAATGGGGAAGAAAGGTGATTTAAGTGACTTTCAACATGGCATGTTTGTTGGTGCCAGATGGGCTTGGCTGAGTATTTCAGAAACTGCTGATCTACTTGGATTTTCACGCACAACCATCTCTAGGGTTTACAGAGAATGGTCCAAAAAAGAGAAAATATCCAGTGAGCGGCAGTTCTGTGGGTGCAAATGCCTTGTTGATGCCAGAGGTCAGAGGAGAATGGCCAGACTGGTTCGAGCTGATAGAACAGCAACAGTAACCCAGTTGTTACAACCGAGGCATGCAGAATAGCATCTCTGAACACACAACACGTCGAACCTCGAGGCAGATGGGCTACAGCAGCAGAAGACCACACCAGGTGCCACTCCTGTCAACTACAATTCACACAGGCTCACCAAAATTGGACAATAGAAGATTGGATAAACATTGCCTGGTCTGATGAGTCTCGATTTCTGCCTGCGACATTCGGATGGTGGGATCAGAATTTGGCGTCAACAACATGAAAGTATGGATCCATCCTGCCTTGAACGGTTTGGGCCCGTTAGTACCAATTGAGTATCATGTCAACGCCACAGCTTACCTGAGTATTGTTGCTGACCATGTCCATCCCGTTATGACCACAGTATACCCATCTTCTGATGGCCATATCCACCATGTTATAAAGCACGAATTATCTCAGACTGGTTTCTTGAACACAACAGAATTCACTGTACTCGAGTGACCTCCACAGTCACCAGTTCTCAATCCAATAGAGCACCTTTGGGATGTTGTGGAACAGGAGATTCGCATCATGGATGTGCAGCCGACAAATCTGCAGCAACTGCATGCTATCATGTCAATATGGACCAGACTCTCTGAGGAATGTTTCCAGTACCTTGTTGAATCTATGCCACAAAGGATTAAGGCAATTCTGAAGGCAAAAGGGGGTCCAACCAAAGTATTCGCTCACCTTCCTTGACTTGACTGTTCTATCGGGTTAAGGTCAGGACTCTGTGCGGGCCAGTCAAGTTCATCCACACCAGACTCTGCCATCCATGTCTTTATGGACCTTGCTTTGTGCACTGGTGCACAGTCATGTTTGAAGAGGAAGGGGCCAGCTCCAAACTGTCCCACAAAGTTGGGAGCATGGAATTGTCCAAAGTGTCTTGGTATGCTGAAGCATTCAGAGTTCCTTTCACTGGAACTAAGGAGCCACGCCTAGTTCCTGAAAAACACCCCCACACCATAATCCCCCCTCCACCAAACTTTACACTTGGCACAATGCAGTCAGACAAGTACTGTTCTCCTGGCAACCACCAAACCCAGACTTGTCCATCAGATTCCCGGATGGAGAAACGTGATTCGTCGCTCCAGGGAACGCGCATCCACTGCTCTAGAATCCAGTGGTGGCGTGTTTTATACCTCTGACACATGGAAACCTATTCCATGAAGCTCTCTGCGCACTGTTCTTGAGCTAATCTGAAGGCCACATGAAGTTGACATTATTAACTCTGCAGAAAGTCCGCTGAGCCCGTTCCGTCAGTTTACATGACCTACCACTTCGTGGCTGAGTTACTGTAAATCCCAAGCACTTCCATTTTCTTATAATACAGCTGACAGTTGACTGTGGAATATTTAGGAGTGAGGACATTTCACAACTGGATTTGTTGCACAGGCATATCCACGTTGGAATTCATTGAGCTACTGAGAGCGACCCATTCTTTCACAAATGTTTGTAAAAACAGTGTGTGTATATATGTGTGTGTGTGTGTGTGTGTGTATGTATGTGTGTGTATATATATATATATATATATATATATATATATACACACACACACACACACACAAGGTAGAGAGACATGGACTCACTCATGACTCATGGTGTGGGTCAGAGGGCAAGTGCTGGACCCTTGCTACATTGCACTGTGCACACACTATAAAAAACATTTATGTATACAGCCTAAATGTGTCCAGACGTCCGCTGACCTTTTTTCTGACAAGGAGGTCATTCATTAAAGAGGTCTCTGGAAACATGGCACAACTGCGCCACCACTCAGACGAGCAGCCATGAGTCAACTCGCTTCTGCATTGAACTGCATGAAAAAGAATGGCTGGCCTATTGCTCCCCCATAGTATACCTCTAATAAGGCCCGAATCCTTTCCAGACGTTCCACACTGTACTAACTTGTCTGTGGAGAATCTTATAAAGTACATGTGTTCACTGAGGGCAGCTCCGTGTTTGAAAGCTGCACCATCTAGACATACCTTTTAAACTCCCTTCTGGTCCGCATGGAAATGACTGGCCACACAAATTGGTACAAAGATTCGACTCTAATGTGCACATTACATGGAACGAACACCAGATCCCCAAAGCCCATTGGTTGAGCTAAATGAACACAATAGCTATCTCAGCTCTTTGTCCAACACGGATGCATGAGGCACACAGCTCTCTGGTGTGAGTGGGGAGAGTCCTCTGCGACCTGCCGGCTGAGAAGGCCCATCTCCACTTATTTTTGTTACACTGCTCCTGATCAGGCTCTGATTTGACACCATTAGCATTCATGCACAGGTAGTCCTCCATGACCAGATGTGGAAAAGGGACCCCTCCCCAATAAACTAATCAGAACACGTCAACTGATGAATATCAGTCAACTTTGAGTTAGTAAAGAGTTTTACATATTTAGTTATTTAGCACGTGACATGCTTGGCTGTTGCCAGTAAAGGTCATAGTGAATCCCGTTATGTGTGTGCATGCGAGATTTTACAAATGTTTTTCTCATCTACCAGCTTTGTCTTATTGAAGAGGGAGTCTCTCCTGAGTCTCCTTTCACATTGGCTCATGTTGGCTATGACTCAGCTGTTCTCACCTCTCGTCATTCATGTCACACTGCCCAACGTTTCAAGATGCGCTTGAACATAAAAGTGTGACCTTGTCTGCATCACTGTACGATTTACAATCTAGCGACACACAACATTATTAGGCCCCTAGGGGTCTAGAGTGAGCTGTCGCAGATATTTAGATGTGGGCACAGGAAGTGTGGCGGTAAAATCCTGTGGGCACAGGAAGTGTGGGTGTAAAATCATGGAGTGTGGCGTACAGTCAACTTCACCAGAGTTCTGAAGTAGAGTTTAAAGTCCATGGCCATCAGTTTTGGTTGAATCAAGGCTCAGAATGTGTTTTATTGTAGCTGGCACTGATGGGGTAAATGATGAGCTCTGGTCTGGAGTTTCAGATAAGCTCAGGATATCCCTACCTCCACATGGACCTAGCAGTAGCCTAGTCAGTCCGTGTGAGAGAGGGAGAGAGCATGTGTAGAAGAGAGCCTGAGAGGGAGAGTGTGTGTGTGTGTGAGAGGTAGAGAGTGTGAGAGAAAAAGAATGTGTGTGAGAGTAGAGTGAGGAAGAGAGTGTCTGACGGAGTGAGAGAGGGAGAACGCGTGTGAGAGCGAGAGAGTGTGTGAGAGAGGGAGAGTGTGTGTGTGGGAGATAGAGAACCCTTTTCCCCCTAATTCATTTCTTCATTCACTTGTTCTTTCACATTCTTTGAGCACTCATCCATTAGCGATGTGGAGTACTGTCAGAGAGCCATGGACCGTTTCCATTGTTGTTCTTTTTTCTGCTTGTTCTAGTATGCAAAAATAGATTTTTTTCCCCACTGAAGTTGTTTTTCTGTGTAGGCAGGTACATTAGCTACCATTAGTACTTTGTGATGCATTATTGGTGTAAGGTTATATGGCAGTTTTGAATGCACACTGCCATAAGTGTGTGTCTGTGTGTGTGTGTCTGTGTTGGTGTGTGGTACATTTTTAGGACCAGAAAATGAATTCACTGCTCAAACACATTTGGGTTTAATTACTATAGTTATGGCTAGGAACAGCTGTATGAGAACTCCTTAATACATGTTTGCATTTATACCTATAAAAACTTGTATGTTCAGTCAATGTATTAATGTGTGCATGTGTGTGTGCGTGCATGTGTGTGTGTTTCAGAGAGGAGGATGTAGGTGCAAACAGACATCGCCAGAGCCACGCCCGCCACACCCGTGAGGGTGCTGCTGCACATGCAGGTCTGGAGAGAAGGATTGAAGAGCTGGAGAAGGTAGGCATGTGTGTGCTTGTGTGCGTGTGCTCGCTTGCTTGTGTACGTGTTTGCCCAAATTTAGTCAATTGGCAAAGACATCCTTCATGTGCAGTCTTTTCTTTAACTTTCCACTGGGACTGTAAAGCTAATATAGCTAGAAATTATTGGAATAAAGTACACTTAGGGTGCAGTATGACCGTAATCTCTAAAATGAGCAAACTTTCACCATGTAGCTGATTGCTGTTAACAAGATGGGGTCTGTCATCTTGAGCAGCTGCTTGACGGGAGGTAAGGGTGATTTGAGTCTCCTCACAGGCTTTCAGTAAGCTAGTGAGAGGAACTGTCAAAAAAGTCTTATATAATTTATAGTTCTGGTGCGAAGCTAAAAAGGAAATGTCAGTTATACAACATGGCTTGGTTGATTGATTACGTTTGGGGTAAATGAAAAAAGTGTAAATTCCCTCTCCAACACCACCTTTTCCTTTACAAGTGCTCCTTTAAACCAAAACAATTACAAATCACCTCAGTAAGAAGTCATTCCAACTCAAATATGTATGAAACGAACATATTCTTAGCCTATTAAAATTTCAAGTGCAATAATTTACAACAGTGGCTATTATTATTTAATTCTATAATTAATTGTAATATTACTACTAAAGCTAGTTCCTAGGGTCGAGGGAGGAGGTGATATGAAGTCCAGCAGTATGAAGTTCTCTGAATGGTCCTCTGCTCTAACTAAGTGCAATTAGTCCTCTCCAACACCTTCTAGAACATTATATAAAGCGTTTCTCTCTGAAACTTTGAGACCTTGCTCAGTGTTCTTCGTGGGGTTTTTTTGTTCTACTCTCTTTCTACCCCCCACTCCCCCCACTCCACGTCTCCACAATCCTGACCTTTCTCTCCGAGACATCTCTCTCCTCCCAGCTCTTATGAAACGCTCAAAGTTCAACCACCTTCGCTATTCAATTCCAAATGTCAGTGTGCTTTTAAAGAGGAAACCCACATGGTGGCATGAGATGCAACTATTGATGTCCATGTCCAGACTTAGTAATGCTTGAATCTTGCGCTGCTTAGATTATAGAACTACAAATAAATAGATTCATATAACCATATTTCATTTCATAGTTCACATTTACTTCATAGATTATGGGAAAAGCTGTGTTTTGAAATATCATGCTGTGATTGTGCTGCAATGTCAACAAAGATTAAAGCTGTCGCTGGTGTTGATTTGTGACTTCCCAGGAGCACCTGGATTTATAAAATATGTAGTAGTGCTACATCTAAAACACTGTGTGTGTGTGTGTATTTGTTTGTTCATTCAGGAGCTGGCCCTGGAAAGGCAGGAGAATGCTAGGCTGTTGAAAGCCCACCAGGATAAAGATGAGCTGATTGTTAAGCTGAAAGAGGAGATTGACTTGTTAAACAGGGTAAGGAACATGAGGCAGGCTTCCAGTAGGGGGAGCACCTGAGACCACCATTACCAAGTAATGTATTCTTCAAAAAATCGAAATTTGTCACTTCAATTCTGGATCAGATTAACTGGTTTAATTATTCGATCTGTAAGCCATTAGATGAGGGTTTGGGGCTATATTCACGTTTTGCTTTTGCCATGGCAGTGAACTATTTTTGATCTGTTTATGATATCTCCTAAATCTGTCCTGATCATTTCTGATACGGTATGCCTTAGCTCTCTTGATCACGCCTCCCTCAGAAACGGAACTGAAATAGCGACCAATTTACGACACCACTGTCTCTCTCCAGTCATTCTCCTTATGTTAATTTGTGTCATGGCTTAGCAGAAGATTATAGTTCTTCTCAGCTGTGAAGCAATGCATCCTGTAATGCAAATCTGGATGCATGGTTCTCTGCAGCTGTGCTTTTCTCTGCAGCTCAATTTGATCTGATTGGCCTTTGATCAGCACTGTAAGTTGACTGTAAGATGGGGAAATGACGTTTGGACATGGCATTCAGGGTGACTGGAACCCTGCCACTCTCAATCTGCCCCTTTTCATGTGCTGGGCTATCTGCGCTGAACTGGATTCAAGCCAGTGATGTTCCTAAAACATCTGCACTCCATGTGCCCAGTCTGGCTGATGGTGCTGACTATTCCAAATCACATTTCATTTTGAACCAGATAAGATTGCATGTCCTTAATTGTTTCATGGTTAAAAATGAATATCCGTAATGTTTTTTTTCCCTATTTCAATGCCCCTCACACACTGCAGACTGATGAGGAGGTTTTCTCAGCAGCTAAAGCATGCTTCCAGAAATGACAGGCTTTGAGTTTGTAACGGGGAAGAGGGCCTCATGTCTTGCAGTCTTCCACGTGGCCAAACCATCGTTCCCATTTCCCCAACCACCTTCACCCCCCTGTTGCCCCTCTCTGATCTGGGGTCAGAGTGCTAGCTTAGCTTTCAGCCTTTCGAGCATGAGCAGGAGGGATGGGGTTCTGACCCCCTTCCATGTTGCAAAAAACTGTCCAACATTCTGCGGTCCAGAGCAAACAGCACTTCAGAGGCCCCTGCCAACAGATACAGTCAGATATCTCCTGATGCATGTTTAGTCCAGCTAGCGCACAAGGCTGGTGACCCTATCAAGAAGGGTAAAAATGTTCATAATGCAGCTGTATCTGTTTTGACTGAGAGACTGAAACATTTTTGCAATTACTTAGGGATTCTATTTTTTTCATGGGAAAACAGCAATAACTTCTGCCAAAAAAGCAGCAATATCTTCTAGGCCACCAGATTTTGGCAGCCCGGGAGGGTCCACAGGAAAGAAGAGCATACTTAAACTTGTCACATGACCTGGTGTCAGGCACCATCTCACCAACTACTGAAGGCTGACTCCATTAGTCACTGTGCACACCAAGCCCCACCATGCCCTATCATTTTCTCTTTCGCATGAAACTTCTGTCTGAGTCCACTATTTCCGCTCCTGAAAGTCTCAGAGAGGCACGGTGGGGGCATTGGCACCAATGGGTCGGTGGCATTGTTGATGGAGCAAGGAGAAAATGAGACTTGTCACTTCCATGAGAGAGCTTTGATGAGGCAGCAGGACAGCTCATTTGTGGCTAATCGAAGCTGCTAATGTTTAATTTGTTATTATCAAGCCTGCTGGGCTGAAGGACAGATCGAGTAGTGGAACGAGCCCCTGTCTGCCTACAGTTTCCAAAGCAGCATGTCAGTATGTGGAAGCTCCAGAGACCTTCATCAGGAGTACACTTCAGAACACTTTACTTTTTGAGACTGGAATAAACGTTGGGGGATTTGTCCAGGTTGGTGAATAGAAATTAAATCAACTAGGATTACCTTTCAGGTCACTGAAAGTGCGTTGACTTGCAATACGGTGGTGTTGTGTTGTCATTGCCTCGGTGAAAAAACACAACCAGTTGTTCATGGTCCCTGTCCTTAGGACTCCAAGCTGTCTTTATTTTCTTCACTATTCACTTAAGAAACCTGATCTTAAGTCATATGACTTCCCAAGACCATCTTGAGCACAGTGAGGCATAGACAAGCCTATAAATAAAAATAAGTATAAATATCCATAAAATTTTTATCCATAAAAATAAGTATATTGTGGCGCCATCAATGCTAGGATATTAAAAGCTACTGATCTCTTCCATGCTATTATGAACTCCCTTATCACCCGACTCTTTTCACTCCTATAACTTGGAAGAGCTGATGAATAGGTTATGAACTGAATCAGATTTTCTGGAAAACCCAGAAATGGGCAGAGCTTTGGGCTCCCCAGTGATTCGCTGTAGCGGCCCCTCCAGCACACTCACTCACTAGGCATGTTTTGCAGGATCTCGATGACATTGAAGATGAGAACGAACAGCTGAAGCAGGAGAACAAGACCTTGCTGAAAGTCGTCGGGCAACTGACGAGGTAGAAGCTTCCGAGCGGAATGCATCCATCATGTCTGATCACGCCCCCAGCCTCCCTCTCCTGCAAGCAGGGCAGCATTGCCCAAAGAACGAGACCCTCTTTGTCTTGGCCCATCCTGTCCACTCACTTTGCCTTTTCCGGGTTCCATCTTTTTGTCTACCGTGGTTTTTGCTTTCTAGAACAGGAACTGCGTGTGATGTGAGAGAAACATATGAGTTCTACTAGCAATACCAGGAGAGCAGCAGCACCAAGGCCCCTGGGTCATGGCCTTCTGCTCTCTCAAAGTTCTATTTAATGTAAATGTGTGTGTACATATAGTGGAGCATTGAGATTATTATGATTAACTAGGATGAAAAAAAACATAACGTTGAATGTATATGGTGTTTCATCACATGTCCGTCTGTCTTCCCCTCGACCTCCCATTGGTTTGAGCCCTTGAGACCTGACATTCTTGTAATTTCTTTGACCAGTGTGGATGTATGGGATTTTGAGTGGGGTGGAGATGTGGGGTTTTTGGGTGGTGGTGTAGGTTTTTGGGTGGGGGTGTGGGTGAGTGGTGTGGGAAGGTACTTGATGTACTGATTGCACTGGTGAGGCTCACTAATGCCTTTCTGTCACCAAAAAAATAATAAATTGGCTGTATGATGGAGATGGCCAAAATGTAAGTGAAAATAGGCCCTTCTCTCTGCCAAAGTAGGTGTAATACCCTCCACATTACCAGTGTCTCAAACACATTAGTTCCATTCATCCCCTGGAGAACTACAAAGGCCTGGTGCTTCTGAATGATAAATGTCAATGCCAGCTCTCTCTCCAGATGTATTGTGTATTAAGCCCTGGGGAAGCCAGTAATGTACAGTGCAATCACTTTTAAAATCACACAATATTTCCATTAGTGGTATAAGCCTTGGACATCTTATGATGGAAGATGAAACACTCAGAGAGGTTTGCCATTGTCTGAAGAACTAGTGGGCCTTGTGTTAGAAATATAATCCCTTGTCTAATTTCATGTCAATTGCATAATTCAGATGTTTACAAGTTGTTTATATTTGCAGTATCATAGATGTAGCTATTCATGTTAGCGAGGTTTATATATGTAGCCTAGGCTTTTGCAGTGTTTTTTAGTAATCAGATGATTGAGGTGGTGGTATAAAATGCTGGAGAGCTGGTCGAGACTGCATTGCGTTTGAGCAGCACGTTCTCCCACCTCGTTTGCTCCCCTTTGTTCGGTTTCATATGCAAAGATGAACTAGCAAAGCTAGCAGCGCACGCTGCTTAAAGGCTTCCTGAGAGAATGGGATGTGTTTGTAAGAGTGCACCACGTGTGTGCGTGCGCGTGTGTGCGCACGTGTCCCTCACCCCCACCTTTCGTTTGAATAATGCATGTACAGAAGTCATTTAATAAAAATTTGATTATCTCTACCACTCTGTGCATTTGTATTTAATGTGAAACACACGTGAGAACAATTGACAAGTTTTCAGTTTTATGACTTTATTACTGCACCACACACACACATACACACCTTCAAAATACCAAAGAGCTTTTATTAGTTCCATGTGGCATAAGCAGGTATAAATGTAGTACTCGAAAAAGAAAAGGTTGTTATACCAGCACACCGTCATTGTTCAGTGGCAGAAATAAATGTATTCTACTGAGATAATGAACTTCGCTTCAAGCTATTATCACCATTTTGCGACATCCATTTTCCATTTATTCTCTACTGAATCTGTCAGGAACTTTTCCAAGTAACATTGCACAGTGATATTTGTTAGTAAATGAGCCTTGTTAATCTGTGCCAAAAATGTGGTTTCTCAGTTTTATTTCAAATGATTTGACCTTTAATTTAATCCAGCTAGCAAGCAGCAAAGCTACTTCAGATAGGCCTACACATAACACAATAACACAAGAGCTTGCACTCATAATCAAATTAAACAGATTTAACTAAACAAGGAATGAGGAATAAAATATAGAAAAATAAACAACAGGGAATAAGTGACACCATAAAAAACAAGAAACCTACTGATTCAGTCTATAAATAATCAGAACATAAACATAATAATTCAATTATTTATGTTCTTATGGTTTTAAAATATGGAGGAACAGTTATTGTACTGCAGATACCACCATAATAACATCAGGTGATGTTATTGTCTGTCCAAGAAGACCCTTGTAAATTAAACCACTCTATACCATGACTGTTCAATATTAGTACTTTGTGAAGTGGCTTTAACATGCCTCAGTAAAATCTCCCAGTGGGACCAGCTCATGTCCTGTGAACAGTGGCAGAGCATCACACCAGAGTGCATGCTGCCATTGAGTGATAGTACTCAGCAACCAAGTGGGAGAAACACATGGTTTGCCTACATCAAATTGAGAACTGTTTACTCTTAGGAATGAGGACAGCAAGGACAATGGAACACTGAAGGCATTCTTCAACGTAGACATCCTCCCCCACCCGCACTGACCGTCCGTTTCACTGAAAATTAATTTTATAAGGCAAATTTGTTTCTGTGAAGTCCAGAACTTTGCATACCCATGTTTCAGTGTGCACTAAGAGCATGAAATGAATTTTGATGCATTTTGGGTAGTAAAGGTTTTACAGCCACAAAAGTCTTAAACCTTTTACAGCCATATTAGCAATGTCAGTAAAATGGCCATGGTGGACATAAACATTACTGCAAATCCTTAGTAGTAATATAATCAATGCACAGCAAAGAAGACAGGAAACACTGTGCTACCAAATGAAACTTAATAAACTTAATAGACATTTGTATGCATAGAAATGTCATGTGAATGTCAATTGCAGATTTATGGAATGGAGTAGTCATAATGTAGCATGAAGAGTGGCACAGAGAGATAAGATCGATTTGTTTTTAGCATCTGGTCCTTGAATCCAAGCCTGTTTTTTAAGCAAATATTTTCTGTTGCACAGGTGGATAGTCACACAGAATAAGAAAACCCGTGAGGAGATATGGTACAAAGTAACAGAGAACGGTGCATTCATTTGTAAGCAGCCATAGTCTAGGATAACTAGCAGTCTCAGGTCTCAATGTGTGAAGATGGTAAGATCATTACTTTGTTTATTTATCCTTCTTCCCCAATGACACAACTCTGCTGCTTCCTGTGCGTAACCATGCATCTCCCCTCGGTAACCATGTATCTCCCCTCAGTAACCATATATCTCCCCTTGGCAACCATATATCTCCCTCGGTAATCACGTATCTCCCCTCGGTAACCACGTGTCTCCCCTCGGTAACAACATATCTCCCCTCGGTAACCATATATCTCCCTTTGGCATGCACATATATCCCTCCGTAACCACATATCTCCCCTCGATAACCATATATCTCCCCTTGATAACCACGTATCTCTAGGTACCAAACCAGTACCACTGGAAGCACATTGAACAAGCTTGCTTCGACGGAAGAAAGGGTGTGTCTAAAGTATGTGGAATCCAGGTGTTTAAATACCTTGACCAGCTTCACAACCAGAAGTACAATTCCCAGGGCACCTGGATGACGTCGCTTTTTCTCAATGAGGAACCTGTTGTGGAAATTCCCTCCTAATTCCAGAAGAATTCAGCGGGCGACGAAACCACCCAAAATCCTCAACACGTGAGTCTAACCGCTGGGCATAGTTTATAAAAGGGCATAGTTATTTGAACTGCAGACTTAACTAAGTTTTAGCTCAAACCATCTCAGTGTTTTTGTGTTCAACTTTGTTTAGATAATCTTCATCAAGATTTGTTCATACAAAGTTCTCTGTGGTGTGCATGCAATCTCTACATTTCTCTATTAACATAACTGATATAGTCTTCCCCATTCTCAGACACACACATATTGGGTGCCCAGCTTTCAGCTTCACTCCTGGGCCTGTGTTGGTCTCTGGACTCAGGCTTGTGAAGGTAGTGATGGTGCCTCTTTGCTTTCTGATGTTTGCTTTTCTCCTTCAGTAGTCTGAGATGATGGCCTGTTCAGGACTAAAGATATTTTCGGAATGTTCAGGCCTTTAGAGGGGAGGGCTTTGGTCTGCACTGTCCATGCTGGGTACTGTTATTCAGGATGTGAAGGGAACATACAGGGATATTCAGGGATGAGATGTCAGAGTTCAGTCTCTCACCCATGCTTCATTCCCATAATGTTGAACATGAACTTTCCTCAAAGGAGGCAGTCATCTACTGCAAGCAGACTTTGGCACATACAGGAAACTGCATGACTGAAGGTAAGACTCAGTGGTACTCTTCATTAATATCCGAATAGCTACTAAGAAATATCTAAGAAATAGATCTTGGTGTCCTTAGCATAGGATCTTCCAGGAAATGTCTTCATGTTCAGACAGCAAGGACAATTCTCTGATAAAAGTGTCTATCCTGTATTCGTTTCTCATAGGTATGTGTGGAGTGTGGAGATCGAAATAGATATTGATGTAATGGTGTTTAGGAAAGTCAAAGTCATGTAACCCGAAATGCATTTGATCCTGTGTAGCTGATATGCACACGTTGCCTGTGTTATCTTTCACTTGAAGGAGCCCATATTTCATTATCCGAGCTCTGGAGTGGCACATGCACTCAATCTCCAGGAGGATCTAGTGTGGGATAAACACGCCGACATCCTGAGACTTTTCTACCACAGCTGTTATGAGCATTTGGAGGAGTCGTGTTACTTGTCCTTTAATATACAACGGTTTCGACATATAAAAAGAACTAGGATCTACATCTGTACTAAGATACTGGGGATGGAGAAGTAATCTTGTCCGTTGAAGGTTCAAATCGGTCAACATTGTGTTCATTTTAATTGCACATTTGAGTGTTGATGTGGCAGTGGGTGTGGACCAACCCGTTTCCTGCATGCGGTGCACATCGACTCCATGTTGTTTCCTAAGGACTGCACTTACCTCCTGAGGAGAAGTGTGGAGGTAAACCACATCTTCTGCTGGGGGCCCTAAAGGTCATGCTGTCTCTAAAGGGCAGGGTCACTTATCCATGTCACAACACCGTGCCATTCTCTTCTCAGATTAAATTCTATGGTAACGGACATCAGTTCCGCGTCACTGTGCGTGGCTAATACAGTAGCCGTTTGGTCTTTTATTGTAACAGCCCTGCAGTTTCTTTCTAAAGCATTGTAGGTTCTTATATACTTAATCTTTGTGGAATGAAAGGCTGAGTTGGAGAGAATTATTAAATGTGAAAACCTGTTTACATCTTGCAGCTGTAATGTTTTTTGAAAATTGTAAGACTTGAAGGGAAGTGGGCAGGGCATATGCTCCATGAGGAGGATGTCATAAAAGCATAATAAAATAAGCTTTTACAACCACAACCCCCAGGTGAGAATGATCCGTGGACTAAACTACTAACCCCTGCTTCACTGGCTCAAACCTGGATCATTGGATTTTCTTGTGTATATGATGTATTCAGATTGCTCAATGAATATTATTTGATATCATATGGATGCTTTGTAAATGTCGTTACTTGTACTCATCTTTTCCCTTGTATTATATTTGTTGCAATACTAAAAGAATAAAGCTTGTAACTCTTTTTTTAAGACAGTAATTGTAGATGTAATCTACATTTACAGTGAAGATGTAGTTTGAGGGAAAAAATGCAAATAGCATTGATCCAATTTAATCCTTTGCCAGACGAATAAGAGCTTGTCCACTCGTAGACCATACACAACACATACGTTTGTGTGATGATTAAGGATGTGGCCACATAAGAAGCACAAGCTGCATCTGCCAGCCTAAAAAAGTCTTTCCACCAGAGTTACTACAATTAAACAGATTAACAAATAAATGATTAGATTTAATAATTACATTTGTACAGTTATATATTAGGCCAGATGTCCTTTCAAAACACTCCTTCATTCCTATGATTGGCTCTGCAGGAATGTTACCAGTTAGACTTTGCAATGTTATTTCCTGATAAACGTTCTGTGATTTACACTCAGACCACACTGTTTAAAATCTTGTGGCCTACTCCACCACTCCATCTGTGTAAACATGCTTGTTTGATCAGTGTAACGATGTAGTATGATCTATCTGTCATTTGCATAATTATTATGAAGCTGACTTATACATTTTTGGTTTCCACATAAAAATAGATCATCCCAATATACTTTAGTACACTTAGGACTCCAGATCCATTCCTCAATGTTAACATTGGTCCCAACGTATCATCCTTGAAGTGACTGTATTAAGCCTATTAAGGAAATCACACAGTGAGTTAGTTGGACACACTATTCAGTGCCAGCTGAAGTAAGGAAGAGAAGAAATGAAGAAATAAAAGCAGTTTCTTCCCTTCTGAAAAGACGTGTCTAAATGGGGAACAAAACAGTATACAGAAAGAAAAGTAGAAGAGGTAAGAAGTAAGGAGTCTGCTATTCACAGTACCCATTACTTTATATAAGAAGGTACATTGGGAAGCACTTTCAAGCCTTCTAGCAGGATAACCAAGACTTCTGCTTGAAAGCTAGAAGGGTTATCTTCCCAACAAATCTCATTAAGGCATCTGCTTATAGACCTGCTCTCCAATCAGGATGAAGGGTGACATCAAAGTGTATTGTATACTGAGGCTACTGTAGACAAGACTCCTCGTTTGGATTCTGATTGACAGTCATCCTAAATCAGAACTTGTCAGAACCAACAAACCACTATGCACCAAATATGTATTTCAAGTGTGACTCACACAGTGTCATATCAAGGTCTATGACCCCGTCTGCACATTTATCCTTGCGTGTGCGCGTCTCTCCTTGTCTAATAAAAGGGTGCTGAGTGTGTGCATGAATGTGTGTTTGTATGCCCAGTGGTGGATGGTCCTCTGTCCTAGGTATAGCCCTTCCTGCACCCGATGACTGTCCGATGACTGTCTCTCCTTGTCTAATAAAAGGGTGCTGAGTGTGTGCATGAATGTGTGTTTGTATGCCCAGTGGTGGATGGTCCTCTGTCCTAGGTATAGCCCTTCCTGCACCCGATTAAGTCCCCCAGGTGGCTGAGGCATTCTGGTAGAGAGTACATTGTGCGCAACAGGCTGACGCTTCTTGCCAGTGTGTGATTGGTTGTAAAAGGTTGTACCTGTGCTAATTGTAAAGTGACCTTGGGTATCTTGAAAGTTTAATTCATTTATTCATAGATGGGCCATGTTCTGTGTCACCTATCTGAGTGGAATTTCCATGTTCTCCCCGTGTTTGTGTGGGTTTCCTCTGGGGTCTCCGGTTTCCTCCGTCAGTCCAAACATGGAGGTTAGGTAAATTGGCATTACCTGACAAATTCTTCCTCAGTGTGTGACTGTGTGTCTCTTCATGTTCAATATAAACTGTTGTCTGAGTGTCTGTGCATGAATGTGTGCGTGCTTGTATGCCCAGTGTTGGATGGTGCTCTGTCACTAGGGTCTGTCCTCTCTCCCCTTGCTGCACCCAATTCAGGCACGCAGGGGGCTGTGGATTCCGGTAGAGAGTACGCTGTGCATAACTGGCTGCCGCGTCTCGCTGGTGTGTGATTTCTCGTGTAAGACAGTGTTAAATATGTAAAGCGACCTTGGGTATCTTAAAAGGCGCTATATAAATTTAACGTTCTTTCATTCATTCAGCTATGACCACCACTGGACCCTTTTGGAAATGCCAAAGTAAGCTAATTAAGATCACTTAGAAGCCCACTAAGATGTTTGTTATCTTTTGACCAGCCAAGACGCACTCATTTCAATATCTGCCTGGAAATCTTGAACAGTTGAAAACAATAAAGATTTGCGCAGGTTTCCTGGAGTGATCAATCCCCTGATGTAAGACTGCCTGCTTGTTTATGTCTCATTTGTAAAAGGCATAAATTTGATTTCATTTGTAGGGCCAGCTGCCATACTCCGAGATAGGCCAAACCTCTCTGTAGGCTGCTTACAGTAAGCTTCAAAATGTTTGGCTGCCAAGCAATAGCCAGAAAGTTTAAACTGTGGGCTGAAACATTTTATGTATGGAAAAATTAAACCTGGTGGCTACTAATGCTTAAACATTTTCATTCTGAAATTCATAAATTCATTCGTAAATTCATTAAACTATAGTTTGTGCAATAAGATAATAACAGACAGGATTGATGTAGCTAACAACTTGTATATCAGACTTATAGATTAGGCAGGATTGGGCAACCATATCTTATCTTATAGACACAGCTGGAACATTTATATATATAAATCTTGAGAACATTCAAGGCAGTAACTGCAGTGTCAGTAAGATATACATACATAGATACATACAATACATTTAGTAAGATACATAGATACATACCATTTGTAACTGCAGTGTACTTTAGGTCAGAGGAGGGTGGCCAGACTAGTTCAAGCTGAACGGCAACAGTAACTCAAATAACTAGTCGTTACAACCAAGGCATGCAGAAGACACAACACGTTAAACTCTGAACACACAACACGTCAAACCTTGAGGCGGATGGGCTACAGCAGCAGAAGACCACACCGGGTGCCACTCCTGTCAGCTAAGAACAGGAAACTTGAGGCTACAATTCACACAGGCTCACCAAAATTGGACAATCGAGATTGGAAAAACGTTGCCTGGCCTGATGAGTCTCGATTTCTGCTGCGACATTCGGATGGTAGGGTCAGAATTTGGCGATTTCAACAACATGAAAGCATGGATCCATCCTGCCTTGTATCAATGGTTCAGGCTGGTGGTGGTGGTGCAATGGTTTGGGGGATATTTTCCTGGCACACTTTGGGCCCATTATTACCAATTGAGCATCGTGTCAACGCCACAGCCTACCTGAGCATTGTTGCTGACCATGTCCATCCCTTTATGACCACAGTATACCCATCTTTTGATGGCTACTTCCAGCAGGATCCATGTCATAATGCGCAAATCATCTCAGCCTGGTTTCTTGAACACGACAGAGTTCACTGTACTCCACCAGATCTCAATCCAATATTCATCCTTGGGATGTGGTGGAACAGGAGATTCGCATCATGGATGTGCAGCTGATAAATCTGCAGCAACTGCGTGAGGCTATCATGTCAATATGGACCAGAGTCTCTGAGGAATGTTTCCAGTACCTTGTTGAATCTATGCCGCGAATGATTAAGGCAGTTCTGAAGGCAAAAGGGGGTCCAACCTGGTACTAGCAAGGTGTACCTAATAAAGTGGCCAATGAGTGTAAATCATTCAATAGAGCCAGTTGCATTTTCCAGCAGTAAGCTCTCAACCACTGAAAAGATCCATTAGCTTCTGGATTTAAAGTTGGCAGTGGTAGACAAACTGCAAACTAGACCCTGAAGGAGCATTCCGGCACATCTGTCCTTTAGAGCACTGTGACCTCCACTGAGCCACCAGCATGTGCCTCTGACCCTCCAGCTGTGCCTGGTAGGCTGATATGCTTGTGCTTCTTACCATCTTGATAACATTAAAAACTGCAGCTGGTGTGTCAGCTGGAGACTTTAGTGAATAACCCATCACCACCTCTACAGTATGTGTACACCTGCTAGACTGTGTTTAGATGTTTCCTGTTTAGAATCAGACTAGAACTCAATGGTTCTCACAGATTAATCTGAACTCATCTGTCTAATCATTACTCTCATTTAGATACTTTATCTATTGCTGTATAATTTTGTTACAATTGCATCTCATGTAGTATTACCATTACTATTCCATTCCATGACAAATCATTTTGTGTTGTAAGTTTCTACAGAAGAAGATGAGTTCCCATTCTGACCTTTGGTTTCACTTAAGGTTTCTTCCTCTAACACTCTAACACCACTATAACTCCCTAAGGAGGTTTTTCTTTCTTTACAATGTTCATTAGAGATTCTCTGCTCCCAGATTCTCTGCAAATTTTATTATGTAAAGCTGCTCTGTGACAATATCTGATTAAAAATGGCTCTAACAAGGAAACTTTGAGTTGACTCAAACGTGTACCTTTTTACTCAAAAAAGAACTGGCAGAAACACATCCTGGAGTATAATGGCCACAGAGTGCACACATTGCACTGCTGATGTGATGGAAGAATATTTGGTAAGGTGGTCTGTAAATTTAGACAGCTGAAGAGGTCGCTCAAACTTTGCTTACAGGCACCACAGCCACCATGGCAGGCAATGGAAAGCCTTCATGCTCCCTGGAGAGGCCATGAAGTTTGTGGACAGTGATCTGAAATGAGCCATTCTAAGACATTATCAGTGGCCTCGTGGGCTGAAGGGATGGCATTTGCTTTAGGACATTCATTTGTTGGTCAGATCTTTTGAGTACACTGTGGAGACAGTGTTCCATGTTTGTAATTAGCAAAAGAAGGTTTAGAGTGGTTGGTTAATTCTTTACTATTGGGATATCTAAGATTTAAATTCATATATTACAATGTAAATGTCTGTACTGAGGTCAAGGGTGGTATTGTTTTAGGGTCAAGGGTGGAATTGTTTTAGCTTTATTTACTGAGGTCAAGGGTGGAATTGTTTTAGTTCTTCAGGAAACTCATGTAGGTCAACTCAACAGTGCAGACTCAGAACCAGCTGGAGATCTCAGGGTTTCCAAGTGTCGTGTGCATCCTCATTTTTGTTTTATATTTTGATTCTATGATTTTTTTCTCTGTTACATATAACTAACCATGGATACAGATCTCAAAAGAAACCGTCATCTATTTCTTGTGTTCAGACGCAAAATAACTTCATTAAATCTAAAAACATGACATCTTAACAATAAAACCATTCTTTGTAGATGTGTGGCAAAGCTTTGCTAAAACCTATGTGGAATGGGGAATCTGAAAACCTTACAAATGCAAAGGAGGTAAATCACTGTTTTAAAGAATTTTATCCTAAATGATGTTTTGTAAAAACCAAAGTTATTGTCATAGACTATGACACCTTTTTCAGCAAACATCTAGAAAGCATTTTTCGGAATATGATGCTCTTAACACTATTTACGCCTGGTAAAGTATCATATGCTGATGGGTTTCAATGTAAATTTAATTAAGGCTTTTCTCAAAATATTGCTCCCCTTATGTTTAGAGTTGTGAATGAATGCTTCTCTCTACACTAGTATGTTTCTTGGTACACTGTATGGAGCAAATAAGGTAACAGGAAACATATTGCAGTCTATAGTAATAGACTTTTATTTTGACAGTAAAGTATTAAAGCTGCTGGCTTCATACACCTTGATAGAAGTGGTTTTAAGCCAGAAAGATTTTCTTTTTACAATGTATGCTTTCCTCTTAAAATTGTGTGCTTGGACCAAAAACAACAAAACAAAACAAAAATGACAGCTACCATGATTTCTTTACATTGTCCTACAAGCATTTGTACAGAAATAAAGGCCATACAAGTGAGAGGTACATTACAAAGACCAAAAAATTATTACTATGCCCAATATCTTTGGCGTTGACCAATGTAGATAGGACCATTCCCCTCAAGCTGTACTGTGGAATGCACCAGGAAGATTCTTTCTCTCTACTGCTTTGGAATCACTGGATATTGGAAGAGAGAGTTATCCAAGGTATTACGTTTATGTTTAACGTTTAAATCTGTCTGCCCAGTGTGACAGGTGCAACTCTACTGAACTCTACAGTCACATTTGTCTGATTCTGCCCTGCTCTTCCTGATTTGTGGTTCAATAATTTAAGTGGTTTTCAAAATTAAAAAAACCCCTCCTTTTAAGATACTTAAAGGTGTTTTTCGGAATACAAATTAAGCAGTTATGCAATAATGAGCTTAAATGCTAATAGCAATTTCAGAGTGTGTATGGACCTTTTGAACATGACTGAAATGAGTCTTAACCTAATTATGCAACCTGATGTCCACATCTCTCATTACACACTTACTTTTGGAATATATTTGTATCTCTTTGAAAAAGAATTTACAATCTGGATATATATTTTGATCATCCTGTACATATTATGATCATATGAATGTCCAATGTCTATTTGCTGGTATAACTGACTATGCATTTGATTATATGTGTTTTTGAGGACAAGGTTTCAGTATTGCTGACAGGGGAATTAGGGGTTGAGCCAAATCAACCCCAATGCTGGTGTTTGGCAAAGAACATATAGTACACTTTGACAAATATCTATTTTGTATCAACATTTTTAAAATCATTTGTTTTTGTGGGGACAAAAAGCTTGTCCTATAACCAGTGTTCCTCAAACCTGAGTTTTTTATAACATTCCTTATCATTTGTATTGCGATTGGAGCTGCAGTATGTGAATGTGTCACACCACTGCAGATGTCACACTGGAGAAATGGAACATTATTCATAGCTATTCTAGGGAAGTTTCTGTGTCACTATTCAACTTAGCTTGTTTGAGCTGAGCTTGTTTGACTGGGAGTGAGTTAGGATAGACTTCACCCATTAAACAAGCCTATGTTCTTGGCAATGTTGAAGTAAAACCATTGCATTGCATCTACACCTGAGAAGGATTAAGATGTTTGGTTAGGCTCTACTTGTTTTTGCAGACAGCAGAAGTATAGCTAGTTAGCTCCAATGTTAGCCTCGTTATCTACTAGTTAAGAGACCTCCGTAGTTAGCAGTGCATTTTGACCACTCTGTCCCCAACCCCTATTCTGCTGTCCAACATGAACCCATTTATAAAAATACAAATATGAGTAATTTTGCTCTATCAACAAATACTGATACAAATATAGATACTGGACTCTGCACATTCCTAATGTGAACATTTTGAGTCAAGACGTTTTCTTTTTCCAGACACGTTCATTTGGTGAAATGCATTTTTTTTATTTGTGTTAAAAACTGAGGTAGAAAGAGATTATATTGATCTACAAATAAGTCTACTTCAATAATCTGTTCCAACCCAAATGGAGATTTAAGTAGGAAAGAAAAATCAACTCCAGAGCATATTCTGTATCAACAGGAAATAAAACATTTTATTGAACATTTGTGTATATGAAGTTATATAACAACAGTCAGAAACTTCACAGAGTGAATCACTACACAAAGTCAAATGAAATTGTAAAACACCTCATCAAAAATGAAGGTATACACAGCAATCTAACTGTGAGCTTGTCGCCATGGCAAGCCTCATGGCAGGAAAAAAACACTCCAAACAGTTCTACATTACAGAGAAAATTTCCACACACAAAAATACTCAAGCAGGCAGTGGATATACACAAAGGCCACTGGGAACTTTCTACAGCATCAGATTCTAATTCTATACACAGCTTCTCCTTGAAAGGTTAAGTGTGGCTTTCAGTTGTTGGAGACAATTTTGAGTATTCTTTGCCACGGAGCGAGTAATGGCGGGTTTTGTGTAATAGTAGTGTGTGTGCGTGTGTGTGTGTGTGTGTGTGTGTGTGTGTGTGCGTGTGAGTGCGTGTGTGTACTTTAAGGAGCAGCTTGCATGCTTTGGTAGGCTTCAGTAAAAGTCAGCATTACTTTGCAGGGCTAAGAATGGCTTTTCTTGGGCTACTTTACAAACCTCTGAAGTGCTGAAAGCAATGCTGTCTCTTACTGTGTGTCCCATAATACACTCTTTACCTAAATGTGTCGCACCCCAGTGTTCTATGAGAGCAGGCTACAGCACTGTAGCCATAGTTACTCTCATATTTCTGTGATTTCAAAAACTGTTTTATAAACAACCTTTCCCTAAATGTTTAGATATTTTCTAATATAAATTATTTTTTACTGAGGTTAACATAGGAGGCATTTTAATTCAGTAAGCCGTACATACAGCTGTGATTATATGTGTTTAATATGTTTGGAATAGATTAATTTTATAGGTTCTTCCCGACACGATATGAAATCATATAGATGTGACCAAACGGTGTGACTCAATATTTATTGCAACATTGAAATGAAAGTACCAACTATACTTGGTCCCACAATAGAACTAAAAACAAAAACACAGAGTCCATACTGTACATTCTGAGTTTCATATTAAATATAAAATGATTTTCAAGAGGGCACTAAAGAAACAATAACCAGACAGAAAGGCATGAGCATAGTCATAATGCCATTAACAAAATTCTCAATCAAAATGATGAATTTCAATAACAAGAAACATTGTCTGTATATCTATGGTGACTTAAATAACGAATAAAGAATATCAGGACAAATATAAAAATATATACACATATTTTTAGGGGGGGAAGAGTTTTTTTATATATATATATATTCCAATAATTAGGTACCTATATGTGTAAATGGGTAATATTTGGATGGCTGAATCTGTGTGTAGGTAAACGAAAGTTTGGGAGCAAAAGGGAGGAAGCCTTACCAGGAGTGTAGGTGTTGCACTTTACACAGAATGTACAGGTGCTGTGTCCTAACCACATCATGGAAGAGGAAGAGACCCTCTGTATTCCACTTATTATTTTAAATACTTTAACACTATGGGGATGAACACAGAAATATTGCACAGTGCTCAAAGAAAACGCTGTGTGAATCGACTCGAACACACAAAATGTTCCCGCATCGCTTGAGATTTGCTCCGTTGGCCAAACATTCAGCAGGAACCGATGACACTATACACAAGCTGTCTCTTCCTCTCTGTCCGACCCGTCTATACACACACTTCCTCTTCCTCTCTGTCTTGTCTGTATACACACAGACTCTCTCTCTCCCTCTCTCCATCTCGTCTATGTAGCAGAGAAATGACTGCACAACACCACTACAGGGCGAACTGGTTGCTACCTATTGATAAACTCTACATCTCTAAGCACACATGGCAGTCACAGTGATACACAAAGCAGTCCTCAGAGACGTCTATGGAATGACAAATAGCTTTTTTTCTTTTCTTTTTTTAAATAACAGTGCGATCACCTACACAATAACATTGAGAAACATTAAGAAACTCCTCCTGAAGCTAGCATCTAGTAAACGCAAGAGGTTCCTCCAAGATAAGAGTCATGGTCTAAATGGCCTAGAACGTCTTGCTCTTCCTGCCAGACCCGTACTAAAGGACATTAAGGACTAATGTAATCACCTGTGCAGACCATTAACTTTTACGGTTACTGTTCATATTACTTAAACACAGCCAAAAACCTGACCATCAGTGCAGGTTCTTGTTTGAACTCTGGTGACCTTTAATTGGACTGTTTAATCTGTGGTGGTCTTTCATTGGATGGTGTGTGCAGAGCACAGAGCTGTAGCTCCTTTCCTTAACCTGGTGTTTCCTGGAAGAAACAATACCATTGTTGCAATCCAGGAAGGGTAATTGCTAACAAGCCGTCATTGTTTCAAAGTACAGTGCAAATCAGTAGCCACAGCAGAAAATAGATTGGCAGTACAAGCATGGCTAGCACTATTGTCACTGCAAGAAGGCAACAGAAAGCAAAGATTGCTGTTTAGGGCACCACTGTGGCCAACGGATGTAGGTTTCCTGTTAGCCAAACGCTACAGCCACTTTCTAAGTGGAGTGTGCATCAGGAGAGATTAATATACATTTCCTATCTCCCTGAAAAAAATGGCAGTGTTTAAAAGCTTCTCCTTCTTTTGTCCTGCATTAGCCAGCATCAGAGTTAGACTTTAACTGTGATAGCAAGTTTTGACTTTCAGTCTAACAGAAGGCAAAGGGGTCTTATAAGATAGACACCCTCCCCCAATGTAAACTAGAACTTTCCCCATACCCAAGCCTTTAGCAAAGATTACTTAAAAAATCAGGCAGTTACCAAAAATATTCCAACATTGACTTAATCTTAAAAAAAAATAAATAAAATTAAAGCTGAATTCAAAACAGTTGACTCTATTCTGATCTAGATTAATCTTAAAATAATCCAGAAAGAAATAAGTTTCAATACAAGGCTATTGAAAGTAAACAGTTAACAAAAGGTTAAGCAGTTAATCAAACTTCAAGGGTGAAATAGCTACAGCTTGTGACGTCTTGAGATGCTGCAGCTTTCTTTGGGGTGGGGGGGGCAGCAATATAGAAGTTTGTGTTTACTTGAGAAAGAGAGTGTGCGTGTGTGTGTGTGTGTGAATGTTTGTGTGAGTGGGGGCAGAGGCCTTGGTAAAAGTTGAATACAACTTCTGTTGGGCTAAAAAGATAAGGAAAAGAGGCTGGCTGGTTTGCATCAAATCAAAGTTCATCCGGATATTGTGGCTCAAACCCAAACGCACACAGGTCCTCAGCTTGGTAAATCAGTACAAAAATGTCTTTAAGAAATAATGTGCTTGTCCTGCTGCATATTTAGCCCAATGGAACCATAGTAGTTAATGGCCTATGTTCCCACACCAAAAATGGAATGCATTATTATATAGAAAATATATTCTAATTGTGTTTTGGAATATATTGACAACATATTACAATATATTCCATTTTCATATGGGTTTTCTGTATATTCTTGTCAACAATGGTTCTTAGATAAACGCGAAACCTACAATTGTCCTTTGAAATGTGACTACCGCGCAACTCACAACTTGCAGGTTGGAATTCTTTATATATATATATATATATATATATATATATATATATATATATATATATATATATATATGTGTGTGTGTTTACAGATATATATATATATATATATATATATATATATATATATATATATATATATATATATATATATATATTTACTGGAATGCAGTAAGGTAGATTTCTTAAATCCTGTTATATATAATATTGGCTTTCCTATATCTGCATTTACATAATTTAAAATAGAACATCTTATTAAAAACATCAAGATATACACAGATTAGGAAATGGGTAACAACATACAAACACAAACTAGAAATCATTTTTGTCTGCATACTGATATATACACCTGTGGTATACTTTTCCATTCATGCGCTATCTACACAGATCATATTGCTTAAAAGAAGGGGGCATTTGGTTAGGGGGTAACGGTCATTGATGATGGTCAAACAAACAGAAAGAGAGACAATTTATTTGGCCAAGGAAGGGAAGGGACATTAGAAACAAACATAGAAACACAACTCTCGATATGTACGTGTTTGTGTGTGTGGGGCAGGTGTTCAAAGTACCAATAACTATTAAAAAAGAAGGCGTTTCTTTGTCCTGTGGGAAAAGAAAAGGATGTAAAGGATTCATATATCACTGAGGTATGTACACGCACTGGGTTAGGTAGCACTACATTGGCAGGGCAAGGGGCGGGTTCTATATGGGCTTGGCTAGGGGGTGGAGCTCTATTTCTTCATGGTCAGCTGGGCGTCCACTTCCTCCTCTGGCTTGAGCACATGCCATTGGGCGATGGGTCTCCGTGGATTGGCTAGCATATCCGACCAATGGCGAAGCTCGGTGCCTGTGCTGTTGAGCCCTACGAATACCTTACCAATGGCATCATTCTTGCCGATCTTGTCATAGTCCAGAACAGTTATAACAATTTGAACTTTCTGCAGAAGGAAATCGTAAATGCTACAGTTAATTGCTGGTGCAAATGGATTTATTTGAAAGTATTCTGACAAATAATCATTTTAAAATAAAGAGAACAATATAATGTGGTGTGATACCCATTCATTAATTTCTACTTTCTTTTAACTTTCTTGTCTTGTGAGTTGCTTTTGAATTGATTTCTGAAATGGTTTTACTGTTAAAAAACTAAAATGACTTTTTTCCATTTGGAGCTACAGTATGCTGTTTCCTGTTCCTCCTTCAAAAACATGAGCATTACATACCATTGTTTTCATCTGCACACTAGAGTTCACTACAGACTAGGTTTGGTTTTTAAGTAGCCTAGTTCTGTTATTGACACAGTCATCAAGATTAAAAAGCCATCAACAGCTTTTTCCCAATGACAGAATTTCCTCAGTGACTAGTGCTCTCTGTGGTTGTTCATGGAAGAAAAGTACAAAGAAGCCACTCAGAAGCAGCAAAAAGTAAAGCACACTGAAAGAAAATGTCCACCCATCTGGTGCAGAGCAAGGTCACCTATTCACTTACAGATAAATGGGACAGACATACACTGACTATGAATCATGTAGCATTTTCAAAATGTCATTTAAGTCCTAGGCTAAAAAGAATATTCACAGCAAATGTGATCTAGGCCAGCACGGGGACCACTTGGTGTTTTGTAGGCTTCTAATGGTTTAAAATGTATCTTTTGTCATATAGGACCACCAGCATGCCAGTCTGAAGTCGCAGAAGTCACAGTTCAATGGTTCGGTTTTCTTCAACACTTTCTACAATTAAGTATAAAACTTAGCTGTAGCCCTCCATGCCTGGACCTTGATGGCCTAAAGTAGAACCAATCTGCCATATAATCAAACACTTAGGAAGCGCCAAAAGGCTGACAGTCATCTGGGCTTTTTGAAGAGAGTCTGCTTTGTTTAATGAGTTGAGGGTAAGATATTCTGATTAGCAGACTTCGCCAGTCAAGCTCCAAATTGAAGACAGAGCTCATAAAGAATCCTCTCAACCATTAAATGCAAAATCAATTTGGAACAAGCACCCAGCCCCTTCTGCTTTTTGCGCCAACATGAAGAAGCAGCGTACTCACTTCCCATTAACACATTACCAGTATTGCAATTTTCAAAAGCACCCTGGAGACCACGATGAAGCTCAGAGGGTTTAAAGTGTACAAACCAAGGTAAATGCATCATTCAGAAGAGACAGAGGATGCTCACAGGGATGCCATGTCGTGAATAAAGGTGTCTACTCACCTGGATCTGTTCAAATGGCACTTCGAAGCTAAAGGACTCGTTGTAGTAGGGGTTTAGGGTGTTCTTTTTGATTGTCGTCTTTTTCTTCTTCAGACGCTTTCCATTCTGCATCAGGTGAATCTTCGCATAAGGATCTATGCAGGGGAACAGAGCAGAGGACATGAAGTTCAGTAAATAATGGGACCCGAAAAGACCTGTGGTGTTTGTTATATGTTTAACTGGATTAAGCTTAACCTCTTGAGGCAAGCTATACTATGCATTAAATGGCAATTAAATTCTCTGTGGTAGAGAAAGCTTGCCACACAAGGCCACACACCTTACACAGAAAAGGAATGGTCCTGTGCTGGCAATAATTGCTCAAATAGTGTTGCTATTTATGTTTCTGTCTGTTTGAAGCTTTGCTGTGGTAACCTGCAACATTTGGCCATAAATAGTAATTCTGCTATCTTAATGGAGCCATTCTGCTCCACCATTCAAACTGGGATGTATATTCACCCTCAAATAAACATGGACATTGGGTGCCTTCAACCACATTATCCAAGAAAAGCACAACAGCCAGTTCAATCAAGAAATTAGCCTGTACATGGTCCGTTGGCAACTGGAGAGCTCCACTGTGTTTCCACACTAGAGAGCCCCTGGATGTCTAGTATCTGTGAGGAGATTGACATTTCTACCAAACCGTCCAAAGAACCAGGGGGCAAAAATCCCATTAAAAGCAGTGACACGGGAGTTTAGCAAAAACAGTCAAATAATGGAATAAATTTAAAAGCTTCCTGATAACATTAGGTGCACTGTCCAGCACAGACTCAGACAGTGCAACAAATATGAACGTGTATCTCCAGCAGAGTGTCTATTTTTTCTACTGGTCTTTCTACTGGTGTGAAACACAATGCACTTCCACTCATCTGAACCCTCCGAGACTCCACCTGACCCCTGACTGACCCCAGCACCTGACATTCCACTGCAAACAGGCTTAAGGCATTGATTGCATTTACTGATCTGACTATAACTTAATAAACATAACCTCACTCATTTTCCTTAGTGTGCAGTGGTACTTGGAGCACTGCTAATAAGCAAATATCTTTAGACATATCACTTAGTCCCACACTTTCAACTCCATAATAGGCCTTGTCATTTTCAAGCTGTCAATATTTAGAATTTAGACAGACTGTAGTGGTATGGAAATCTGCCAGTACTCCCTGAAGCAAACACTTGGTACCATACAGTACAGGCTTACTGCAACCATACACTGTCTTATATTTCACCCCTTACTCTAAAACTGTGAAGTCACAAGCTGTACTAGCTAATGCCAATAAATAACCAATTGCAATAATCAGCTAATGTTAAAATATGCAACAGTTTATTGGAAAACTTAAGAGTATTCTAGAAAAAGAAAACACTGGAATGGACCTGATAGTATTTAATGAGAACATATCAGACATTCCTATCCTGCCTGGTGAACCACCATGCTGCCTGAGGTCAGGCCAGTATTCTGGAGAAACACCATGCTGTCAAATGCAGGCATCAGGCTACACCTTATTTCTCTTATTTCTCTCCTTCACATTGGTCACCATATCAGAATAGGCCGTTATAGTGGCATTTGTTCTTGGCATGTCTTAATTCAGAGACTGATGCAGACCAATCATTTTTCATGTCACGAGTCCATAGTTCAAAAGAAAGAAAAACGATTGTACAGCCATTATCTGAGTATCACAGAGAAGACACTATGGGCTGTCTATCCTTCAAAGAGAACTTGTACATAAGCAGAAGATCTTGTGGAGGACAGAAACATTGGTGTTTGGGAACTGTATACTCTGATAAATGAAGATACAAAGCTATGCTTTAATATCAGGTGATTTCACAATCTCTACAACTGAAATCAACAGCAACCACAGAATCCCTCATTCTCTTTTGCCATATGTGTGCTGGAGACCACTCCGTCACAAGACTCAGTCATTGATTAAAGAACATACTTTGGGGGTTGTCAGCATAGTCAAAATTCTGACATACTAGACTTTTTGTCGGGGTGTCTAGGGGCATCCAAGCAACTACATAACTGTTTTTTTTATTATGCCAGACTACAATACAAGTACCTCATTCCCAACGCTCTGGGCTGGCCCTGGAAATGAGGTGGCTACAACAAAAGTGTGTCAAAATTGGGCTGAATTTGTTTAGTTTCATCCCAGGAAGGTATAAACAAGGTAGCCGCCTGGAGAAACAGCACAGTGATGGCAGACAAGCAGTGTTTTTCATGAAGTATTTGCAGCTACTTTGAGTAGTAAATAGTCTGACATCTTTGAATATGCTTTACATATTTTATGCTTCATATTATGCTGTAATTGCAATTATCTAGATTCTACCCTTACATAAGTAATCAGCTTATGGCCTTGTCCCATTACTCAAACTTGTAGCCTCACACATCTAATTAGCACGTGTTTGTGTAAGGCACGTGTGCAAGGCTGAACCGTTTCTTCATTTTTTTCTTCGAAATGGGTGCTCATGAGTGCCCTCTATGCCCTCCATACTTTCTTGAAGGCTTATACCCATTTTACACTATGACGCATTTATGATTTATATATAAACTAAGCCTATCTTTAGATGTAATTGAATCTATGAAGTTTAAAAAAACACTTTATACTTCTGTCAAACTAAAATACTGTAAGACATATGGTCAACATCACATTGCATTGTAATTTAAGCAATGTTAATTCATAATTGTTGCACAAACTATGTCCAGGGTCTGACAACTTGAAACCCTTATACCCCATTGTTCCTTCAACAACACCAAGAAAACATACACTTCATAGAAGAGCTCAGGGCAAGAATTGAAACAGAGCCTATAAGTATCATGTTAATCATGAAATATATGACATTTCATTGAAAAAAAATTAATTCTAATTTGGACAAATAGTGACAGGGTTAGGCCCTAATCATGCTGAGTTTTGAAGTTAGAGGGAGTCACACTATCAACTCCTTCTGAAAGTCTTAGAACCTGGTTGTGGGCTTCTTGGCTGACGCTGCTTCTTACTGACGCTGCTGCAGAGTATTTTTTGCCTACCCTTTTTCTATCTGTTTAATTACATCTGATACATCTACAAATATTTTGTGGACTTTGTGGACATATTTACGCATAACTCTGGCTACAACAACCTCCACAAGCCATCGAAAAACATTCAAAGTTCATCTCAACCGAAGCTAAGTATCTTTAGTATTTCACCATGTCTGAGTCGCCTGTTGTTTGTGTGGAGTGTGGCATGTTTAGCTACTCTTCTTCCGTCAGTAGGGATAATTTTGTTTGTAACAAGTGTAGATTAATTATTAGCATGACGGAGAAGATTTCGCTTTTAGAGGAGCGCATCCGGGCTTTAGAGAGTCCTAAAGAGTCGGTAGCACCTAGCGTAGCACCTAGCGTAGCAGGCCCGGTTGCCACCACCGTAGCCATCGTAGCTAAGCGAGTCCCCAGCTCGGCATTAGAGCACTCGCAGCGGGGAGAATGGGTGACGTCTCGGCGGCATAGCCGTAGGGCTGAGCACCGTTCTACTCAGATTCTCGTGTCAAACAGGTTTGCCCCACTCAGTAATACACCGACTGAGCGTCCTGTTAAAAGAGCTCTGGTAATAGGAGATTCCCAGCTCCGACACGTGAATATAGCGACCCCCTTAGAGACACCAGCGGCCATGGTTAAGTGTATCCCGGGGGCTAGAGCGCCTGACATCAGGGCTAATCTTAAGCTGCTGGCTAATCGTCAATATTCAAAGATAGTGGTACACGCCGGCACCAATGATGTGGGTTTGAGACAGTCCGAGATCACTAAGGGTAATGTTAAAGAGGTGTGTGAGTTAGCGGGGACTATGTCAGATGCCGTAATATGCTCTGGTCCCATTCCAATTCGGCGTGGCACCGAA
The DNA here is from genome assembly GCA_020368025.1 of Brachyhypopomus occidentalis. Lineage (NCBI taxonomy): Eukaryota > Metazoa > Chordata > Actinopteri > Gymnotiformes > Hypopomidae > Brachyhypopomus > Brachyhypopomus occidentalis. Next base: position 6,925,343 of record JAGXOD010000020.1, read on the forward strand.
AAACCTACAGCAGGTTATTGGCGCTACACCGCTGGATGTCTAAATGGTGCTCAGAAAACAACGTGGGTTATATAGATAATTGGACGCGTTTTGAGGGCAGGCCTGGCCTTTTGAAGCGAGACGGCATTCACCCTTCTTGGGAGGGTGCTGCTCTCATTTCCCGTAGCATATCTGCTAGGCTTACTAGTGGTAGTGTAGGACTTGTAAGTGGGGATTGACAAACCAGAGCCGAGGCCAGGCAGCAGACACAAAGGCTAAACCGACTGTCTGCTAGCTGCAAAGAGACGTCACCTAGGTCACACTGGATTGAGACTGTGTCAGTTCCTCGAGTACCAAATAATAACTCTCGCAAAGTTAGTAGACACAATTTAATCAATGTTAAATTGGATTATGCTCCCTTGGTGAGTAGTTTAAATCTGAAACTAGGACTGCTAAATATTAGATCCCTGTCATCTAAAGCATTGCTGGTTAATGAAATGATTACCGATCATAATCTATGCATGCTCTGCTTGACGGAAACCTGGACCCGGCCAGATGATTATATGGCCCTAAATGAAGCCTCTCCCTCTGGCTATAGATATGTTCATAACCCCGTCCAAATGGTCGAGGAGGTGGTGTCGCCACAATATATGACTCTGATATAGACATTTCTCAAAAATTCGGCTTTAAATTTAATTCTTTTGAACATCTCATCCTCACTGTTTCAAATGTATCAAATCTGACAACCAACAAGGCGTCACAGTCGTTTATGTTAATTACTATTTACCGCCCCCCTGGTTCTTACTCTGAGTTCTTGCAGGAGTTTTCAGACTTCCTGTCTCATGTAGTGCTATCAGCCGATAAGGTGATTATAGTTGGTGATTTTAACATCCATTTTGAGAATCTTTGTGACACTTTAAGCAAAAATTTTCAAGAAATTCTTGATTCAATGGGTATCACTCAGAATGTGGTGGGTCCTACGCATAATTGTAGTCATACTTTAGACCTGGTTTTATCATTTGGTATTAACATATCCAGCTTAGCAATTTTACCTCAGAGCGAGGCCGTTTCAGACCACAGCCTCATAACATTACAAGTTATGCTTGACTGACGGTATTCATCAGCCGCCCGCTACCGAATGAAACGAACTATAGCACCTAGTACCATAGCCGCACTCACTGACATTTTACCTGGTCTGACAGAAATTGATACACCTGTAGCTCCGGAAGGACTAGAGCATTTTACCGAGCACGTTGAGACTTCTCTTCGTACAGCATTAGACAAGGTTGCACCATTACACTATAAGAGAGCCTCTGAGAGAAGAATAGCGCCATGGTATAACGAGCACACGCGTAGTCTCAAACGAGCCGCGAGGATCCTGGAGCGTAAATGGCGAAATTCAAAGTTAGAAGTGTTTAGACTATCATGGAAAAGCAGCCTTAGTGAATATAAGCATGCCCTCCATACGGCAAAATCCTCATACTTATCAGCTTTAATAGAAAAACATAAAAACAATTCTGCACTCCTATTTAAAACTGTTTCCAGCCTAACAAGGAGCCATGATCAAATCAATCCACTAATCCCACTAGAGTGTAGCAGTAATAATTTTATGAAATTCTTTAATGATAAGATTGATAAAATTAGGGAAAAAATTGGTTGTGCTATCTCAGAGCCTGTCAACATGCCTATGCACCTTGACAGCTGTCTGGTCAGCTCTGATGCCCTGTTAGAGTCCTTCTCCCCAATTGGTCGTGAGGAGCTTATTTCATTGGTGGAATCTGCCAAGCCCTCCACATGCATACTAGATGCAGTACCAACCCATTTACTTAAAGAATTACTGCATAGCAATATAGAACCTTTGCTCACTATAATAAACTGCTCTCTGAGCCTGGGCTATATTCCCAGTTCATTTAAACTAGCAGTTATCAAGCCGCTAATTAAAAAACCTGGTCTTAACCCCCAGGAAATGTCCAACTATAGTCCTATCTCTAATTTGTCATTCATATCCAAAATTCTAGAGAAAGTAGTTTCTTCACAACTCTCCTCCTTCCTACAGACAGAACATGTCTTAGAATTATTTCAGTCTGGATTTAGACCCCACCACAGCACTGAAAGTGCGCTGACTAAAGTAGTAAATGATCTCTTGATATCCTCTGATAAAGGACACATTTCTTTTCTCATACTGCTAGACCTCAGTGTGGCTTTTGACACCATTGATCATAATATTCTACTTAATAGAATATGGAGACACTCATTGGTATAAGAGGTCAAGCACTCTCCTGGTTCAGGTCCTACCTGACAAATCGTTACCAATTTGTACTAGTAAACCACGAATGCTCAGAGTGTTCTAAGGTAAAATATGGTGTCCCACAAGGATCTGTACTGGGCCCCATATTATTTACATTATATATGCTTCCACTGGGCACTATCATCCGTAGGCATGGTATTAGTTTCCATTGCTACGCAGATGATACTCAGTTGTATATATCTTCCAATCTGGATGATATCACCACTACTCTCAAGATTGAGAGCTGCGTCCAGGACATTAAAAACTGGATGGCGTCTAATTTTCTTCAACTAAATTCTGATAAGACTGAGGTGCTGATTCTTGGGCCTAAAGCTGCTAGAAGCAGCTGGGCTGATATTCCCCTTACCCTAGATGGGTTTTCAGTAACACCCAAGTCTACCGCAAAAAGCTTAGGTGTCACTATTGATTCGGATCTTTCATTTGACACACATATATGCAATGTCACTAAGGCTGCCTTTTTCCATTTACGTAATATCGCCAAGCTGAGACACTTACTTTCATTAGCTGATGCAGAGAAGCTGGTCCATGCTTTTGTCTCGTCAAGATTGGACTACTGTAATGGTCTTCTAATTGGATGCTCTAAACAGTCCATAAAGAAGCTACAACTTGTACAAAAAACGCTGCAGCTAGAGTCCTAACTAAGGCTAGAAAATTCGATCATATTAGTCCCACTCTCGCGGCATTACATTGGCTTCCGATTAAACATCGAATTGAATTTAAAACTCTTCTCTTAACCTATAAGGCGTTAAATGGTCTTGCCGCACAATATCTGAGTGAACTCATTGCTTACTACAATCCATCTCGCCCTTTACGCTCCCAAAATGCTGGATTTCTCTTAGTTCCAAAAATTTGTAAGACTACAGCCGGAGGCAGAGCTTTCTCCTTTAAAGCCCCTCAATTATGGAATAGCCTTCCAGCTCCAATCCGAGATTCTGACACAGTTCCAATCTTTAAATCTAGACTTAAGACTCACCTATATAATCAAGCCTTCAGTTAAATATTCCCCTAGTAAGGTGCGGGGCTCAGGGGCCCCCAGACGTTGAGATTTCTGGTAATCTGAGATGTTGATGCTGTCATCCAGTTGTGTCATGGCATCACTCTAGTTGTGACTGACTTGACTGGAAAGCAATGTCTCAGTGAGCCCTCATGACTGTGGTCACCTCTGGACCCCTCCCTTTAGTTAAGCTGCTATAGATTAGCCTGCCGGAGCTACATGCTAATCACTGGCACATGAGCTATGTACATTTAAATCAATGGTGGTTAAACTGACATCCTCACACTCAGTCTGTATTGTCCATCTTTTTGCATGCTTCTACCCAAGACGACTGCATGCAAGCACCTGCAAGCACCTGGGAGATGGTCTGGCTCGCCGGTGGATGTACTGATGCCGGGGTTGGATGTACCATTGTCGTAAGGGGACGTGCTGATGCTGGCTCCTACCTGAGGTGCACCATCTGCACCGAAGGGACTGTGACTACTTGGCCGGGGAACAAGAACTTTAAGCTATAACTGTAGAACCACCTCTTATTCACAAATACGGACTGGTGTTAACGGGCCGCCCAATGGAGGATGGGTTCCCTTTTGAGTCTTGGTCTTCCCAAGGTTTCTTCCTATTCCCCGCCAACTTAGGGAGTTTTTCCTTGCCACTGTCGCCTTTGGCTTGCTCATTAGGGATCTGGACCCATACAATTTGTAAAGCTGCTTTGAGACAACATGTGTTGTAAAAAGCGCTATATAAATAAAATTGACTTGACTTGACTTGACATTTTCACTCACTGAGTGATTGAATCCCATTATTGAAACAGGCATGTGTGAGGGGTTTCCTCAAAGATTTGAAGTGATTATTAGTGAAGACAGCAATGAACAAGTTGTTGGCTGTGAGGAGAGATTGTTGATTCCCATTAATTACATAACCAGGTCAATAGGTAGACATCATCCAAGAATGATTCTTTTCAGTATTGTTAGCAAATGGCTTTGTTGGAATTTAACTTGCTGGCTTGTAATGTGATGTTCATGACATGTTATTATGATGAGGATACCTGAAAAAAAATATCTAATGTGTTTTGCTTTTCCCAGTATTTAAAAAACAAAGATGTTGCTGCAAACAGGCATATGTTTTAACATTTGGTTAATATTTCCATGAATTCTGCATCAAAGAGCTTCTTTATAATAATTTATAAGGGTAATATTAGGCTCTTTTTAAAAGTGCCTGCCATCCCATTGCTCAGCATAAACAAGATATCCAAGGGACTTGATGTTTAGCATCTATTGCATGTCCTTTCTGTGTTCCTAGGGTCCTATGTTCCACAAATTTATATGACACATAATGGGAATATGACAAAGGGTCCTGTGTTCACAAGTCCTATAGATCTGCTATAGGATCCTAGAGTTCAGGGTTCCCAGGGGTAAGATTTTCTCTTGTTCTATGTATATGATGTATATGTATGTATACTATGTATATGATCTCCTTTTTCCTAAGGTCCCCAGTTCTCCAGTTCTACATCTGTGATGTAGACTGTAGAACTGTGATACGTACCTTTATTGCACCACTTTCCTGCTATATATTTTATACATTTTTACGTTATATATTTCAATTCCTTGCTGAGGTCAATGCAACAAAATTTTGTTCTGTATACACATGTGTACTGATTGACAATTTGTCTATGCCTATTTCTATGTGATCTCCCAGGTCCTATGTTCCCAATGTCTCAGGGTCCTGTTCCCAAGCTCTTCAGTTCTACATGTCTATAAAGCACATGAGGAGAACCTGACAAAATATATTTCTAAGTTCTGCATTCGATTAATTTGACCCAAGTTATTGTAGGAACTCATCAAAGGGGGTTACTGTTCCCCAGCACCATCATGTGGCCAAGGCTAAGGAGGGCTAATATGTGTTAACATGTTAGAATATTGAACCAAGGAACATCAAACCACCTGAACTTAGGACCCTGGGACATAAATACATTCTGATTTCCTGTTAGCTGTGGCTATAACTAACAAGTGGGCTGATATTTGGCCGATCTATGCAGCAAATAGACGTCCTGCTAGGAATAAACCAAGACAAATTAAATTCTGTTTCCTTTCAAGATTTAAAGTGATTTAGATATACTGTTGACACTTGAGTGAAAAGTAGTGTGTAGTGGAGGATAATAGGTTTACACTAGGGCGACTTGTCTATATTAGTGTAGGGGTGATGTTAGCCAATGTGCGGAAGCATGATTTCTTAACATAACAAGAAGCTGACGATGTCACATGGGTAAAATTCTACAGCTACCAAAGGTGGGTTACACCTGACTGCTTAGCACCCTCACCTCTGGAACACTTTCACTCTTATTAAAATACCCCTTGATCTGAGTCTTGTACATGTACAAAAAAGCTATGGTGACATCAGGTGACACCATTCATGCCAGATACTGAATTTTATTTTACAGAATCTCTTTAAAATAAAGAATAAACTGTAGTACTATCACACTATATTGCGTTATGTAAAGGAAACATAACTGTGTATCTCTCTCTCTCTCTCTCTCTCTCTATCTGACTCCATCTATCTCTCTCTCTATCTCTCACTCACACACACGCACACACACTCACTCTTGGTTGCTCTCTTTACCTGTCACACATTTTCTTCTTTATATTGCTGTGGAGCAGATTAACATTATATATATACTGGATACTTTATATATGGCATTTGTAATTTCTGCCTCATATCCAATGATCTAAAATACTGAGTCAGAGAGAATGAGTGAAACAGAAACACCAATAAAAATTCAGTGAGAACACAGATAATTAAAGAACAGATAATATGCAAAAGTGGAGCTTTGCTTTCTAAATTATCCCACACAACAGTTTCATAGCGAATCCTGTTGAACAACACTGACACTGCATCAAGGACAGGGACACTCAAATATGGAGTAGAATACATCACTTCCCCTGTAGAAAGACATTATGACGAAAGCATCGGCATTAACTGCACGGACAAGCCCCTTCATTCCTCCACGTACCCGCCCGCATACACTCAGGTTCTTTGGCACTGAGCTTTCCTAACACTAGAGTCTTCAGGGTCACAGAAACAAACAAGCAAACAAACAGTATAATCTTGTTCAGATTCCACAATTCCAAATCGATTCCGGTATTTTTAAAGAGGTGCCTGGCAACAGGCATGCTGAGATTTGGGACTGTTTATGAACTCTGTGACTCTTCCCTGAAAAACATGTTAAAACACCGAAGATCAAAGACCTGGCAACAGTTCACACATGTAGTCAGGACATACCCTCAGTAGAAAAATCTTCTGCATGAGACAATGTTTAAAACAGGAGCCAAATACATCAACCTTCTCAGAGCCCAGGTAATCTCTTTTTCCCCTTTTTTATTTATATAGCGCTTTGTACAACACATGTTGTCACAAAGCAGCTTTACAATGGCATGGCTCCAGATCCCTAATGAGCAAGCCAGGGGCGACAGTGGCAAGGAAAAACTCCCTAGGCAGGGATTAGGAAGAAACCTTGGGAGGACCAAGACTCAAAAGGGAACCCATCCTCCATCCTTCCGTTTCCTATTGGTCAAACAGCATGTTTAAATGGAGCAGGTGAGCAGGTCTGAGATCAGCTCTCTCACAGTTATCTGCACATCCCACACCTGAACTGGCATTCTGAAAGTGTGGGCAGAGTTGCTCGTATAAACACATTATGTAAAGAACAGCCGTCACGCCTTTGTCACGGACCTATTGCCAACACTTCGCCTCTTCTGAGTACTGACACCTGTTCTCCATGCATCGCCTTGTTCCTAAGCGAAGATAAAGTAGAATATCGACCGCTGAAGCAGGTGGATGATGGACTGCTATAGGAAAATGACGGATTGTCCCACAGAAAAAGCACTCTTAGGAAGAGATTCTAATTACATGTATTCTAATTGAAAAACCCCATGTCTTGTCTTTCAGTTGGACCAGTGAGCGATTACAGAGGGTTTGAGTGGAGAAGCAAATAAATTACAGGCTGCCGACGAGTTATTTTGTCTCGATGCTGAGTCATGATGAAGATAGTCACTAATTATTGGCATGATATATGTGGGCCTATTGTTCCTGCCATGAGACAGCTCTTTGAAGTCTTTCCCTTAGGGAGAATAACACTCCCACAACCACAATTACACACTGTGCCATTAGCAGTGCCAATTTCATGGGGTTTTGGAAAAGTGCATACAAAATGGCAAAAAAAAAAGTTTTGCTGTGCAATCTCCATATTTTTTACTATTTTTTTTGACTATGCTTCTTAAATTTGTCTTTGGTAATCCACTCTGTAGGTGTAGCAAAAAGCTTTGCAATAGTGAAGGATTTTTTCCTTTCATGACATGCAGCACATTCAAATGTGATAGAGCTGAATTGCCTGCAATGACTGGCTGGAAACCACTACACTCCATGTTCTGAGTGTCTTCTCTTCAGCCACATCAAAGCCCACGTGACTTAGTCGGCTCTTACAGATACGTTAAGACCTCAGTCTGCTATATTAATGCAATCTGTTGCCTATCTGCTTTCCAACGTGTCTGGTAGTGCACCTTATTAGAGCAACTGATGTCACATGACCACCTCAGCTGGTGATGCTAATGAGGCACAGTGGGAGTGTCAGCTGAGACAGAAAGCTTGAATTGTTGATCATAGTTCTGTACCACTTTACAATACAGCTGACAGCACTGAACAGAATGGCTAAACATTTTTCAATGGAGTGACAGATTCTGAATACTTTCTTGATCTGTTTATACTTTAATTCATAACTGAGAAATTGAACTTCATTGTAAAACGGGCAAACTCAAAGTACTGTGTTGAAGGTAGATCTGCTACTATCATACATTGACATGCTAGCAGTCAAGTGCAGAAACACCAAACACTTATAAAAAAGTGTGACAAGAATGAGAACTTGGTGCAGTGGTGGTTATGAAGCCCATGAGGGTCTTTCTCCTTCTCACCTGACAGGCCTCCAACATCCATCTTCTTCAGGTTCTTGGCTTCCAGAATGACCACGGTCAGCTTACCAGCAGTGGGGACATAGCGCAGAGAAAAACAGATGTCTCCAAGTTTCTCTTGCTGTAGGTGAAAGTGGAAAGAGGGGGGTCAGAACACAGTCAATGGCAGACATGAAGCGGTCGTACGGTCTGCTTTAACAGTAGTAAATTCTGCTTTAACAGTAGTACAGTCTGCTTTAACAGTAGTAAATTCTGCTTTAACAGTAGTACAGTCTGCTTTAAGAGCACCTAGGTTGTGGTGATCATTGTTTGGCTTTTTGGTGTCGTTCTGGAAATCATCAGTAGGAATGTTAGTTGGGGTTTAGTTGGGCAGCACAAGGGCATTTGTGGCTGGAACTCTGGGTAATTGTATTTCATACGTGAACACATGTACGTGTCTTAGGCATGAACAGGCCTAAGGCATGTTCATTAATATGCATGAAATAGAGAGAGCAACATATGAGAGGGAAAGGTTAACGCTTTGGAATAATTTAATTTCCAAACATTTAGGTTTTGTGCTGAAAACAAGCTCACAGGTGATCAAAAGTGTTTTTTCTGTTGCTATTGCTTTACTTCAGAAAAAGCTCAGGGTAACCCTACTCTCAGGAAACCCTCCTGCAAAGCTACGCACTGCTATTATTTCTCACTCCACTCATGTCTGCTCGGAGAGATGCAGTCTCTTTGACCTATTAATTATGTAACTTCAATTTGCTATTAGACGATTCACATTTGGAACAGGCGTGACGAAAGAAGTGAACTGCTGCTGAAACATTTTGGTACACTCCAGCCTGTGTGGGTTCAATTCTGCTGTAGTGGTACTCACTCAAGAACTCTCGCAACGTATAAATGCAAATATATGTGTGTGTGTCATGTTTGATGTTATAGACTAGTAAAAGTATTACAGGAATTACGGAGGCATTGTGGTGATACAGAAGGGAGAGCAGTGATGGACCTGCTAACCTTTCAGAACTTGAAGTTCAATATTTAAAAAAATATTTATAACCATCATAACTTACTTATCTTATGAAAACATTTGTGAATACTTATGTGACCAACAACTGACCAACAACAGTGCTGCTATAAACATTTATATTAATATATTTGTTTATGTTTTGTTTATTTTACTAATTAGTAGGTTTGTAACTGTTACAAAATAATATGACTTTCACACACTGCTACACAATGGCTTCATCTGTAAAACCTTTTAAATCAAGATATCAAGATTTGCTTTTGTATTCACAATGTGTTTCTCTTGTGCTCCATCTGAGTAATGTGTGCGATTCTCCCTGCAAATCCAGTACTCAAGTGCAACCTCTCCCACATTCAGGCAATCTCCCACCCCCCCCCCCCCCACAAACCACAGGTAGAGTGATAATTAACCTTTACATAAACCGGCCATGCCACAAAAACAAGGTTCCCCTGACAACCACTTCCTAAATGCTATACACCATGACATTTACCATGAAAATTGAATTTCCTGAACCAGTGCATGGGAAGTCACACCTTTATTAATAGCACTGTGGCATGACCTGCTGATTAACTGATGTTTTGCTCCAGATGGATTCCCCTCAACTCCTGTAGCTCATAATGCTGAGAGCTCTTTGAAGGATACTGACTGTACATTTATAAATTATCTTACTGGAACAATACTGTAGTTGTGTCCGTGGTTTTAATGACATCACTATCCCAAACCAGGATTGTAATGGAATTTAATTTTCATTGGAACTTAGGCAGACTTGTATTTATAGGACATATCACACTTAGCCACCATTCTTCATCAAACAATCCATCAAATACTGGGTTTGGTGTGTGTGAGTGTTGGAAAGGCTCTAGAATGTTCTCCACCATTCGCAGTGGTTCCTTAATTCTTAAATGTAACATTCTACAGGCACCTGACAGCATTACAAAATTAGTGTTTGTTGGGGTTTTGGAGAATATTAGGTTAATATGCCCAAAGACACTATAGATAAGAATTGTGTCTTGTGTGCCATGCGATTACGACTACCAGAATGGGACACCAAAATCAGAAACTAAAATAATAGCCAGAACCATATTCTTGCTTATTGTGTGCTTGACACTTCTAGTAAATTGTTGCAACACTTCCAACGTACAATAAAATACCACCATGTTAAGTTCTTACTTCTTCTTTCTCAGCACTCTGGAGATCTCTCCACTCCTCGGTAACATGGCTGAAGTCCACCTTGTTCATGGGCACCTTGACATCTCCTATGGCATCATGCTTGGAGAAGCGGTCGAAGTCATACACCGTCATCACCAGGGTCTTCCCTCCCAGCTCTGTGTAAGGAACCTGAGCAGCAGAGGACCAAGATCACGTGTAAACTCCACTGAACTCTCAGGAAGAGGGATTGTGGGAAAATGTTTTTTTTTTTAGTGCGCGCTCAAATTTGTCTCATTCGGTGTAATCATAGTCACGGCAGGTGCAATCAAATGAAAGTGATTGCATTTGGTGGCAGGAAAATGGCTGTGAGTCCAAGTGAGTTTGACACATCTCTCGCCCTCATGGACATGCAATCAAAGCAAAAGCATCTGATTCACACATCAGTATTCATGAGGGACTGAGAAGTATTCAATTCTAGGTCAACACATGGCAGTAAGTTTCTCTCAGGAAACTGCATTTATATGTGTGTGTGTGTGTGTGTATGTGGCTGTGTGACATACAATAATCACAACTTCAGATTTGCCCATCTTTGTTAGACAGTCCTTATTTGCTGCACAGATGCAGGAATGGAAAAGCTTCCTGCTGTGCCCATGTCTACATCTGTGCCAGCATATGCATGTGTGTGTCCATGCATGTGTGTCCATGCGTGTGTGTCCATGCATGTGTGTCCGTGCGTGTGTGTCCATGCATGTGTGTCCGTGCGTGTGTCCGTGCGTGTGTCTGTGCATGTGTGTATCTGTGTGTGTGTGTACGTGCAGGTGTGTGCGAGTGATTTGATTCTTGATTGCCTCCAATTGAGCCGTCATTATACGAGGGAATTGTTCCAACATGGTGACAAAGTGCTTGACTGTCCAGGAGAGAGATAAGACACCCAGGTGAGGTTTCTATTTTGTCCTTCACACACACACACACACACACACACACACACACACACATACACACCACTCACCTAGCTCTCAAGTTTGTTTATTTCAATAACTGAAGCGAGATGCCCTTAGTGAAATATCACTAAGAGTGCAAGTGCTCTATTAATATTTCTACTTTAGTTAAAGTACAAATGTACTTGCTTTTAAAGGTACTTAAGTATCAAGTGTTGTAAATTATCATAATGCTTATTATGAAGAACAATTTCCATTAAGACTTTTGTGACTGCAGAAATTAATTTTCTTTTCAAAAACATGAACATGAAATTAAAAAAAAAAAAATAACTGGAGATATTTAATATCCAGTTTGCCTCACCAGTTGTGACACCTACTGCAGGAAGCAGAGGAGATGATTTTAGGATATTTTTGTAGTAAAAAGAAGTATAAAGAAAAAAACTCCAAATATCCAAAGAAAAATGTACATTGTTACTCTACTTAAAAAGAAATTTGTTACTCTCATTCTGTGTTCTATAAAAGGACCTATCAATCATGGATATAAAAACCCAACGAATAAAACCTATGGCATTATGGTGTGTAGCTCAAATGGTATAGTTTTACTGTTTACCATATGCCTTTGTATGCTTAGTCTTGGCAAAACAAATCTTGGATCCTATAAACAATTTAGTCTTTTAATATTCTCATTGATGAAACAATGAACACTGGTGATTTTTAACCAAAAAATTCAGTCATTATGTACCATTCACAATTTGGTCAAAATATGGACAAACATCTGTTTCTGTTTACCTCTGGTTAACTCTATTTGCACTGTTAATATAATAAAGTACTCAAAGTAAAGTGAGATTGACTCATAATAACCCACCTGTGGAGGGTCTACTGGTACATCTGTGTGAATTCTTAATAGCTCTGGGGTTTTTAAATACTTCACTCTATTACAAGCCTGTTATTACACCAGCTGCTAGCAGTTAAAATGAACCATATTGTGCAGGAGACTTTCACTGTGAACCATAGTAGGCCAGTGACCTTGAGAAGACAGTAAAAACCCCAGCCTGTAGAGGTAAAATCCGTCTACGCTCTAGGGGAGCAGCTGTGTGCTCTGAGGTGACACCTACCTTAAAAGTGAACTGCTCGTTGAACGTTGGGTTTAGGGTCTTCCTGTGGACCTTGGTCTCAAACTTCTTCTTTTTGTCAGGTAGCAGGTAAACCTTCACATAAGGGTCAGACGTACCACCCATGTCCATGGCAGGCAATTCAGCTGCCTGGATGATCCCAACTATGAGCTGAAGGTCAAAGGTCAAAGGTCAAATACTTGTGTGTTTAAGATTCAAATATTAGCACTTAAGATCTCATTATAAGGTCCCATAAGATTATCTCACCACTAGTGTTTTAGAAGTTCACCTATAATTAGCAAACTAATAGCATTAAGTGGGCATGTGATTTCTGCTGAATGTACATGCTGCTAGTAAACAACAGATATTTTGTTCTTTTTATATATAATATAATCATGCGCATAATATATAATCGCATGTAGTTATTGTATTGAATTTGTTATTGGAATTTTGGATAAGGCAAATTGTTTAGGGATATTGCCGCAGACCTTGCATAAGTCAATTTGTTTATTGAGATTTAAAGCTGTTATCCTGATAACTTTGTATGAAGTTCTACAAACTTGGTCTTTCTCGTAAAAATCTCTCTGCCTACTTTCCCGATCACTAAATGCTAACCTGTATGGAAGACTGGGATGCAGAGAAACCTGTGACAGTATCTGCTCTGCTGGCTGCTGTGCTGCTGTGTCGGGTATTCAAGAGGCAATGGGGGTCAGTGAGTCAGGTGCAGGGCTCCCCCTTCAGGCCTGTTATTGAGCAGTTGGCCGTGAGGGTTGAGGCCTGATTGACCTGCCCATCTTTACGAAGACATCAAAGCCTCTTGGGGTCCCTGTGGTCAGTCAATCATCCTCCAATCAACCTGCCACCACACGGCCTGCTTAAAGATGCAGGTCGCTCAGCCATGGAGACCTCACTCTGTAAACGCTTTCCTCTTTCAGTTTGCGCTCTCTCGCTTGCTCTCTCCTTCTCATGTGCTTTCGCCTCTTCCTCTCATGCTATCTTGTGTTCTAATTTATTCTCTCTCTCTCTCTCTCTTTCTCTTTTCTCCACTCTGCCTCTTTTTCTCCAGCTGTCATACTTGGACAGGACTGCTGCAAGGATCAGTGTCACTTGGTAAAAAGCATCCATGTGAATGACAGGCGGTGCCAGGATGGAAGATTTAGTTCACAACCCATCACACAGCCCTTGGGAATGGTTCTGCTGCGGTACTTTTTTATTGGATAGTAATACGAAATCTACACAGGGACCCTCAGTGGTTGGGTTCGGCTGGGATGATTGTGCACATACTTTCACTTGATACAGGCAGTGGCTGTACAGACATATTCTGTGCACAACACACCACACACACACACACATATACACATTTCACCAACAGACACTATTCACATCTCATGAACAGGTACAGCCACAGAGGATGAACAAGATAACGAGAAAGCACTCTGCTGTTACATGTGTGTAAAATGCACTAATACAGAATATGCACTAATGTTGTAGCCTGAGGATCCAGCTTCATAACTGTGCAAAGCACTTGCTCATTTAATGTACATGTCACTCTACCTGCTCTTGTCACTGCTGGTATGGCTGTCAATGTTAGTCCTTCTGCTGGGGCTAAAGCATTATTGGATATGCTTATCAAGAAACGGTGACAAAAGAAACACAGAAGCTGCATGTCAAGCACTTCATCTCTTCCTCTGCTCAGGACTGTCTATCATTATATGTGAGTTGTTCTTCAGATTTCATCATAGACAGAAATATGTTGTCAACTAGCTTGCAGCCTGGATATCTTCTTGTCAGCTGGCTTTGAGCTGAGCATCGGCATGTGTATGTTGTGAAATGTTGTGAATGCCAGCAACCTTCGCCTCACACGCTCACATCGTTCGCCAGCTTCATCCATGGTGCCATCACTGAGCTGAGAAAATTCTCTGTACGTTCAGATTTCGTATTATCTAAGACACGGTAATGAGAGCAGCTCTGACAAAAACCAAATAGGTAGATGACAAAAATGAAAAAAAATAAACCAAGACAATTAGCTACTAGTTTTAATAGCAAAAATGTCTGTTTCATAAAATATGTTATATATAATAATCTGTGGCTACTTTGCCATAAGAAAATGTCTGTTCTTTAAAAACCAAGCTACTTTAACCTGGCTAATAGCAAGGCAAGTTTATTTGTATACCATGTTTCATATGCTGAGGCAATTCAGTCTTTTTTTAAGCTAGTAAAGAGATGTGGTTGATAATTCAGTCCGGTGTGAAATCTTATCATATCAAACATTATACATGCCTCAATAGAATGAATAGAATGCACAGTTCACAATAAAAGCTTTCCTGAAATATTTCAATGTTATAATATTTAATGTCTTAACTGTATGTTGGGATATAACATCCCACAGTATGTTTGCAGAAAGTATGCATATATTCATTAATTTATTTTAAAAATACAGTGTTGGGCATTGTCGCTATCTAAATGTATTCGGCAGCACAATCTGTAGCAGCACAAACAATGAGTCAAACCAAGAAACGCCCCCAAACCCCCCTTGTATAATTAGGAGCCAAATCCAAAAAAAATGTGTCCAGCTCTACTAAACAGTTTTGCATATAGCAGTCCTGGATAGCCTTTACCTGTCCACCTGCTGTTATTAGCTGTGACAGAGGAAGACAGAAGTGCTGGCAGTTTTAACACGTTCAAATGGTTCGAAGCCTGACAGGAGGCAACGAGCTAGCCAGCCCTCTTGGGATTTTTCCCATCACCCATAATAACCTGCAATGGCACTGCAGGCCAGGAAAGCACCGCCCACCTGAAAGAGAGAGAAGGTGATTGGGTCTCACCGAAGAACCATAGCTATACTGCCTCCTCTCAGCAGGTGAGCTGCACACAATATGTCTACACAAGGCTGGGCGCTGGCAGCCGAACGTGGTGGCACGAGACATTTTAGGTGGAGGCGTCTTTTAGAAGAAGATGATTTGTTTCTAGCTTGCTGTGTAGGGTAAATGGTGCAGATATGGCATGGGCTACTCGCATATCTGGCTAGGCATAATGGCACAGATAAATAATGCCTCAAATATCCTGTCCCTATTATCTGATCATTAATGTTCCCTTTCTCTTTTGCATACTTCTCATCTTTTCCGTCTTGGCCGCAGAATGCCGGTCCACATTGCTGGTTAATACAGCATGCATCTCCCATGCAGTACGTGCCTTTGTTTCCCTTCTGTAGCCACGTATCCTGCTCTACTGGGCTGGAAAAGCTAGATTACCTTTAAACAATAGCAGAGCATACTGGAGCCCCATCACCTTCCTGCCGTGGTGCTATCACTCTCTCCAACCCTGCTCTTCTCATCACTGGGGGGTGACAGTGGGTTCCTGTTCACCATGGTATTTGTGTATGTGTGTGTGAGTGTGTATATGTGTATGCAGGTTTTGCAGAACTGTAACCAGGAGCTTCCCACCTTTACTTCAACAATTTCAGTGCCTTCGTTCTTACTTCAAGGTTAAGTCTAGAAACTAGAAATTCTAAAAGCGATAGAGAAGGGCTGCAACAGATTCAGGACCGTGTTTTGCTGGAGAATGAACGTTGTCATGCTGCGTGACTAAGCAAATAGCCAGTTGAGAGCTGCCACTTTGGTTACACCAAGGAAAAGGCAAGTATTCAGACCTTGTAAAAGCTTGGATAGAGGGTGACTGATGGTTGAGTGTGTGTGTGTGTGTTTGTGCATAAATGATGTCATAATATGATTCTGTCAGGCGGTTTATGGAGGTTTACTGCTGGTGGAGCTAATATGCACCAACAAGACATTCATCAGCTCCTCAGACGCCGAGAGAGAAGTTGAGAATCTGAGCTTATTTCTTTGCTTTACTGAGGACAAGCGAAAGGTCTCAGTCAGACTGGTGACTCATAAAGGAACTCAACCAGTGTGTGACTGCAGTGGATTCTGCAGGCCCGTCTTTATGAGCATATGCATCAAAACCTTTTTGAAAAATGGATGGAACTTCAAAAATAGATGCTGCTTTCACATTTGGGAAATGTTGAAGGATTTGCAAGAAAATTCAGCAATATTTAGAATGCTCCATTGTTTATGTGTCTTGTTCTGAAGGTTTCTGAAATTCTGAATTTGCTTTCATTCCACAGTAGTTGTTTCAAAGTCAGCAGAGTGCCCTCTCCTCAGAATGGTCAAAAAGAGAGTCCTCAGACTGAAATGTGTCAACAGACCAACAGACAACAAAGTGACCATACTTACGTGCAGGGCTTCTTATGAAAACCTTCCCACAAAACACCACACACAGAGGGAAGCACTCCTGACCCTTACCATATTCTCTGTGAAATTGTAATCCAAGGAGTATTGTAATTTGCCCAGTTTTTCTTGCTCCTTGGGCTCAGTTTCCTTCTCAGACTCCGTCAGCCCTGTTTCCACTTCATCTTCATCCTTCAGGGCCTGAAGGAAACAGCCACCAAGAGTCAGTCGGGGTGGCAGGCCACCCGGTCTCGCCCGGTCTCGCCCCGGTCTCGCCCGGTCTCGCCCGGTCTCGCCCGAATGCCCACTGCTGAGCGGCGGGTCTGCTGCACGGACCAGCCTGCTCCTGTTCTGATCTCATCTTAAAAGGGATCAAGCACTAGAAACACCACAGCAGTTAACATCAGCACATGCTCTGTGATGGACACAACTCAGGCTGTGAACCCCGCCCACCAACCCCAGTGCCCAGTGTCGGTTTGTGGGTGTCTAGTCTACTTACGTTGTTGGAGAGGAAGAGAGGGGGACTGATCAACAGATCTGAACGTTGAGTGTGTGAGGGTCGAACAGTTTGTGTGTGTGTGTGTGTGTGTGTCCCTGGCTAGCATGAGTGAGTAGCTGTGTGTTAGGAGGTCTCAGGCATGCGGATGAGGCAAATGCAACTCTCGGTCCGTTCAGGGTGAAAGTAAGCATGCAGGGCATTCTCGTTCTCCAGACGCGCCCTCATACGCAAACCCCTTTCTCGCTGGAGTCGCTGCTCTGTGGCATTACAGCGGCAGTACCGTGACCCTGCGGCCGGCCAAAGACCGCCACGCATACGGAAGCATTATGCATCATGCCAGCGGAAGGGAGGTGGGGTAAAGGAAATCAAAACAAACAAACCAAACCGAACATGGGCAGCGATCATGGGGCCTGTCCTCCCGGCTGTCAGGTTAATCGTTGTGAGAGCAAAAAGGCTGAACAACATTGATTTGTTTTCTTTTTGGCATCATTCTGAAGTCTGTCTGACCTTAAAGGTGAGCTAATTAAGATTTTTCCCAGGATTCCACTGCTGTCGATAGCCCAAGCCAATGTTTGGAGGCATGAATGTTGGAGCTGCCCTCAAATGTCTTATACTTGCATTATACTTGCACATATTATTATCCTGCAAGTGTAATTTGGAAATTCTAACAATGTTCAGTTGACTGGACCTCAAACTTAAAAGGCAAAGTTGACATGGAAATAAGAACATATCTGGCCCCTATGATAACATTTCAGTCACTGATTTCAATCACAAATTTACTGTTTGCATTTTAACATGAAAAGCCAAGGAAATTCTTGATTAGTTTGCCTTTAACAGGTTCAGATGTGTTTACATGATATATAATTTGTAGGTGACTTTATGTCCAAGCTTGTCCTGAAAGCAACAAGCTTTATGTCCTGTGCTTCACAACAACCAGACAGCACTAAGAACAGAACTGAAATAGAAAAAGAGCATCAGTGGATGATCCAGTTGCTTATACATAGTTCTGATCATTAGCATAAACTCATAGGATATGGAATGTTCCTGCGTTTCTTTTGGAATTCAAATATTGTAATATGAAATATTGCATAAGGTAGGAATGATTAAGGCCAGTGTATTGTTTTTATTAACCGTTAAATATATATCTCGGGTTACTAGCAAAAGTTATAGTTATAGACATTTGCAAATTTGAATACCTAAATTATTTAAAACATCTTTTTTATCTGTATTTGTTAATAAATAACAAATAATCTAAACACAATACAATGCATTTGATTATATTAATTTAGTCAGCATATTATTAATACAATATTTTCAGATTAGTTTGTAATTGAGTTTGTGTTAGATTAAGCTGATGGTTTGCTAACAAGCTGAGGTATTAACGGTTAACAAAAAATCATACTGAATGACTGACTGTCATGATTGACATGACTGATTGAAAAAAATTTTTTTTGCTGGTGTAGAGAATGTTTGGAATTTTTTTAATTGTTTGCCAATCAGCGCAAATCAAAAATTTGGTGTCTTAAATCAATTATGGTGTCTTAAGAATTTGAAGATCAGGTTGATCACTATGACATCAAAAGACATTGGGTTCTGTTTCTATGTCCTGGCAATCTTAATCATCCCATAAGAGACATGACCCTTCTCTTTAATCAGAAATGTCCCTGAAATAAGAACTCAATGTGGTTCAGCCTTGTCAAAAGCCCAAGTGCATTTAATTCATTCTTATATATATATACATATATATATATATGTGCATACCCAGGGTTACACACATATATAGTGTAGATAGATATACATGTACTGTATGCATAGTTACATATATTTTTTTCTCTACAAGAGTAAGTTTGCTGTCAAGAGGCTAGAAAACATCATTGCAGCAGGCTTAAGAAGGTCCAACAGCAATTGGGAACCTACCGCCAGTGCCAATCCCGACAAGTCATCAGACAAAACATAGATAAGGAGGACATAGAAGGAAGAAGCACAAATTAAAACAACCACACACAGAGGCCAACACATGAGTCTGGGCACACCGGGAGAAATGACCGTTAATGCTCTCACGCCTCCTCTACCGGCCGCTCGTCTTTCAAACGGCGCCGCGCGTGTTTGCGGCCTTTGAATAAATGGTGTTTAATGGTGTTTACATTGTGTTTAAATGGTGTTTAAATGGTTTAAATCTACTAATGTTATGATTACATTACAGTACGTTTCTACACATTACCAAGACATTTCCATCACAATGCACAATATTTCAGTAGGCTTATTTCCTTTCTTTGACAAATAAACCTAGTGAACCTCAGACTGCTTCTATCAATCTTTGATGTAAGTTAATGCCTGTGATATAAACCTGTTATCTAGTCATGTGTGTACAGGGGTGTGTATTTGTAACTCTGTAGAAGTGTGTATAGCCTAGAAGTGTGTGTGTATTATTCAGGATACAATTGAATCTGGACCTAAACTGCAAATTAAGGTGACTTTTCAATTATTCAGTTGCAGTGCGTAGTTTCGTGAGTCAGTTTTAATATAATTAGCATGCGATCCAGGGTCAGAGTGCCAGTGTTGGATATAATTTGTGAGTGTGTCAGAAAAAAAGGGGGGGGTTTGCTTTAGAATCCTCGCTCCACTGCCTTAATTAGCTACTGTCATTTCTCTAGGTTGATACCACTTTATAGTACAGCATAATCATATGCAGCATGACAAAAAAGTTTTTGAATGCAAAAAACAATAACAAAAACACAAACAATGTAAAAAAAAAATGTGTACGTTTAATTATAAGAGTAGGCTCTGTACACTTGTGTGTCATTTACCATGCCAGGTATTCAATCCTGCAATTAAAGTCAGCAGTCAAGCAAGAGCAGACATTTAACATACATTTTCTTTTTCTTTTTTCATACATTTTCTTTTTACTCTTTCCATTTCTTTCTTTGGGTGGTCTCCAGTCAATCTAGACCTTACTGCTGATTCCAGATAATGACTCCATACAGCATCATGCCCCAAGACAGTGATAGTAATGCTAGAACACAGACAGCATCAGCAGAGTCATGCACTTAATGGTGTTTTAGACAAGGCAAGGCAACAAAGTCCAGATGCACGCCAGTAATGAAAAGTTTTTACCTCGGTTTTGGCCCCCTCTATGACATCCTTCATGTTAATGGCATTCTTGCCCTTGTCTTTGCCCTTTTTCTTGTTCTTCTTCTTGAATATCCATTTTTTGCAGATGCAGAAGCAGCAGGACACGACTAGCACAACGGCCACGAACGCAATGGCCACAATGGCCCACGATGGCACTGTGAAGGCAGAAAAAGGCATCAGAATTTACATCGGCAGACAGCAACTTGCATACAATGGTGATCCAAAATGGCTGCCATTATGCTATTATGAATGTGTTACATGTAGATCGAGACAGATGTAGGCTCTATCTGTGCACTTAAAGGACACCTAAGTTGTATTGAGAATCTATATACTCGTGGCTGAATTTTTGTTGTCAGATTGGTTGTTAATGCTTTTATGCTAATCACCACTACTCTCACTGGCCACCATTGGTCGCTAGTGGGCAACTCCAATGGTTAAACAATCAAACTAAATAATGGCTACATAAATAATCTTACATTTCTTTTTGTAGCTCACTTGGTAGAGTAGGTAGACCAAGGTCCTAGCAACACCAAGGTCATGGGTTTGATTCCTGGGGAGCGCTCACATGTAATAAATGTAAATAGGTCTAGAAAAGATTAGCTACAAAATGCTGAGAATGTAATGACATTTACTCTACATGGTCATATTAAACAGCAAAGCCAAAGAGCTTGTAGAGTTTTGTCTGTCAAAAAGAAAATGTAGCACAACAATGCTGGCTTCACATTTCAGTGTTTCTCCATTGGCAGGTCTGAGGATCAAGTCCAGGCCAGGGAGCATTCAGTCTTCTTTAAACTATCTGCATTGAAGCCTGTGCCAAAATGGCCGTTATTAAGAGCAGCCTAGGTAACAATGTGGCCGTTATTAAGAGCAGCCTGGGTAACAATGTGGCCGTTATTAAGAGCAGCCTGGGTAACAACGTGGCTGTTATTAAGAGCAGCCTAGGTAATAATGTGGCTGTTATTAAGAGCAGCCAACGTGGCTGTTATTAAGAGCAGCCTGGGTAACAACGTGGCTGTTATTAAGAGCAGCCTGGGTAACAACGTGGCTGTTATTAAGAGCAGCCAACGTGGCTGTTATTAAGAGCAGCCTAGGTAACAATGTGGCCATTATGAAGAGCAGCCTAGGTAATAATGTGGCCGTTATTAAGAGCAGCCAACATGGCTGTTATTAAGAGCAGCCTGGGTAACAACGTGGCTGTTATTAAGAGCAGCCTGGGTAACAACGTGGCTGTTATTAAGAGCAGCCAACGTGGCTGTTATTAAGAGCAGCCTAGGTAACAATGTGGCCGTTATGAAGAGCAGCCTAGGTAACAATGTGGCCGTTATGAAGAGCAGCCTAGGTAACAACGTGGCCGTTATGAAGAGCAGCCTGGGTAACAACGTGGCTGTTATTAAGAGCAGCCTAGGTAACAACGTGGCCATTATTAAGAGCAGCCTGGGTAACAACGTGGCTGTTATTAAGAGCAGCCTGGGTAACAACGTGGCTGTTATTAAGAGCAGCCTGGGTAACAACGTGGCTGTTATTAAGAGCAGCCTGGGTAACAACGTGGCCGTTATTAAGAGCAGCCTGGGTAACAACGTGGCCGTTATTAAGAGCAGCCTAGGTAACAATGTGGCCGTTATGAAGAGCAGCCTATTTAACAATGTGGCTGTTATTAAGAGCAGGTAACTTGGTAAAAACATGGCCGTTATTAAGAGCAGGTAACTAGGTAACAAGGCTCCACAATATTTTCTTAGAGTTTTTTTTTTCTTGTCTGTGCCATTTGTACTTTGTGGGTTCTGCACCACTATTGTGAAAGCGGTTTCTTCCTACTGATACCAGTGCTTTGATCAACAGAAAAGGAACATGTTGCTGTCTACACATGCAAGCTTAATGATCTCGACTCAAACAGAGATCTTTAAACACTCAAGAGAGCCCTCAGCCAATTTAGTGTGAATAACGGATGCTAGCCTTATAAACTCTGTTCATTTGAGACAGAATCTTTTCGGCAGCCTGACACTATTGTGCCAATCACGGGCAGCAGCACGTTTATGTTATCAGCAAGAATGGGGATTGTTCTAAATTAGTATTTCTTCTAAAGGCAAAGGTTTTGTCCTTTGCTACCATATGTGAACTTGATCATGACAGAGTGCCTCTAGCTTCATTCAGTCAGAACACACAGAGCTGCATTGAGTGAAGGGCCTACTCCTAAAGCTTAAAGGGTGATATCTAAAAGCTGCTCTTTTAAATGCCTCATTGCCTTCTTACAATAGAGCAAGCATCAACAAACAGGAAGTGAACATTTGCTTCTATACACTGAGGATCAGGCAGGCTTTTTCGGTCCTGTCTTTGACTAAACACAGCTTAGCTTACAGCTTCAGCATGGGCTGTCAGGAGAAGACAAGCTACTGACCTCCTCTG
The DNA here is from genome assembly GCA_020368025.1 of Brachyhypopomus occidentalis. Lineage (NCBI taxonomy): Eukaryota > Metazoa > Chordata > Actinopteri > Gymnotiformes > Hypopomidae > Brachyhypopomus > Brachyhypopomus occidentalis. The sequence goes on from JAGXOD010000020.1 coordinate 6,948,047, forward strand.
TACAGCGACAGGACTAACTGCCTCCTGCCAAATGCCAGATCTGGAGACGGCTCCAAACAATGGAGTTAAAAGTAGTGGTAGTGCACGCATCAGCAGACCGCAGACAAAAATGGCCCCTGTGTTAGGGCACGGGAGACACTCCCTCTCTCCAAACACAGGACCCAATTTGGCAATTGGTGCGTCAGAAGAATTCCTGATTCGTGGAGGCATACAATAATTAAGCTTTCTGTACTTAAATTCTTACAACTCATGATGTGCCTTTCCTCCTTTTTATAGTGAGGTGGAGAGAAGAAGTTCTGATGGAAACCATGGAAGATTCTGTCAGTATGTCGCAATTTGTGAAGTCCTGCACTAATATGCCTGTTGGAAAAGTGCGATTAAAGAAGCATAATGGGACGAGGATGGGAGAAGCCTTTTATTCAGCATCTAGGAGAAATGTACAGATGTGACAGTGTCTTGAGGAAGAGACTATTTCTTTGGTCTCCGTTCTGTTTTGAAGGCTGTTAGACTTGTATGTATTTTCCTTCCAGCAGGGATAAATAGCATCCCTTCCTCTCTCAGGGGGCTTAGATTTACTGGTACAGGGCAGCATTTCTTTTAGCGGGGACTTGGGGGGCAAGAGCAGATGAGAGAGAAAGAGGGAGCAAGAAAATCAATGTGCTGTTGACAAAATCGATATGCACTCTCATCCAAGGATAAACAGTGAGTGATGTTCGAAAGTAGCACTGTGAGTCCTCGCTCTCCTAGCCTTGGCACTGCTCGCTGTGGAGACACTGGAAGTACCAGACTCCTTTCACATATTCTCTCCTCCTAAATGGATTCTATAGCACTAACACTGATCTGGAACAGATGTAGGTAGAGGGGAGATGTTAAGAGAACCCAAAGCCCTTTTAGCAACCCTTAAAAATACTGTTTCGCTTTGAATCTTTGAAACGGGCATCACTTCACAGTGTGCATTGCAGCTTTAAAACCAATATCACTTTGGACGGTGCAATGTCAGTTTTTAGGGCTTCAGGGACTAGGGGCATGACCCATGTCCAGGACCCATGTCCTATAAATCCTTAAATGCACAGCTTACTGTGACCTCATTTCCTCCTGTCAACCTCAGCAATTGTATTTTCAAAATTAGGCCCTGACCTCCATTTTGAATTATTTGTCAATAATAAAATAGTAAATAAATAAATAAATAAACGGTAACATTTGTATATGATGTATAAAGGCTGTGAATTTGAGTGGAGTGGAATATGATTGCATTTTATTATGTCGCTGTTGTCAGTAAAATGTTTTGACAGTTTCATCGTTGCGGTTAGCTTGATTTTAAACAGTGACATGGCAAAAGAAGAAGAATCGGGTTGTGACTGCTGGCGCTGTCTCTTCCACTGCTCGTTTTGAGAAGAACAAACCCCACAGCAGATCTGTCTGACAGCTGGGCTGCTGAAGCCACTCTGAATGTCACTCTTGTCAGTCAGCGTCTGTCCTTGGCCAGGCTGTTCCAACAAGCAGCTTCTGGGCCCGTTGTCAGCCATGGAGCTCCCCCCGGAGATGACCCACTGATTCATGCCTGTCACCTCCCTCTGCTCTCCCCTCTCCATGACTGGTGGTGCCACCTCCCTCCGAGCAGCCACCTCCCTCCAAGCAGGCACCTCCCTCCGAGCAGCCACCGCCCTCTGGCAGGGCAGCCACCTCCCTCCAAGCAGCCACCTCCCTCCGAACAGCCACCTCCCTCCGAGCAGCCACCTCCCTCCGAGCAGCCACTTCCCTCCGAGCAGCCACCTCCCTCCGAGCAGCCACTTCCCTCCGAGCAGCCACCTCCCTCCGAGCAGTTCCCTCTGCCCCAGGCCAGAGCCTCATGCGGCTGCTACCTCAGACAGCACAGCGTGGCTCCTGCTCTGAACTGCATTTAAACCCCTTCATGAGTGTAAGCACCGATAAAGGCTGTGATGGCACCTCTTCCCTAACATAAGTGGATTTGTAAATACAACTTGACACACAACAAATAGAGCGTTCTGGTTCTGTGCCAAACAACAAACAATGACTGTTGGTTCTGATGAAAGAAACTTTCCTGTCAATTTGTATTATAGAAAATATAGCATCTCTTATGCAAGGGTTTATTGACAGATCATATGACATTAGGCCTACGATATATGAGAGATGATTGACTGTAACTGTATGTTAGTGTTACGAATAGACCACGCTGAGAGGGATCCAAATGCGGAAGAGCTCCGTCTTTATTTACACAGACAATATGCAGCAGAATCAGATGACAACAGAAGCTGCTAGTTATCTGGATAGATGAGGTGTTAGCAGATAAGTCAAGTCGGTCGAGGGTCATAACGGGAGGGCAGAATCCGGGAGGTACAGGAGGGCTAAACAGGAAATGAGGTCTAGGACAGAAGCAGAGGTCAGAACACGGAAGATCACACAGGCAGATGAAACGTTCGATATGCAACATGAGTCTGCAATACTTCGCAAGCAGGAAGTGGCAAAGGGGGTGTAAATATATGAGACTAGAAGAGAGAGGCGATCAGGAACAGGTGACTAGTGGGAGGAGAGACAGGATCATGTGTTCCTCCTAACAGTACCCCCCCTCTGACGAGCAGCTCCAGCGGGCGGCTCCAGCGGCTCCAACGACAGACGGGCGGACGGCGTCTGGGGCCCGGGAAGTTGGGGTGAGCAGCATGAAACTCTGCTATGAGAGACGGACAGAGGATATCACTCGCCAGGACCCACGAACGTTCTTCAGTGCGGGGCAAGCAGATAAGGGACTGTAGTGGATGGGTTTCAGTAGCGAGACGTGGAAGGTGCAGTCCTTTTGGGAGACGCAGTGCTGCCGGAGAAACCTCCCGATTTCCTGGTTGTAGCGTTCAACCTTCCTGTTCGACTGGGGGTGGTAACCTGAAGTCAGACTGGCTGTGATTCCGAGCAGCTTACAAAACTTCCTCCATACCTGGGAAGTGAATTGCACCCCTCTGTCAGATACTATATCCTCGGGTAAACCGTATATACGGAACACATAATTAAATGTCTCGAGCGCCGTTTCCATGGCTGTGGGTAGCTTAGGGAGCGGGATCAGGCGACACATTTTAGAAAATCTATCTACCACTACCATGATAACCATGTTACCCCCGCCACCGGCAGGTCGGTAATGAAATCCACTGCGAGGTGGGTCCATGGTCAATGAGGGATAGGTAATGGGAGGAATTTACCGGCAGGGAGAGTACGAGGAGTGCGGGATTGGGCACGTAATCACGGCAAGCACGTAATCACGAATATCATCCTCCCAGGAGGGCCACCAGTACCGTAGAGGGACGAGGTGCCTAGTATGTGTAATACCCGGATGACCAGTGCCTGCAGTGTCATGTGCGAGTTGAAGGATCTGCCCTCTGAGTGACACTTGCACGTACTGCTTCCCCTCGGGGCAGTCCTTTGGTCCCGGATCGATACGGAGAGCCTCTTCCAATTCATCCTGAACCTCCCATCTAATAGACGCGAGGAAACAAGACTCACTCAGGACACATTCCGATGCTCTCTCTCCCGTGTCCTTCTCATAAATACGGGAAAGAGCGTCCGCCTTAGTGTTCTCAGAGCCTGGCCTGTAAGATACCGTGACCCGAAACCTGGAGAAGAACAGGGCCCACCTAGCTTGTCGTGGGTTAAGACGTCACGCCGATTTCAGAGTTTTTGTGGTCCGTGTAGACCACGAAGGGGTATTCCGCCCCCTCTTACCAGTGTCGCCATTGTTCCAGCGCGAGCTTAATAGCTAGTAATTCCCTGTTTCCCATATCATAATTCCTCTCAGCTGGTTGCAGTTTCTTTGAGAAGGGGGAAAGTTTCGGCGGAGTGCCCTGACGTTGGGAGAGGACTGCGCCCACTCCGACCTACGAGGCATCGACCTCCACTACGAAGGGGAGTTGCGGGTCTGGTAGATGTAACACAGGGGCGGACGTGAAGGCTGTCTTGAGTAAAGGCTGTCTTGAGTTCCTCCACAGCTGTCCACACGAAATTCCGCTTCTGGTTCTCCCTGAGAAGGTTGGTAAGAGGTGCCGCTAGCTCACCGAAACCTCTAATGAATCGGTGACAGAAGTTTGCGAAACCCAGGAAACGTTGCAAGTCCTTCGTGGAACGAGGAGTAGGCCAGTTAGTCACTGCCTCCACTTTATCAGTGTCCATGGAAATCTGCCCAGGGGGGAGAGTGTGCAGCCCAGAATTGTCACCGTCTTACAGTAGAATTCACATTTTTCCGCTTTCACATAGAGGTTATGTTGGCGTAACCGGTGTAAGACCACGGAAACATGCTGGATATGTTCTGTGACTGAGGCAGAATAAATTTGAATGTCGTCAATATAAACGAATATGAACTTATTAATCATGTCTCGAAAGATTTCATCCATGAATGCCTGGAACAATGCAGGACTGTTCGCTAATCCGTAAGACATCAAGAGGTACTCATAATGTCCCCTTGCCGTGACGAATGCAGTCTTCCACTCGTCACCCTCTCTAATACAAACCAAGTTTTACGCACTCCTCAAATCCAGCTTAGTAAAGATGTTTGCACCCATTAGGTGATCCTGTGAGGCGGAGATGAAAGGAAGAGGGTAAGCGTACTTGGTTGTAACTGCATTTAGCGTGCGGTAATCAATACAGGGGCGTAATCCCCCCCCTTTCTTTTCCACAAAGAAGAAGCCAGCGGCAACCGGTGATGTGGAGGGGCGAATGAAACCCTTCTGCAACACCTCCTCGACGTAGGACTCCATAACAGCAAGTTCCAGCCGAGGATAAGGGGCTTTTAGGAAGGGGAGCTCCGGGTAGGAGGTCTATTGCGCAATCCCAGCTTCTGTGAGGCGGCAGATGACATACGCTGTCCTTCTTGAACACATCAGCGAAATCCAGGTACTGTACAGGAACGACATTCACGAGGGGCGTGTCAGCACTCTCGATAGAGTAGGACCTCAGATGTAGGTGCATGCAATGTCTTTGGCAGTGGGCTCCCCATCTCGTAAGCTCTCTATTCCTCCAGGAGATCTCAGGGTCGTGAGTGGACAACCAAGGAAACCTGAGTATAACGGGATCACGAGGGGTGGATATGAGGAAGAAGGACCTCGTTTCCCTATGGAACAACCCGATTCTAATGGAGATGGGGTTAGTACGGAGCGTACTACACCCTCACCTATGGGTTGACCATTGAGTGAATTGACTCTTAGAGGCGAATTTATGGGGATGGTAGGAATCTGAAGATGTCTGGAGAATTCCCGGTCTAAAAAATCACCCGCTGCCCCTGAATCCTCTAAAGCTGACAGGTTTGTGTTACCTCCCCCCCTCCACTCGATTTTAATAGGTAGGTTAAACTGGTTTCTCCCTTCAATAGATAATAATGGTTGCCTTATGCAGTCTAGTGAGTCTTTTCTGAGTAAAACAATGAAGCACTTTTTGTAAGTCGCTCTGGATAAGGGCGTCTGCTAAATGCCGTAAATGTAAATGTAAATGTAGTGAGTATGCCTCTCCTCCAGAGCGTGGCCATCACACAGGACAACTATCACGGAAGTGTCCCTCCACACAATATAAGCATAATCCACCTCTGAGTCATCTGGATCTTTCGTGAGGAGTCAGCGGCACTCTGCCCAACTGCATAGGCTCCGGTGTGTCGCGCACGGGCTGTAGCGGCGGAACTTCTCCTGGAAAATGGGCGGTGGATTACTAGTACTTTATCCACTATCACAGCGGCCTGAATAAATTCTGACAGTGATAGAGTCTCACTCCGATAGGCGAGTTCAACTTGCAAGTCCGGTCTCAATCCCCGGCGGAATACCGTTTTGAGTGCCGAGTTGCTCCAACCACTCCCTGCCACAAGTGTGCGGAATTCTCTGGCATAATCCGCTGCACTACCCCGCCCTTTCTGGATCTCGCAGAGCTGGTTCCCCACATCTCGGCCAGCCGCTGGGTGGTCAAAGACTGCCCAAAACAGTGCGGTGAACTGACTCTCAGACTGGAGGGCTGGGTCCCGACTGTCCCACAGAGCCGTGCCCCACGCATCCGCCTCTCCCGTGAGACGCGAAAAATAAAGTCGACCTGCGGATCAGACTGGAACCGGGCCGGATTATAGGTGAAATACATCGAGCACTGCATAAGGAAGCTACGGCAACGCTCTGGGGACCCGTCATAGCGTTCCGGATCGGCCACAGGAATACTAAGGGCAGGGGAACCGGCAGCGGATGTTGCGCCTGCAGCTGTGGTGGCTGCGTCCTGACTTTGTGCGGCTTTAGTAACTTGCCTGAGGGACTCGTTGAGTGTAGCGATGTTGGACTCCCGTACATGAGCCGCCTTGGTGAGTTGCCAGACTGTTTCGCTCAGCGTTGCAATGGCTGCTTCCTGATGGCCGAGGCGTGCCAGGGCTTCCGCTGAATCCATGGTATGGTGAAGTATTTCTGTTACGAATAGACCACGTTGAGAGGGATCTAAATGCGGAAGCGCTCTGTTCTTATTTACACAGACAATATACAGCAGAATCAGACGACAACAGAAGCTGCTAGTTATCCGGATAGATGAGGTGTTAGCGAGTCAAGTCGGTCAAGGGTCATAACGGGAGGGGAGAATCCGGGAGGTACAGGAGGGCTAAACAGGAGTCGAGGTCTAGAACAGAAGCAGAGGTCAGAAAACGGGAGATCACACAGGCAGATGAAACACTCGGTATGCAACATGAGTCGGCAATACTTCGCAACCAGGAAGTGGCAAAGGGGGTGTAAATATATGAGACTAGAAGGGAGTGGCAATCAGGAACAGGTGACTAGTGGGAGGAGAGACAGGATCATGTGTTCCTCCTGACAGTTAGAATGTTAGGCTTGTATGAGTTAATGCTAATAAAATTGTCAACAATAGCTAGCTAGCTTGGCTACACAGTAGCTAAACAGATCACTAATTCTACAATCACTTTCCAAAATAACTCCAAACACAGAGATTGAAGGGTTAACACTGTGGTTTTCAAGCCATGTCATGGGCCCCAGGCTGTATATTATTTTTATGACATTTGATTAATCTCATCAGCCAATTCAAGCATTTTGTGAGCTAAAGCAGAAAAAATATTGAGAAGCACAGAGTTCCCAGATCTGGTCATGAGAAGCCCAGGATTCTCAGAGCTGGGTTAATGAAAACTCACGAACACGAACTTATAAAGTGTTATCAATAGCAGCTACCAGGTAATGTCAGTGACATGTTTTAATGAGCTCCAAAATTTTTTACTGAGATATAATAAATGGTGTGGTGTGATGAGTACACTGACTATAATTTTAATTATACAAATTATGGTTTTATTTGAGCTCATAAAGGAAGATTAAATTGTTTTAATGCTTCTCTCCTTTAGGCAATTGCTTTAATATGTATCCAGTTGAGTACTTTTCCACAGTGTGGGTAGTGTGTTCTATTGACTGTGTAATGTGTAAAGCAAGTCCGTCCAAGGCACCGTGGAATACATTGTGAGCTTATCTCTGTCATCTGGCACATGTCTCATTCTGAAAGACACTTTTGTGTTGCTTAATTAATAGGACCTGAGTCCCTAACAGCAATTGAAGGATTTGCTAATTAACTTTATTATGTAAGTGTCTACTTTCCCAAGAGACTTGCCATGCAAGCATGCGCTCTTCAAATTGAAATGGCGGTTATCACTCTAACACACACTCTCTCTCTCAGGGAAGGTGCAATCACGTTTTCCAGCTTTTCCACTGTCTCAGCCTACCATCACAAAGTGCAACTTCATCTCCACACCAGTCTTCTCCTACTCTTTCTTCTCATTTAGGGCATTTAGACACTCTTATCCAGAGCAACTTACAAAGTGCACACTAGTGATCACTAGGGGGCTGTGGTACACACATGTCCAAGCCAGGGAGCAGTTGGGGTTAAGTGCCTTGCTCAAGGGCACTTAAATCATGGCATAGGGCCTGGGAATCAGACCCACAACCTTCTGGTCACAAGTCCGGTTACCTAACCACCAGACCAGCTGAAATGCAGCCAGGGTGGGAGCCCCGCTCAGCAGGGCTCTGCCATCTTTCCACCGGTTTCAAGGGTGCCACATGTGTCCTTCTCGCCTGCTCAGCTCGGCCTCCATGGAGGGGCCCCTCCAGCAGAGAACATGGCTGCTACATCGCACGCACTCTCTCTGCTTTTGTTCCTGTGGAGTTAAACCATTATCTGTGTTTGTTCCATCTGATATGGAGGAAATAGGGCTAAACAGGAACTATACACAGCAGACTGAAGCCTTATCAGACAGAACTGATAAAACGAGGAAAGAAAATGGAAAGAAAAAGATGCTTTCATTCTTGAACTCAGCAGCCATCTTAAGCCGTTTGGTCCTGTGTGACAGTAATGGCTGTGAAATGCTGGCTTCCTTCCCAACACAAACCTTTTACAGTGTAAACTGTGAAATCATATTCGAAAATGCAACTCTCAGGCATCACCTTTTGTGGAATGGAGGCTCTGTGAGTGCATTGTTTTATGAAAATGAATCGACTGGAGTTCTAATGAATCGCATTGGGCCCTATTCAATCTGGCTGTGTGTGAGGTATCTGGTGTGATAAGTAAAACCTCCAGTGCTTAATAAACAGAGGAAGGCGAGATGCAGGCTATGCCAAGGAGTTATTGTACTGCCATGTTAACGCTGAGCAAACTCAATTTTGCCTCATGTAGTTGATGCTAATGTCACCGTGCGATACGTGGGCCGCGTGTGAAGTGTCTCTGAGGGGAATGTAAAGACAGCAGGGAGCTGGTCAGGATGCCCAGAGCCTCTTTAAGAGGCCTGGCTCTCATTACGCTTATACTGGGCTTTATGAGTTCAGTGGTTTAGCATCACATCTGCAGCACTGGAGTAACAAAATCCACATTCATGCCTACATCATCCCCTCTCCAGCCCAGAGGAACCCTTATTCATCGTAAATAACTCAACAAATAGAATAGACATGATTTGATAACCAGAGTGCAGCTGGTATGTTCAGCTGGGAGAGAGAGAGAGAGAGAGAGAGAGAGGAATGGTAAAATAATCCAGCAGAGTAATGTGCCTCAACCTAGACTAATTTGTTGTGACAGATCGTTGTTGGTCAATTAACTCCAGAACTACGACATGTTATACAACAGTGAGAGGAAGACAGAGATGCAGAGACAAAGCATCCCAAGTAACCTTTCTGCCCTTTGAATCTGCATTTTGATAAATAAATCATTTATTGTGTCTGAGGGTAGCTAAAAGTTCTTAGTAATGCCTTGTCCCTGCTCATTGCAACCAACATGTAGCCAAACATCTTAATTCAACTTTTTATTTTTTATTATACACATAATGTACATCTAACACATCAATGCATGAGTGAACTATAGTGAACAATAGAACAATACACCATTATTTTATATTGTGCATTTGGCCCAAAGACGGCTCCTTCAAAAATATTACTTCAAAGGCTTTTGGGATGATACAGACTGATTTCCATCTTTTCATATCCGCAGGGCTTGCATGGCATTCAGCCTGTATCTCTCTGGGTTATTGAGCAGGTGCTGCTGTGTGCTCTTAACAACACAAAGAGTCAATGGTGAGAGACCCTTCTGGAAATGAATGGTGTCTGTATTAAGAGTCGATACGCATCATTTATTAGAGCATCATTATTGTCCACCAAAGAGAGAGCTACCTAAACACAGGGTTGGTGTTCTCTGCTAAGTGAATGATCATTAGGAAGTGTCTAGAAAGTTCTTGCCCATTCAAGCTGAATAATTTAGATTGTCAGATCTTTTACTGACATTTGTTGTACAGTAACATTTGTTAGTTTTGTTGGAGAATGCTTGTGTTTGTGGGGGAATTCTCTGTCTCTGTACAAGGCTTTAAGCACACCTGCCTGATTTGACAAAATAAAACCCACATTAGATGTTTGAAAGCACACAGTGTATAGCAGGGAGGGGAGCCTGTCACTTCACAAAGCCAGAGGATGGTGTTTGAGAAAAGGTGACCTCTTCTAATTCTCTGGATACAAAAGCCAGCAACATGATGGAACATTATTACATTGTCAGTTAAGAAAACAACCTAGCACTTTGAAAGGAGCAATTTATCAGTTAAAAATCTCCTGTTAATTTGCATTATAAAGTTGACTATTTTTGAAGCTTTACAAATGATTGTATGCAAGCAACGATCAACACTGAAAGTTCTCGGTGAAGCGTATGTTTCAATAAGCATGAAATACTCTGAAATTGAGGCTTTTGTACAAATCTAATGTAAATGTGCTGAAGTTCAGTGCGGAGGACCATTGCACACACTGGGAGATCGCCTTGCTGCATTGTCTTCATTATTCAGAGTAATTGTAGCAGAGCGCAAAATAATGGCTGAAGCTGTCTCTGTGCTGGGAGGTTAATTGCCTTTGAATCCCAGAGCCTGGGGCTGAAGCAGGGGAGTGCTGGGAGATTCATTAGAGACGCCTGTGACACAGTTGCCCACTCAACGCTGCGTGGACATGGGTTGTGCAACTGTAGAGATGTGCAAAACAACTAGAGCCAAAATGGCCACACTGGTGAGGGCTTAAGAGTAAACATCTGGAAATTGGTGTTAAAGTGTCCAAGAGTACTGCTGAACTGAGAGCACTCTGACCCATGAATCTAAAATTGGTTTGTTAGTAAGTACTATAATCTAGAACCCAGGTGAATCTAGAACCCAGTATATGTATGAAATTGGAAAATCTAAATTGGGTTTCTATTCGTAAGCACCATGTTTGCTGAACCTGGAACCTACATGCTCTGTGCTACATGCATGCTCAAATCGATTTATACAATAGCAAAATATTGTATAATTGGAGCAACCTGCTTTTACCATGGGTCAGAAACACAATCTTTCCTTTCCTTGGAAACTGTTAAATGTGAACACACTAAACAAATGGCCAGGCACCGCTGAATATACCTAAAAGCCTGCAGCCTAATCCACAATCCATTATTTATCTATGATCTATGTAAATTAACAAGAAATGAGAACGTCCTGGCTCCACACATTTAAGTGGATGCTATTGGGCTCGATGTTACCGTGTAGTTGCAGTGGTGAGGCCAGCCCATGGTAAGCCAAAGCGTGAGCTTTGATCTGGGATTTAATTCCAAGGCGGTGTGACCAAGCGTGTGCATCAGGTGGAGCACTACCTGTCCACATGATTCTGTGAACAGCCCAATCCGTGACGGGCACCGCGAACAGAAAGTGACGCCTCGTGACTGTTAGTGAAAGGAGACGCGGTGACAGCAGGTCACAGATGAGCCTTCCTGAATATTTATGGACTTCATGAGGGGGAAAAACACAGCCTGTATACTAGAAAGGGCCATGGGATCATAACAATGCATACTGGTGAGGAAAAAAAAACTTCCATGCTTTCATATTCGTATTTAATATGAAAAATAGTATGACTTTTGAGCCAATGTAAGTGCATATTAACTGATTGAGACTACGCTGTACTGATACTGATAAGGGCTGATACTTATTGCACCAGTGCGTGACTGGATATAAATGTTGTGTATGTTAATTGTAAAGTGACCTTGGGTTCCTCGAACAGAGCTGTATAATCATTCATTCATTCATATCTGTGGTTTGCTTCTATACACATTGTGGTGTTTTACTGGAGCTGGAATGAAACCTTCTTTTCACTGAAGTATCTGTCTGGAGTTTCACTGCACTGCCACATAACATGTCTCGTCCTGCCAAGGCTGTGCTTTGTGTAGAAGAGTCGCTAGCACAGAATGAATCAGTAGCACACAATAGCTGATGTGCTCTATATCCACCTGGGTATTTGTTTTCACTGTCCAGAACATATTTGGCTGGCTGAAGCACTATTCTGAAATCCGGGCACAGCCAAGTGGCTTTTTTTTTACTTGTGTGTGTGTGTGTGTGTGTTTGTGTGTGTATGTATTAGAGATGGTGTTTGGTGATAAAAACAGTAATTTAAAGCCCTATAGTGGCTCTTGGCTCCCACTCAGAAAGGGCATATCTGTCTGAGGCTAACATGGCAACCTTTTATTTTACACTTGTCTACAGCAAGGCAATGTGATAATTAAAGTAGATTAAGTGTGTGTATGTGTGTGTGTGTGTGTGTCTTAGAACTGAAGGGAAAGTGCATGTTTCTGCTAGGTGAGCGCATATGTGTGTGAGAGAAACTTTTCTTTCCAAATCACCAAGATGAAGGGAGCCTTATCGAGGGAAAGGAACCACATTTTCAAAACAATCCAGCCATTTTTTTCTAGGTGAGCCAATAACCTCTGAGATATAAAAGAGGCCATCTTGCTGCCATCTTCCTTCATGCATGATGCATGCAATCAGTCCCACCAGCTCTTCTCAATTCCTAAGTGAACCTGCACTGAATCCAGATGTCCAAACCAGACACGGTGCAGCCCAACAGCTGTTCGTACTGCCACTAGCTCTACCCACAAGCCTTTTCTCCTGCAACTGCCTCAGGACTCATGAGTGTTCTGTGGGGGAGATTTTAACTGGTGATAGCCAACAGAGGCACACACAGAGGGTGTGGAAACTGAAGTAGACACAGTAACAAAGAGCTCATGCCAAACCTGCACGAGGAACCGTGCAACTGGGTTAACGGCAGACCTGCACACATCAAGCGCTGATGCCAACCCCCACCTGAGGCTCATCGACTCTGAAGGGACTGTGACTACTCGGCCTGGAATATATCTGGACTATACATGACCTGTGAATGTGGACATTGCTAGCGGGCCGCCCAATGGAGGATGGGTTCCCTTTTGAGTCTTGGTCCTCCCAAGGTTTCTTCCTAAATTCCTGCCATCTTAGGGAGTTTTTCCTTGCCACTGTCGCCTTTGGCTTGCTCATTAGGGATCTGGACCCACGCAATTTGTAAAGCTGCTTTGTGACAACATGTGTTGTAAAAAGCGCTATATAAATAAAATTGAATTGAATTGAATTGAATCAAGCTGGAGGTTTTGGGGACATTGGGGGTGGGTTTGCAAGGCCACAAATACAGACGTTTTTCAGACGTAATTCTGCCGTTGTCATGGAAAGGAAAGAACAATGCCTCTGAGGTGCCATTATAGTGTAGTCCATGGTCCTGTTCTGTCATCCTCTCACCTGGCACTACTACAGAAGCATGGGTGTGTTCCTCTGAGCTGATTCTCTTCATTTACATATCAGCTCCTTATTGTATGATGGAGTGGAGGTGGAGTGTGGAGGCCTTGCTCCACAAACCTCCATCTGCAGTGCCTTTGGAGCAAACGTTTAAACCTTTGGAGTAACTGGCATCACTCCCCAAACCGAAACCCTCCCCAAACGAGTCTAGCGCCAGACAAGAGTGAGTGTAAATTAACGTCCTTATCAGCTTGTCAGCTGTGCCAGGACACAGATCTGCATAGCATCTATATAACGTGTATGTCATTTGTGCAGCTCTGAGAACGATACAGAGCCAAGCAGAGCTGGTTTTCAAATTGTTGCCATTTTCTGACAACAACAGTATCCCTTCCAAACAAGAGGAGTCAGTGTGTATTAACTGAATTACTACGTGCAGTTGTCAAGAGCGTAGCATCGTGCAGATGTCCTGTATCATGTTAACAGGTACTTCAGGGTTAAAGAGAGAGAGAATTGGAGAGAGACTGAGCATGGGAGAGAGACAGAGAGAAACAGACTGACAAGAGTGAGTGAGTGAGAGAGAAAAAGAGAAAGAAATAGACCGAGATAGATAGAGAGTGAGTGAGAAACAGTGGGAAACAGACTGAGGTCATGAGTGAGAGGGAGAGAAACAGACTGAAACTGAGCGAGTGAATGACAAAGAAAGAGAAACAAATAGACTAGTATGGATATGCAGTCATTGCAGCTCCGCAGAAATAGAAACAGAGCATCACTCTTTCCTGTTCAATCACCTGATATACACACCTCAGACTTCTCACACTCATTAACAACCTGCATTTCATCTTTTGAAGAGAACATGATAAGTAACAAAGACACACGTGTACCGTTGAGAAACTGCTGAATGTGTTAAAATGTCTCAGTATATTCAGAACTGCCACAGTCTTACAGAAAACAAACAGTATCCCACGCATATATGATAGTTAATTATATGCAAACATTTTGTCATCACTTATGTATATTACAGTGTGAGAGGGAGCGTGTGTGAGAGAGAATCTGCAGTAAATTATGGTGAATATGCTGAGCTTGATGTATGTCTTATTTATTTATTTTGTTGTTATTATTGTTGTTGCTCTCATTCTCAACTCAATTTTAGTGCATTTAGTGTTAATAGTTTTGTTCATTGCTTTGGCAACAGTTGTTAATTACAATGTATGCCAATAAAGCAATTTGAATTTGAATTTGAAATTTGACAGACTGAGATAGAGAGTGAGTGAGAAAAAGACTGAGGTAGAGAGTGAGTAACAGACTGAGGCAGAGAGTGTGTGAGAGAAACAGATTGAGATAGTGAGTGAGAAACAGACTGAGGTAGAGAGTGAGTGTGTAAGAGAAACAGATTGAGGTGAGTGAGTGAGTGAGAATCAGACAGGTAGTGAGTAAGTAAGAGAAACAGACAGAGTGAGATAGTGAGTGAGACACAGAGAGGTAAACACTGAGACAGTGAGTGAGAAAGAGAGAGAGAAACAAAAAGACTGAGATAGAGGGCTTCTGTGTTCACTAGCAGTGCAGCACTTTTATACCTGTTTGTTTGCTGATGGTGTATTTGAGAAGCAGGCGTGCCCGAGCAAACAAGCAATGACAAATGCAGATGACAAACTTCATTTCGTTTCCTATTTACAATCAGAGCGGAGGAAGAGAAGGGAGGTGCTCGCACCGTGGCATGGTTCTGCGTTCATTATGTCAGAGATGCATTTGCAAGACAATGAGCACTCCAGATTTATGAACAAACAAACAAATATAGAAAATTAATAAATAAAGTTTGACTGATGGAGCTTGTTTTTACTCCTATGATTGTGTCATTCATTTCCAGACAAACTCAATGAATGTTCAAAATTACTACAAGTTAGAAGAACATGGCTAGAAATTAGGAATAATAAAATGTTATTGTATGCAAAAATGTGTCACACTGTGTATTATGCTATTTTTTATTAGAAATGTTGTTCACTTTGAAGTTTGATCAGCTTGTGTAATCACTGTGTTATGACTTGTGGTGGTGCGCGTATTTGTCACTCACAAGGAATTTTGTTGAGTTCGTTCATAAACTTGTCCTTGAGTTTGGAGAAGGCCTCATCTTTAGGACCTGCAGCACCAGGCCCCGCCCCCTCTGTGCTATTGGTCCGGACCTCAGGCCCCGCGCTGGGGGCAGGGTTTCCCACTAGGGCTTCCCTCCGGCTCATAGCTCAACTGGGTAGCCAGGCAGAAGCTAAGACAGAATGATACATAGAGAGAGGGAGAAAGTGAGAGAAATACCCAATGAGAGAGAGATAAAGATGGGAGAAAAGAAGCAGAAAAGAGGGGAAGACACACAGGTCAGTCAATTAATTATGCATGCATGTAAATGACTATCACATAACATGAGACTCCTGTGTTTGCTATCGGCAGTCGTCATCAGCAGTCCTTCTCGTGCGTTTGTGGAGTTTAAGCAACTGGCCAAGTGAAAGGAACCCAAAGGAACCCAAAATCGAAACAGAGCCAGACAAAATTCTAACGGCACACGGTTGTAATTGGCTGAGAAGCAAAGCAGACACAACACCAGCCTTCCCACCCCAGAGCGGTATGAGCCTGACAGGCACTTCTGACACGCACGCGTGCTAAAGTCTTCACAAGGGTGATGGTGTGCTGTGCTTCCGTAGGCAGTAGTAAAGCAGACAATGGGTGACACATAGAGGGGAAAGGATTGGATCCTAAATCCTGGACACCCACTCATTTCTCATTTATAATTACATATCTGCTCTTGCGCCCGCTCAGAAGCAGTGGCCAGCTTGGGTGAACTGAGAAGCTCTGGAAGGACTCATAAACTCATAAAGATCATTTAGTGTGTGCTGAAATGGGCTGCTGTTAGTTAATAACTTTCAAAGTTGTCCCCAGCCCCACCTCCCTGCCCCACGCGTGCGTGAGTAGGTGGAAGAACCCCCCTCATCCACTCTCTGCAGGAGGTGAGAGTACAGTAACAATACAGCTCGCTACTGCCACTGTTCTGGGCAGGTTGTCATCGTCACACTTATGTTGCTATGGTGACAGCAGGAGTAATGGCTCAATGGTGCATATGAAGGTTGTAATGCCCCGTGTGTGTGGTTTTGCTTGTGTATGTGTGTGCATGTTTGTTTTTGTTGTGCTTTGTGCGTGTATATTTGAGCATGTCATTGATGACGCATCGCATTACAAATACAGACGTTTTTCAGACGTAATTCTGCCGTTGTCATGGAAAGGAAAGAACCTTCACTTAGAATGTAATTATACAACATGTTGTTGTAATATTGGACTGTTTCCCGCGTAAAGGACAGACATCTTTTGGAAGCGTGTATAGACAGGGATGTTTGACAGTTTATTGTCTTCCTTCTCTAGCACACCTGTTCAAACAGATCTTGATAATTAACCGATGAGGTGAATCAGCGGTGGACGAACACTAAACTCTGGACTGGAGTTGGAGAGAAGCCCTTATATCCATGCGGGGTTATACAGCCAGACACACAGAGGTGCTGGCTAAGTGTTGGTCTAGTTACTGCTATACAGGCTGATGGGGTGTGCTTCTCCAAGTGTGACGCTCATGAGAACGTGTTCACAGACAGGAGCCGGAGAGCCAGACCAGTCTGGGAGCCCAGTGGAGGGAGTGCAGATGTTTTCACCAGCCTGTAGCTGCAGCGTACCGCTCTGTCCACGGCCTACTGCAACGAAAACAACATGCTTTTCATTTCACCAGGTCTATAAACTGCTGCCTTTCATCTAAAGTCCGGAATCAAAGGTCACGTTGCTTTCAGACGCCACACTCCTGCGCAGGCTGTGCCAATCAAAAAAAATAATAAATCATCTGCTTTGAAATTAAGTGTAAAATGGAAGGTCACTGCATGGGGAGCACAAAGACTCATGGTATAAAAAAAGGTCACACAGAGCAGATCCCTGCATCTTTCAATGACCTTCTCATGCTAATTTCCCTTTATGGTGAGCTCAGGGAAGAGACTAAGAAAGGAGATGAGGAGGAGTGTAGAGGGGTAGGGGGTTGTGTGCACACAGAGAGGAGGAAAGGGCTTAGCAGGAGGTTTGAGGTTCATGAGGAGAGACTGCAGCTCTTGGAGACACATGGATATTGTAGTTTCTTTAGGAGGATGTGGGTGGCTTAGCTGGCAGTGGAGCTTAACTCTGGGAAGGAGGAAGACGATGTGTGTGTGCGTGTGTGTGTGTGTGTGTGTGTGAGTGTGTGCATACTTATGTGTTTGCTTCTGTGCTCTCTCTGAATAGCTCTAATGCACACCTGTAAAGTTTAGCTCATTCTCTCAAGAGTGAGTCAGAGTTTCACATAAAAAAGACATCACAAAAGGCCTGTAATTACTCACACAGAGTAGGACCTAGAAAAGAATGTCCATTAGACTAAATTTGCATTTAGTGGGACAAAAGAAAGTGCCTTTAAATTAGAACTAAAGATGCCTGATTCTAGGGATTTAAGCCCTAGGGGGCGATCATGCTGATAGTCCAACAATCAACAGCCTGTATCACCAAGAAAGGAAGCAGCGGTTAGGAACCTGGGCTCCTTGATCACACAAACAACACCATTCGAATGTTAGCAGTTGGTTTTAGAATAGCCATAAAAATAAGTGAAAAGTCAAAGGAAATAGTGTGATTCGAGGAGAACTGGCCACAGGTGCAGCATGCCTGGATCGGTTGGTCTTTGGCTTATGACAGCGGTATGATAATTACAGCTCACAGCAATGATGGACCTTAATGGCTGTGACTGCAAACTCAAGTGGCAATATCAGAATACTATAAAGGTGCATGGTATAGGAATATTCAATTAATCCCCAGCTCCATTTTAAGCTGATATTAAATGGTTCATAAAAATAAACACACAAACTCACACAGATGCACACACACACACCCCACAGGTAAATACGTGCACACACAAACGTAGGCACAAACCGTGTGCCAATTTAATGCAACTCAACATTGACCTTTAACACACGTCTGAAGAATAGCTACGCTTTTGAAATAAAGACGCTCATACACACTTACAGAGCTGAAATCTATCTACTTCTTATTTGCAAAACGCTTTTATGAATAGAATCCATCTCCCCATTGTGTAAGAAACGAGCCTATACAGATAAAAAATACAAAGAGAAAACTGATTTAGAAAGGAAAGCAGCAGACTAGAAGCCGTTCTGTTTCCTGTAGGTCCCTTCATCATTTTATTCAAGCTACCGGATGGATTTTGAATTCACCTTTGTCCTGGGGACAAGAGGACCTAATAATATTGTTCAAGTCAGTTCAGTTCAGTGTTATCTGTAGAGCACTTTTAACAATACACTTTGTCACAAGGCAGCTTTATAAGGATCCCTGTCCAGAAGCCTAATGAGCCAAGCAAAGGTGTCAGAGGAGAGTCTGAGATAATAGAGAGAAGACACCTAAAGAGACTCTCCTCTGGCCAGATATGGCAGAAATGGCCAAAACAGGATTAAAACCTTGGCACTTTTGTTACATTCTGCGTCGTTTGCCTTGAGTCAAAATCTAACAATCGTCAGAGAGATGTTTTGAAACCTGTGGCCTCCAGTGTTCATCATGCTGAGCAGCAATATGAAAGTGTAAAATCCTTCCCCAATTACCTCCCCGCCCCTCCTCCAGTCTCACCCCCCTCTCGCTGTCTCTCCAACTGCGTTACACACTCCACCCTACCATCTCCACTCCACAGAAGTCACTGTGCCACACATGGCTCAGCACGCCACTTAATCCTCTGCAGTAAAGCAATCACCCTCTGCTGGTTGGCAGAGCAAGCTGGATTCCCTGCCCAAGTGCTTGCCGCATTGGTTGGACTCTTATAGTTTAGTTTTCAGATGGTCCAGAGGGTCACGTTATTAGCTGCCTTGGCAGAGATAGGAATATGGCACAGTGTTGCTGGGTGTGGAAAAGATAAGGCTGTCAGAAAAGATAAGGCTGTCGTTAACTTACAGGAAGAGAGGAGGAGCAGCGGTATGTACACGGGCCATTAACATTTCATGCTCTTTCATCATTTGGTAGCTTTATACACCACTATGCCATGAATCAAAATGAGTGTTTCTCCAGAGTTGTTCAATTAACTCTCTATATCTTCTCATTTACATTTAGAACCCAGTGAAGCACTTAATTATCAATTATATCCACTTAGCAAGAGCTGACATCCTTGTGTCAATATGATGTGTCTTTAAAGCATAAATGCTTTCTTGCTGTAATCAATGAAAACACTGATTTAGGATCAACAGAAGAAAGTCCAAACCAATCGAATGTTCTGAATCTCTAGCGATGAATCAAATCAAGCATACATCTGAACAGAAATGCGTCATCATCCTTATCAAAAACATTTGTAGTATCAATCCATCTTGATATAGTTGAAGCAGCTCTTCTACATGCCATTCTGCCAGGTATCTGAAAATCATGGGAAATAGAGTTGGTACTTTACACATGCCCATTTGTTTTCTCATTGGTCCTAAGAGTCAGAGATGGCTTCAGTGACTTTGGGAAAGAGCTGCTCAACTGTGTCTCTCAGCTGGCATAAGCCTAATGTGCTCTCCCATGGGCAAGGTAACGAGGGAGACATTCCAGCTCAAGTCTCAGTCTCCTCAGATTAGGAGCACATGACAAAGTACATGACAGTGTTTTAGGAAGAGTGTAATGATAAACAGTTTGCTCAAGATTGCAAAAACCAGTGGCACTAGAACGCCTAAGTACACAACTTAGAAAATAGAATTCACTGGAGTGAAGATGGCTGAAAGTTCAGTTTGAATGATTAAAACATCAGAACTGCAAGCATCCGGCATCCGTGAAGGCCATCACTTGGAGATAATCACTTTAAAAAGGGCCCTAGCTGGACAAGGCATGTAATTGTTTGGTCAAACAATGGATTGCAGACACAAAAAGGAAGAGGAAAAGACAAAAAATCTAAAGAACAAGAACAAGCTTTGGATTAATGCTAAAGCTACCAATCAATAGCCCTAATCAATAAGAGGGAGAAGGGGGGCTTGTGTGCAGGCTGAACTGAGGTCTCCCAGAATTAAAAACATCACTGTGGCTAAACGTGCCACACAGCCACTGACTCAATGATCCACAAGCTAATTTTCACAGCAGCATAAATATACCAAAGCTCTCATGAATATGTATGTATTTACAGGAGTTGTACAGTATGTTTTAAAGTTTGGAAGCAGTTGTATTCTCATACACACAGTGATTACACGAGTGGAAGTAAAATAATAATTTACACCTCCAAGTCAAACAAGATTGTTCAGAGATGGAGTGTATTTTTGAGCTATCTCAGTGGAACTACTGCCAGACTCCCTAAACATTTCTTTAAACCCAAAGGGACCTAATATGACTAGAACACAATGAAATGGAAAAAAGTTAGATAGCTAAATTAAATACTGTGAAAGAGAATTAATAGTTCACTATAGACAAACAATTAAGATATATGCACTGAATTTTAAGTTGCTAATCAAATGTCTGGATAATAAAACTGTCACGCCTGGCCCCTCCTCCTCCTGTGATTCCCCGTCTGTGTTTGTTTTTGTCAGCCATGTGTTTCCTTGTCCCTCCTGTGTATTTGTAACCACGCCCCTTGTTACTGTTTCTCAGGTGTTTTCAGTTTGTTTTAGCGTTTATAATGCCTGTCTTTTGTCTGGGGGTTGCTGGTGATTTTGTTCTGTTTTTCGTGTGCTGGGTTTGATACGTGCTCTCGTTTTCTCTGTGTTTGCGATTAGTGCTTGCGTGTAGATTCAGCTCGCGTGTTCCTGTTTTCATTATGTTCTACTCTGTTTAGTGTTTCGCTGTTTTCGTGTATATATTCATTAGTGTTCGTGTCTCTCTCGTGATTTATTTCAGCCTTAGTTCTTTCGCTTACTTTTGTGCTGTCTCACTATGCGTCGTCGTTCTCTGTACAAACCTGACAGCCTTTCGGATTTGACCCAAGCCTGTTTCTTTGACTACGATTATGGAATGCCCTTCAATAAATCTCGCTCTCCTCAACGTCTGTGTCCGCTCCCTAACTCCACGCCGTTCGCGGCGTTACAGAATCACCAGCCAAACATGGACACAGCGAGGGAGCGAGACTCTGGTGAGTTTGGTCGCTGTGACGAGATCTTCGCTGCTTTCACGCAGTTTCAGTCTCCTGTGTCACAGGCGAGCGAGCCAGAGAAAAGAACACCCCCGGCGCTGCGGGGAACAAGGGAGACTCGTCGATCTCGGATGAGGTACAGTCACTATGTATTCCGACTGTTTTCGTCGACGAGCTCCCAAGTAAGCGCCGGAATGAATATGCAGACGAGCTTCGGCTCGGCTCTCGGTTGGCTCTCAAAAGCCATTGCGAGCTCCCGGTGCCTCGGACGAGGTGGAGACGGCGCAAAGAGAGCAACCGAGAGGCAGGTGTGTCTGTGTGTTCTTCCAGGTTCGACCAGGCTCCGGAGACCAAAACAACGTCTCCGGTATCGAACCACGCTACCGCAGCTCCCCCCAGAGGTCGTCCAGGGCTCCACGGCGCCCCCGGAGGTCACCACGACACCCATCTTCCAGGTGGCCTGTGTGGCTATGGCGCCCTACCCAACGACCCTGGAGAAGGGCACAACGGGCTCCCCGATCCGGAAGGGGAAACCCCCTAAAAATTTTTGGGGGGGGGGCAATGCTAGCGTTCTGGAGGCCCAGGAGGGGCCAGCTAGCTTACCGGAGGCCCAGGAGAGGCCAGCTAGCTTACCGGAGGCCCAGGAGAGGCCAGCTAGCGTACCGGATGCCCAGGAGAGGCCAGCTAGCGTGCCGGATGCCCAGGAGAGGCCAGCTAGCGTGCCGGAGGCCCGGGAGAGGCCAGCTAGCGTGCCGGAGGCCCGGGAGTGGCCAGCTAGCGTACCGGAGGCCCGGGAGTGGCCAGCTAGCGTACCGGAGGCCCAGGAGAGGCCAGCTAGCGTACCGGTGGCCCAAGGGGGGCCAGCTAGCGTACTGGCGGCCCAGGTGAGGCCAGCCAGCTTATCGGATACCCAGGAGAGACCGGCAGCAACCCAGAGTGGGTCCTCCGCGTCGGCCGCAACCCAGAGTGGGTCCTCCGCGTCGGCCGCAACCCAGAGTGGGTCCTCCGCGTCGGCCGCAACCCAGAGTGGGTCCTCCGCGTCGGCCGCAACCCAGACTGAGTCTTCAGCGTCCGCCGCAACCCAGACTGAGTCTTCAGCGTCCGCCGCAACCCAGACTGAGTCTTCAGCGTCCGCCGCAACCCAGACGGAGGCTTCAGCGTCTTCCACGATCCTGAAGGGGGCTCTTATGTCTCCCGAGACTCAGGGCGGTTCTTCGACGTCTCCTGCGACCCAGAGAGGTCTGCCAAGTCTCCTGCGACCCAGAGGGGGTCGTCTTCGTCTCCTGCGACCCAGAGGGGGTCGTCTTCGTCTCCTGCGACCCAGAGGGGGTCGTCTTCGTCTCCTGCGACCCAGAGGGGGTCGTCTTCGTCTCCTGCGACTCCGAGGGGGTCTTCCAAGTTTCCTGCGACCCAGAGGGGGTCTTCCAAGTTTCGTGCGACCCAGAGGGGGTCTTCCAAGTTTCCTGCGACCCAGAGGGGGTCTTCCAAGTTTCCTGCGACCTAGAGGGGGTCGTCTTCGTTTCCTGCGACCCAGAGGGGGTCGTCTTCGTTTCCTGCGACCCAGAGGGGGTCGTCTTCGTCTCCTGCGACCCAGAGGGGGTCGTCCAAGTTTCCTGCGACCCAGAGGGGGTCGTCTTCGTCTACTGCGGCTCCGAGGGGGTCTTCCAAGTTTCCTGAGACCCAGAGGGGGTCTTCCAAGTTTCCTGCGACCCAGAGGGGGGTCGTCTTCGTCTCCTGCGACCCAGAGGGGGTCGTCTTCGTCTCCTGCGACCCAGAGGGGGTCGTCTTCGTCTCCTGCGACCCAGAGGGGGGTCTTCCAAGTTTCCTGCGACCCAGTGGGGGTCTTCTTCGAGACCAAGGGGGGCTTTCACGTCTCCTCGGACCCTGAGGGAGTCCTCTGCGTCTCCTGAGCCCCAGAGGGGGTCTTCTATGTTTCCTGCGACCCCGAGGGATGCGACGCTCCGGGCGGCCACGAACTTGCCGCACCTGGACGATTTTGCGGCGTCTCCGGTGGATCCGAGCCCGCTTAGTCGCCTTGCTGCGCCGCGGTCCCGGTCCGCGTTTGGTTCCCCTCATTCGTTGTTTTTGCCCTCTTGTGTACCTGGTGTTGTGTTTGCTCGTATTGTGGTTTCTGTTCCTGTGTCTGTTTCTGTTACAGTGCCCATCTGTGTTCCTGTGTGGGTACCAGTTCCCCTGCCGGTGGCCTGGGCCGTGTTGGGGCTCCGCCTTCCCTCGTCCTCCTGTGTTTCCCTCGACCTCGTTCGTTGCTGGTGTTTTCTAGTGTTGTCTTTTTTTTTTGTTTTGGCTCTCACTGGCTGCCTTTTGTTTTTGTGGGGGTTTTGGGTGTCTGTTTTGGGCGCACTCAGGTGCGATGCGCCTTTGGGGGGGTTCTGTCACGCCTGGCCCCTCCTCCTCCTGTGATCCCTGTTTGTTTTTGTCAGCCATGTGTTTCCTTGTCCCTCCTGTGTATTTGTAACCACGCCCCTTGTTACTGTTTCTCAGGTGTCTTCAGTTTGTTTTAGCGTTTATAATGCCTGTCTTTTGTCTTGGGGGTTGCTGGTGATTTTGTTCTGTTTTTCGTGTGCTGGGTTTGATACGTGCTCTCGTTTTTCTCTGTGTTTGCGATTAGTGCTTGCGTGTAGATTCAGCTCGCGTGTTCCTGTTTTCATTCTGTTCTACTCTGTTTAGTGTTTCGCTGTTTCGTGTATATATTCATTAGTGTTCGTGTCTCTCTCGTGATTTATTTCAGCCTTAGTTCTTTCGCTTACTTTTGTGCTGTCTCACTATGCGTCGTCGTTCTCTGTACAAACCTGACAGCCTTTCGGATTTGACCCAAGCCTGTTTCTTTGACTACGATTATGGAATGCCCTTCAATAAATCTCGCTCTCCTCAACGTCTGTGTCCGCTCCCTAACTCCACGTCGTTCGCGGCGTTACAAAAACCCCCTATACAGGGGCCTCTTATGCTAATTCTTTTTAATTTTTAATTTACATAATCAATCATTTGTACGATACATTAAAAGCAACAAGAGAAAGAAGTAAATACAGTAATCGCATGCTGATGAATTCAGGTTTGGCCAGTTCATTTAGCTAATTTATTTATCACAGTTGAAGTGCTTGCCTTGTGCTGGTTCACTTTGTTTAGCTAATGCTTTACATTAAAGTTTCTTTAACCAACTTTGTTTACAGAATTACTTACAACTAACATGAATTTCAGCAATATCAAAGCCTATGAAATGTTAACAAAGTGTGTAAAACCATTACCATTACAGTGACATTATGGCAGATTCCCAGGCCTGGCGTTAATAGCGTTAATTAATGACTTTACTAACATGAGTTAGTTATATGTTAGCTAATGCTGTAAATAATGTCAGGTAGACATCAACATTAAATAATACATTACAGTAAAGGTACAAATTGCAGAGCAATAAAGTGAGAAGGTCACTGTCTGCATTGATATTTTGTTGATATTTGGTTTGTGAACAGACAGAGGTTTTGTAGGTTTGATAGAACAGACAGACATGTATGAGTGTAGCTGTGCTCTTAATGTGCTCTTAATGTGGCTGTGATCTTAATGTGGGTCTACGCAGGGCCAGTGGAGGGTCTACTTTAATTACCCAGCAGGACACCAATTAGATTTTTACTTACATAAACACATGTTGGCAGAAGAGAGGACAGGTTTTTCTCCTATGTGTATATGTGTGTGTGAGAGAGAGAGAGGAAGACAAGGCTAAGCCACCCAATGTCCTGCAGCAGATCTATGCTCTTCTGTGCACAATCTCCCGAGTAATGGCAGTGGAAAAGTTGTTAACCTGCTTTACAGGAAGGCCACTTGTACTTTATTTAGCCAATGCACAAAGATTTCTCCCGTTTTTTTCAATTATCTTCCAGGCAGGAGCAGGAAGAGCCTTAAATGCGCTTGCTTTGTTGTGCACAAGGTGTCATCACTCTCACTGCCCCTGCTCTGTAGCTCAGAGTGCACAACTCTTACCCTCCACCCTCGCCTTCCACCCTCACCCTCCATCCCCCTCCCACCACACTTGCCCCTCAAAATCCACCCACGCCCTCCACCCTCACCCCCCACACTCACCCTCCACCCTCGCCCTCCACCCAAGCCTCCACTCTCACCCCCACCCTCGCCATCCATCCACGCCCGCCACCCCCTCCCTCCACCCACGCCCTCCATACGCCACCCTCGCCCCTCCACCCCCTCCCTCCACCCCCCACCCCCAACCTCCACCCCCGCCCTCCACCCTCGCCCTCGACGCTCCATTGACTCGCAGGATTTCCTGTTTAACAAAAAAAAAAAAACAAGTTCCACTCAAGATAAAACCTCACTGAGTTTAAACCAACTCCCTAACACAATGCAAAAAAACTCCACAGATAAAGGCTTGAAGATCTGTAGATTTTGTTTGCAAAATTCTGGCTAGCTTATACTCGTGGATCCACCATGCTGAGCAAGAGAGGAGATATGCAGTCATGGCTCGTGCACAGCTGGGAAAGTGGGTTAGCCCTCTGGTTGGGACTGCCAACACTAAGCTCAGATAGCCCGCATGTTGACCTAGTGAACCCAGCTAAGAGTAACTCTGAGTCCTCCTAAGGGGAGAGACTGAGAGTGGAGAAGGAAGTGAACCTGTGGACCAGGTCATCATGCCTTAAATCTAGACTCACTTGTGTGTATGCGTGTGTGTGCAGGCAGACACACACATACACACACACAGTTGCACTTCTTTATAAACGCAGCATTTGAAACAGCAGACAGTGAATGAGGAGCAAATGACCATCTCAAGGCCAGCAAGCAGGGTTGTTAAGACACGGTGGTAGGGCACTTATTGTGGTAGGGCACTTGTTGGGTCGCCAGTGGAACAAGGTGAGGTTAAGAGTTTGGCTCAGGGCCACAATGGCCAGTACACTTTCTTCGATACTCAATCTGACAGAGAAACGACTGGCGATGCACAGGTCAGTCCAGGGGAGGATTAAGCCCCAGAATGCAGAGGGATGGAATGTCAGCTCTTCCTTCTAAAGAGGTGCAGAGCCAGCAAGGCAGTGCAATTCTCAGCTAACCACTAGAACTAATCTTGGTGAGGGTCTTAAGAAAGGGTCTTTTTTGTAGCCCTTTTGAAACGTTGCCTTGTGTGTCAGTGGTGGGAGAGGGTGCAGGCCGGCTGGCCCCTGGACACGCTGCTCTGCACCCAGCTACGGTGATGTCGGCTTCCGAACCTGACCAGCACACATATTCATCAAGCCTGATCTCATGCCTACAGCATTTAATTGGCTCCGGGCAAGCGTACCACATCTCCATTTTGGTGCCTGAAGGCAGCCATTTTATGATGTAGTGACTAAATGTGTGGCTTATGAAAGGCTAGTAGACAGAAGATATGCAGAGAGGAAGAGAAATTGAGGAAGAGAGGGGGAGAGAGAGAGAGTACATTTAACCTATTATAAAGAAAGGACTGGTTACTAAAATGATGTGATCTGTTTCACTTCAAAACAGCACAAACATCAACATTACGAAGATTATGACCAGCTAAACTACAAACGTTCTCTATTACTAACTCATACAAGGCTTAATCCCAACTCTGAAGTGTGTGAATACAGGCCTTTTGTTGCTAAACCAGTGAAAGGCAACTCTTGAACAACTCTAATGGGTGATTCAAGTGAAACTTTCACCAAGCCTTCAGAATGAGGGACTGTCAGAGCATGTTTGTTACGAACAAGACAAATGAGGAGCCAGAGAGGAGAAGTATGACCATGGACACAAGACCAGAAAAGAAAGCCAAACCATTAAAGAAGAGGGAGAGAGACATGGAGAGAAACCACCACCTTTAAGGGAGAGGTAGAGTGACACGGAGAGCGAAAGAGGGAAAAATGGACAGACCAGATACATTGACAGAGACACAGCAACAGAAGGGGCAGAGGAGAGAGAGAGAGATTTTAGCTAAGGGGGGTGGATGAGTGTAGGGAGAAGAGAGAGAAAGAAAGATGAGACCTCTGTACGGGCTGCGAGCGAAACATACACAAAAAAGATCAGAAGCGACAAGGTGTGATAGCATGTGGTGGGCGATCGCATTGAATTTTGAGAGCAGTGTCACGCGACTTTGCATGGCACATATGAAAACTCATTTACACAGCATTCACGGGGATGTGAGCATTGTGTTTAGAGTTTTCAGCCCCAGCAGATACTGATGCGGCAGCATGCGGATGCCAGAGGAAGAAATTATGCACCAGTCAATCTGATTTTCAACTTACAGCATTACTTCTCATCCGGGTTTGTGATATTCTGTGAACACAGTGTACTCAAAATACACCGCATTCTCTCTGGCCTTCTCTAAAAAATTACTAATGTAATGCTAACGCTCATAGAACACATCTGAGTGAGTGTATATTCGGCAGCCCTTGGTAAGCAAGACCAAATGTCCTTAATGCAAGGTGGATTGGGGATCACTGGGGAGTGCTGTGCTACCACTACTGTCGAACTGTCCTTCACTAAAATGGCTCTCTTAATGACTTAGGAAGCAAACACATCTGATGGAAATGCTGCTGATAGGCTAATCGTCTGTTAGCGTCTGCACCCGGCGTGAAGTCGCCGCAAGGTTCCACAGAGGCTCCCTGCTGATTCACAGCGTTCCAACTGCAAGCAGGCTACCATGCTCCTTCACACCTCAGCTGCTTATCAATATGCATCCAGCCCAGGCGCAGATGTAACGCTTAGGAAACAGTGCATTCCATCCTCGCTCTCCATCTGCAACTCCTGAGAACACTGAGCCCATGGAACAACTCGCTCCTCTTCCTCGTCCACACGTCTGCACACCACACACACACACACACACACACACACACACACCCCAGTGCCATCAGTGCACCATCAGTGCTGTCAGTGCTGGAAGTGTGAAGTTGAATGTTAGATTATTATTTTGCATAACACTCCGTGTTCTTTAGAGGACGTTTGGTGACTAGAAGGCTGTTATGAAAATCATTAGATCATTTCAAACTCTGTCAGCCTCTTTCTTTACAAGCTTCTGCTTCACAGAATAAGTGTAAGCTAATCCCCTCCCTCAGGTGACATAAGTCCCTCGCTTTCCTCAGATGGGTAACATATAAGCTCCTCCTCTCCCTTTCTCACACAGCCTCACATAAGCTCCGCCCCCCCAGATGCTGAATGAGCCAATTGGCTTTCCATTATTGTCGTCAGTGGGGATACAGCTATTGTGCAGCATGGTCATGCACCTCAAGGCTTGAGGGGAGAGGACTGGTTTACTGAGCAGTAGTGCTGGGCACCGATAATGCAGCCAGCATGGCCACACAAACTGTGGAGGCCCCCGTGCAGAGTCTATTATAGGTCAAAGAAAATTGTCAAGCACAAAAACTTGTGCTTTTTATGGTATTGTTGTTGCTGCAGACATGAATGATCAGGCCAACAGCTGGGGCTCATTAATTAACCTGCGTGTCACACTGCTTGTAGAGCAAGCGACTCTATGTCAGCACATTCATACAAGATCAGCTTTTCTCAGTCAGGTCTGAGTCCTCTCCGCAGGACAGAGTCCTCTCCACAGGACAGAGTCCTCTCCGCAGGACAGAGTCCTCTCCACAGGACAGAGTCCTTCGCACCTCTGATCTGGACTCCGTTATTGATGTAAAGAAGAGAAAGCAGGGAATAATACCATAGAGGGAAAATGGGAGGGGGAGAATGACAAATGGTTAGGATGACTGGGTGAGAGGATTTTAGATTATATCTAATGCGAATGTGTGTGAGTGTGTGTTTGTGTGTGTGTGTGTGCGTGTGTGTTACTCGATTCTGACAGGTAATCTACAGTGCTGTTTCTTGCTCAGTCTTCCTCTGCCTGTGATCTGACCTGACAGGCGTGGCACTGACAGATGGCCCCTTTTCCCTCACCTGGTCCACACCACAGCTCACTGTAACGTCTCTCTCTTTAGTCTCATGATGGCAGCTCGTGAGAAATGCGCTGGCCAGTAGGGAGCCAAAGGCGGCAGTCGACATGTGGGGTATGTCAAGGAAAGTGTACCAGTGTGCAATGTTAAATGTTCGAGCACACCCACACTGCTACTTCTGTTGAGCTGTGAGCATTACATTGTTGTTACATGGTCTGGTGGTTAGGGAACCAGTCTTGTGACCGGTCTTGTGACCGGTCGTGGGTTCGATTCCCAGGCCTGAGGCCATGACTGAGGTGCCCTTGAGCAAGGCACCTAACCCCAACTGCTCCCCGGGCGCCGGGCTAGGGCTGCCCACCGCTCTGGGCACGTGTGCACCACAGCCCTCTAGTTATCACTAGTGTGTGTGTGTGTGTGTTCTGACTGCACAGATGGGTAAATACGGAGGACAAATTTCGATTGGGGTGAAAATCACAATTGACAATGTGGCTTGACTTAACTTAACTTGAGAGAGAATAGCAAGAAAAAGAATGACAGATAGATATATGGATAGATCGAGAGAGAGAGAGAGAGAGAGAGAGAGAGAGAGAGAAGAGAGCAGGATTACAAGCTTGGCTTATCTCCAGTATTGAAGCCAGTTCTCATTACAACTCTCATATGTATCTGTAGTGCAAAGCCAGTGTTCAAACCATCATAGCAAACCTGTCAGAGACGCTTTCGTTTTACAACCACATCCACTCTGCCAGCCACAAAGCACATGATGACCATTCATTGTGAAGACAGCGAGCTGGCTGCAGTGAGAAGGTCCCTATCAGTGAGGGGTTGTCTGTGTGTGTGTGTGTGTGTGGGGGGCTGTGTTGAGGACATTGGCAGCAAGGCACTAGTGCTGTCCATGGTTCTGACAGAAAGAGAAATTCTACAATAAGCCACCATAAAAATAGCATGGACCCATGAACATACACACTCATGTACACATGTCTTTATGGCTTAAGCCTTAGACTAATGCATTTCAGCTGTATACGGCTATACACAAAGGGTTTTGTTTACTGTGATACAATGAATCCACTTATGTAGACTATAGCATTTATATAAAGTCTTCTACCTGCATAAGAAGCAATGAATCCTGTCCTTTCTCTCTCTCCTCTCTCTCTTTGGCTAAATGGACTCACTGAGATCCTTGGACAGGGAAACAGCTCTATAGCTAGAATCTAAAAAAAGCAAAAAAAAAACCTTCATCTGCCCTGTCTACAGTTACAATGGCAAAAACAGCAAACAGAAATGTAATTCCTATTGATTACCTTCTCCTTTTAACATCTCAGTGACTGTATATGTCAGAGCAAATAGAGCAAGCGGGGTGAAGGGTGAGGGAGAATATGAAGGAGAGAGAGAAACAGAGAGGAGGGGGAGAGAGAGAGAAAGACAGACAGGAGGGGAGAGAGACATCCTTGAAAAAGACAGCAAAGCAACCATCTGAACAGTTCAGATGAATGAGAGAAGGAACAGTCTGAGGTGTGTGTGTACGTGAGGGTGTGTGTAGCTGTGCCGGGTGTGTGTAGCTGTGTGTAAGGGCACATCAAAGGCAGCAGTGGAGGCTCCGTTCAAATGCACACGCTTCCTCGGGCAGTAAGCAGCAAGCCAATTACACGGCTGCAGAGCGAGAGAGGGCGGAACACAGACAGCCCAGGCATCAGGCTCCTGGCCTCTGGTGCAAAGCCCAGAGCCCAGGCAGCCTGGGAACAGGTCAGCTATCATATGGTGGAACAGGCCAATGCAGGCAATCAGTTGTACTGCCATTTAAAGCTGCTTGCGTGTGAAACAATTCCACAGTAGTATGGCATTTCAGTCAGCCAGTGCTGGCCCAGAGGAGAACGTACTCACATTGATTTGAATGTTTTCCCTCTGACTCAGTTCATGAAAGGCTTGACAGTCTGCTTTGAGTTAAATCAGGTGTGCACAGAAATCAGCCAGCACTAAGCCGCATATGTTTACACTGGTGCATGTTCACTGCTTTATATTTAGGCTGGTTCTTTAACACCAGCATTCTCTGTTATAATCATGTCTGAAGGAAGGAAGGCAGATGGAGAAAAGGAAACGAGAAAACAGGAGAAAAAAGTCGTCCGTCATTCAAACGTTCCCGATACAGTTTATTCATATTTCCCTTTACTCAAGCTGTGTACTGTACCGTCTCCTCAAGTGAGGAAGACCGACTCCCTGCTCAGGTAAAGCAGTTCCCACAGGGAACCATCAGATGAACAAATGCCGCCTTCACCGCGTCTCCTGACTGGGCCGTCAAATGGTGCCATCTGCTAATTCTCAGCAAGCGACTGGTTAAGTGTGGGAGCTTTAACTGTGGAGGCCCACTGGGCCCTGGTTCCCGCTCGGATCTCTCTGAGTGTCCGTGAGCACCAAACAGACAGTGGGAAATTTAAATTAGCCTGGTAATTAATTAGGCATGGCTGAGTGGAGCTTCGGTAATGGGAATTGCCGATGATGGTAGAAACAGAGAACAAGACACAGAGAGTATGTGAAGGATAATGAAGATGATGACAGTTGTTTACTGGGGAGTTTATAAAACAGTGAGGGGCCTCCCCCTGTACATTCTGACCTTAATGTACTAAAACAGTGGCTGGAAAACTGTTTTTTATTCTTTCTTCTTCGGTTCTTTTGTTCTTTTTTCTCTTCTCTCTGAACGTCACATATTGCGAACAGGTCATTAGTGTCAGTCACAGTGTGGGGTGGCCATGTTTGGGCCAGACTCCCCACTGCTCTCCCTGTCCTCTCTCTCATCCCAGACACACCAGGAAACCTCCTACCAGCCCAAAACTGAGGCAGAAGAGAAAGGGAGAGAGGAGTGGAGGAGGAGCAGAGAGAGCAGGATGAAGAATAAGAAGAGAGACGTTGCCTGAGGCCCAGAGCTGTGGGCAAAGGGGAGTGAGGCTGAGCTCAGTGAATGAACTATTGCTTTGGTCTGACTTTCTCCCTAAGGGTTGTGTTTCTGGTTCTCTCTCTGACAGTGGCAAACGGTCTAGCCCCTGTGTCTCAATGGAGGCTTACAAGTTGAAAACATTACACAGTGGAAGAAACTCAGCACTCCTTTTCAAATTTTATGGAGTAGAATAATAGACACAACAGCTTTGCATTTTTATTTATATACTGATTAATTACTGAAATAGTAGACACCACCCCCCAAAAAACAACAACAACAAAAACAAATGTGAATAATATCGTCATTAGGAAAAAGTGATTTGTTATGCCTACTAAAAAGTAATCTAAACTTTCAGCTGTGGCTAGAACACTTTTCAGATGCTGAGATTTGACCTTCATTAAGCACTGACACATCTGCAAGGAGGCCCAACAAGTCATCTAGTCACTGAATACGAAAGACTTGGCTTTTGCCAAACTGATGTAAAGTCCTGCTTTTATAATCATACAAACACCACAATAACAACAGTTGGATTTTGACTGATGTTTTAAATTACTGGCAGTCTTTATGATCTGTGTGACAACGTGAGCATGGGGATTTTTGTCCGTGAAGTGGATAGATCGGGTCGAATGATCGGGCTGAGTTCATAGCCACGCATCTCTGTTTGATGAGAGTGGTGCATAGTGGATGATTGTCATTTGAGACACTTTCCTCCACTGACGGGATCTTTATGTGCCAACCAGGGCAGGCAAGCAGCATCAAGCTCTCATACGTTTCCATTAGCCGCTGTGTTGCGAGTGAATAATAGGAAGTGAATGCTATAATTACGCCAGACACAGAAGGGCCCATTTCAGATCCATGGACAATGAAAAACAGCCAAACAGCCGTCGCTCCTCAGAACTGCAACTCAACATCCCACCCTCAGACTGGCAGCTTTATTTCTGTTTGAAAAGAAAAATCTGAGACCACAAACTCAGCCTCAGACAGAAGAAGACAGAGGTCAAGAAGGACGGGGAATGTGGGGTTGGAGGAGAAAGAGAGAGGCGGAACGTTCCATGGTGGAAATGGCCTATGAAAGGTTCCCAATTGACCCCATCAGGAGAATCTCCATCTCTGAGTGGGCTGAGTAGCTTTCAATCAAGGCGCATTGTTCCTGGAGTACACCATTGGTGCTCTGTGGTCATTAGGTGAGTGGTGAGAGCCAGATGCTCCTTACTTTAATCTGCATTCACTCAGGGCTTTTCAGTGCTGGTGATTAGACCCACTCTGTCAGAGCTCCAGTGGCAAAACGTATCTAGCCAAGACAATAAACCTGAGGAAAAGGTTAATAACTGGATGAGTTCATGATCTAAGCCAGAGTGCAAGCATGTACGGTGAGTGCTAAACAGATCTGCAGTCCCAGGCCTAGACGTCTGACACAGTCCTAAACATTATGAGCAGATGATATGCTATATGCGGAACTAAGCTCTTTGCTACAGCCACTATCAGTCATGTCATTGTATTTCCTCTTCACTGGGTACAGCTCCAAGCCACATGCTTCTGATGTTACTCAGACATGCTGCCAAATCTGTTCATTTATAATTATTTTGTAAATAATTTCATAAGTGTATCATGTAAAGTTAGACTTTACCTAGTGCAATGGGGCATTCTTGTGAAAACTTGTGGCTTGTGAAACTTCAGTTTAATCTAAGATGGGTTCCAGGTAGGCAATATTGTCTTTTTTTTCTTTCAGAACCAGCCATTTATTTTTCGTCTAATGGCTAAAGGGCCTTAATCACCGAAGAGCACCCTGAGGTTTATGAGGATCCAAGCTGTTCCACATGAATCAGGGCTGAGTAGGTCCACTGCAATTAGCAGCACCATTCCCTCTGGTGATTGGCTGGGGGTAAACATGATAAATCACAATTAGTGAGTGGCGTTGGTGAACGCTGAGGCAGAAAGAGAGGAAATGGATGCTCGTTTCTGAATCAGCTGGCCAGAGCAAGGACTACTGATCGATTTTAAATGAAACAACCGGTCATGTTCATCAAGGGCTTGAAAACAGAAGAGAAGCAAAGAGTGGGAGGGGCTTAAACAAGCTTGATTGTTTATGGTCAGTGAAGAAAGGAGTCAATTGTGTGCTTTTGTGTTGAGTTAGTAAATATCAAGATGCGTGATGCTGGCCGGCCAGAGAGCACCTCGAAAAGGTCTCGGAGAAGATAGGTGTTTGGACATAATTCGTGTTCAGCTGTTGTTCAAACACCATTCTATAGCTTACTTTAATTACAGGTTATCCTTTCACAGAGGGAAAAGTCAAATGGAGAACAAAAATATGGAAGAAAATAAGGCGTTCGAGTGTAGGAACCAAATAAAGAGGAATGCAGAGAGACAGAATGAGTGTCATAATCATATTTCAGTCGCGATGACACACACACACACACACACACACACAAACACACAGACACATATACACACACTCCACTGTAACTGCTGGGAAATGACACAGGAAGAGGCTTGCTCCTATTAAACCGCATCCTCAAGTGATGACATTGCAGACTGAGTCAAACAAGACCACGAACAACTAAACTCATTTGAACGGATGATTTTTTAAAGCAAGGTTTACTGTCTTCAAGTAGACTGCCAGTCAAAACAGATTAGATTTTTCTATCTCTGATGCAGATTTTAATTTTATTCCATGGAAGTCCACAACACAAGTAACTTCTTCATACCTTGTCTATCCTGTTCTAATTTGAATCACGTCAACATACCCGTGCTGTCATTCCAGACAGCATTTCTAATCCCATTAATCTGATCACAGAAGGAAAAAAAACAGTGGAGCCTGATATCAAAACACACCCTGTTCTTCTCACCTTCGTGCCAGCATGCCCACCCCCTGCACTGTTTTCTCTGTAAACTTGACTAGCCTCATACGATATTTATTACAGTATGTCCTTCATGGACCGAGTCAATCATGTCAGAACAACAAAAACACAATAATTCTGGGATTTGAAAAGCAACACCGTAGCAACTAAGCCTTCCTACCTGTGCAGTTTGTTTGTCTTCAGTTAAGCCACCTCCTCCTGCATGGCCCTGCTTACCACGCAGACTGGGGGACTTACAGCCAGCTGTTTTTGCTTCAGCCTGGTATTGTAACACAACCATTTCAAATTGCCCAAAATGACCCATAATCATTGACCAGCAGGTAGTTATAGGTAGTAATTGAATAACTTGTTCAGAAAGACCAGCATGTTTGTGAAAGAGTTGTTATTAGCCCAAACTGCTGCTTTACACGAATTTTATCTTGATTTTGGAGATGGAAATCAACTCAATGGCTTCTGGAGTGTCATTAGCAGAGGCGTGAAACAATCTGCATGTAAATTGGGGAGTGAGATCAGCACCCCCCCCCCCAGCCAATAAACACAGGAGCTGCGTGTGAAGGCTGGCTTCTCTGCCCAGCCCCACTTACATCTCATTTCCTTAAACACCTGAGGGTCCTACCTCTCCTGAATATTGTTGGAGTGCAGGACACAGCCTTCCCAGCAGGAGTTGGGATGGACACATAAATCCAGGAGTGGGTGCTGCAATGAGCGAACCTCATAAATCTTTACTGGGTTCACAGGGTCCTTCAGATAGAGGGTGACGCCATACAACACAATGCGCCTCAGGGAATTCAGTGCCAAGACAGGTTTTACAGTGACCAGGCCCCTTATGACATATGCATCTTGAAGGTTTCTTTTTCGCAGCGGTGATTTTGGAGAGGCGTCACATAGCGGTGCGATTCAAGACTCCGAGTCTCCGTGTAATTCACTTGCTTCCGCTGAAGGTGTGAAAAGAGTCAGCGGCATTCGTCACCCAGAGAGAAGGTGTCTGCGTGGGCCCCAAAATAGCTCACTCCCACTATGGAGCAATCTGCCATTTCGTGCCCTGGTGTGCAGACATCTCGCTGCACTTTCCCGTCCATCAGTGTGCATCTCACAAAAGCGCACAGCCAACATGCTGCTGATTACGCAACCAGTGGCACGTCAATGCCCTCGCATCCTAAACCCACCCCCCCACCCCCACCCGTCCTTCCCTCTTTCCCCTGTAATGCATATTTCCTCATTTAGATTCCTCTCCCTTCTCCAGATCACCTCCCCCACCTCTACACTTCTCCCTAATCTCTTTGCGGATGTCAGCTGAGCTCCAGCCTCCATAAATATCTTCCCAGATCTCACCCCAAGAGTCCTGGCTTGACCTTGACATGACCTTCTGGTCCAGTGAGGCTGAGCGCAGAGCGGATGTGATGCGCAGTTGCGTAAGCGCACCGTTAGGAGGTGCCTAGACCCAGAGTCCACGGACGCACTGAGCCAAAAGACTGGAGAAACAACACGGGGAGGGAGCAATCACTGAGGCTCAGCTGTCGGAGGCCAGGAAGTGACTCACACAAACAAAAACTGCTTACCTTAACATTCAAGGAGTTTGGCGAGGACAAGGACAAAAAACAATTGACAACGGCTGAAAGTCCTCATTAGCAATCGCTGTGGCTGCAGTGTTCCTGTTTTAAACTTTACTTTGATGCATACAGCCTTTCCTCATGCTGGATCACATCCCACTGGACATTAATGATGGAGTATTTACCACTAACCATTCATTATCATAGGACAAGATACTTATTTGAGCCTATAGAAATATTTTGAAAAGCAATCTCTTTAATTTCTGTTTAAAGTGTCCCACAGTCAGGAATACCATATGTTCATAAGTAATTCATTAAAATGTCTTTTTACAGAATATACTAGGAGTCCTTTTTCCCATTACTCAGATGAGGATCTTTTACTACTTGATGGTTTCCAGAAGCTTTCATTGGAGATTTTTCTCACTTGCTAATTTGTGCATAGGTAATTTGCACCCATCAGGTAATTCTCCCCTATATCCACACCAGCTGCCAACGGGGAAGGTTTCCTCTTTTCTCCAATCACTGCATCGTTTCAAGCTGCGACACATGCACCATCAGGGGGCAGCGTGACTGATGCAAGAGCTCACAGACACCCTCGATTGGCCAACGTCACAATAATTGACGGTGGAGAGGAAGTGTCCCACCCCTCTCAACAGAACACTTTTCTGTTGCATCACTCAGCAGCCTTCTCAGAAGCTTTTAATGACATTTTACGAGAACTGAACACTACCTAGTGAACACTAGCTAGTGAACTCCTACAGCATAGACTGCTGCCCACTGACATGAAAAAGAATTATTGCCGTTTGGGGCTGCCGGTGAGCTTCTGCTTTCTAGGTTAGGAGGACGTTGGGGCTCCCCTCCTGATATGAGCAGCAGAGAGACAGCAACATGTACCAAGAAAAACTGAGATATGTCTCTCTTTATGTCCTTTTAGGTGGAAGATGCAAAAGTGGGAGAGTTTTCTAGAAATATGACATTTAACACTGTGCTTTTTGATTCTCATACAGACAACTGAATTAATCGCACGTCATCTGGTTAATCCCATTAGAATGTACATACCCACCAATTTCTCAGCATGCAGAACGAAGTGTGCTTGTTTCATTTTCTCTCTCTCTCTCTCTCTCTCTCTCTCTAATTGCCTGTTTCTTATTCTCTCGCTCTCTCCATTCCTTCTGTTCTCTAGCTTTTCTATGTCAGTTCTTTCTCTCTTTGCCTGTTTCTTATTCTCTCCCCTTCCTTCTGTTCTCTCTTCTCTTTGTCAGTTCCTTCTCTGCTCTCTCTTCCCTGTTTACCCTTATTCTCCATATGACACCAACTAGCAAACACAAAGTCAAAGAAACAATCACACACCTTAATAAATCAATGCTGACTAGTTGTGCGTCGCACTGCCATCCTACTACACAAACATACAACACCACATGCACACAAAACCGCACGCTGCACAATGTCACGTCACTACACGCACCACCGTGCCACATACCTCAACAAACAGCTCCCTCTGGGTTTTAATGAAGGCACTTGATGATAAACCAGGTGCAAGGATGTCGATGTCAGAACGAGGCTGCTGCCCTCGAGCCTCCATTCCAGGTGGGGAGTAGAGTGGCATCCCCACGCACCGTGTGGCAGGTCTGTATATTCTCCGCACGTACTCTCTGCTAGGCATTTACTATGCTTGACATGATACTATTTTGAATGGCTCTTTGCAGTAATAAGGTCATTTGTCTTGTGCCGGAGGCAGAGGATCGTTAGTTGTCATGCGGGCTGTGAGATGGGGATGATAGAGGAGCTTCACTGGGCTGGGAGTCTGCTGTGAGCTCAGCCAGCCCTGCCAACCCGGGCCCAGCGCACCTGCGGGTTAGAGCTTGGATAAAATAACTAAAAAACAATGATGTTGGATTTTTGCCCTGATGAGCCTGTGGAATTGTGATGGAAAGAGCAGGCAGGCAGGCAGGAGGAGGGGTAGGTGGCAGGCCCCAGCAGGGCAGTTACCATGAGGCGAGAGGGGCATCTCTCAGAGGGGCATCTCAGATGAACAGCGCACGGCCGCCACGGCTCCTGGGTTTGCGCCGGCTTGTTTTCAGCATGCATCGCATATTCAGTGGCTGGAGCATATTTGATTACAGAGCGTCTGGGTTTCCTCGAAGCGGACGGGATCTGATTCTTCTGGTATTTTTCTTTCCTCCAGACACAGATGGCCTCAGCTGCAGGACGTGGGCTAAACAGGGCCAGCACGTATGGAGCATGTCGCACTTCCGGGCCAATTAATGTAGCACGTAATCCCATAGCCCTGAACGCAGGCCTGTAAATAAAGCCAACGTGAACATGAAATGGAAGCACCATATCCAACTTGTTGACCAAGGGTTCAGTCCGATTTGGGCAGCTTCGTGCCATTTGATGAATTAATATGACAATTTAAAGGATCGTTAATTAATTAATTAAATAAATAAGTAAAGGTCTTGTTTTCATCATTACAGTGGGGGAAAATGATCGTGGCGCAGAGATTGTGGTTACCATGGCAACAGCGGCCCTCAGATGGCGCCGGGGCTTATATATAGCATCGGCCTTACACATTCCAGGAGAAGGAGAATCATATGGGAGTGTGAAAACGAATAATGAAGCTGGCACTTGCAAGCTTCTCAGTCCTGAACGCTTTAACGGCTTTGACATCACGGCGGCTCAGTCCCCCGAGATGGGATGTGATAACTTTGCCATTAGCTAGTGGCCCATCTTAGAGTTGAGCCATTGGAGTGTTAATGCAGCACACACACTGATCTGTAATTATGGGTAACGCCAGCAAGCACATAAAGGGACTGGGTGTGAGTCATACCTGTGTCTGCTCTGCTAGAGCCAATTAACACCCCCGGTTGGGGCAGCGGGGCAATTCCACACAGGATAACTGCATGTGAACTGGACTGGATGCAGCCTCAGTCCATCTAGAGCACCCACCTCCTCTCAGACTCCACCTCTCTCTGCCTCCTCTCAGACTCCGCCTCCTCTCAGACTCCACCTCTCTCTGCCTCCTCTCAGACTCCACCTCTCGCTGCTTCCTCTCAGACTCCACCTCCTCTCAGACTCTGCCTTTCTCTGCCTCCTCTCAGACTCCACCTCTCTCTGCCTCCTCTCAGACTCCACCTCTCGCTGCTTCCTCTCAGACTCCACCTCCTCTCAGACTCTGCCTTTCTCTGCCTCCTCTCAGACTCCAACTCTCTCAGCCTCCACTCAGACTCCACCTCTCTCTGCCTCCTCTCAGACTCCACCTCCTCTCAGACTCTGCCTTTCTCTGCCTCCTCTCAGACTCCAACTCTCTCAGCCTCCACTCAGACTCCACCTCTCTCTGCCTCCTCTCAGACTCCACCTCTCGCTGCTTCCTCTCAGACTCCACCTCCTCTCAGACTCTGCCTTTCTCTGCCTCCTCTCAGACTCCAACTCTCTCAGCCTCCACTCAGACTCCACCTCTCTCTGCCTCCTCTCAGACTCCAACTCTCTCAGCCTCCTCTCAGACTCCACCTCTCTCTGCCTCCTCTCAGACTCCACCTCTCTCTGCCTCCTCTCAGGCTCCAACTCGCTCTGCCTCCACTCAGACTCCACCTCTCTCTGCCTCCTCTCAGACTCCACCTCTCTCTGCCTCCTCTCAGACTCCAACTCTCTCTGCCTCCTCTCAGACTCCACCTCTCTCTGCCTCCTCTCAGACTCCACCTCTCTCTGCCTCCTCTCACACTCCACCTCTCGCTGCTTCCTCTCAGACTCCACCTCCTCTCAGACTCTGCCTTTCTCTGCCTCCTCTCAGACTCCAACTCTCTCAGCCTCCACTCAGACTCCACCTCTCTCTGCCTCCTCTCAGACTCCACCTCTCTCTGCCTCCTCTCAGACTCCACCTCTCTCTGCCTCCTCTCAGACTCCAACTCTCTCAGCCTCCTCTCAGACTCCAACTCGCTCTGCCTCCTCTCAGACTCCACCTCTCTCTGCCTCCTCTCAGGCTCCAACTCGCTCTGCCTCCACTCAGACTCCACCTCTCTCTGCCTCCTCTCAGACTCCAACTCTCTCTCAGCCTCCACTCAGACTCCACCTCTCTCTGCCTCCTCTCAGACTCCAACTCTCTCAGCCTCCTCTCAGACTCCACCTCTCTCTGCCTCCTCTCAGACTCCACCTCTCTCTGCCTCCTCTCAGGCTCCAGGCTCCAACTCGCTCTGCCTCCACTCAGACTCCACCTCTCTCTGCCTCCTCTCAGACTCCACCTCTCTCTGCCTCCTCTCAGACTCCAACTCTCTCAGCCTCCTCTCAGACTCCATCTCTCTCTACCTCCTCTCAGACTCCACCTCTCTCTGCTTCCTCTCACACTTGCAGTGTGCTCGTGCACACTCGCCTGTAACGTCTAAATTTCCCTTTGTTACATTCCAGCGATCTGATTCTGTTCTACGGCCTTTGCAGTTGCACACATGGATGGGTCAGAACTGAATGATTTCAGCAGAAGCCCACAGGTGAAGCAATGTTGCACTGAGGTGGTTCTGATGTGCAGGATCCCACTGCAGCCAGCGAGAAGGCAGGAGAAGATAAGAGAGTGGCACTTCACTAACGAGAAGGTCCGAAGTTGCCCTGCAAAGTGGCAAAGCATTCAACGAGTAAAACAAGGGCTAAACAGAGAGAGGGAGATAAGCTGGTAGTGCTGTTGCCTGGAGGAGCTTTCCTTCCAAATGAACACAGATGAGGGACCTGGGTGGGTGGGACGCAGAGACAAGGAGAACAAAGAAGAGTGGAGGGGTGAGAGTGTATGAGTGGTGTAGAGTATATGAGTGGAGACAGATAGAAAGATGGACTGTAAGAAAAAGAGAGAGACTGTGAGAGAGCATCTCCCTCAACCCTTCTGTGGCCACCTTCTGTGGCCACACATTGCCAGCTGTGTATCCTCTCTTAAACACATGCCATATCAACCCCCTCAATGAAGATATGCTTCAAAAGACACGTCTTCACTGAGCATTGCTGATGCTAATTTGGCCACAGGTGTCTTTTGGAGATATACATATTTATTAACCAGGGAGGATTTAACAACTAATGTAGTCAGAGAAGACAGAGAGACAGAGTGTGTGTGTGTGTGTGTGTGTGTGTGTGTGTTTGTGTTTCTGTGTGTGTGTGTGTGTGTGTGTGAGAGAGAGAGAGAGATAAGCATGATTGAAGTGATAAGCAGATTGAAGCTTTTTTATACAAGTCAAGCTTGAAAAATAAACCTGCCAACAGACCTGGTTCAGGTGAGATTGATCAACTTCTGTCAGTCCAAGGACATCACCCAGAAACCAAAGACCCTCTCACTTTTAGGGGACTCGTACATGAACACCACTGCTGAAACGCACAGTATGACCGTAGTTCCTCAAACACAGGGACTTCACTGCAATGCCCAAGTCCATCTCCCCATCATGCATTCAGACGTCCATGTCTTTGACTTCAGCCTAAGTTAAAAGTAGCTGAAAATCAATGTAGGCTTCAGCATGTATTGTAAGCTTCTGCCAAGCACTAGGGCATGAAGCACAAACCTCACGTATTTAATGCCGAATTCTAAAAAGCCTCTCCTAATGTGCCACTTCAAAAGTTGCCAAACCAGTGCCAGGTAAACCAAAGAAGCAGGATGTGTAGGCCGGGCCCATGGCGGGGCTTCATTTTAAAGTGATTGTGGCACATAATAATGTGAAGATAAAATGACAGTGTAGTACCTCTCACTGCTGAGTGAGTGCATTTGGGAGTGTGCTTTTGTGCATATGTATGTGAGC
Organism: Brachyhypopomus occidentalis; assembly: GCA_020368025.1. Taxonomy (NCBI): domain Eukaryota; kingdom Metazoa; phylum Chordata; class Actinopteri; order Gymnotiformes; family Hypopomidae; genus Brachyhypopomus; species Brachyhypopomus occidentalis. Next base: position 6,990,226 of record JAGXOD010000020.1, read on the forward strand.
GCGCATGCATGAGTGTGTGTGTGTTTATGTTTGTGTGCTTTTTGTACATGTTTGTTATGTCTGTGTGTGTGTGTGTGCATGTGCACTAGAGCGCAGACACCATTTCAGCCTCACATATCCCTCAGCAGTAATGTGGATTTCTGACATGCTCTCAATTAAAAGGTGACATTCTGCTATCTACAGCTTCCCCACCCCCAACCCACGCATGACATCCAGAAGTTTTGTGCCATTCAAACCATCAAGTCCTGTTATTACTCATATTAAGACTTAATCCCTTCACCCAGGCCCAAATCCTGCTGTAGCAGAAGCTGGATATCATGCAGCCGTCAGCCACCAACCTGTCCTGCCCATGTGCATTCTGGGTAATTCAGCCTATTGCCCTCTCCTCCATGCGCACCATGGGTAACTCAGCTGATAGCCCCGCCTTGCTGTGCATCCTGGGTAACTCTCATGTGAGCAGGCTGGTAGGCAATTCGCCTTGACAGCCATGCCCTGAACAGACCCACTACCCAGAGGGTAAACACAAGCTCTGTTTTAGAACAGTACATCTATACAGAAAGAGACACAAGCCTTGGACAGAAATTACCACACTTTTTTTTTAGCACCACAGACAGCAGCAGGTCAGATTGATTGGATACTGCTGTAAGAATCCATGTTCTGTTTTTTGGGGGGAGGGCAGCTTAGACACATGCTTCAAAAAGGCAGAGATGACAGTCCAATCGCCCAATCACTAATGCTTACAGAGGGGAATGAGGCTTTACTGACAACCTGAGGCCATATCAGTAAAATAGGTTGGATATTATATATAGTAATTAAGATTCTCTGAGAGTAGGACCAGGTGACTTATACAGAGTGCTTTCTCAGCATTAGCTACTTAAGACCCCATGGGCCACTAGCATCTTCAAGCTTAGACATATCACACATTTTGGTTTAGCTGATTATCTGACTAATTTTGTTCTCTGTGCAACTTTGCCGTGATTTGCTGCACAAGTCTGCCGTGAAAATTACCTCTCGAATAAAGTGACGGTGATGTTTGGATACTTTGTTTATGCAGCATTTACAGTACATGTGTATTTACGGCATAATGGTGTTAAACACATTCAGTTATCACCTGCCAATTGGTCAAATCATGTCACTCATAAAATATACTTTGTGCCTCTAAAGGGTGTCACAGTGTTTACAGGCTACAGATCTCTGGTACAGTCAGATAGCTGACAATAGTAGAACCAGTACAGGTGCATTTCAACTTACAATTGAATATTAAATGTGTAGCAGCATTAGGTATTAGGTATAGCTAGAGCAGGTCCACTTCCCATGTTTCTTAAATGTATTGAGACCTATTATGTTCATTCTGACCCATTCCCAGTCCGAGTGACCCTGTAACACATCATTTGTGTTTTCCCTGCCTCAGCTCCCATGATACAGCTCAAGGAAGGACTTTACATTCTGAGCTAAGATGGGTCAAGTGTTTAGATTAGCTAGAACATGTTGGCATGTGGGTCTTGGGGTTCCTGGACTGGAACACTGCAGACAGTTCTGAGGACTGAGCCTTGATTCACACCCCTGCAGGCTGGAGCACAGGAATATGCTAATTTTATCAGGCAGTTAATTTGGCTAAAGTTCTTCAGGAATAACTGGTCCCTGAAAATCAGCCTGCATTCTACAAAGGTGAGGTTGGCAGAAGGCTTGAACAATGCATATAATTAATCTCCTGATGATAAGTCATGATGAGGAAGAAGGAGAGAAAGAGAGAGGGGGAGAGGGCGAGATGGAGAGTGGGGGAGAGAGGCAGAGGGAGAGGGAGAGGGAGGGAATGAGAGATGGAGAGAAAGAGAGAGTGGGAGAGGGAGTGGGAGTGAGAGATGGAGAGAGGGAGAAGGAGGGAGGGAGGGAGAGATCGAGGGGTGAGTGAGAGTGAGAGAGTGAGAGAGGGAGAGAGGAAGTGATAATGAGAGAGGGAGAGTGAGAGTGAGAGAGAAAAAGGAAGAATGAGTGAGAGGGAGTGAGAGGGAGAGAGAGATTATGAGAGAGTGAGAGAGAGGGAGAGAGACATAATGAGAGAGGGGGTGAGAGAGAGAGAGAGAGTGTAAGCCTGCATGGGCTAAAAAAACTGCTGCTTTCTTTTAGCTTCTCTTCATCGTTGCTTGTTTAAATCTCACCGTGGTGTTGCTTGAGAAGAAGGCTGAATCCAAAATGGCTCCCTACTGGATATACAGAGTGTGAGTTGATGGGAACCATTTCACATTCATTCAAGGTCTTTACAGATGACAAAGGCATCTGATTGGCTTTCACATCCTAGGCGACCCCTTACTGGATGGCGACAACCTGGAAAAACGAGTAACACCTATGACATGCATCTGTAGCTTGCAATAGAGAAGAAATGTGTCTAAAGCATTTTTTTAATATAAAGTTTCCCTTTGCATGCTGTCTTAAATGGTTCTCTGCTTTGATTCATAAACAACTCCACTAACCCCTCCTGTTTAGAACAATAAATAAATAAGTAAATGTAAATAAAAACCTAGAAAGGCTGTGACATCAGCAGACGGTGGATATGCACTTAGTTCATGCCTCAGTCAGTTCCCTTTGATGCAATCAGCACATGACCTCGGTGATCAGGGAGCAGATATGACCTGCAAATGGGCGGCTTACAGCAGTAATTACTCCTGCCTACAGAAACTACTGCCTCTGTCACAGCCCTGATTCTGGAGGCTTCCAATCAGCTGCAGGCATTTAGGCAAGTGTGCGACCGGTGGACCAGTGCTGTGAGGTCAGGAGGTGAGAGGGGCCACCTCAGGGGCGTGAAGAGTTCAGGAGCTTGTGACATAAAAGCACTTGTCTTTAAACTGCACTGGAATAGTGCAAACACATCAAGGAAGTTCTGTAATAGTCCTGAAGAAAGAAGCTGTAGCATGTGCTGTGTTTGTGGTTATCCAGCACATTTCAGAAACATATGAACTCATCTTTTGGCCAAAGGGGAGTTGCAGAATTCGGGGTGATTGTTTTATGTAGTTCTTATCTTAAACAACTGTTCCACACATAGTAACAATTCTTTCAGACAACTACAGGGGCAAAACAAAACAGAGATAAACTTGCCTTAGAGGTTAAATTTTTTTTAACAAAGTAAACAAACTAAAAGTCATAATTAGGAGCTTTAGATCCTTGACACCTCATTGCCTGAGCCCAGAGGTTGTGTATAGGTGCAGTTCAGTCAAATGGAACAACTTTCCTGCTCTTCTCAAACCCACAGCCCCCCCCCCCCCCCCCTCACTCTGCTGTTAGATCTGTTGAACGCATGTGATGCCCACCTGCAAAATGCGTGCAAAAAAAACCTCATCTGGACCGTGAGATCATCCCCCTTTGACCACAGTGGTTTTCAGTCATGTCGATCTGCGAATGTGCGGACATGGCGCAAATGGAATTTGGATTTAATGCATTGGACCTCTCTGCTGGAGCTACGGAGCCCGGTCGAACCAAGCAGGAAGGCTGCAACCACCGAATCAATCACAAACAAGGACAACTCCAGGATGGGGAAAACTGACGCTTCCTCTGTTCTGTATGGTGCATGGTGACACTGGCGAGAGAGGGAGTGAGTGAGGAAAGAGAGAGATGGGGAGAGAGAAATAGAGAGAGAGGGGACAGGGGAGAGAAAGGGAGGGGAGATAGAAGGAGGGATGGTTGGTTGACTTATCTCTACAGCAGAACATAAGAGTGACCGTGAGGAAGTCAGACAGTGCCTGAGCTGGGTTTTTAACAGTCTATAGAAACATATCTCATGCCTATTCAATTATGCTAATGCATAAATGCAAATGACCCTTCTCTGTTACACCATGCTGTCTCAATTAAGGTGACATATTTGCAGAGGTTAGCCTTATGGAGGGACAGACCTGATAAAACAGCCAAACAATTTATTTCACACCCATCATTGCTAACAGTTTCTCAGTTGTATGGATGTTAGCAAGAGTCTAATGTGGGTCATTTTATTCACTTGGGGTTGCCATGCCATTAAGCAAATACACAAGCTCACAAAGGTGTGCATGTGTGACATGTGTGAGCAACCAAACTCACACACATCAGTGTGTGCATCCTATCAATTCTGCCTTTAATGTGATATTGGCTTCTGAATCAAACGTAGTTTGGAATTACCAAGGTATTCAAACCAAATGTGCTTGCATAAGCAATGATGGTGCAGTTTGAATTGTTCTGGTCTGACAGGTCTGAAAAGGGTGAGATGATATCCTGTGCCACTTTCACCTGTTGCATGATACAGAGTTAATGCTGTTGATTACACACACGAGAGCAAGGGAACAGCAAAGTTTATCTGATTAATGAGTCGGGGCCATCAGAAACAAAGCCCTCAGCACACTCGCCTACTTCCATAAAGGTAACCAACATTCACAAATTGCCAGTAGAGAACTTTAAATGGTGCCATAAATCAGAATCAGAATCATTTGCAAGGGATTGGTGTCACAATGTAAAACCTTATGCATTCAAATCAATATGGAAAATCAACAGAGTTGCACTCATACATCATATTCAGTATAGCCCAAGACCAGATTAGCTGTATTGATTCCTGTGAGAAGAAATTTATTAGATTACAATTGGTGAGCAGCACTGGTTTAGTGTCTTCATGGGTATTCTGTAAGATGTGTAATTATCTAGTCTGTTTTCTTCTCATTTTTTAAGAAGCATTTTGCATTGTATTGGTATTATTGTTGTTGTTGTTGCTGATATGTATTTATTAATTTTTCTTATGGGAAGAATTTTAGATAGCGATTTAGAGTGTTTTAGTCTTCTACATAATCAAAATAACATATGTCAAAATAACTGGTGAAGCAATTCATAAGGAAGCAATTATGGAGTGTATTTTCGGATGCAAATGGGGTGAAGCTGTTTCATGCTTTGTAGCAGTTTGGGAAACAAGAACAACAAAAGCTCCGCCAATCCAGTAAATCTCAGGAGCACACATGCCCAAAACACTTCAGGAAACCCAGTCTTAAGATTGCGATGATCTTTCATATCAAAAGCATAACTTATCCTATTTGTTTGCTATTAGTATGTCATCACTGTGTGAACCGGGCGGTTTTAAGGTAAGTGGCCACAAAGCAGTAATGGTTGAACCAGAAATCATGAAGCGCTGCTTCTTATAATTGGACAAACGTTCTAAGGGCTTTTGTAGTGCCAAAACCTACACTGCCAATAGGTTTGACTGATGTCGCTGTCCGGGAGTTGTGGTGCTGAAAAGATCCCCATCATTCACAATGCCGCCGTCTGCCAACGCCCGTGGTAAAAATCAACAATGCTCACGACAGACAGCTGGTACACAGGTAGTATATGCGCATATATTTCAGTTTAACTAGATTGTGGGTAGTACTAACCTCAAACGCAAATACAAATGGTAGTAAAATACGACTGCCCCTCAACGATTTTCTCAAGCAAAAATCCAATTTCAAGGACAGACAACTGGACAGACTCTGCTGAGAAGAGGCATCTGATTGTTGAACATGTCAAACCGACAGTCATGCCGCTAATTTTTGACAGCAGCCGCAGGATTTTTCAAATCCTCAACCAGCCAGCAAGATTATGTGTGTTCAAAAAGTGGAGATTAAAGAGCAGAGAACGGAGGCACGGAATGCCAAATCACTGATCATTTGATTCTAATTCCGCTGTCACTCTATACCGCGAAATGATGTCGAGACAGCCAATCAAAGATCAAGGCCGATGAGCGAGGACAGGGCTATATTGAGCGCGTGGAAAAACCCTCCACTGACGACAATGCACGGTTAGACTCACTGCTCGAAATTATGTACACCCCACCCCCCTCTTTCACACACACACACACACACATACATACGCGTCCCTTTGTTTAATTTGCTATCTTAAACATCGTTCGCATGCACACACCGCATGGCACGTTGGTTTGCTTACTGCCATGTGACCTATCGTAAATGTCATGGCACAACGTCGTCGATGTGTTCCATGGATTTTTGGCCTCATCATCTGTTACGTGCGTGCAAGACAGTTATATTCAGTGTGCACAAGCTCACAGTATGTGCTCGTTACAGCGCTCGCTCACTGTTGAGCGCGGTAACGCAGTTTTTTATGTGCACTTCTATGAAGAACGCCTAATAGTGTAAACGGAGCGAATTCAAATCGTGCCACGCCATTCTTTACTGCATTTTATTTTGGAGCGGCTAAAACATTTCTAATACGGTGCCTTAGTTTTGGGGCGTGGTTTTTTGGTTGCTACCAGAAGAACCTAGTCACGGAACAGCAGGCGTTAGCAAAACAAAACCAGCATATCAATGGAAAGGCTGCCAGAGTCACTCATTAACCATTAATGACACCACAGCTGGACACACACACACCTCAGTACAGACCAGTCAGGAAACAGGGCTGGGGTGTCTCCTTTTACCTGATGGTCCAGGCTCATCTGCAGGAGAGTAGTGTCCCTCACTGCCTTTTTGTGAATTCTATGCTGTGAGAACACCTTTAAAAAGCAAAGGACTGTTCATTCTGTGCCTCCTTCCCTTGCTTGAAAGTACAAACTCAATTTCAGGAGCACTTAGAGTAAAAAAAGGAAAAAAGCCAGGGACAAGAGGAAAAGGTTTCAATTAAATCGAACCAAATCCATTTCTGTGTAAAAAAAATGTTTTTTTTGTTGTTTTTTAATGAGTATTCAAGGCTGCTTTTATGTACAGTAGAGTCCTTCCCCTTTCTTGGGTTTCCTAATAACGACATAGTGGCAACTAGTAATGAGCGGGTACTAAGGAATGGAGAAAAGGTGGAGAGAGAGAGCAGGAAAGGGGAACAGAGAGAGACATATTCATTATTCGATTACTCCGTATTAAATCAGGACCTAAATGAGTGGGGCGGATGTTACTGGTGTGCTCCAATGCACTGGAAGCTACATCCTTCAGCATCAGCAGGACTGGGAGATGAACAGTACATGTGCACATCTGTTTGTGTGTGTGTGTGTGCGTGCGTGTGTGCGTGTGCCTGTGTGGGTGCGTGTGTGTGTGTGAGAGAGAGAGAGAGAACAGAGAGAATTTTGGCATGTTTTGTAGGACTTGTAGGCAGGGTTAAAGGGGAGAGGTCATGGTGTAAACGCTTCGCTTCGAAATGTAGGTGCAGTAACTACAGTACTCTTGTAGTTACTGCAATTATACAAGTCTGCTCTACTGGGGCTGAAATGTTCCTTCTTATCCTGGTCTGAGTTAAACCTGCTCTCTTCTATTGTGCAAATAAAGCTCTTCCATACTGGCACGAACACACATGCTTTTTGGCAAGCTTTTGCTCACATGCAACTCGGTACAAGCCTGAGTTATGGCACAAAACTGTAACTCAGTCACGGGCTGAATGATCACACTTTAGATCACAATGAGACACATTAAGCCTAAAGCATTAAAAGAATGAAATACAGCAAAAGGAAGATTGTTTGTGGGCATGGAGTTTGAGAATGTGTGAGAGGGAAAGAGAGTGAGAGAAAATGAGAGGGGAGACCTCTACATAGTCTTCCTTTGAATTATTTTTTATTTACTCTTTTCTAAATTGTTTTCCCCATGTGTTCTTTGATCAAACTAAATTCTCAAAATGATTTAAAATTCAAACTGACTTCTCAAATTTCAGAACGATAAGTTTGTTTAGTGACGCTCTGTCAGTACTGTAGCTAAAAGCACTCACGGCAAAAAAACCTAGTGAACAGAACGAAACAATTCAATTTAGAGGGAGCGCAAAAGAGAAAGAGCGGAGAAGATATCGCCAGACAGGAAATGCTTTATTCATGTGCGGAGATGAAGTCCCGTGAGGTTGCTGCGGTGGCACTGCGGCAGCGGGCAGAGGAGCCAGTGAAGTTATTCTTCCCCCCAGCAGGATGGAAGAGTCCCGTGGACACTCCTGTGCCTCCACGCTCACCCCGCTACCTCACCACGGCCACCCCCGACCCCCAGTGCGTCCTACAGCGCCTCTCCAAACCCCCATAGTCTGTCCAGTAGTCATTAATGCACAGAAATGAGCACCGATAAGCAGCACAGTGCTTTATCATACTTTCTGTAATTTGGCATAATATTTGGTATAATATAAAAGACAGACTCAAAAATGCTAAAGCATGCATAGTGCAAGCTGTCTCTTCACTGTACTCAAACATTTCATCTTTGTGAAAGCCCAGCTGGTGTCACAGATGCTCTTCCCTGGCTTATACAGTAGGGGGTCTCCATTACAGCGGAGTACAGTCGAGACCACGCGGGCTGCTGGTACAGTAAAGGTCATTAGCTCCTACCTGGCAGTGTGCGGCCACTCCTGGTGTTCCTCAGTGCAGCCGAGCGACGCTGGACGGAGGGACGGGCAACCTGGAGCTCAAGCACCCGTCTGCTGCTGGGGCGACAGACACGCTCGTGCACATCCACAGCACTGACACGAACACTGAGAACGCCTCCCTCTCTCTTCCTCTTTCTCCCTCTCTCTCTCTCTCTCCCACTCTCTCTCCTCACGCTCCTCTACCCGCCCACCTAGCTCAGTCCCTCCCCCTCTCCCTCCCCCTCCCTCTCACTTTTCAGTTCCCTTTCTTACACCCTCGTGCTGTCTCTCTCCCTCTCATGTGTGCGTATGCATGTGCGCGCACACACACACACACATGCACAAACTCTTGCTCTCTCACACTCTCTAATGCTTTCTCTCCTTTCGTCTTTTTCTCTCTCTGCACTTGCTCATTTGCTCTGACACATGCTCTCTTTTGTACACACACTCAAGCTTGTCCACGTCTCTCTGCCCAGCTCACACTCACACCGCCCCTGCTTTTGTCTTTTACAAGCTGAAGTAAACATATACACACTTTCATTTAAATAGCAATACCATCTGCACATGCCGGTTTTAAAGTGCCATCCCCTCACAATCTGATTATGTATTTCCTATTTTTCACATTTTTCCTTTTTTATTTATTTAAATTTTTCTTTGTCCTTTTTGTGTTTCATTCTGTCCACACCTTCTCTCAGAAATAGGCATAGAGATTCTGGTAAAGGGACTTCAATGAAAATCTCCACCTACCAGTCAACATTCTCTGGTTCTGAACTCCACCCTCTGGGTGGCACCTGAAATACAGTTTTGGGCTGGGCATTCTTCCTGTTTTGGGCTGTGTTCTTCCTGCTTTGGGCTGGGGGTTCTTCCTGCTTTGGGCCAGGGGTTCTTCCTGCTTTGGGCGAGGGGTTCTTTCTGCTTTGGGCCAGGGGTTCTTCCTGTTTTGGGTTGAGTGTTCTTCCTGCTTTGGGCTGGGGGTTCTTCCTGCTTTGTGCCAGGGGTTCTTCCTGTTTTGGGCTGGGGGTTCTTCCGGCTTTGAGCCAGGGGTTCTTCCTGCTTTGGGCTGGGTGTTCTTCCTGTTTTGGGACAGGGGTTCTTGATGCTTGGGGGGAGGTTAATCACCACTGCACCTAATACAGCTCTGAAGCACAAGCTAATTTCTCATTTTCATACTCCAACATTACACATGATCATGTTTTTTCATGCTTTTTATTTGCATGGATTTTCCATTCCGTATTGATATGCACATAAGACCACAGGAGCTCACATGGCTTTGTGATGGAGGGGATGGTTAGAGAAGGATTCAAGGTCATGCCCTTCAGAGAAAGATGCAGCAGCCAGGTTCCATGGAGAAGCTGCGGGGTTTACTGGCAGCCTAACATGCACATGCACACCCGCTCTGACCGTGTGTGTGTTTGTGTGTGTGTGTGTGTGCATGTATATAGTGCATGTATATATATATATATATATATATATATATATATATATATATATATATATATATATACATGCACTGTATTAAAAAAATGTAGAGGTAGTCAAAATTGTAGTGAAGGTTAAGTACACAATATTTCTAGAGAAACAGGACGTTATGGACAAAGGACCATCAGAGGGAGAGAGAGAGAGATCCATGTTTGTGTGTGCATGCGCACTTCCTGTGGAATAGAGGGTATGCTATGATCTGGTAGACTAACTAAATTTTAAGCAAGAAAAATCAAGTGTCATTGATGGCAACATACAATCATACAGCCACTGTCCAAACATATCAACAACACTATAACTACAGGCCAATGATGGCCTCCTGGAGATTCAAGAGATCCAGTTATTATTAAACCCACCTAACAGCCAGGGGGCGCTAGAACAGAGATGAGGCAGAAAACGACAGGACAGCGGCTGAGCGGCTTCAGCAACTCAATAATGCAACACAGAACGCTTCCCTGCTCCTCATTCCTCAACAAAATAAACAAGCAAAGAAAGACAAAGATTTGAAGGCAGAGGTTGAGATTTTCATCTGTACATGCAGCACTGGTAGGAAAAATCCTTCAAGCAAAACTGGACAGATCTCTATTGATCCAATATCACAGGTACAAATGGGTTTCAATGTGAAATCGACGTTAACGTGTTGCTGAGGTCCTGACACATGCAGTTTGATTGGTAAAAGTCATCAGCATACTCTTTTCTCCAAGTCAGTCATCCTACAAATGTTTGTGAATTGATCCTCATGAACTGGATCGTACTGAGTTCAAATGCCAGTCTCCACCCAACATCACACAGCCAAAGCGATGATGAAATGAGCTTGTTCAGAGGGGAAATGCTCATGTGACGTGAGCTCTTGGACTCTGCGTATTTCAACTGTGCGTGTGGTAGCAGTGTCAGCCAGTGAAGCGACTGCATCAAACACTGTCTGCACACGTTCGGTCAGCCGGCAAATCGTGCCCACATCAAACACAGAGCAGTGGCTTAATGATTACCTTTCCCTGAGCTCTGAGCTCCATGGCCCCAGTGATGATGAAGCTGTGTGTGTTGCAGAGGAAAGGGGGAATGTTTTTATTCACTGTGCACTGAAAAGAGGAATTGCATACAGCTTGGTGTTTTGGCTCTAGGGTTTGGGCTTATATCCTCAAATCTGTAGCTGCACACTAGCCCCTATTTAGTGCCCTTTGTGTGGATGCGTTTGAGATGCAGCCTATTGTGAAGCTGGAGGCTGCGAGTGGAAGACTGAAGGTTACCAGGGTACATTCCTGCAACAGAAGTGTGCAGGTTGTCGTCAAAGGCTGAGGAGAGATAAAGCATTTCATCCCTCTCTGCTCCACTGATCAGCAGGGTTGACCTTAATGAGCAGTCAATAGAGAAACAGCACAACCAAACACTCCACAAAAATCTTATTCTCTGCCACTTCAGCAGCACACACACACACACATTTTTTTATGGTGCTAAAATAAAGACTATCTCTAGAAAATGGCACACCTTAAAATTGGAGACATAATAATCACTTGCACATTGCTGGTCATCTGTGGTGGATTTTCAGCGCCACAATAATGTGTCTTTACAGAGCTGAGATAATAGGAGGTGATTTCAACACAGATTGCTGCTGAGTTTGAGTTGTGCAGGATGCTTATGCATGCCTGAAACAGGCGTGGTGCACCAAATGGTTACCGTGAAGCCCACACAGAAAGGTATTGCCCGCCTGATTCAGGACTTGGAGAAAACTTAACCCAGGTCACTGATCTCAGGTCAGTTTTTTAGGAATGTATTTCTCTACTAGGTAATGTACCATTTCATCTTGGTTTAGACAACTTCTTGGGTAGTTAATCTAGCATCTGATCTCAGGCTAGACATTTCTCTAATAATTAAGTGTCTGATTTTAGGTTAGACAGCTGTTTACAAACAAATCAGTATGTGGTCTTAGATTTGACATTTCTCTGGTAATAATCCATAGAATGATCCGTTTGACAGTTCCTTGGTAATAAACACAATGTTTAATTTTAGGATATGTCATCTGGCTGTTAAAGTAGTGTTAGACCATACTCTGATATGTTTTTCTTTTTGCCACTGTGTACATATATAGATCAGTTTATACAGCATCATCTGTAGACATATATGAGCAAGATGGTCTGGTTAAAGGTTCTGTGATTTTTGCGCTGGTGTATGATATGTACCTAAACCTACTGCATGTGATTTACATTTGTCATTTAGGTGAGTCGATAACACACAGCATTTTGCATTTTGTACCATAAAGGTAGGATGCAAAAGAACCCTCTCTCTGTGGTAAGATAGAACTACAAATATGGACTATTACTAGCTGGGCCGGCCAATGGTGGGTGGGTTCCATTTTGAGTCTTGGTCCTCCCAAGGGCCTAGGGAGTTTGTCCTTGCCACTGTCACCACTGGCTTCCTCGTTAGGGATCTGGACCCATGCGCTTGTAAAGCTGCTTTGTGATAACATGTGTTGTAAAATGTGTTATATTAGTACATTTGACTTTGAGTTTGACTTTGGTGGCATTTCTTATCCTGTCTGATGAAGTCGCTATTGTTCCGATTTGTTCCGGAAGCTTTGGGGAAGACCAGGCACATGCTGGCCCAGTTTGGATCCAGTACGTGCACCCGACTGCTGTTCAAAAAGGTGTGGGATGACAGGCACTTAATCCATTATTCTTCACTGCACTGGGTGGCAGACAAGACTCTGGTCCGCATCAGGAAAGTAAACCGAGGACGGAGTTTTAAGCCAGAGTAATGCAGCAAGGCAGGAGATCTCTGCTCACACAGCACATATAAACCACAGGGAGCGGTGACTCAGTGGCTCTGCATATAAGACAAACCAAGACATTTGGAGGGAGACAGTGAGAGGGAGAGAGCGAGAAGGATACAGAGTAAAGAAAGAGTAAGATATAATGAGAAGAAGAGAAAGGGAGAAATTATGTTGATCAAAGCAAAATCATCCAGAACAAGAGGACGCTCAAGGGGAAGCTCAAAGGTCAAGGATACTTCAGGCTGAGAAGAACAGACGGAGCCCGTGTGTGTGTGTGATGAATCTCATAGCCAGTGTGTGTGATGAATCTCATAGCCAGTGCAAGTTTTACGGCAGTGCTCCTAGTTTGCTCCAGGGTCATGTACCATCCCACAAGCCAAATGATGCACGCACATGGAGAAGAAAACAACAAACAAAAGTTCAGTCTGGACCTGCGTAACTGCTGTAGTCCTTCCTGAATGTGTGTGACATGACAACCGCTCTCACTCCACAGCTGAGCTACACTGTCATGAAGTACACTTGTTCAAATTGTTGAGTTGTCCTGGATACCACAGGAATGAATCTCACTTGGATTGCACAGAAGCTATTTCCTTCAGTGATCATAATTTTACAGATTTGTTTTTCTATATCTGACTATGTGAACTCTCCTAGGTTTATTATTAGTGATGTTTATGAACAGGGTTCCCAAAGATAGGTTTCTGTGTTTTCACTGTTGCTTTTAAGGTCTCATCATAATACAGAGACATTGCTGATTAAAGCAGTTAATGGCCTCTTGTTGGTTTCTGACCAGGGTTCTATTTCTTTGCCTATATTGCTTTCTCTCATCATAGCATTATCATAGATCTTAGCATTTTACTAGATCATAAATGTAGGTATTGGGGCCTTTTCCTGCTTTAAATCTTACTTAGCTGATCTTTACCAGTTTTGCGAACATAACTTGAGACTTTTCAGCATAAACCAAGGTTAGTTTTGGTGTCCAACAACTATCTGTTATAGGGCCCATGTTTTCCTTTGCATTTGCTACCTCTAGGTAGTGTCACGGTGACGCTCCCGGACCCCTCCTTTTGGGCGTGTATTTATGTCGTCTAAGTCCATATATGTAGTTCCATGGGTGTGGGTGTGTTAATCAGTCTCACCTGTGGCTCCCTGTTCATCTATTTAATGTGCGTTTACGCAGTGTCTTGTGCACATCTTTGTTCAAAGTGTGCGTGTACGATTATGTTGACTGTTCCGCTACTATAAGTAGCGTAATTGTACAAATAAACGTTGTGTGTTGCGACAGCTCTGTGGCGTCCTGCTTCGAATTCCCTAACGTTACAGGTAGATTTATTCACAAATACTGAATAAGGACTACAATCTCTCATTATTAACATCTTTAACAGTTAATGATCTTGATGTAATTATAGATCCCAGTTTCTGGGATTTGGACAGCCATTTTTCACCTTAGGAACATTACGAAGCCAAGGAACATGTTGTCTTTACACGATGCAGATGTGCTAGTCCATGCATGTATCACCTCCAGATTGTACTACTGTAGTGCCTTTACTATCTGGTTGTACCATTAAGTCCTCCAGTTAGTTCAAAATGCAGAAGCCAGAATAATTACTAGTTTGATCACATTGCTCATGCATTAGCTACTCTGCATTGGCTCCTAGTAAAAATTTGTATTGATTATAAAATATTTCTAATGACCTACAAAGCACTGAACATTCCTGCACCTTAGATAACTCAGAGTACATAATGATCCAATACATCTACTTAGATCAAAAGATACAGGCCAAGGCTTTTCCTATGAAGCTCTCACACTATGGAGTAACCTTCCTGTCAGTGTTAGAGACTCAGACATAGTGCAAATACACAGAGGGGGTCTGGTGGTTAGGGACCTGGTCTTATGACCGGAGGGTTTTGGGCTCGATTCCCAGGCCATAACTGAAGTGCTCTTGAGCCTTTAACCCCAACTGAGTGCTGGAGCCAGGGTTGTCCACTGCTCTAGTAGCGTTCACTAGTGTTTGTTGGGTAAACGTGGAGGACTAATTCTGGTGTAAATCGCAACTTAAAATTGAGTGTCCTGAAAATCAAAAGAGTTTTAGATCATGGGCATTGAGAGTTATAATAAACTGGGATGTTATGATAATGTCACTTTTTTGTCACTCAGGTTTGTTGACTGAGTGTGAGAGTGCTGATGTTCGAGGTACCCCTCATGTCTGCTTCCTTCTGGCTCTTTTTAGATCCTTCTTTTGGCTGTGCTTCCATAGCTACAGTCCATTACATTATATATCAATAATTTACACATTTGGATATTTGGACATGCATAATAATCTATCCTCTCTGCCATTGTTGCTGAGCCTCAACCCATGTCAGCTGCTGTGGTTCCTGCCACCACCCTTTGACTCTGCTTTGGTTCCTCCCACAAACCCTTGATGTGGTTCCTCCCACCACCCCTTGACTCTGCTGTGGCCATCTACTTCTCCATCACAGGAGAATGGAGCCGAATAGATGGGTTTCGGACTAGGACTTCTAGTAACCTGGAATAGACTGTTCCCTGGTTCTTCACCCCCATTATTCTGGCTTTATTAACGTATGGACTGAGACGGTGAAAAGGTCATCACTGATCCAATGTACTTTCTCTTCAAATACTTTTTTTTCCAATTACCACTGCAATTACATCTTAAAATTAATACAGACTGTTTTAGGTCTGCTTTATTTGCATATTTGCATTACATCACTGACAGTAGTTGTAACCTATCCAATAGGATTGACCCAGTCACTGTCCAAGTGTGGCACTATGGACTGGGTTTGTTTTGTACTGGGATTGCTGTCTGCATCTTATGCTATACTATTATATGGTTTCTGTTCTGGCTATGACAGTAAAGTGGTTCTGTAAGTGTTTACAGGTTAGCTGTTTCACATCAGACCTCAGTAAAAATACAGTGAACCACATTTTCTGTACGTTCACAAAGTGTGTGTTCTAGAGAGCGGCACAGTGTTAAACAGAGAAAGAGAGAAAGAGAGAGAGTGTCTTTGAATGGGTAGCATGGGGGAGACTTCCCCTAATTACTGCTGATGGTTTAATTACACATGCCATTCGCCAGGAGCACGAAGCTGCCAGAAAGCCCAGAAACGGCTTCATCTCCAAAACTTCTCCCTCTCCACATTGCAAGTCCTGCATGGTGTCTGCAGAAGCAGGTGCTCCTTTCACACTATCCTGAGATAATCCTCCCCTCTCCTCAGCTCTCCTCTCAGCACCTGTGAGAGACATTCTCTCCTGCCGGATCTGATGCCACCACGCCACGCTAAGCTAGGAGCACAGACATTCAGCCAGGAGTACAGACGTTCAGCTAGGAGTACAGACATTCAGCCAGGAACACAGACGTTCAGTCAGGAGTACAGACGTTCATCAAGGAGCACAGACGTTCAGCCAGGAGCACAGACGTTCAGTCAGGAGCACAGACAGAGACTGGGGTTCCATTCCAATCCACCAGCAGTGAAGAGGCTTCATGGACCTGCCTTCTCTCCAAGATGCACACGATCTTCCATTTTACTGGACTGGTCTCAGCAGTCTAAATTTAGCTGCTTATTTTTTGCCTATAGCCATGTGTGCTTTCCTGAGGTAAAAGTGTGTGTATGTGTGTGTGTGGGGGGGGGGGGGTTGTAGGCTTTGAAGGCTTTGTTTGTAACTGCCTACACTCCCCTCATGGTGTGAGCGACAGTGTGGAGGTACTCAAGAATTAATGAATGTCTATGTGAGCATGTGGGCTCAGGATTACAAAATTCGACATAAGCAATTAGCTCTGCTGGATGTTTCTTCAAGCTGCAGTCTTCACACCAGCTGGAACAAGGCCACAATTGATGGCTTCTTTCACCAATTTGAAGATAACATTAACAGCCCACATCAAGCTGAATTAGGGTTAGGAAATATTCCCAAAAATGTTTTCATAAATACAAAGATTTTGGTCATAGCGATAATTCTGTAAACTACAAAATAATAAAAAAAAAACATTTGTAGGAGATGAACATATATTGATATAGAGTATATTCACACAAGTTGGGTGTATTATTGCTCTTGGAAGAAACCCATGCATGTAAAAAGCAAAAAAAAAACCCATTTAGTCCAGTTTTAATTATTTTAAAGCAGGATAACTGCACTATAACCTGAGGAGAGGAACGGGGTGAGAGAGGATAAAAAGAAAGAGGAGAGAGAGAGAGAGCGATGGAGAGAGAGAACTGTCTCAGTTACCCAGAGGGATCAATTTAATGGGCAAATCCAATCAGAGAGGCGGATGGACTACTGCATTTGCATACTGCACTGCTGTCTCGTTGGCTATTCCTCACAAGATGCATAATTAAGACATTTTCAAAGCTTTGACCTGTCTGACCTCAAACTGATGCAGCATCACAAGCACAAGACATTTGTGGAGAAGAGAACTCAAACATGCTGTTCACTGTCACATATTATACACATGTTGTTTATGTGTTGTAGTTTTGAGCATTTTATTTTGTAAAACCCATCTAGTTAACAACATATTAAAGCAGTTCCACACCGATTGACATTCAGCTAAGTGTGTGTGTGTGTGTGTGTGTGTAGGCCCCTGGGGCCAGGTCCACTTTGTGAAATGAGTTGAGGATTAGGCAGGATTTAGACAGCACTCATTAGCCTTGTCTGTTCAAGGTCTGAAAATTAAATTATCACACACACAAACAAACACAAACACATACACAAAGTCCTCTTCTCATGACACAGACACAGACATACATGCAAACATAAGTGCACACAATATTACACTAGACTGTTAAAATCAGCCACCTCGTATAGGGTCGTGACTGTTACATATTCATACACATGCCCACAAACTGGTTCGCAATATCATACATACAAACATTCATACACACACATACTTACACACTTACAATGGTAAAAATGTGCTAAACAGAGCACACAAAATTTCTGTGATCTCCAGCACATGGGGGGTCTTGTGAATATTGAGGCTCTTGGAAAGGAGAACCAGTTGTCTGCTTGTTGGCCTTTGCGTTTTGGTGAGTCATAGCAAACAAACCCGCACAGGGTGAGAGCGCTTCACAGCATGAGTGGCAAAATAGAGAGATATCAGGAGGGTGGGGGTGGAGACGGAGGGAGAGAAAGGCTGAGAGAGAGAGGGAGAGGGAGAGACAGTGTGGGAGAGAGAGAGACAGACAGAGAGAGAGAGGCTGAGAGAGTGAGGCTGAGAGAGAGACAGAGAGAGAGAGAAAGAAAGAGAGGGTTAGAGAGAGAGGCTGAGTGAGAGAGACAGAGAGTGAGACAGACAGAGAGAGAGAGAGACAATGTGGGTGTCACGTAGGAGGCATGGAAGAGGAACAGCAGCAGTCCAGGGTGATCAGTGCCACACACACCCACATCATACAGAACTGTACATGCAATAGGTCAGCAATAAAGAAATTACTGTGACTGTGCCTTATAATCTTAAAAATAAGAATTAAAAGAGGCGATCCTGATGTCTCCAACCGGCCTCATAGGACCAGACTGTTAGCCGCAGAAGCTCAAACTCACACAGCAATGATCATGAAGCGTCATTTTCCACTCTGAATTAGATTTACACAACATGAGCCGGAAAGCTTCTAACGGATGTATGACATGAGCAGTTTCTTATCAGGGCGGAGGAAGGAGATGGGCGGAGGAAGCAGATGGGCGGAGGAAGGAGAAATGGAGTCCCGCCTCCACATTTCCTTCAGTCCTACACACTCCATCACAACCTTTTCCTAAGCTCCTCCCTCCAAAGCCATGCATGCTTGGCACTTAGCCTGTCTGTGATGCACACGCACGCAAGATAATTCACAGAGGACCGCCTCCTTGCACAGATGTTTCCTGACTGGTTAAGTCAGTCAGACTGTTTCATTTTTTCTTTAGCTGCTGATCACAGTCTTTTCTCAGAGCAACTATGAGGATGTTCTTAAAATCCATGGCTTATACCAGATTTAAGCTAAAAGTGCAGCTCTTTTGAAATGTTTGCGAGGCAGCTCAAATGAGAGAGCTAGCACACACTGACAGCACCTTCAGCATGGAGGTGTTGGCATACAATAAAGTTATTATTATAGTGATAGTTTGTAACATGTGAATTTTACATTGACAGTTTTAACCTGGACATAAATGCCTTCAAATTGAAAATGATAATTTTTAACATTTTTAACCATACTAATTCATAGCCTTCAACTGTACATGAAATACATTTTTTTCACACTGCATGAAAAATATGACTGCTACAATAGCTCCACCTCTTCCATACTGCTGAATGTTAGCGGAATCTTGACCACAGTGTCTACATTTTTGCATTTGCTGATTTGTTTCCCCTGGACCGTCGTGTCCATTGTGTGACTACATCTCTGGTCTTTCTTCTGGGTTGATTGCTTTCTCCTGGACCGTCGTGTCTGTTGTGTGACTACATCTCTGGTGTTTCTTCTGGGTTGACTGCTTTCTCCTGGACCATCGTGTCTGTTGTGTGACTACATCTCTGATCTTTCTTCTGGGTTGGTTGCTGTGTACATTAAAGTCTCTGGCCCCTACCTCAGTATCGTGAAGTAACTGAATTTCTATGCTTGCAGTCCAGAGCTGACCTACTTTCAGAAAACCAGTGACAAAATCCAGCAGTGTCTTGCCTTCCTAGACTGGAGTATGAGTGATCGGCGTAATCCTGGGCTGAAGTCCGCGTCTGCAGGGACTCTGCTTGCTCCAACATGTGCGCCAGAGACTCATTGCAACCGTCATCAGGTCCATAATGGAAGCAGTGCAGTTTGACACTAGAGGTGAGTGGAACGCAACATCACAGGTGCAGCCCCCTAATCAACCCACAGCCCTTTTGCACTGACTATTTCCTGGGTTACGTGTGTAATTCACATGCATGTAAGGTCTGCTAGTACCTGTAATCAAAAGCTTCGGCTCGTACCGCCTCGCCTTCCACTCAGACGTCTGAGCTGCATTTCTCCATCATGGTGCACTTGAAGAAACTCGCCGGTGACATGTACCATAACCACAGGACAAAAGGCTTGACTGATAGCAGCATTTGACAGGCTGCAAGCAAATGATTGACTTCCAAATCAAAGCAGGGCAGATTTCAGCCGGGTGGCTGCAAGCCGCTTCATGCAACATCATGCATGCAGACCCTGGTAAAGTTCATCTGTAGGTTAACATCTGCAGGTCCAGGATAAGAAAGGCAAGAAAAACAAGGCATGGTGTGATTCGCTGGCATGTCAGACAGCAGGTAGAAATTAGCCAAGTACTAGTTATCAGCAGAAACCCTGTTCTGAGCTAGAATGTTTAATGAGTTTAATTAGTTTCTCTTTTTGTCACAGCATGCGCCTTTGGTGGTAAAGCAGCTCACGATGAGAAAGCCCTCGCTCTCACTGCACAGAAATACACACTGCTCCAGCCCTGCCCATGCAGGCTTCACCTTTAGAATGTCTTTTGCCAGAACTCCATTGCTATTCCAGAAACACACCAGCAAATGTTTAAAAAAAAATCACAGCGTGCCTGTCTGGGGCAGCAGCGAGGGGAACTCCCTACATTCGGGATCAAAAACGGCCTTTTAATGAGCCCTCTGCAGCCATGCAGACCACCACTGATGAGTGGTCTGACTGCTGGGATACCGTGGCAATGAAGTCGGGGAGATATGCAGGTTGGAGCTAACAGCTACCTGGCATGCGTAAAGCAGGAAAGACCATAACAATGGGTACCAGAGAGTCAGAGGGTATCGGAGAGTGTATCAGAGTCAGAGGGTATCAGAGAGTCTATCAGAGAGTCAGAGGGTATCAGAGAGTCTATCAGAGAGTCAGAGGGTATCAGAGAGTCTATCAGAGGGTTAGAGGATGTCAGAGATGTCAATCAGAGGGTCAAAGGGCATCAGAGGGTAAATCAGAGTGTACTTAGGCATGTACATGACAGACCAGAGAACATATTAGGGTACACTACAGATTTATAGAATCTTTATAGTATGTATATGTAGTATGTATATGTAGTAGATTGTAGATTGTTCATAAATGTGTTCAAATAATATAACGCAAAGAACAAAGAGTGTGTTTAGATTTTCTATACTTTAACACACCTGAATCAGTCCATGCATGCACTTGTAATCACGTAATGAATCAGGCATATACACATATACGTTGCTTTTCCAGATTTAAGTAAGTAAGTAAAGTGCATTTGTATAGTGCTTTTTAAAACAACCGTTGTCACAAAGCAGCTTTACATGTGAAGATTTATAAAACAGCAAAAAAAATAAACATTTGTCCTTTCCTTTATTGACACAACATTTTTTCTTTTTATTGATATAAAAACCCTCTCCACCCCTCCGTCCTTCCCCAACACACAGCAGTCTGCCACAGTACCACACACCTCCGGCACGTAAGGGACGTCTCCCTCTCTCTCAAGGGCTTCTGATACGTACTTATACAATACAGCATGTTTGTATCTGTGCAGGAAAGTGAAATCAATATTTCATTAGCTGAACTCTTTAACCCATGAAGGTGAAAGACGGAATATGGACTGGCAAATCTTTTTTGACTTTTGCACTCCGCCCCTTGGCAGAGACACTGCATATAAATTCTGTCAGTTCAGTCGAGTTGTTAGCCATTTTACTGAATGGAAAGAGAAAGTGTGAGTCTGGGTGTATATCTGAGGAAGAGAGGGAGGGAGAGAGAGTGAGAGATAGAGAGGAGAGAGAGACAGGTCTGGTGTATTTATGTAACTGTACTGAGGGAGGGGACTTATATAAATATATATTAATGTTGTGGAATAGGTATTGATTTCCCTGGGGTTGTGTGTATTTGGGCGTGCTGCTCTCTGCTCCGCAGCCTGGTGTGTCGGCTAGACGGGAGCGATAACGCCCTGGCAGAACAGGGTGACGTGCAGACCGAGGATGAAAGTGATGCAGGTGTTGAGGAGTGAATAGCCAGGCCAACCCTCCAGCCTTTGGCATTTCTAATGAAACTGTGTGTGTGTGTGTGTGTGTGTGTGTGTGTGCGCGCACGCACGTGCCATATCCCGTCTTTGAAGTCAGAGAACAGAGCCTAACCTTTAACTCAATGGTGTCTGCTTCTGGAGTTCCCTCTCACTTGAATCGGCAGCAGTTGTGCTTCTGATCTGAAAGACAGAGGGCAAAGAGCAGAGGGTGGAGGTTAAAAAAAAAGCTGACCAAGAAAAACGACCAAGAAATCGTGGGCACAAATGGCGGTACAAGCCCTCCTGCGAGCCGCAGCGCTGAAACCTCCCTCGCCTGTGCGGGCAGTGGAGGCTCGGCGTGCACCTCGCACTCCCGCTGCCCAGAACGAAGATCTCCAGTTCGTTCGATGGGCCTAAACGTAAGCATTACAAAAGCAGCCTGAGGAGCCTGTGCCATTTCCTCTTGTTGATCTTCCCATCACCCAGGTAATCTCTCTCTTGCGCTCTCTCTCTCTCTCTCTCTCTCTCTCATTCTCCCTCTCTCTCTCTCGCCAGGGCGCAGTGGGAGGGGTTCCGCATTGATGGAGCGTTTTCATGGATGGCGTGGTAGCCTTGGGTGGAGTCGCGTGCTGAAGACACAGGATGGGGAGCGTCTGGGAATATCCTTCTCGCAGATGCACGCAAAGGCCGAATCTTCCTTTACAGCAGACATCGCATGAATCGATGTCGTTCATATGAGGACAGTTCCATCACCCTTTTCTTTTTTCATTTAAAAATTAAAAAAGCGATGCATTTTAAATGGGACAGTTGGGCTCGGTTATCGATAATACCGTAGCAGCACCAAAAAAGTGTGAGTGGAAAGAGAGCAGGCGAGGAAGGGAGGGTCCGCTCGTCTGTCTCGTCTCTTCGTGAGCAGGCTATTGCTCTCTGCTATGATGCACAGATTTTAAAGCTATTGCTTCAGCCTGATGGGTGCATAAACGAAAGATAACGTAGACAATTTATTCACTGGTATATGGAAAGCACAGCTAAAACAGTCCCTTCACTTCACACTAGATAACAGCCTGCAGGAGGTGAGACAAAGACGGTGCCAATGTCCCCTGGGCCATTTATCTCCTCATCAGTCCAAAGGTGCTTCATCTGTTTTGGAGTTGAGCCAGTGATAGACAAATGTACTGAGTTAATGGCTCAGTATTTTAGCATTGTTAGTTATGAGAATTTGAGTGTTGTACACCAGCACATTTGAGCTAGAAGGTTATTAAAATAAATTCTCAAATATTCAGCACATTAAATAATGTCAACTTTGATTTACTATTAATAAAACTTTATAGCATGCATTAGACCCCTTGGTGTGTGTGTATATATATATATATATATTGAGTCTGGCCCAGGTTAACATTACGTTATCTCCAGACGTCAAGGTACATTCCATGTGCCTCGGATTTCACGCAGCAAACAGCAGTGGTGTGGTTCCCGTTGCTCTAACGCTCCTGATGCGGTGATTGGACAGATGCCAAGACAGCCAGCTGCTTTGGCATGTAAATCATCTCAAATAAGTGGGCCCTTCAGGAGCGCGGGCTGCCCAAGGCTGCCTGCCCACAAACGAGAGGCACGCCAGCCATTTCAGAGCGCAAATAAAACGGTGCAAATCCCAAGCAACAACCATTCCGTACAGGTTCTTCATCGTTCCTCTTAATCAGTTTCAGTTGAGAGCTCGCACGGAAGTGTCTCACGATTCAGAGCCTTGTGTGGCTTTCCGTTCACGACCATTCGCACATTCGCTCCTCTTTCATCCTTTCTTTCCTTCTGTTCGTTCTCTGGTCTCCTGTCATGCACTCACCAGAGCGAACTTGTGAAATCGGCTGCATTTCTTTGACCACCACAGTTGTCTGAGCTTCCTCCAGCTGGATTCCCGTCCTCAGACAGGACAGTGACCCTGGTAAGGGGACAACAACGCACCCTTCTGTGTTCGAAAGCCAGTGTGTGTTAAAATACAGGCAAAATATAGAGGATAAAGGAGCAAGGTAATGGGTTCTGTGGTTTGAGCTGTAAGAAGCAGACTCCACACCAGTCATGATTGTCCTCCAGCACATCAGGATTACTCAGACTGACACCCAAGTCCCAGATATGTCTACTGTTGTGCCAGTATGCCCATGTAACACACAATTACATGTCAAAAATGATTCTCTGGGTGTGTTTTGATGAGTTTTTTATGCATTGGTGAGAGACTCAAAACCAATCTCATCTTAAGAAGCTTTGGATAGTATGCAGGAAATAACAGCAGGTTCTGTTCTGTGCTTGGTGATAAGACTTCAGAACACTGTGTGAATGGTGGATGTGTCCTTGGTTGCTATGATAACTGTGATAGCCCGTGTAGTTCACCTGGGGCAGCAGGAACAGGATGGAGATATGTGTAACAAATATACAACATATACTGTATAAGAAGAACACAGAACATATGTAAAATATGCTCTAAATGAGAATGTCTGCCAAATACTGTAAATGACAAAGTTAACGCAATAAGGCTGAAAGCGTCAGTCTCAGGATTCTAACTCAGAGCTAAGACAGTCCACAGTTCAGACAATTCACAGTTCAGACGACATAGTTAAAAGATCGAAGAAGTTACTTGGGCTCCATGTTTTAAATCACAGCTTTCACACTACAGAGCTAGCTGCTGTCATGTCAGCGATAGTGTGAGGATGAGAGCAGTTTGTTCATGCTTGGACTAGCATATCCACCATGTTGATTAGCGACCATCCTCTCTTTCTGTCCTCCGGCAAGATCGTGTTCTGCTGGAGAGAAACCAGCCTGCACCATCTGTCCTGGCCATACTCCCTGCAACATACACAGGTCACCTGATGTACTACACAAGCAGGCCTACAGGACACAAACGCCAATGCTAACGCTAATGCTAGATACTATGAAATGAAATAAAATTGGCTATTCAATATGAGGTTGCCTACTTAAAGAGCGGGTTAGGCTGTTTGGGAAATGGTTTGAATGGACATTCAAAATCTACTGTACAGCCAGTGTAGCTACAGCCCAGTAGAGGAAGTATAGGAGATCCAGCTAGCAGATCACGTTAAAGGCTAGAATTTAGTGTAGTCTTGTTGAATGGCACTGCTTTAGGGCCATGGTTCTGTAGTGTTGTTGAATGGCACTGCTTTAGGGCCATGGTTCTGTAGTGTTGTTGAATGGCACTGCTTTAGGGCCATGGTTCTGCGGTGTTGTTGAATGGCACTGCTTTAGGGCCATGGTTCTGCGATGTTGTTGACTAAAGTTTGAAGGCTCTGTTGTTGCAGAGCCATGAACCTGCAGGGAGTTTGCTAATTGGGGCTTCAAAGAACTAACATATTTTATGGGTATTTCGAAGCATATGGTGCTGACGCAGAGGAATTATTATTTTAACTGGCAATCATTCGCAGCAGCGGGATAGGCGTGGCTGATGGGGGAGAGAGTCTCTCCGTCCAGCGGATGCTCCTTCAGTCTCACCCATTACGCATCTAGCACTTATGGAGACGAAACGCGTCGCTGGTGTGCGACAGCCACATTCCCCCTGACAAAGCCGAAATGCTCTGCTGCACTTCTCCAAAAAATGCCAGCCACAGAGCCCCTGCATTGTAGTCTTACTTTCCAGGAGAGCGTGTGTTCAGCTGTGTGTGCCATGCCCCATAAAACATAAATGCACAGTGGGATGCCGGGTAAGACGTGCCAAAGCAGAATGGGTAATGAAGGAGAAGCGTGAGGTGTGTCTTATTGTTTGGAGCCGAGTCAATGCTCTCTATGTTCTTGCTGGCTCTCTTAACTCCCTCTCTTCCACAAGCTGCTCTTCCTTCCTTGTGCCACCAAGGACTATTGCATCCACCTCCTAAAAGCATCTATGCTGCGAACGTGTGAGGCGGGGCTCTGAAATGCCACTCCACTTTGTCTCCCACGTGGCTTCAGCCCACAGTGGTTATGAACCCAAGAGCTCCTGATCTGCTGTGACCTCCTCACTGCATAACACTGACTCCCTCCCAGGCAGGTTTCATGTTGGTGATCCGTTAGAAGACACTGGGCTCCAATTTTGTGTGCTAAAGCCACCAAATGCTGCATTTTACTAATTTTGTAGTGCGCACTTGCCTAATTTGTTAATGTTGTTGTTAATTTGATGAGCAGAAATAAATGTGCCTGTGGGGCCAGTGGGTGGAAGGATGCAACATGGGCAAGGCTGTTAAAGTCTGCCAGTGCCATGCTGGAAGCCATTTAGAATTAAATCTGTGCTTGCGCCCCCTCGGACCTGCTGAAACGCAAGAGCCCGTGGTATTCTCTCCACTTCACGTGTAGGCATAAACAAACACGTTCATTTCTTTGGATGTTGGCCACAAACATCACCCAACTGAAAATAAATCTCCAAATTACTAATGAAATGCCACTTTTTTTTGGAAGGACAAACAATTCAGATAGAGTACCATAATTTTGGTAATTTGTCATATCACAGGATTTAATTTTATCTTCATTACATTACTGATAATAATAATATATATTATGATCAATTTGCTGGTATTGTTAATAATTATTTTATTCTTGTTATATGAAAAGAAAGATTATGTGTCACATTAGAAAGCAAAAAATGTTTGTTTAGCTTCTGATACACATCAGTGAGTGCTATATATTTTGTCATGGCAACTCTGTACTTTTCTGACAAGTAGGTCTGTTTCCTCATCTGAATGTTTTTTTTTTGACACTGCCATTCTTGCATCCTCGCTGCCATGACGAAATCGCCACTGCAACATGTCGCCAGCTCACACTCGGCTTTTAAAGGGAATGAGAGGAGTTTGTTTGATTGGTTATGCCAGCATCACACGTGCTGATCATTCAATCGGTGTAACCCAACCTCTTTTTGTAATTATGCCTCTCTATGCCAGATTATCACCTCTGGTACAAGTCAAAAATAGCAAACAATTCTGCGCCACCCACCTGTACCTGCACTGCAGTATTAGACCTTACAGTATTTCTGTGCTTGTGCTGGGTCCACTAAATAGATTCTGTTTTGCTTTTCAGGAATGAATTTCTGAATAAAGGCAAGAGGCTGTGTGTTCATCAATCACATCATCTGTAATTTATTCTTTTATTAAGCACTGAGACTTTGTTTAAGTGCCATGCACAGACATCTTTAGACATTTGCAACCCTGTGAGTATTTCCTACATGTGCAACCCTGCAAGTGTTCAGACATTTGCAACCCTGTGAGTGTTTGGGCATTTGCAATGCTGCAAAGTGTTCGGGTTTGATATTTCCAAGTCTACCCTGCGAGGCAACCCTAGTCCATGCAAGCTTTGGCAAAACCAGCACTGAGGGCATTAATTTCAAAGCAAGACTTATTCATCTTCCCAGTACCGCTTTCCAGCGAGGCACTCATCAGTACTCACTTGGGATCTCAAAGGCTCCACAACTGCCACTGATCCAAGCGCAGCATCAACGGAGGACAGCTGCTACGTGCGCTCATGCTTGACACCTTCAATTGTTTCATGATCATGAACAATTGCAAAGGCCCCCTGCACTGGTTCTCATTAAAAGACCACAATATTGGTTCCTCCGTGTCTACGAGGTGAGCCATAATTCCAGAGCACCGCTGTGTGTTTTGAAGCCAGTGTCTCGTGATTAAATGGGATCACCGTGGCAAAAAGCATTTGTTCCTCTGCTCAAGGAGCACACTGGTCAGGAGGTGCAGATGGCCCAGAGAACGTCAGAGATGGAGACTTTTGGAGCGGGACGTCGAGGCTAAGGGTAATTTAAACAGGGATCTGGTCACGTGCACCGCTAGCAAACAGCATGTTCACAACAGAGGATAACTAGCTGAGCAAAAGCAAAGGGAGGAAAGAAGGGGGAGGGTAAGAGAGGCAGATAACAAGCGAGAGCCAATGGGGAGGGAGAGAGAGAGAGAGGTGGCCTAAATGATAGGAAGAGAGACTTACATGGAAAGAGGTAGAGAAAGAGATGAGCACAGGGAATGTAGCATACATTTGAAGCATCTATTGATCACAATGTCAGCAAATTGTGAGATTTGTCAATGTAACTGTGCAGATACACAATGAAGAACACAATCCCAAGAAGCATAACAACAACACAATGTCTGACTATCCAACTCAGTTCCAATGCTACAGTTGGTTTGGTAGCAGACCTTAGTGTGATTGTGGCTAATCTGTACTAGGACCAGCAGCCAATCACAGACTCCTCTCTGCATGCCACTTTGGTAATACTGCTCCATGTCAAGGTCTTGCCGCCCAGTTCTAATTTTTCGTTAATCCTCTGCAGGTAGTGCTCAAGCTACCACAGGGGCAGAACCATTCAGATACATCCAGCTGTACAGTTGGTCCTCCACTTGTGTGTTCAGCCTTGGTGACTGGACTGTGTATAACTGGCTGACACAACTAGCCTGGCTCCATTTTGTCATCTGGAATGGCTGTCCTGCATCTAAACCACGTACCCCCAGGCAGTTGCCAGGAAGTTCTGAGGGGCACGGACCAGATGGTGGGAGCAGTCTCAGGTGAGCAGCTACCTGCACAGACTGACACCGGACTCTGAAGAGGGGGGTCAAACGGGGAGGGGACATTTGTGGCGTACCGGCTCCAGGATGTCTGTCTGTGGGTTGCATCATGTCAGAGGACGGCAGAGCTGCCTATCAAACCTCCTCTCCCAGCATCAGGTTCCCTGAGCCTGGGGTCCCACCGGGGGAGATGAGGTGAGGTGAGATGATAGTTCTTCTCACGCAAGGCTGCAGTGCAGCATTGCACCTGTCTTGGCATGTGTGGCTGGGGGGGGGTTGGGGGGAGGGGTGGGGCTAGCAAAATGGAATCTAGGGCACAGAGTGGAAGAACGGATTCTGTTCAGCTTTTTTGTCTGAGAAGGAGAGAGAACGAAAGCGATATGGAAGCAATAAGCTTAAAAGGCATACTTTATCATAATTTAACATAGTTCCCCATGTTCTTTCAAAGACACAGCCTCATTCAGCTTTTTGTACAGCATGTCCCACCTTATTTTCTCTGTTGGGAAGTAAAGGTAATTTTCTGGGTGTTGATTTTGAGTGCTGAAAACCTCTGTTCTCATTGGCTGCATGAATGGACAGCAGGGTGGTCATTGTGCCGTGGTGGAGGCTTCTGCTTCAAATGATGATGCCTGCAGAGCATGCTGGGCGGATGCTGGCTCGTTCTGGCGTGTTCAGACATTTCATTTTTCACAGTTACCAACCTGGTAGATACAGTGACCAGTCATGTATATGTGGACTGCCAAGAAAAACACATTTTATTTACTGGCTGCCAGTAAGTAATAATATAAATTTAGTTGTTAAAATATCAGAGATGTTTAGCTTACCAGCTGACCCTGTTTAATCACATCCTTAAAAAAACACAAGTACATTTTACTATAAAAACTGTAAACAGTAAAGTTTCATTCCATTTCTGAAATGAATCGGCTTATAGTACAATGTTAAGCACGCATATCCACGACAAAGGTGCTACATTCAGTTTCCGAACAAATTCACCTAAAAATCCTAGCAAAGTCTCCTGTGTACAAAATATGAAGAGGCAGGTTAAAGTGAGTGATACGCAGACATCGCCTCTACGATCACAGAGTTGCCCACCAAAACACCTGATTCCTCTGATGACCTAAAAAATGACCTAATGTGTTGAATCAGGTGGGTTACAACAAAGACAACATTAAACAAGTGCAGGACATGCATGGTCCATGGAGAAGCTCTGTGGATACTGACGTCTAGCACCTGTCTGTCTACTCCTCTTGTGTGTCACATGGTGTTTGGGCCAGCGTGTGGTCAGACAGCTTCCTGCAGCCATCTCCATGGAGAGGCCTAAACAGGAGCCCAATGCCGCACTACCGTTTCCATGAGGACCCTGGGAATGGAGCCCTCGCTGTCAGCCCGCTCCACCTATTTCTTTGCCCCTGTGCTAAAGTGTTTCAGAAAATGAAATTAATGGAGCATTATATGAAATGACATAATTAACCCTTTCCAGGGCTTCCTCATAATGAGTCTGTAATGAACAGATGAAGTAATGAGATGCGCTTGGGTGTGTGTGTCGTACACTAAAATTTAGCAGTAATTAGGACTGAGAAGCCACTTGTAAATGGGCCAACAGTCATAAGGGGTCCTCGATCCAGTACAGATGTCTGTTAGTTGCCTACGTGTGTGTGTGTGTGTGTGTGTATGTATGTATGTGAGTGTACAACCATGATGTATCTGTGTACAACTGTGCATCTTCACGGGCGTGCGTGTGTGTGAGGGCACGAGATTCCAATTGGGTCAGATGGAGGTCTCCATGGCAACGGCACGCATGCAACGCAAGAAGTGCTGCTCGGCTGTGCGTATGCTAGCTGTGCCGCTCCCCTGCTGGTGGGTGAGCAGTAGTGGCGAAGCATGACCACTGCCAAAAGGGAAAGGACAGATTTACTGATGCCTCTTACCTGCCTGTCTGTCCTCAACCACGGAGCAGCACAGCAGTCGGGAGATGTCAGGGGCCAATGTGAGAGCTTCCTTGTGCCTGTTCATTAAGACAATGTAGAGTGGAGACATCAGCTTCTCATGGGGGCTTTTCCCCTCGAGCACAGGCTGTGGCAGCGTTAACGGAGAATGTGTTACGTGGACAGCAGGCGGAGACGTGGTGGTCTCGGACATGGCAGAGGCCTTCAGACGGCATGCTGCTACTCTACTGTCAGCCACTCTGCTCCTGCATCTCCACTTCATTCCACTGTTTCTCGGCACACTGTGCATTTTAACGAGGTCATGCTGACTCATTCCGCCACTTGTGCTCCCACCGTGTGTGTGCGTGTGCAAGTGTGTGTGTGTTATTCTATTTCGTTCACACAACACTGCTGCCACAAAGCTTGAGGCAGCCATCGCTTGCTAATGCATCAGACCCCTTTGCCATGGATGAAGGACACAAAATGAAGGCTACCATTACTTTGTCTTCTCAGGGTCTGTATGATTGTCACCCGCTGTCTCCTATTTCTCTAAAGCACTTCTCCACCAAAGCTTCTCCCTGGTTCCCCGGAGAAATGGGAGGCTTCAAAAACAGCAAAGACAGCCCAGGCCCGGTAAAAGCTCTGTGTGGGCATAGAGCGCCTGAACCCCCCTCATCTGGCCCTTAGAGCTGGGAGTGTTCTTTTTATGTCTCCCCTATGCGCACAATCATTATGTTGAGTGGGTGTCCTGCAAATGCCAGTTCCCTTTTCATCTGGAAAAATACAGGCCTTTCTGGGTGGGTCTGGCCATCTAGGCCATAATGCATGGCCATTTGTTTAAAATGTGTGGACATAGTTCGTTGGCAGCATCGGGGGGGCTTGAGGAGTGCTCAGCTGCCTATGGAATGTGTGTGTTAGTACGGAAAGGGGTCAAGTCACTGTGACCTGGTGAAAAGGTTTAGCGTGTGTGTGTGTCTGTGTGTGTTTGGAGTGGTGGGGTGGGACTTTACAGATTATTATATGCTGCTGTAGTAGCCTTAGTCATGGAGGGAGGAGGCTTGTCTGTACTCAGGATGACATGTACTCAGGATAAGAGGTCCCTGCAGGACAGACGGGGTTTCAGGGTACTGAGTTACCCCCAGTTATCCCTCTTTCTCTGTCTCTCTCCTCTTTTCCTTCTGCAATGCCCTGTTCTTTCTTCTCTCTTTTTTCCCTTCCCTGCCTCTCTCTTTGTCACTCTCTCTCTCTCTCTCTCTCTCTCTCCAGTTCTATTACAGGGTAGGACAGCGTCCCTGCCACTGTTGGGATCAGACTGTAACCTGCACATGCTCATGTAACCTCAGCCTAAATGCCGATGTGGAGAAGAGATGACATTTGCAGGGTGCTCTCCCTCCCTCTGAGGGAGATGCACAGGCAGAGAGAGAGAGAGAGACCAATGCAGCATCAGCTTCCCACACACGTCTTCACATAAGCAGCTATGTTCCTGTTCTTCCTTCCTCATCAAGATTCTGTCAAAAACAGCCAAATGCAGCAGTTTGGGTTGTTATGCTATTTTATTCAGTAAGCGAAGTTATGCTGTTATGTATTGTTATTGCATTAAGCAGTTAGCAACACACATCATCTTTCATGCGTTTCCTGAGATGTGTGAAAGGGGTGATGTGAAAATCAGAAATGACACAATCCAAGGGGCCTGTTCTTTGTTCCTTAGCAACCTTGGTGAAACCTGTTCTCAGGGAGTCATGTTAATAGCGGTGTTAGGCGTTAATAATAGTGGAAGGGGTGCTGGTATGTCTGGACATGATACTGTTGTTACAGAATGCAGAGGGAGGAGGACACACATCAACAAAGAGAACCAAGACTTTGGCAGTTGTCATGGACACCATCTACATTACTTTCATAATCACTGGTATGTGTGGTCAATACACTGGTGTGAGGATAAGAACTGGTTACAAACCACATCTGAATTAGTGACCTAACCAGCAGTATTTCATCATACATTTTTTTGTTTTATTGTAAATACACTACTGTAGATTAATTAATTATTTTTTGTTTTTGTTTTATTGTAAGTACACCACTGTAGATTAATAGAATTAATTAATATGAACTGTTTTCGCCAGCACGACTGGAAGGTGAAGGCTTGCAGGTTCTTTCTCTGATACACGTGTAACTAGTCCTTACACGCGGTCACCACGGTGATGCCGCTGGATGATTCAGCACATCGGTGCACTGGATAGGAGAGTTAGGAGAGTAGAGTTAGGAGAGTTAGGAGAGTAGAGTTAGGAGAGTTAGGAGAGTAGTTTATGTGGCTTCCGCACATTTGTTAGAATAGCTTTTAAAAAAAGCAAAAGACTGAGAATTTTAGCTGACAGTAAATGTTCTATTTAAATGGTACATTTTTGTATCTGTCATGAAGTAGCCCCTGACCCCTCCCTTGGGCGTGTGTAGGTGTGGTCTGCATCTGTTTATCGTCCATATATGTATTTCCATTGGGTTTGGTTCAATGTGTGTGTGTTCATCCATCTCACCTGTGTCTCATCTCGTCAACATCATGACGGACACTTGTGCTTGTTTATTTAAAGTATATATATGTCTGTCGATGTCGCCAGACGATGCTCGTCTACATTGAGTCCAGCTCTGTGTGTCTGAGTACTGTTCTATGTTCTAAAGCGAAAACTGTGCAGTCAAACTAACTAATAAAGCTATTTGTGAATGTATGCTCTTGAACTTGAACTTGAAGTTGTTTGCACTGTGAAATGTGAACATTTGAATATTTTGTTGTTAGTTAAAGGGAAAAAAATGCACAAATTGAACGCTTGCATTTAAAGCTACTAAAATGCTAATTTATAAATATTATTGTAATGGTTAGGCACTCTCCTATAGGCTCTCTTGGTCTGCTGAGTGCATGTGTTTTGTGTTTGTTCTGTGTCTGTTGTTGTTGGTTAGGGTTAGGGTTAGGGTTGCCACTCCCCTTGTTGACTTCCCCTATGTTAGCCTAGCCTGTTGCACCTATCTCGTGTTTTTCCATCGTTAATGTGAGTATTTAAACCTTTGTGTTTTGTCCTCCATTGTCAGTCTTTGATATTTGTTACGATATGCAGTAATAAATGAGATTTTCTAACTTAAATATAATTCTGGAGAGGTGCTTCTACTACAGGATCTGTAGTTTTTTGTCGATCCCAGGAGCTGGCTGTTTCAGCTTAAAGTGCAAAGAGAGAACTATTTCCACATTTTATCTGATCTGCTCTGACAACGTTGTTTGGTTATGACTTCACATCTCAAATGAGCAACCACAACCATTATCACCATATTGCTCTTTTCCTCCATTCATAAGGATTATTGGCATTACGTTGCAGGTCTAAATACAACCCAAATGCATTTGAAACATTTAAACCCAATGGTTCAAATCACTTTAGGGCAGTCATGGTCTTGTGGTTAGGGAACCGGTCTTGTGACCGGAG
The DNA here is from genome assembly GCA_020368025.1 of Brachyhypopomus occidentalis. Classification (NCBI taxonomy): domain Eukaryota; kingdom Metazoa; phylum Chordata; class Actinopteri; order Gymnotiformes; family Hypopomidae; genus Brachyhypopomus; species Brachyhypopomus occidentalis. The sequence continues at coordinate 7,023,600 of JAGXOD010000020.1, forward strand.
GGTCGTGGGTTCGATTCCCAGGCCTGAGGCCATGACTGAGGTGCCCTTGAGCAAGGCACCTAACCCCAACTGCTCCCTGGGTGCCGGGCTAGGGCTGCCCACTGCTCTGGGCATGTGTGCACCACAGCCCCCTAGTGATCACTAGTGTGTGTGTGTGTTCTGACTGCACAGATGGGTAAAATGCGGAGGACAAATTTCGATTGGGGTGAAAATCACAATTGACAATGTGGCTGACTTAACTTAACTAACTTTAGGAGGTGGCCTGAAATGCATTTCAACCAGATTTAGACAGATCTCTCTGTAGCCAGACAGTGCCATTCTTGTCCTAACATCTTCCGTTGAGGAAAGACAGCACAACCCCTCTAAAAGCTCCACCTGGAGGCTAGAACCAGAGATACAATCCCCCTCCTCTTGTCCTTAGGCTCAGAGTAGATTTATGTCTCCCTTTCCATATGGAAAACTGCAGGCCTTTCAAGGTGGGTCTGGCCATTGGGGACATGACAGACGACATTGGCATTTGCCTTTACTGTGTGGCAGAATGAGGGAACAAAGTGCACTCCTGCCTGTTGAGAGGAGCCTGGTCACTCCGACATGGTGGAAAGCATGCGTGTGTGTCTCCTTGCCTGACATTGTGGTAATAGGTTTTTCTCATATGAATGTGAGATCTGCATACTGCAGTCAGAGCAGTTCAGTATGGCATGTCAGAGCACAAAGGAGGGAACTGTGTGTTTGTGGAGTTGTGGCATTCCCGAGTAACGGATTGAGCTTTATTGCAACAGTGGATAGTGTGCATCTGATTGATTTGAGGTAAGTCACATCATATAATATTCTGTGCCATTTCATCAAAGGTATGTAGTGCTGTATGCCCTGAAGGTGTGTGACGTGACAGAAACAGAATAAGACACAGAGAAGACTAAAAACAGTGACATTTGGAGCACTATATCTTTTGAGCTTTGTGAACATTTTAACCCATTTAATGTCTATGTTTTTCCATCTGTGTGAGTTCATGAATTTTGCTCCTTGAACATCCACTAAACACAAACAGTATGCCTTTTAAAATTGTTTTGAAAAGTTGGTGAAAATCTACATTTTATTTTTGGTTACAGCTGTGACCAACGGGAAACTTCTCAACTGTCTTCTCTTCTTCTTCTCTTTTCAATTAGGCCCAATTACAAGTCTAAGTATACAAGTCATGAATCATACACCAAGACACATCAAACAAGAAATAAAATGAATGTCATTTTGTATTATGTAATGGTCACTGAGTAGCCAGACAGTGCCATTCTTGTCCTAACATTAATTTAATTTACATCCCATTTGAATGCATAAACAGCAGTGTAATCCATGCAAATCCTTATTTGCAGTGAGTTATTCCCAATTGTGACCATAAAAATGTTTACATCTTCTGTGAGCATGACATAAACGTGACAATGTAATTTCTCACAAATACCAACAGCAGACCATATAAAGATTATATGTACCAAATTTGGTAGTTGAATCTGTATAATAACATATTTTACTCATTTCTTTTTAATGAGTCCTACTGAAAAAATCTTAATTTTCAGATGCATGCTTGAAATAAATACATTTCCTCATGTAACTTATAACATCTATATAAAAATGCTCATATGAAATCAAGGCCACCTTTGAACTAATTTATACTTTGCCTGTCAGTAAAAAACTCTTTTAAAGCTTCTCAAAATCAAAAGATAATTTTGTTCCCTGTTGTTACCGGTATGATTAAATGGGTAAAAGCAATCAGACAACCATTTTGCATTCTCCCTATTATACAACACCTGGTTTGACTCATGAAGGACTAGATACTAGTCTGATGAGTTAAAACAGCTTTATTAGAGCAGAAAAATATAAAGACTGGCAATGGTTATGGCACCCAAGCTTGAGGCTTGGGACCTGGGGTGGTTGCTGTTTGGCAGATCTAACCAACAGCCTCATTGGTATCAATCACTTCACGCTAGCCACACACCTTATCACTGAATGCCAGGTACTGATATGTGAAGCCATGAAGACATGAGCAGGTTGTCCTGGGATTGTGAAATACACAAGACACACACAGGACTTTGGGAAAGAGATACACATAAAACAGGAACAAGCAAACAGAAAACTCTGTCTGAGGTGTTTGATAACCTTCGCAGGCATTTGGCTTAAGGCACACACTAAAGATGTGCATGGTGTGATTGGAATTTGTGTGTGTGTGTGTGTGTGTGTCTATTATTGTGCCGTTGCTATTAAATGGGGCTTCAGACAATGGCTGCTATCAGCTTCGACCGACTAATTAGGACACGTGCTTTTACTGCCATTTCAAGACATCTCGAGGCCAGTCATCTCAAGGGAACAGAGACTAATGCCCACATTATATTGGTTGTCTGTGAAAGCACAATGGGTGTCTGCTAATGTTGACATGCCTCTTAATGAGTGATTCTTAGGGGTTTTTACTGATTTTTCCTTTACCATGTGTAATGCACTAACTACAAAGCCTTTCATGAACTGAGTCAGAATAATGTGCAATGAATGAGGTCCTTTTATGACTATGCTTTGAGCAAACTTACATAAGACATTAAACATTAATGTTTATATAAATAAAAAATGCATGAGTAATACAATACACACGATTATAAATTCTAAATTGAGATTTTAAAAGTATGTTTTTTTATCATTAAAACTTCCTGCCAGCCTGAACTACATGGTATATCTTAATAAACTCCAAAACCTGTGAATGATGAAGCAACACTGGGACTGATACATGGCTGCAAGTGAACTGAGAGACTAGACATCCCACAGCAGAAAACTGTGAACAAGGGTGGAATTGGGTGGGTAACGGTGTCATGAGCGGCCGCACCGCAGCAGAGCTTAGTGTGATCCACTAAGTTAACCATCCCATAAACCGTTTACCCTCCAGCTGCTGTGTAAGAGCCAGGCCAGGCACTTGTACACTAACCAGCCAATTCCTTAAACACCACTTTTAGCTGAAAGCTTTGGGATTATTAACCAGCAGGAGGCATGAAAGGCACTGGGTCACACTGTAACTACCAAGTGCTCATTAATAAAGACTCAATAAAACACTTTAGACAAAAGAAAAATGGCATGCAAAGCCACAAGATGAATGTTTATATGGCTTCATGCTACATACATCAGTTCAAATCAGTGTGTGACAAATCTTGACTCATGATGTGAATACTTAAAACAAGACTGAAAGGCATAATATATAAGGATCATTAATTCTTTAAGGAATTCATCTTGTCTGGTTGTCAAGCTCTTCCTGTGTTGCGAGGTGTGTTACAGCAGTCACAGCTCCTTGCGCTCTTTGACAGATCCCTGTGAAAAGTGTCACCCAAACTTATTTAGTGTTTGTAAATGTTTTCTATGCTGTCATTTCTCCACTGAGAAGAAAAAAAGTTTTCTGGATGTTGATTTTATATATGAATGAGCATTTCTTTTATTGGCCACACCAGTTGATGGGGTGGTCTCCGTGCAGTGATGAACTGCAGTATTTGCAGAAGTTGACAGCAACGATAGTCATGGCTAAGGATGATACCAACAAAACATTCCTGTTTGAACCAATGGAGGATGGGTTCCCTTTTGAGTCTTGGTTCTCCCAAGGTTTCTTCCTAATCCCTGCCTAGGAAGTTTCCTTTGCCACTGTTGTCTTCTTCATTAGGGATCTGGACCCATGCGCTTGTACAGCTGCTTTGTGACAACATGTGTTGTAAAAAGTGCTGTATAAATAAATTTGACTTTGACATTTGACTTTGAACCCAAGTCAAATCCAGAAAGCCACACAACAGCTTCAGACAGCAGGATATTCTTCAATATAAATGCACAAGTCTGACATGATGTTTTGTGTTTAAGGTGAAACTACATGTCACAAGTCACAGTTTCAAAAGTATGATTTGAAGTCTATGTGAGTGGAAATGTTTAATCATGTACTGTAGGATGAGACATTTTCAGCAAGTTTAGTCAGCCTCTAAATTGCATGTTTTTTGTCTACAATGACAGACACTTCATATTTTCAAGTTTGTTACCTGGGAGACTGAATGTGCTGTATATGTGGACTGACAAGGAAAATGCATTTTGTTTACATTAAAGCAAATAAACCACAAAAACATATTAATGTAGTCTTCAGGACTGGAACTGAGAACCATTGATACAATGAACATTAGATCACACCGTGTCACAAATGGCTCCTCCCCCAGCTGTCAGTCACATCTTTGTTTTCTTCATTCCGTGTGCTTTGTTGTTTTTATTCTAGATTTAGTTCTCCACCCCTCAATATTATCATCACCTGTTCCTGGTGTGTCACCTGTATTAGCCTGTATATACCCTTTGTTTCTACTTTGTCTTTGCTGGTCATTGTTCCATTGATGCAAGTAGCTTCGTTTGCTGTACTTAGCCTGTTTCCTATTGTTAATATCTGCTTGTCCATTCATTTTAGTCCTGTTTGCTGTTTGGTATTGTCTTCGTATCATTTTCTAGTTTGTGTTTTATTAACTTGTGTTTTAATTGTTTTTTGTCATTGTGTCTTCTGAATATCTTCATGTTGGCAAACTGACCCTGGACCGTCTAAACGATTACGATAATAGATTTGGCCATAGAAAATGTCGCTCTTCTCAGCGAATGCGTCTGCTTCTCTATCGCTCCGCATCACTCACCACCTGATTACACTTTTAGAGTAGAATCTACATATTTCTAAGTGGTATCTAGGATTAGGGTTAGGGTTAGATAATATCTATACAGAATAAACATCTTATTTTCTGTCATGTGTTTGCTGACTGGAGACCTCTGGGAAGAAATTATGCTTTGTGTAACTACACTTGTACCAGTGACATATGGAAAACAAAACCTGAACTTCTTCAACCAATCAATGCAAGGAGAGAAGAGAACCTGAAAACATGCCCTGATGAGGCAGCAAGGGCAGATAGCCTGCCTGGGTTTAATTATATCCAACACACGCTCCAAATTACGCTCCCATGTTCAATATACAGAAGGCCATATGTGAGAGCTGCATCAACTGTGCATCTGGCTGTTTGGCAGGAAGACAGGAAGGCTGACAACTGGCTTCCCCGGCAGTGGCTGAACCACACACAGCATGCAAGCATTCACAGTGCTTAAGTTTACTTCATTTCTCAGAGGCTGCATTCTTCTCTTAAAGGGAAGAAGGTTGGGACGTGGTCAAGTCAAGTTTATTTATATAGCACGTTATGTTGTTACAAAGCAGCTATACAAACGCATGGGACTTAGGAAGAAATCTTGGAAGGACCAAGACTCTATTCGAAATAGCCTACTACATACGGCATACTGCATACTGCACTCAGTATATACTGGATACTGCATACTGGTCTTTGTAGTAGTATGCAGTACAGTTTCCAGTATGTGACAAAAGCAAAGCATACTACGGGGTCACGTGAACGTAGCGTTGCATGATGGGATGCAGTACTCCACGAAGATAGCTCTGTTCGCGTACTGGAATATTTTGCGGAAGTAGTATGTCATCTGGGGATGTTTTGTGTGCTGGAAAAATTCTTTTTATTTGCATACTGCATAAGACTGCTAGAGCTGGCATGCACCCTAGAGCAGGGCGCCCTAAAGCATGTGCCAGAGCAGGGCGCCCAGTCACATGACAACCCTGCTGAAGCAGGGCACCCAGTCACATGACAACCCTGCTGGAGCAAGTCACCCAGTCACATGACAACCCAGCTGGTGCAAAGCGCCCAGTCACATGACAACCCAGCTGGTGCAAGGCGCCCAGTCACATGACAACCCAGCTGGAGCAGGGCGCCCAGTCACATGACAACCCTGCTGGAGCAGGGCGCCCAGTCACATGACAACCCTGCTGGATCAAGGCGCCCAGTCACATGACAACCCTGTTGGAGCAAGGCGTCCAGTCACATGACAACCCTGTTGGAACAAAGCGTCCAGCTGCTATGCAGCATGCCTCACCGTCAGTGCTAATGAGAAAAAGATGTCTGCTATGTCGAACTTGGAAGAAGACTCTATCTTGACCCTCAGAAAGGGCTGTGTAAGAATGAGTGTGCATCCAGAGAAAGGGATAGGAAGTAGCCGAAGCAGAACTTTTTGCGACTGAATAAATCTCCTCCATATGATGACATTTAAGCTCCTCAATATGCTGTTTTGACTGAAGACTTTTGTTATCATCCTCTCATCATTTCTATTGATTTTCCAGAGTGGCTGGAGAAGCCGGGCATCTAATTTCATGGGAAACCAAGCAAAAAAAGATAAAAAAGCTTTTTTGGAAGCCTCTATCTCTAGGTTGGCTTAATTGGTTTATTTCTTCCAGAGTGAAAGGCAGAACGTGGAATTGGTGCAAAAAATGCCAATGCCTCGACTTAATCTCCAAATATACCATCCAACATGCATATTAAAGAGAGGAAAGGGATCTGGATGACAGTCATCACATCAAATGCTTGCATTATGAATGAACACACACACAAACACACACAACCTTGCTTTACCATCATTGCAGGGACACTGGGCTCTCAGAAAGAGACTAACACAGTACACACATGCATACACACACTCACACACTGTGGCTCTTTTAACACTCACCAACACAGCGACTATTTATGTCTGCCTTTTATGTGATTGGGAAGATTTCACACTAGCTGAATTTCACTTCACTTTAGCAACATTCAGCCTTGTAATGCACGCAGAAGAGTGTGGGGATGACTCACCGCTGCCTCATCTGGACTTGGCTGAAGAAAACCTGCCCCAGATATTTCGAGAACAAATTAAGATGCTTTTAATTTGATTTCTCTAATGCAATCTAGAGCTTCAGCTCTGCTGTGGTACATAAAATGGTGAGGTTGAGCTGGACAGAGGTCATGTAGTGAGCTACATGTTACATCTGCTCCTGTCCATGTCTCCTATCCTTCCTCTCTCCTCCTCTATGTCTCTTCCTCTCTAACTTTATATAAGCATCAGCAGACTTATTGTAAAGTAGAGACTGATGAGAAAGGTGATGTGAAATGTTATTGTTGTAATGCAAGTTGACTTGTGTAAGAAGTAAGATTATACTACAAATCCAGTTGCCTTGAATTCTTACTATTAGACAGTTTGACCTGACTAACCTCCATGATCATGCACATAGTTAAGCAATCATATAACTTTTATAAAAAACACAAAAACAAACAAAAATGTAATAGAAGTGTAGTGACCCTACAGTAGAACAGTAGTACAGTAGTGTTTGATATGGGGATGGCTGGCTGTTGGATGAATGAATCCTGCCTCCATCTGGTGATGGACAGTAACCTGCATGATGGACAGCTCCAGAGATCAATGCCAGCATCTAACTTCAAAGGCCCCTGAGGCTACTTGTCATTTACTGGGAGCAAGCTAGCATGGTGTGGTCTCAGCACACAATGCAGATAAAACAGCCCTTCATGAGTCGTGCTGGGTTGGCTGGGAGAACGTGAGGCCCAGAGCTCCTGTAGGACGCCATGTCTGCAGTGAAGACTGAAATAGCCCTATCCTGATTAGGCACAAACAGAACTGTGAGGTTCTGCTGAATTTCTTCTCTTCTCCCCCTGTAGTGCATGTCAACATACAGAAGAAGTTTTGCCAATAACATGTTGACACCTTGCTTATATATATATATATATATATATATATATATATATATATATATATATATATATATATATATATATATACTCACACACAAAACACACACACACACACTGTGCACACAGATGTAGGAAAAATGCTGCAAAGTAAGAATGCTTTCATAAATAGAAGTGTTAATAGTTCATTACTGTCAATTATGCATAGTGAAGGAAATCTAAATCACCAGCATTTGCTTTCAGAACAGCACCGGTTCTTCCAGGTAGACTTACACAAAGTCAGGAATTATGTAGGATTATAGTCAGGTGTATGATTAACTATACCAAACAGGTGATAATGATCATCATTTTCATATGTAAGTGAAACACTGTCATTAACTGAAACAGCAGTGTAAGAGGCTTAAAACTCGTGGAGGCACAGCCAAACTCTGCTACAAAGGTGAGGCTGTGGAAGTTTGTGACACAGGTCATTCACCAAGACTGTTTGATTGCTGTGCTGGGTCCGCAGAGTCACTAGATGCATTGGTAGATGCATTAGTAGATGGATTGGTAGATGGATTGGTTGGCAGCAGATGAAAGACACATCATGCTTACTGCCCTTGTCCATGTCCAGCAGTGCCATTTGCTCAGAACTGGTAGAATCCAGTTGGACCCAAGTACATCAACAAGTCTTAATGTTAGAATTGCAGCCAAAAATCCATACCTTCGACATGGAAGCAAAGCCAAGCGACTTGAAAACACATAATAATAATAATAATAATAATAATAATAATAGGTTTTTGTTTATAACCTTTCAAGACATACAAGGACACTTTACAACCAAGATCAAGTAAGAACAACCATAAAATACTTACTCAACTATACAGTTGAAAAAGTAGTCCTAAATAAATATGTTTTTAAAAGCATCTTAAAAGTAGATATAGATGTGCAAGTACGGAGGTACAATGGGATGGTGTTCCACAACTTTGGACCAACAACACTAATTGCTCTTTTGCCATACATAACCATACAGGATGAACAGACAGTAAATGTGCATCAGCAGATCGCAGGAAACGAGTAGGGCAGTATGTGGACAACAAGGCAGAAATATGTGGAGGAGCCTGGCCATGCAGAGATTTGAGAACCAGGAGCAGTATTTTAAACTGTATGCGATACTGCACTAGCAACCAATGCAAGTCTCTAAGAGTTGGCGTAATATGTTCACATGGCCTGGGTCGCGGAAGAACTCTGGCTGCCAAGTTCTATACATACTGCAGCCTACTAAGACTGCTGGCTGGGAGTCCAATTAAAAGAGAATTGCAATATTTTTAGGTGGAAAAATGCTGTCTTAGTTATATTATTAATATGGGTGTCCTAAGAAAGGGTAGAGGCTAGAATAACACCAACATTGCATACCTGAGCCACAGAGCATGTAATAAAACCCAGAATAGATAATGTTGGTTTGTCAATCTTTTTAAACGTAGAATGACAAGCAATTAAAATAGCCTCAAATTTGCTACTATTCAATTTGAGAAAATGATTTGTCAGCCACCTTTTTATATAAATTAAGCAGTGGACCAGAACATCAGGAGGAAGCATATCAGAAGACTTGGTACTAATATAAATTTGGGTATCATTCGCACAACAGTGAAACTGAAGACTGTGGCATCGGATAATATCACTGATCAGGAGACTATAAATGATAAAAAGAATGGGCCCAAGAACAGATACTTGGGGGACACCGTAAAGGAGAGATACAGTGCATCGTGCAAGGGAGAGATACAGTAAATCATTCATAACCCTGAGCAGGGCTGTTTCAGTACTGTGATTCGTTCTAAACCAGATTGAAATTGCTCAAAAAGATCATTTGAAAATGCCAGCAGGTGATCTGAAATGATGAGTCAAAATGTAAAATATTTTTGCTATAACTGAAGGTACGTTGTTTGCTGAAGAGCTGGAGAGTGGTACGGTAATGAGTGTCTGCATGCAAAAGTGCAAAAGAAACATGGTGGAGGAATCTGGCATGTTTGGGGCTACATTTCAAAAAATGGGAGTTGGGGATTTGGTCAGGATTAATGTTGTCCTCAATGCTGAGAAATACAGGCAGATACATATCCATCATGTAATATCAAATCTGATTGGCTACAAATTTATTCTATACTAGAACAACAACTCCAAACATACAGCCAATATCATTAAGAACTTCAGCATTAAGAAGAACAAGACATCCTGGATGTTCTTCTGGATGTGAGATGACCCCCACAGAGCCCTCATCTCATCACTGAATCTGTCCAGGATCACATGAAGAGAATGATTTGATTTCTCCAGCATGTTTGGAACAACAATGAGTTCAGGGAAACTTTTCCTTGAAATAATCTCCCTCATGCACTTCATACAACTTCTTTCATTGGGCTGCTAGAGAAGCATTCCATAATTTCTATGGTTTGTTCCATTTGCCCACTTACCATCAAATATACTGCAGTGAACTGTAAAATAAATATAAAAAACAGTACAGGTAGTAAAACTCATAGTACAGCACACAAGGTTTCCAGAGAAACAGGACGTTCCACATTCAGTGATGCAAGCAAAGTGCTTCTTGAAGTTCTAGAAGGTGAACTCAGTTTATGTTCAATTGTAATATTCATATTAATATTGCCTCAGGTTCTCCTTCTTAGCTGACAGGTGTGGAAGCCAGTGTCTCCATCTACTTTAATAGCCCATCTGCCTAAAGGTTCAGTATGTTGGAGATACTGAGAATCTATTCTCCCACCACAGTTGTAAAGAGTTGTACATTTTATTACTGTAGTTAGAAAGTTACTGTAGCCTTTCTGTTGGTTCAAACTAGTCTGGTCATTTTCCTCTGACCCCTCTCATCAACAAGGTCTTTATGCCTAAAGAATTGATGCTCACTGGATGTTTTTGATCCATTCTGTGTGAATTCTAGAAACTGTGACACATGAAAGCCCCAGTAAATCATCAATGTCTGAAATACTCAAACCAGCCCATCTGGCACCAACATCCATGTCAAGGTCAAAGTCCCTCAAAATAACACTTTTTCACTCTCTTGATGTCTGATGTGAAAATTTACTGAGGTTCATGACCCATGTCTTGAATGCATTGCATTGCTGTTGCATGAGTGGCTGTTTGGATAATTGTATAAATAAACTGGTATACAAGTGTTCCTAATAAATTGGCTGACAAGAGGGTGCATATATGCACACAGTAGTGTGCATATATACATATTTCTAGTTTGAGTGTGTGTGTTTGTGTGTAATATTATAAGTCAAGTTACTGTGGTACTGCCAAAGACGTACAGAACACAAGTGTCCCCTAGAATGCCAAATTAATAGGGTTGCCAACATTTCAGTTGTGCAAATGAGGCTTAAAAAAGAATCAGCATCTAATAAATCCACATATTTACCATCTGCAAGTTTAGAAGACAGGAAAAGTGGCTTTTATGTAGTCACTACTAATTTACAAAAATATGTTTACATTTTAATTGAAATAGATATCCAAAGGTGAAAATACAATAGAATATCAGGTCCTGTATAGATTTGTAAAACTGAACAACAAGAATAAAAATACTAAATGACATGTTCTCTTATTAGAGTTGATTACACTTAAGTTATAGGTCAAAGCCTGATCTATGATCTATGAAGACTTGATGTCTGCTGTGCACATCTTTTATTTTGCATAGAGATTTGGCCCCACCACAAATTTTCTATTATAAATCACTGTCCTCCCAACTGTGGATTCATGATTGTTGCCCTCTGGTGAGTGTGATACCTGTATGTGGTCAGTATTGATTTGTCAGTGGTGTCAAACTCAGTTCTTCATCAAGAGAAGACAGGGAATTCTGACCATGGGGTAGAAGGTTGAGTTATTGAGTGGAGCTCAGTGTGGAGTTTGGGCAAAGCTGGTAGACTGAGGCGTTTCATTTGGAGAAATCTCTCCCTTGGACTTCTTCTCTGCCTCACTATTTATGTATTCGTCTATTCATCTATTAACTTTCAGACAGGATTTTGTAGGCTGCAATTGTGTTATTTATATAATGTGTATTGTCTATAATATCTAAACAATTGAAATGTTTAGCTAATGGACTTGCATTAAGCTAACAAAAATCCTGTTACTCGGGTGAACTCAGATGAAGCTCAGCTCTTCAAATAGCATGATATAATGTAACTGTACTTATTAACCAGAGTCAAGAACCAGGTATAGTTTTATATATTGCTGACACCAATTCAAGTATCTACTTTACTAGGTTATACGGTTAATTAGGATAGCTGAACAGTATACCTCTGAGAGAGTAGGCTGTTTCAACATTAAGAAACTTTATAAAATTTTTAACAATGGGTTATGCAATAGAACTTATTCTTTCCAGGATATGTGTTCATTATAATTTGGAGTGAGATATATTTCTATCTAAGTTTTACACACATTCTATCACTGTCCACACCTATCTCCATCATTGGTTGTAGGTAAGTGGGGGATAAGTAGTAAGTACAGTAACAAAATCCCCTAAATACTCTTGCAACAAAACACTCGTCTTTTTTGACAGTGTTAACGTGACAAATTGGTGGTTAAAAGGTGTGTATTTTTTGTTTGTTTTAAATTGTTTAGTTATTTGTGATGCCACTTGTCTACTTTACATGGTATCTATGTGTTGGTGTGTTCTGAAGGTTCCTGGTGTACTTTATTGAAATATCATCTTACCAAGAGCTGTTTTTTAAAGCATGGTCAAGCCCTAATTTATGGCAGGTAAAAGCAGGGCTCAGTGTGTTAGAAATGAGCCTTCCATCCCATACATTGTTCCTGTACTGTTTAAGTAAAATGTAAGCTGCCTGCATTCCTGGTGGAACTATGAGAGTGCAGGCCACGACCTGCATTTTGGCACCAGGGATCCTGTTGTTTTTTTAACTCTCCTAACTGGCCACTAGGTCCATCTCAGCCAAGATAGCTCCTAGGGATATATCACCTCTTCAAGACCAGCTAGGAATTAAGGTGAGGTTTTTTGCTTCAGGAATAAAGGTCATTCTTTTGGTGGGAAATGATGGGGATTTAGGTTTTTGTAGGATTTAGGCTAGTGATCTTTCATGAGTGTGAAGGTGTTCCCCTCACCTGTGTTGCTCTCCATATGGTACATCCACGATGTGGTTATTTGTGTTTTTGTTCCTTTCCATCTGCTTTGTTTTTGTCTTCCCTGTCTCCATCCCCTGCTCATGTCCCTTCCGATGTCTAGTGTTTGACGTTGGAGCTCACCCAAGTGGGATATTTACGCCCTAGAGCTCAACGGAGAGGTTGGCCTTGCCTCTGAACCAAGCTATGAGGCCTGTACCAGTGATCTGTAGCCAGAAGCTAAGCCTCCTGTAGTCCCTGCCTGAAAGGTCGAAGTCTTGGTGGCTGTTTTTATTTATAGATTATTTATAGGGTTAGATGCCTCTGGGTCTGTCCCTCATGTAGCCAACTGGTACTCACCTGATTCTTACCTAGGCAGGATGACTGGCCTGGATTACATCTATCTGGCTTTGTTCTTCTTTTTCTAACTCTCAGCATTGCAGACATTGCCAGCCTTTCAGTTGGTTCTGCCTCCACTGTGCCCAGCCAACTTGTAGGTGCTTCTTCTGATGCAATCTGTCTTTCTGATGGCGCTACCTTGCTTTCTTGTTGGTGGCACCTCCATTGTGTCCTGTTCTATGGATGGTACTGTCTCTGCTATGCACAATTCCCCAGATGGCACTGCCACAGCTGGACCATGCAGACTGGTCGGACATGCCAGCCGCTTGCTTCTGGATCCGCTTGTTGACTCTGTACTTCCGGACCTGCCAGCTGCCATATGTCTCCCTACCCTGGCTCTTGGGACTCCTACCTGTCATGCTCCCTAGTTCATGGTCAGACATGTTCACTTGTCTGGCCACCCACTCAACTCTCCTGTCACATGACCCTACCTGCTTCCTGTGTGGCTCTGTGATGATGTCCACCTCATTTGCGTCATTCTCTATGTGGCCCTGTCTATCACATGTAACTTTTCTGCAAAATTGAGGCAAGTGGCAGGTACTTGTACTTTTCCATATACTACATTTTGTACCTCCTTGATCTCCTTGACTGATCACCAAGCAGGCTCATTCTAAAATCATATATATATGTATTTAAGTATATACATATAGCATGGCAACATGGACTAAACACAGTGTAATAGAACATGTTTATCAGCTTGGCCGGGAAGTTTTTTTCCCTCTGCCTAGAGAGTTTTCTTTGCCACTATTCCCCTGGCTTGATAATTAGCGACCTGGATGCACCCTGCTTTGTGACAACAGCTGTTGTAAAATGCACTATATTTTTACTTCTCTTCACATGGACAGCCACACACCTACTCCTAAATCTAAAATGGACCAATCCAATATATAATATTGTTCAGGTATATTCAGTTTAGTTTAGAGGCAGGTGTTGAGTAACCCCTCAACGTTAGAAACTCTTCTGGCTAATATTCTCATGTGTGTTTCAGTAAATCACAGAGTTTTATCCTATGACAACTGTGTGTGGACAGCTGCACCATGTTCAACTGTGCATGCAGCTCACAGACATTTTCAACATGGCTTTCAATGCCAGGTTCACACTTCCTTCAACCAACTTTCATGAAAATGATGGAGAAAATGTATGACGACATTAAAGGCAAGATGGATAACTCCTTACTTACAGCACTGTCATTTGGGCATTGGGACAAACGTTTCTACAGAGGCATATCTGTGATGTCATTCTCTTGGAGAGTCCCACAGCCTAACAACAATGGCACTTTTTATAGGGCAGCTTGAGGGTGTTACTAGCAAACTGACATTCCACCAGAGAATATCAAAGCCATTGTCCATGACAGTGGAGCTAATATCATAGCAGAAGTAAAGATTTTGGCATGAAAGCAAGAATGGGCATAAGTGCAATATACAGTTCAAACCTTGATCTAACCCTAACCATAAACCTTGATCTAACCCTAACCCTAGCCCTTGATCTTGATTGCTCTAAAGAACCACCAAACTCAGCTCCCCAAAATGCCTTGTCAATCTTAGCTCCTGCAAAATGCCTTGTCAATCATTTTAAAAATACTGAGCTGAAATGTGCCAAGCTTAAGGATATATAGCAGAACAAACAGCAATGACTGGGAGGGGAAACAATATTTTCATCTCAAGCCATCATTCTCTGCTCTTTCACAGTTGTACGAAGATTATAGAAATCCACACAGAGGTCAGCTTTGAGACTGCACCGCAAGTCACAGTAGACTCATGTGGCAAACCAGATCACACCAACATAGCAAGAACTGTCTGCGCTTCAACCTGAATCTCCAGACACAATCCTAATTGCTGCTTAAGAACTTAAGTTCTTGCCTGCATTCAAGGTGCAAATCACAGAGCAAACCACTGCTAAAACAGAAGTAAGGCAGCCTAATGTAAGTGAAAATAGAGCGTATACAGCACAGTACAATTCAACCCAGCAGTGCATGCCAAGGTTGCAACATCTTTCCTCAACAACAAACTGTGGTTATCATCAGATACCTGCATCAGCGAAGATGAGGATGAGGAGCAGCAGTTAACCTCAACTGTGCAGAAGGAGGTGTTGATATATTTCAAAGAATCCCCTTGTCCAAGAAGGAGAATTCGCTATCATGTTGGAAAACAAATGCAGTGAGCTATCCAACACTGGCCTTGCTATATATTCAACATCCATGCCATAGAAGTACAGTATGTTTTTTTTCAGAAACAGTAAATATACTGTAGTATCAAAGCATAGGATAACCCTCACTTTTGAAAATGTTGATATACTCAAATTTCTTTATTGCAACCACACATACACACATACACCCCCCCCCCCCACACACACACATACAAAGACTAAATAACACCATATGTACCTCAACCAGGAGAGACTTGGATTACACTTTTTTACCCCCTACAAAGGCATTTTGTACCTCTTACAAATGCCATAAAGTCTTCCAAGAGGACAGTAAAGACTTATGCTATGGCTGAGATGGAATTATATTGAAACTGCAATTTTGAAAGTTAACATGCACAATGTCACAATTAGCCCCT
Organism: Brachyhypopomus occidentalis; assembly: GCA_020368025.1. Lineage (NCBI taxonomy): Eukaryota > Metazoa > Chordata > Actinopteri > Gymnotiformes > Hypopomidae > Brachyhypopomus > Brachyhypopomus occidentalis. The sequence goes on from JAGXOD010000020.1 coordinate 7,039,249, forward strand.
CCTCCACCTGTCAATTATGTATGTTTTGTTTTGTTAGCCATATGTGTTTCTCTGGCTCTGTTCGAAATAGCCTACTACGTACGGCATACTGCATACTGCACTCAGTATATACTGGATACTGCATACTGGTCCTCGTAGTAGTATGCAGTACAGTTTCCAGTATGCGACAAAAGCAAAGCATACTACGGCGTCAGGTGAACGTAGCATTGCATGATGGGATGCAGTACACCACGAAGATAGCTCTGTTCGCGTACTGGAATATTTTGCGGAAGTAGTATGTCATCCGGGGATGTTTCCCGTACTGGAAAAATTATTTTTATTCGCATACTGCATACGGTATACTGATTTGGGGCCCAAGCAGTATGCCAGTAGTATGTAGTAGGCTATTTCGAACACAGCCTCTGTCCCGCCTCATGATTTGTAACCCTTCCCCCTTGTTAGCTTATTCAGGTGTTTCATGTTTAGTATGGTCTATTTATATCCTAACTTTGGTCTTGTATGTTACTGGTCATTGTTTTGCATACAGCCTGTTTTGCTATCGTGCTTCAGTGTATGTCTCTTTGTGTTGGCAATGTTTCATGTTCTGATTCCCTCTCCGATTTGACCCAAGCTTGCCTTTACGACCCTGATTATGGAATGCCCTTTAATAAATCTCGCTCCTCTCAGCGATTGTGTCCTTTGCTCCTCAACGGGGCTCGCGTTACACACAACTTAAAAGAAATGTTTTGAAATGTCATTTTGAAATGTCATCATCATCAACATTGTCATCATCATAATCCACATCATTAACTGAATTATCATGATTATTGCGTATGTATTTTTAAAGTGATCTGAAATCAATTTTCATGTTTCTGCATTTCATAAGGTTTTTTTGTATGCAATTGTCTGATTTTACCATGTATACACTAATTAACCAATCTTGTATTAACTAATATTTAAATTTACTAATGCTTTTTAATAAAGCAAAATTATCTCTTATCCCAATGCTCTAATTAGTTTCTCTTATCCAAATATGATAAGATGGTGCCCACCATGCTATTTACTATTTGTTTTAGCCTTTCTAGTCTTTTAAATGTACAGAATGTGTATAAACTAATAACATACTGGCGAAAAACACTACTGATCATTGGCAAACCCATGAACAAAATAATGAATTATCTTTTGTGACCAGCCCCTAACTAGCAAGGACCACGGGCACCAGCGTCAAGTGAACCCTGCAGCTGGAGAAAAGAGTGAGCGATGTGGCCAGAGAGGTGGGCCTGGGAAGGCTGCTCCGCCTATTGTTAACATATGTTCACTCCCTCAATAATTCAGCTCAGGACTATGATCTCAGCACAAAGTGAAATTAAGAGTCTGTTGTGCTTTTACAGTACTGTGCAAAACTCTGAAGACGCCATTAGATTTATTGTTTTAACAATAATGAACAAAAATAAATATTTCTCTGTTTCTTTATTAAGATTAAAACAGAAAATGCAGGACAATGTGTCTGAATGAGAAGTGCACCTGCAAACACTGTGGAGACTGGACAGCAGTTTCAGGAACGAAAAATGGTGACAGCGTTTGTGTTTACATTAACAGGTGGTGTACCAATGGTTAAAATACACAGTTTATCTGACACTAAACCGTTACTGCTGAAGTACAGGCATTTCATATCTACTTAGGGAATTCACTGCTGTGCTAGAATATCCTGTTTACATATCGCTATATACACTTCAAGACTGCTTAGTGTGCTGTATGAAATTGTAAATTCACTCTGGTGTCAACGCAATTTAAAGAATGACCTTCCGAAACAAATCATATAGTTTCCGGCTAGAGATAAACAGTCTTAACCATGTGTACAACAACATGGAGAGTTCTGATCCCCACCCACACTTTAGTCTCTGTTCCTTGACCCAGTATACAGATAAACTCTCAAGTAAGCCACACATCCCCCATGGGGACTCCACTACACCTTAATATGTTAAAGTGTGAACTGAGAACACTGATCAGGTGCTACAGGACTGGTTTGACAGTACTAATTGAGAAGTGTGTCCTGCTGACCTAGAATAATATGCAATGGGGCAAGTAGCTACATCAGTACTTGTACTGAGAATGCTGTACCCATGAAATGCATCAGGACACACCCCAACCAAAAGTGGTGGATTATCTGAGAGGTGGTCCTAACCGTGTGCCCTCTCCACTGCATTTGTCTCTGGTGACACTGATGACTACAAAAAGACTAGGTATGACCTACATAGAGCCATCAAGCCAAGAGGCAATCCAGACTGGAGCTGGATGGCTACTGCAATATTGCTGACACTTGATGTATGTGGCAAGGACTACAGGCTATCAGGACAAGAGCCGAGGGGAAACAAACTGCCATTCCTCACTGCCAGATGATCTGAGCCCACTGTGGCCTCCTCTGAAGCCCTCAACACTGAGCTACAAAGGAGTGGTGTGGCCACGGACAGAACACACACTGCGTCATTCACAGTCTCATCGGTTGAAGTGAGCAGGAACCTGAGGAGAATAAATCCACGTGAAGCCATGTCCTTAGACACTCTCCAATTCGCTGTCAGAATGAACGGGTCCACAGAGGATGACGCAAACCATCCACACAGCTTTCCTGCATTTGGCGACCAAGGACAGTTAGAGCTTTAATCAACAGAATGTCCAACTATAGGCCTATCTCTAATTTGTCATTCATATCCAAAATTCTAGAGAAAGTAGTTTCTTCACAACTCTCTTCCTTCCTACAGACAGAACATGTCTTAGAATTATTTCAGTCTGGATTTAGACCCCACCACAGCACTGAAACTGCGCTGACAAAAGTAGTAAATGATCTCTTGATATCCTCTGATAAAGGACACATTTCTTTTCTCATACTGCTAGACCTCAGTGCGGCTTTTGACACCATTGATCATAATATTCTACTTAATAGGCTGGAGACACTCATTGGTATAAGAGGTCAAGCACTCTCCTGGTTCAGGTCCTACCTGACAGATTGTTACCAATTTGTACTAGTAAACAATGAATGCTCAGAGCGTTCTAAGGTAAAATATGGTGTCCCACAAGGATCTGTACTGGGCCCCATATTATTTACATTATATATGCTTCCACTGGGCACTATCATCCGTAGGCATGGTATTAGTTTCCATTGCTACGCAGATGATACTCAGTTGTATATATCTTCCAATCCGGATGATATCACCACTACTCTCAAGATTGAGAGCTGCGCCCAGGACATTAAAAACTGGATGGCGTCTAATTTTCTTCAACTAAATTCTGATAAGACTGAGGTGCTGATTCTTGGGCCTAAAGCTGCTAGAAGCAGCTGGGCTGATATTCCCCTTACCCTAGATGGGTTTTCAGTAACACCCAAGTCTACCGCAAAAAGCTTAGGTGTCACTATTGATTCGGATCTTTCATTTGACACACATATATGCAATGTCACTAAGGCTGCCTTTTTCCATTTACGTAATATCGCCAAGCTGAGACACTTACTTTCATTAGCTGATGCAGAGAAGCTGGTCCATGCTTTTGTCTCGTCAAGATTGGACTACTGTAATGGTCTTTTAATTGGATGCTCTAAACAGTCCATAAAGAAGCTACAACTTGTACAAAATGCTGCAGCTAGAGTCCTAACTAAGGCTAGAAAATTCGATCATATTAGTCCCACTCTCGGCATTACATTGGCTTCCGATTAAACATCGAATTGAATTTAAAATTCTTCTCTTAACCTATAAGGCGTTAAATGGTCTTGCCCCACAATATCTGAGTGAACTCATTGCTTACTACAACCCATCTCGCCCTTTACGCTCCCAAAATGCTGGATTTCTCTTAGTTCCAAAAATTTGTAAGACTACAGCCGGAGGCAGAGCTTTCTCCTTTAAAGCCCCTCAATTATGGAATAGCCTTCCAGCTCCAATCCGAGATTCTGACACAGTTCCAATCTTTAAATCTAGACTTAAGACTCACCTATATAATCAAGCCTTCAGTTAAATATTCCCCTAGTAAGGTGCGGGGCTCAGGGGCCCCCAGACATTGAGATTTCTGGTAATCTGAGATGTTGATGCGGTCATCCAGCTGTGTCATGGCATCACTCTAGTTGTGACTGACTTGACTGGAAAGCAATGTCTCAGTGAGCCCTCATGACTGTGGTCACCTCTGGACCCCTCCCTTTAGTTAAGCTGCTATAGATTAGCCTGCCGGAGCTACATGCTAATCACTGGCACATGAGCTATGTACATTTAAATCAATGGTGGTTAAACTGACATCCTCACACTCAGTCTGTATTGTCCATCTTTTTGCATGCTTCTACCCAAGACGACTGCATGCAAGCACCTACAAGCACCTGGGAGATGGTCTGGCTCGCCGGTGGATGTACTGATGCCGGGGTTGGATGTACCATTGCCGTAAGGGGACGTGCTGATGCTGGCTTCTACCTGAGGTGCACCATCTGCACCGAAGGGACTGTGACTACTTGGCCGGGGAACAAGAACTTTAAGCTATAACTGTAGAACCACCTCTTGTTCACAAATACGGACTGGTGCTAACGGGCCGCCCAATGGAGGATGGGTTCCCTTTTGAGTCTTGGTCCTCCCAAGGTTTCTTCCTATTCCCCGCCATCTTAGGGAGTTTTTCCTTGCCACTGTCGCCTTTGGCTTGCTCATTAGGGATCTGGACCCATACAATTTGTAAAGCTGCTTTGAGACAACATGTGTTGTAAAAAGCGCTATATAAATAAAATTGAAATAAATAAAATTGAAACAGAACATTAATCAACTACAGCTCCACATCTGATCTCAGAACTATCACAAGAACTGCCTTACCATTACTGCAGGACATTTACCACACCAGGGGCTTCAGAAGAGCACAGAGTATCATTAAGGACACAACCCAACTACAGCATGGTCTCTTCACACTCAGGAGATGATACAGGAGTGAGAAGTAAAGAACCACTAGAGTCAGGAACAATTTTATGTATCAGAGGCCACCAGACTTGTGAATAACCACCACGGACACAAGAACTCTACCCATCCAACTGTTTGATGCAGTGCAATGCACAAATATGCACACATATACTTGATGCTGCTGAACTCTAGTCTGAGTCTTTACACTACGCACATGAAACATTTTTTACTGCAGATTTTTTGCACTTTATATTTAATTATAGACTCTTCATTTTCTTTTATGCTTTATACAACCCACATATTTAACACATATTACGTACATACATAATGTAATTTATCCTCCGTTTATATAATTATTTATATTTATATAGATATACCTATATTTTATTAATTATCCTTTATTGTATTTCCTGCTTTTTCATATTTACTGTATATATTTTATATTATTATATTCTTAGTCAAAAAAAAAGGAATGCAGAATAGGAATTCCATTGTTCAGTGCAATGTTTACTGGGCAAATGAGTTAAGTTGCCATATTGTCAATTGTGATTTTCACCTCAATCAAAATGAGTACTCCACATTTTCCCCATCTGTGCAGGGAGAACACACACACACACGTGCACTGTGGTGCACACATGTTCAAAGTGGGGGGGTAGCCCCAAGTCCAACACCCAGGGAGCAGTTGGGAGTTAAGTTCCTTGCTCAAGAGCACTTCAGTCATGACCTGGGAATTGAACCCACAACCTTCTGGTCACAAGATAGGATCCCTACCCACAAGTCCATGACTGAAAACTATTGAACTTTGAATTGATTTCCTGATGGGATAATATGTAGAACTCTCAGTAAGTACAATAATCAAAAGCCGCGCTCATATTTCAGAGTTCTTGAGTTATTGGCTGAGAAGGATCTGCACATTGGCAGAGCAATGGTTGTAGCTCCCAAAATGGTGCTGGCTCACCAATCATACTGAATAGCTGAGGTGGATGGATCACATTTACATCCAGATACTGGGTGAGAAAGTTCTTCAAAAATTCCCTCGCAGAGTCTTTAAAGTCCTGCAGCAGTGACTCCAGGAAAGTGGTCATCAGGGTATACAATGAACTATGCAACTACTGAGACACAGATGCTTCTGGGCAAGTTTGTCCCAAGATGTTCTAACTATGAACACAGGCAGATGCCTTTATGAAACGTTGACTTGAATAGAAGCCAACACAGATGTCTTTTCTGAGTTTAGTTACTAAGAAAGACAGCAGCATCAGAGGATGTAATAAAATTCAAGATGTGTGGAATTCCTGCAGTGTGCAGTGTATCAGGTCATAGGAACTCCTGAGAACTGAAGTTCAGGTTACACTACTGCACCCACAGGTGACCAACGTACAGTATGTATATAGGACATTCATAGGTTTCCAGAAGTGGATGACTCTTTATATGGTGATACGTTTTAAATAGCAATGCCTTATGTTTACACAGAGGACCAGAGGTCCTTGTCATGTGCTACCACACCAAGGTATTCCCAGTAGTTCCTGTTTGCCCCAAGTATTCCCGCCTCCTACACAAGCTCCCCTGACCTCTGGTACAGCAGTGTAATTGGCTGAAGACTTCAGCACTGCATCAGCTACATGGCAAAGAACCACTCAAGGAATGGGGCAAAGCATGTAAGTGTACCACTGACCAGATCAGAGCACAAAATTAAATATTAAATGTATTAAAATGAAATACTTTTGTAACATTGTTTTGTTTATACTCGTTTTGTAAGGGTGGCTCAGTCCGGGAGGACTGATCACCCGGGTTTTTAGGGACGGATACAGGGGCAATAGCGACAGCAGTGAACTAAGGCCTCCGCCAAAATAGTGCAGGAAAAGTCGAGAAAATAAAATGTAAAAATAAGAAATGAAAAATAGTAAACAAAAGACACGGAGCAAAACTCTACGTGGAGGTAAGTATAACGAGAACATAAGAGAGCACACGGACACGGTCAACGTGGCGAATAGGGTAAGTAACCAAAATAAATAATCTATATAATAAACAACAAAAAGATAGGAAGCAAACAGTAAATGGAAAACTTGAGATAGGCCAGGAATGGCGCATGAGAAAACACTCGAAATGAGAAAAGGCATAGGCGAGTAAACACCTGAGAGCGAGGCTGACTGAATGCGAGAAGACACAAACAATCCAGCAGTGAGATGCTGCCACCGTCTCCCCTAAGTACTAGGGAGAACAGGTGCAACACCTCACTGCTGATTGCGAGGAATGCGTGCTCGCGAACTCCCTCTGGTGGAGATAGAGGGAGTCGCGCTGGGACCAGCCCTGACAGAGCCCCCCCGTCTAGGACCGCGACCCCGTGGTCCCAGGGCAACAGTGAAAAGTCCCTAATAAGGGATGGGTCCAGAATGCGCGCAGCAGGAACCCAGGAGCGTTCCTCAGGACCATACCCCTCCCAATCGACAAGGAATTGTTCACGGCCCCGGACACGCCGCACGTCCATCAGACGACGGACGGTATAGGTCGGGGACCCGTCGATGATGCGTGGAGCAGGAGGGGCCGGTTGGGCGGAACCTCCCGGCGAACCACAAAGAAACGGCCGTAGGCGCGAAACATGGAAGACAGGGTGAACTCGCATAGAAGGGGGCAAAATAAGCCGGTAAGCAACCGCATTAATCCGACGAGCGACCTTAAACGGACCTAAAAAGCGAGGTGCTAACTTCTTGGTTCCCCCACGAACAGGGAGGTCTTTAGCGGACAACCACACACGCTGACCGGGCCGAAATGAAAGGGCGGGCAGACGGTGTTTGTCAGCACTGCGGCGATGACCGTCGGAGGCCTTTAGCAATGCGCGACGTGCACGTGACCAAGCCTTACGGCACCTCCGGACTTGAGCAGCCGCGCTGGGAACGGCCGCCGACGACTCTTGGTCCGCGAACAACGGAGGAGGAAAGCCAAAAAGGCATTCAAACGGGGACATCCCTAAGGACGAGTGCCAAAGCGTGTTGTGGGCGTATTCAGCCCAAACCAGATGGTCGGCCCAGGAAGACGGGTTAGAGGACGCTAGACACCTCAACGTCTGCTCTAAGTCCTGGTTGACTCTCTCAGTTTGCCCGTTAGATTGTGGGGAGGAAGCCGGACGACAGACTGGCCTTAGCACCGAGCAGGTCCAGGAAAGCAGTCCAGAACCGACTCGAGAACTGAGGTCCACGATCAGAAACCACATCTTTGGGGAACCCGTAGTTTCGTACAACATGCTCAAGGAGCAATGACGCGGTCTCCCGAGCCGTAGGAAGTTTGGCTAAACCCGATGAATTTGCTGAACTTAGAGAAGCGATCAACAATAACCAGGATAGTAGTTAACCCTTTGGACGACGGCAAACCAGTAACAAAATCCAAGGACACGTGGGACCAGGGCCTAGACGGGACAGGAAGGGGAGAAGGAGACCCGCAGGCTTGGACCGAGGCACCTTGCCTCGAGCGCACACTTCACACTTAGAGACGAAATCCCGAACTTCCTGATCCATGCGAGGCCACCAGAACCGGCGTCTTATAAACTCGAGTGTGCGTCTAGAACCCAGATGCGCTACAAAGCGCGACGAGTGTCCCCAGTCTAAAACCTTACCCCGAACGGCAGAGGGAACATAAAGGCAATCAGGAGGGCACCCCCCAGGGTCGGGTTCGGTCACGAGCGCCTGTTTAACCTCGGCCTCTATTTCCCACTGAACCGGAGCGACAATTATCTCGGGAGGGAGGACGGTCTCGAGAGGAGCGAGAACCGTACTAGGCTCCCATTGTCTTGACAGCGCATCGGGCTTAATGTTGTTTGAACCAGGACGATATGACAGCGTGAAATCGAACCGAGCGAAGAACATAGCCCACCGGGCTTGCCTGGAGTTCAAACGCTTCGCTTGTTGCAGGTAAGCGAGATTTTTGTGGTCCGTCCAGACAACAAAAGGATGCCTAGCTCCCTCGAGCCACTGGCGCCACTCTTCAATGGCTAGTTTTACGGCCAACAGTTCTTTATCGCCAACATCATACCTACTCTCTGTGGGGGTAAAGCGGTGAGAGAAGTACGCAGCGACGGATGTAACCGAGGGGGGATCACCAGTCCGTTGAGACAAAACGGCCCCAACCCCCCATATCAGAGGCATCAGTCTCGACCACAAAAGGTAAGTCCGAATCAGGAACACGCAGAATAGGAGCGGAAACAAAACGATTTTTTAGCTCCTCGAACGCGGTTTGAGCTGCGGGGGTCCACGTGAACTTACCCACTTTCTTGCTGGTGATAGCAGACAGCGGAGCAGCCAATGTACTAAACCCCTTAATGAATCGCCGATAAAAATTGGCAAATCCCAGGAAACGCGTTGCGTAAGACGCACAGAGGTAGGGGGTAGGCCATTGCTCCACCGCCCGGGTTTTGGCAGGGTCCATAGCCAACTTGTTTGCAGAAACCACAAAACCAAGGAATGTCACCTCACGAGCATGAAACATAGACTTCTCGAGTTTGACGTAAAGGTGGTGTTCTAAAAGGAGTTGGAGAACCCGCCGCACATGATCGGGGAGAGAGCGACTGTAAATGAGGATGTCATCTAAATAAACAAAGGCGTAATCATCCAAAGCCTCTCTCAACACCTCGTTAACGCATCGCTGGAAGACCGCAGGAGCATTCATGAGACCAAACGGCATCACTAAATATTCGTAGTGTCCCGAAGGTGTAATGAAAGCGGTTTTCCACTCGCCCCCTCTCGTACCCGTATCAGATTATACGCACTGCGTAAATCCAGTTTCGTGAAAACCGTGGCACCTTGTAAAGCCTCAAAAGCGGTAGACATGAGAGGGAGAGGGTGACGGTCCTTGACCGTGATTTTATTCAATCCCCTGTAGTCAATGCAGGGACGCAACCCACCGTCTTTTTTACCAACGAAAAAAAAAATCCTGCGCCAGCGGGAGAGGTAGAGGGTCTAATAAATCCGCAGCAAGCGCTTCTCGAATATAATCGCCCATCGCTTTTCTTTCAGGGCGAGCCAACGAGAATAACCTCCCACGGGAGGTGTAGTACCCGGAGCAGGTCAATGGCAATATCGCACGCCCTGTGCGGAGGTAAACCAACGGCTCTCAGCATACTGAACGCCTCTTTTACAACGTGGTAAGCCTCCGGAAAGTCTCCGAGATCAAACGTCTCGAGATGCCCATCCGACTCAGCAATCGGATTGCGTTTTTTGAGGCATGACTGCTCACAGCACTTTCCACAATTTCTAATAGACAAATTTAGCCAATCTATCTCGGGGTTATGTCGTTGAAGCCAGGGAAAACCCAGAATCAACTGCAATTAGGGCGTCGATGACATAAGGAGCGAGTAATTCGCGATGGCTACCTATTTGGATAGTTAACGGACGGTTTGATGAGAAACACTTCCCGAGGTAAGTAGCCTGCTGTCTAACCGCAGCGACCGAGAGGGGTTTGTCGAGGGGAACTAGCGGTATCTTAAGTGAGGACACTATGGAGGCGTCAATAAAGTTCCCTGCAGCCCGAATCCACTAAGGCCAATAATCTATGTTCAGGAGAATCCTTCCAAGAGACAACTACATGCGGGGTTAATCCTAGTGCGGGGGGAGTAGATGTTGCGGCCCGTCGGAGCTACTCCATTCAACGACGAGCCTGCCCTTTTTCCTGCAAAATAGGGCATGCGGAAAGTTCGTGGTCCTTGGCCCCACAATAAATACAACGACCCTCTCGAATACGAGCCCGTCGCCGAGCCTGGACAACCGAGTGTGCCCCAGTTGCATAGGCTGAACAGAGTTGTCATCAGAGGCCGAGGCGTCGAACCGGGCAGAGGGATCGAGAGGTGTTTTAGTTGGCGTACGACGTGACTTCTTACGCTCGCGTAGTCTATTATCCATTTGGACCGTGAGATCGATCAGATCATCTAATACAGAGGGAGGTTCTTTAAAGGATAGTTCATCCTTGAGCTCTTCGTTGAGCCCTTCGTAATAAATGCTTCCCAGAGCTTCCTCTCCCCAATCACACTCCGCTGCCAGGGTACGAAAATTCAGGGAGTAATCTGCTACTGACTGGCGACCCTGACGAATTCGGAGTAATCTAATTCGAGAAACCCTCCGGTGGTAGGATGAAAAAAGCCTGACGCATGGCAGTGGAGAAACGCTCAAATGAAGCACAAATCTCTGGATGATTTTCCCAAACGGGAGTAGCCCAACGCAACGCTTTGCCAGCGAGCAATGTCATAGCATAAGCTACCTTAGATCTCTCTGAGGGAAACCGTGAGGGTTGTTGCTCAAATATGAGTGAGCATTGTAATAAGAACCCCCTACATTCGTCCGCATCACCATTGAAACGGGCCGGGGACGGTAGAAAGGGTTCAGGCACCGCACGGGATGATGACGGGCTAGGAGGCGAACTGACTGAGTTGGAGGGTTGGGCAGCAGCTGGGGCGGCATGGAGCTGTCCTAAGATCTGCTGTAAGGTTTGCTCATGCCTGCCCACAGTCTGCCCTTGAACAGTCAGGATGTTCTTTACTTCCACGAAGGCTTGAGCTATTGCTGGATCCATGTTTGGCTGGATTGTTCTGTAAGGGTGGCTCAGTCCGGGAGGACTGATCACCCGGGTTTTTAGGGACGGATACAGGGGCAATAGCGACAGCAGTGAACTAAGGCCTCCGCCAAAATAGTGCGGGAAAAGTCGAGAAAATAAAATGTAAAAAATAAGAAATGAAAAACAGTAAACAAAAGACACGGAGCAAAACTCTACGTGGAGGTAAGTATAACGAGAACATAAGAGAGCACACGGACACGGTCAACGTGGCGAATAGGGTAAGTAACCAAAAGAAATAATCTATATAATAAACAACAAAAAGATAGGAAGCAAACAGTAAATGGAAAGTGTTTTCTCATGGCGCATGAGAAAACACTCGAAATGAGAAAAGGCATAGGCGAGTAAACACCTGAGAGCGAGGCTGACTGAATGCGAGAAGACACAAACAATCCAGCAGTGAGATGCTGCCACCGTCTCCCCTAAGTACTAGGGAGAACAGGTGCAACACCTCACTGCTGATTGCGAGGAATGCGTGCTCGCGAACTCCCTCTGGTGGAGACAGAGGGAGTCGCGCTGGGACCAGCCCTGACACGTTTTGCTCCAACTCTTGTGCTAATTGATATTTTTCTCTACTTTAGAGAAACTTTCGATTGTCAAATAAACTGATATTTTTACTGAATTATGTCTTAGCCTCCTCTCTTGTGAATAACATTAGGAAATTTATTCTGTGACATCAATGTACAATGTAAATCAATGAGCATTTAACTACTGTTTATGACAATCAAAAGCATATCTGAGCAAAATCTTAAGAGAAACATTATTAACTCCAACAATGTTTGTGTTTTTGTGAGTGTGTGTATATATAATCAAGCACACAGGACTGAAGAGTAGTAATGTAATGTTCACCTGCTAAACAATTTTAGTATTGTGTTAGTCATAATTATCAACTGACAATGACAAATCAACAGAAAGAATTACCAGCTACTTATTGTGGAAGGTTTTGGTGTGATACAGTTCAAAGAATAATCCGTGGTCAAAAACCCTTCCAGCTCCTGTTTCACATAATGACACTGCTAGACAGGGGGGTCTCCAGGCTTTAGCTTCAGATCCTACATCTATGGGGGCCTTCCCCAACAGATGACCCAATCCATCTCACTTGTTGCTGTATTTTCTCATGAATTTAGGGGAGGAGATGTCAGAGTTTTCCATATAAACTACATGTCCCTTTGTGAGCAGTTCAGCTTTTCTGACAAGCCCTTTACTGCAGAATGCTCAGTCCCTGTCAAACTGACTGCCTTTACCACGTACCATAAACATCCTACAGACAGTAGGTTGTATGTTGTGGGTTTGATGGGAACACATTTCTTGAGGTGCTCCACTGATCTATACTGCTTAATGCCTAATTTTCTAATCAAGAATAGGAGATCACGTAGTCCTTTGGCATGTAGTCCTTTCAGTTTGGCAAGAATAGCATTTATCTTACATAGTACTTTTTCATAGTACTTGGAAATTGATAATATTCAGTTGTGAATGGAGCATATCTTGAAAGGACATCCTCTTCCAGGTGTCTCCCCACTCACATTATTACTGAAGTATGAGCATGAGCTTATCATCTGGTAACAATTACAGGATATAAGAACATTTACATGTCAGTGACTGGCTGTCTGAGCTGCAGTCATTTCTGTTTCTTTGGGAACCCCAAGCTGATTTAAACCGAAAAAATCCCGCTTCTCTGCCACATCGCTAGCTTTTTGTTTCCTTAGGTGAATGTTTGGCATCAGTTGAAGCTTTCGCATGGCATCAACATACAAAGTGGTTTCATTCCTCACGAGTTTAATCATGTCTGTAGTAAACAATGAAAAAATCAACTAAGCCTAGTCTGAAGATATTTTTATTTTGAGATTTTATTGCAATTTAGCAGGCATACGCATGTTTACATGTGCACATTATGTCATGTGTGAATGTGCGCATTACGTCGTGTGTATGAAATCAGCTCATCCGGTTATGTTGTACGTCGATGTTTTTGAAGGTGGAAAGGCTCCATCCCTATGAGGCAGATCTGTATCTGTGTGGATAAAGATCGTCATACGTGGCGACAGGCTGAAAACACAGCTCCTTGGCTACAGTGCATCTCAAAATGTCCGCCTGCACTGCAGGACCTGCAGGAGCTGAAGGGATCACAGCACTCTTGTCAGCTGACCTGAGTGCAAGACCCTGATGGATCCAAAACAAAAAAAATCCTATTCTATTTACTAAATTACTTTATTACATTATTTATTATTTTAAGAATTTGTCATTTTATTACCTTTATTTTATTACCTTTTATTACCTGTTTGTTTACTTTATTTTTATTTTTATCTTTGCTTCATTTTAATGTTTTGTTTTATTTAATCTGTAAAGCACTTTGAGTTGCATATATGCATGAAAGGTGCTATACAAATAAAGATTATTATTATTAAAATAGACACTGATTAAGCACCATATTCTATCAACAAGACTGAATTACAAATATCATGATATCAAGCACAGACTGTATGTGTTCATGAGGTGCAAGACTGTTTGGTGCACTGCTCTATACTAATAAGAGTCCTTGAGCAAGACTCCTAACACTGCATCTGGATTCCTTTGTAACATTGATTGGAATTGAAAATTAGTCTGTTTGCCAAATGCATAAAAGTAATGCATGTAAATGTCAAATGAACAGCAACATTTCCTGTGCTGTCAAAAGCTTGACACAGTTTACATTAGTAAATTCACTCTTAAGACCAGCACACAATGACCCAGCATATCCATCATGATCATCACACAACAAATGTCATTGCCCAGCATGTTCTGCCATTCCCCATCACAAACAACCCCAAGTAAACACCAGCAAACCTTCCTCACCAAAATGCATTAACCACTAACCTCAACATTGACAGTTATTAAAACCTTTTTTGGCTTTGTTCAGAAAAAACAAACAAACAAAAAAAAAACATATGAATCAGTGTGAAAGATGTCAAAATATCCAGAGAACTCACAACAGAAATGCAGATCCCAGCCCACAAGCCCAGAGTCTGGATTTGTTGGTGAGTGTTGAAGAATGCTGGGCTGATTCTCTGGGAATTATACCACTAACCCACTGAGCGAAACTTGTATTGAGTGAGGACATAAATAGCCATCACCCTGTGGAGAACCCTAAAAATGGACTTTTGAATTTACTCCTTTATAATTTAATGAAGAACGATACTTCCTTCTGTGCATCTCCTAGTGGCCATCTATTGTTTTGTATGCTGGCTGTCTCAAACAATAATCCCAAACATTACCACAACTTTGAAGCACAGATCTTTTGCAAATTAATAATATGATTTGCTTTTTTCCAGAGCTAAAATCATTAGGTGGACCAGCCTTTCATATTTTAGCTCTGTGCAGTTCCATAACTCATCCAATTTGCCCTCACAGTCATTCTTCCAGTGTAATCTTTTCAGTTTAAGTCTTTTCAGATCAGTTTCATCTCACAATGTAAATCATTAACTCCTACTGCATAACTATGCGTGCGGGTTACACCGCATACCTTCGTTAGCACAAAATCGCTGGCTAAGGATCCACACGCACTCAGTGTGCTAATCTTCAGTTAATGTCCCTTGATGGATGCATTAGTCATTCATTTCAGTCTTGTGACGGCAGCTGTGATACATCCATGACAGCTTATTAACGGAACAATTGCGAAATTCATGGGGCACAAATCGAGAGGCGCATCACAGATGTGAAATTGGCTTCTAGTGTAACTGCACTCGTGCTGGTGCGGCAGCTTCGCTGATTAAGGAATTAGAGGGGAAATGAAATAGTATAATGTGGAAGATTAAAAGATGAACATTGGGCATAGCCTGTCCCTTTAGATAGGGAAACAGGGGTGGAGGAAAACTAGCATTATCTGTGGAGAGAATGCACAGGCTTGTTTAGAGGGAGCAAGGAAGGAAGTGAAGAGACAGAGAAATGGCGGTAAGAAATATGAGAGGTAAATGAAAGGGGAATCAAAGTCCTCTGTTAAATGAGGACCATAAAAGCTCCCAGAAACAGGCCCTGATGAGAGGAGACATAGCCTGTTATAGCAATGATATATATATATATATATATATATATATACCTGTATATATATATATATACCTGTTTTCCAGTTTTTCTTCACAGCTTGACTCTATTTGGGGATAAAATTTGTCGACTTCTGTTGGACAAATGACAAGGATGAGGATGGTTGTTGCTCAAGCAATTCTCCACAGATTTGCCTCTTTTGAGATTCTGCTTTGCATAAAAACCCTTGGTCAAGGAGCACCTGCCCTTCCTGCCCTGAGCGAGTTCCGATTGGGAGTAACTGGTTGAGCGGTCTGTCAATATAGCCAGTTGTGAGGAGTCTCGTAAGGTGACCTTACCTCCCTGGTAATTTATGACAACTCCATCAAGAGTGTCTGTTTTTCATTCACCCAGAAAGCAATTAATAAAATCATCATCCCATGTGCACAGTGTCACTCTGTGGAGTCAGTAGTTTATATTCAAATGTATTTCCAACAGTTCCCAAGCAAATGCAAATAGCATTAGAACCTCCTGGTGAACATAAACTAGAGTCTGTTTCATATAGCTCCAGTGGGACAAATGAATTCAGTCCTATCCACTGTTCTTTTGGGTTGCATTAGCCATTCCTGACATATATACCCATAAGGCTATATAAGGCCAGTAACCAGGACACAGATGGAGATAAGCCCTCAGATCTTTCTCAGTATGCATATGTGTTGTCCGCTGGCAGCTTAGATTCAAGTAAGATAAATTAACCAGTCAGGCTTACAGCTCCTATACTGACCTGCCTATCCAGTCCAGTTCTCCGATGGCCCCATGAATGTCTCTCTGGATTGGCCTTTTGTCTGTCCTGATAAATACAGACACAGTGATGCTGCAGTGCAGTGTTTACGAGGAAAGACTATCTGGATTATCAGTAGGGGAAATCTAAGAGGATTAGGGAAGCAATGGCATGGGCGATAACGTGCTGCTGCAGAGGAGATACTTTTGGATAGGTAGGCAGTCGGGCTGCACACAGAGGAACTGGGGATTCAGGGTCGGCTCCTACGGCGCCGTAGCACTGAGAGGCAGGATTAGAGCAGCATTAGTCATGCGGCAGTAATTAATGTAGCAGCTAATGGGATGGGGCTGTGTGATGTATGGTTGTATTTTTTGTATGGAGGAGAGCGGGTGAGGATGTGCTGGGTGCATAAATCACAGGTGACAGATGCGGCAGAGACAGAAGCATCCATTCATCATGAGCGAGAGAGAGAGAGAACCCTTCACATCACATTGTTTAGTCATGTCTGACACCACTTACTGTATACCGTAGTTCCCAATTAACTGAATGTATGCTGGAAATAGGAAATACTGTCTTGAGACTCCCAGAGAGAAGCGCTCTTTTCTCATTGAATAGAAGCTCGCAAGTCCCCCGGAGGAGCATGGATGTCACTGTGTTTTGTCTTTTCAGTTTTCTCTCTCACATAGGCATGACCAGACTTTTTCTTTTAAGGGAAAGGGAGAAGTCCTAATGCTACATTAACAACATTGGCAGATCGTCACGGGAGCCATTTTGTTCATGAAGATAAAATGGTTGGAAAACCATGGGGGGTAGGATACGTGTGTGTGTGGGGAGGGGGGGGGGGGCAGAAAGGGAGAGAAAGAAAGAGAGCCAGAGAACACTGCCATAGTAGAAGATCGGTGATGAACTGATGTGGCATTTATAAAACCTGTTTATCCAACGCACCCTTAATGGCTGTGAAGTTGGTGTCGAATTTAAAGATATAACAAACACATACTGTCAAAGCATTTCTAGATTGTGGCGCAGCTCTTTTATATGATCAAACATTCAGTATATTCCAGTGAGGAAAATAACCAAAGGTACTTACGAAATCTACAGCCCTGGTTGGCTTGGCTTCTCTTTTTCTGTTCTTGTGGTCACTGGCCAAATTAAGAGGAGAAAGAGACAGAAAGACAAAGGTTAGTATAACATTTTCACAGACTGACCACAGAGAGATAGGCAAACTCCATATTTAAATGTCATATTTTCTGTATTGCTCATTGGGGGTCTGGACCTCTGGGTCCTGACCTCTAAGGTAAAAAGTAGTGTAAGTTCACTACACCATATCATCTAGTAGCAGTGTGTACACTGGCTAGTCTATACCCACAGGCGTGATCGTATGATTCCCTGGGCTGTTCAGGAAACGTCACCCTAATCTGAACATTCAATTAGAAATGTTTTGAATAACAGCTTGGCAGTGGCCCGGAGGCAGAAGCGCAAAGTGAGCCAATATGTTCTTGATTAATTAACACAGTGCTAAATACTAGAGATTTTTTTAAACAGAAATTAAATTACTACATCTGAATGTCTATACGAAGATCAGAGAAAAGCCCATACAAATTAAATGGGAAGCAAAACTGGGTTTGTGCTCCTGAGAGTTAAAGCACTTTAATAGCAAATGAGGTTTGTAATTACACACTGCTTAATATTGTATTGTGCACTTAGAATGATGTATAGCTGTAGCCTACCACAGAAGGCAGACACCTTTTTAATGTTTTAACGACAAGCCCTTACCATCATCTGACGTGTAAACCAGATGAACTAACATGAGACGTGTTAGAATTCGATGATGCTACTGTATTTCAGCTGCACTTGTGATATGATACATGGTACTTCCTGTTTCCAGCGTAGTGTCACAAAACGCGTCTAATGTAGCATCAAGCTTCATTTGAAAGTCAGTAACTAGTTTATGCATAGCTACAAAGCTACATCGTGACATATACTACAGATAGAAGTATAGTTTGACTATAGTTCCCCCCACCACACACATTTTATTTGCCTCCAGATGCCCATATCCACTGTCACTCTTCATTTTTAAGTTCTGAAATATATTTCGAGACTCATAAAATGAACGAAGAGAGTAATCCTGGATATCTTTCCTCATTTAGGTTGATTTATTATATGCCGCTGACCACCTTCTAGTGGAGAAAATTAATATGGAAGTAAAAAGCTTGCCGAGTGGAACGCACATTTATGTAAATAAACCTCCCGCCACAAAAAAATGCATATTAAATGATAGAAGCTGCGACCAATGCATAAATCTCCAACGCAATCAAGGGATACAAACGATAAACATACCGCAAGCTTGTAGCCTACGATATAAACGTCTTTGACAAACTAAATAAAGCAATTCATCGGGTTTACACTACGTAGCACTCATTTTATAGCCCCCCACCCACATTCCTCCCTTATTACGATTTGTCCCGTAAGAAAAGAAGTGAGGTTAACGCAGTGATGTGAATAATTCCATGTTTAATCGAAGTTTTAACGTTTACGCATTGGCACAAAGCAAACAGAAACACTGACCAGCACATCTAACACACAAGACAATCGATTAAACAAAACAGACATTGTATTAATAATTCATTCAGTCTGGGTAGTATGCAAAAACAGTGTCTAACAGAGTTACCTCCCGTACACTAAACACTGAGATTAAGCACCATCTCATGTGGACAGCGACAAAATGGATTTGGTTACGTTTCCTGGTTTGGGAAGGGGTTTCCTACTCAAACTGAGGTTTTACTTACCACGACTCTATCTGAAAGCAGCACGTTCTCCATATTTCCTAGAATTTCCTGTTTTAACAAATCAGTGCAGTTGGAGAAAACGCTCAGCACATCTTTCTCTTACGAGTGGGGTCGTTTAAGAACTGGAATTGCAGAAGAGTTAAACAGTGTATCACTGTGAAACTATTTGTAAACTACTTTAAACCATGCATACATTTTACATAGACATAAAAAAACTTATTAACTCTATTAGACTGGCTGCAGGATGACACGATAAGTTGAATCTCCTGTACGGTTTTAATAACCTGAAGTCATGTAAAATGCAATGATGCTCAGACGTTTAAAGCCAATAAAGCTCACCCATAAACTCACAATCCCATCACCTTCGATTCTTGTCAGCTCGCTCTTTAGTTCTATCTTGAAGAATAATACGCACGCGATGTTATGAAGTATCTAATTTGTCTCGGCATTGGCAGCCGATATTTTCTGATGGAGATATCGCACGCACTCTCTCTCTCTCCCATTTTTTCTATGACATTTTATTCACCATCACACGCTGATACATGGTATGATCTGCTTGTGTGACTCAACATCAAATTTGCGTGACAAAGGCCACTCGCTAATTCAAATGCGAAAAACAACGGTTTGACATTTTACAACGGGTTGAAATACTTCACCCGTTTAGCCCAAACTTTATTCACCCAAGAAACAAAACAAATCAAGGAATGATTTCACTCAGTTAAAGCGTTTAAAAAGTTTTTGTTTTTTTGATTGCTTTGTATTATTATGTACACTGAGTCACTGCACGGACACACAGAGAGCAACAAAAAGATGCAAGAGTGGCTGCTGAGAAATAGCTTTAATTGGCCAATGTTATCTCCCCCGGTTTGGCCATTTTATCTCATTACTGGCGCTTACAAATTATACTTTAAAATTCATGTTGTACAGAACTGTTTGTGGTTTATGATGCGAAAGCCCTCCTCTCAAAAACATGGAGAGAAAATTGCATTGCAGCTTTGTTTGCTAAAGGCAGATGGCGCAAACTAAAGCAGCACTCACATAAATAAACACTGCCAAACGTCTCGAGCTGGTCCAGACAAACAAACCTGCAACATAACAGTTCATGGGTGGAGCAGGAGAGATGGGCTCAGAAAACCACACTTAAGTGGGCGGGGCATCTTTAGGTGTTTAGAGGAGCTCAGCTCCCAGCTCTCCAACAGCCTGTTTTTCCAAACATAATCTAGAAAGGTCATGTCTGCTCCACTGCCATCTCTGCTGTATCTAATAAGGCAGCAGCAGTGTCTGCTCCCAGCTCTGAGATACAACAGAGAACAGCAGTGGCTAATTCATAGTAGGGTAATGAGCTTTGGTGTGGTAATTAGCACTTCCAGGCATTTCAGAAGGGTGATTTTGCTTATGTACGTCAGTCCTTCAGGAGCTAGGGGAAGCCGGGACAGTGGGGGGATGCAGGGACAGTGGGAGTTGCAGAGACAGTGGGGGTAGCAGGGACAGGGGACACAGGGACAGTGGGGGTAGCAGGGACAGTGTAGTAGACACACACAGTCAGTGGAGGTAGCACGGACAGTGGGGGGTAGCAGGGTCAGTGGAAGTAGCAGGGCTCAATCCAAAATGGCATACTTAAGTAGTAGGCACTAGATTTCAATGCAGTACGTTCTGCTCAACCGTTAAAGCAGTACATTCTTTCTGGAGGCGACTGGGCAGTATGCATACAACCTCGGACATACTAAATCCGTGACACACGATCATAGTTAAATGCTGCAGTTGAATCATGGGATAGGACAGTGTGTTGCAATTGCATACTTCAAAATGGCTCCTGATTCAGATACTGGTACTTTTCGCTTACTGTTTAATGCATACTATGTTTTCAGAAATACTACTCTTTGGCGTACTGTATAGGAAGGAAGTATGGCATTTCGGACGGAACCAATGACAGTGGAGGTGGTAGGGACAGTGGGGAGGACACAGGGACAGTGAGGGTAGCAGGGACAGTGGGGGTAGTGGGGGCATGACACATTCCCCATTCTAAAGTCCATCCTGCCTTAATCACACATCATTCTCTGAGAATACTGAGAACCGGACCATCCTGAGCCACCAAACTGCCTGAAATGTTTCACACACTAAAGGTGAAACTTCTCTTATTACTGGAATGTGGAGAAAGACTACCAGAACACTACATTATATGGCATAAAAGGAAAAAGAATGAGACAAAGTTGGCATGTCAGTGTGATCGTTAGGTAAGTGGCCATTAGGATCAGTGACTTCATCCCTTCGGTCAGAAGACTCTCGAGGAAAGGGTAGAAATCTAATTACAAAAGTGTTGAGACACTTCACAGGTACATTTGACACTGGCAGAATTTTGGACAAGTTGGTGAGGAGAGTAATTGGTGAAGTTAATATAGTCATACCCATTCGACTTATTGCAGGGATATGAGGAGTCAATGATCTATTCAATTTATATTTATTATTATAGTATTTATTTCCTGTCATTATGTACTTATTGTTTCATAGTTATCAGCATCTACTGAGGTGAGGTGAGTCTGTGATGCATTACATTTTAGTTTAGTGTATTAAAAGGTTCATTAGTTTAGTGCATTAAAATCCAATCCCTTTTTTCTCAATATTCACATGAAATTTCAGAAGAAAACATTCTTTTTCGGAAGGCCAGAAAAAGCAGCTGTGAGCACAGCACCCTTCTGTAAACTCTCACAGACTAAGTCTTTAATAAGCTGCTGGTATTTACAAATATCCACCAGAAACCCTAGTGAAAATGTCCACAGCATTCTAGTGAAGCTCAGAGCTACTTTTCCCTTAGATTGTGTTCTAAGCAGTCTCTGCATAGGATTAAAATAGCATGTTTAGAAATAAAACTGTCTTTGCATATACAAGGACTGATATAGTGCTCAAGTGAGAAAGGAATTAGTCTCAGTAGCACATTCTAAGCCCAGATGGAACTGCACTTCAGTGTTGTGAATTTTAAGGGTTCTAAAAAGAAAAAAAAAAAACCATAAGATACAAATTCACTACAATGATAGTGTGCGATGCGGACATCTCTATACTGCTGGAAAGTGAGCCAAAAAAGCCCTAAAAAAGTCATTTGTTTTAGAGCCCTTCAGTAAAACTGTCTTTACATGCTGATAACTATCACAAGAGTTGCTCTGAGAAAGGAAAACCAATTAACAATGTAGGAAACGTCTCTACAAAGAATCGGTTCCCACTGCCTGTCAATTGTTTTGCATTTACATGCACATAGAAGAGTAGGCTGAGCACTGATCATGCAGGTGGTTGAGGAAAGGGACTTCAGAAAAAGGTTTGCACATACAGTGTGGGATTGGAGGACTCCTTCATTGTTGAAGTTTGATGGACGTTGGCAATAATTTTACAATCTGAAATCAATGATTAATACATATATTATATAAATGTTTAAAATTTTATAAATAAATTCATTATATATATCATATTATATATAAATGATTTGAACTGAAGTTGACTGAGACGTTTTGGATGCCATTGAGTGGCAGATTGCTTATCTTCGCTGGAAGCCTTCTTAATTCCATTTAAAGCTATGATGCTCTTCCTGTGAATGCCAGATTTGCAGTGTAGCTGTGGTCCATTCAGCCAAAATCTGCCCATGCAGATCAGATCCAGAACTGAGGTAGTGAAAGTCAAATTAAGTTTATGAAGGCTCAACAATAGATGTAGTGATATAGGATGGAGAAAGAAACAAAAGGCATGTGTGCTTATAGTATCAGTCCCAGCTGTGAATTCTATAAAGTGGGTGTGGTGTAGCAGGTTATTGCTCTGCTCAGTTGTGTCCCCAAGCCAGTGTGGTGTTTGGCTGTATCTCTAGGGATGGGTTGTATCTCTAGGGATGGGTTGTATCTCTAGGGAGGGGTTGTATCTCTAGGGAGGGGTTGTGGGGCGGGTAAGCAGGACATGCTTACACTGTGGTTGCAACGGCAGATTTCCACCAACGGCCAGCAGACGGAGCGAAGCCAGACAGAACGCAATTAGGACAGTCAACCCTGCCCAAGTGTAACAAGCAGCAATTTGAGTGCACCCACCCCTCAGGGCCTTGCAGGAGAATGGCTAAAAATGAAGCTGGCCGGGACATGATTTGGAAATAAGTGCTGAGGGAATTGGCGGGTTTATAAGCCAGCCAGCACAATGAGGCTCGCTGTGGGGAGGGAGGTGGATTCATGGGGCTTTGTGCTCAGCTGCAGCTCTGGACACAACCTCCACTCCCCATCCTCAGCACTGCTGTAGGTATATTCTCTACTCCACAGTTCATTCCAGCTTAGAGAAAACAGCCCATACAGAGCTTGTAATGATGTGTGGCATTGTTTTAACTTCTTAAAATGACAGAGAAGCCACCAATTACAGGGGTCTTACATATGGCGTTGTTGGAGAAATGTTGGTTTCCTACATTCGAACACCTAAAGGGTGGTAGCAGCTTGCTTCTGTAATTGGTAGTTGGACTTGTAGCAGTGGCATCCAGGCTGCATGTGTATAGAGGCCTTTTGGGCCCACTTTGCCTAGTGTTGACTAAGCCATCTGTATAGATAGTTTGCTAGAATCAGTTAACTCTGTGGGGGATGAAAATTAGGAAAGAAACCAATTCACAAGTTTAGAGGAGCTAACTCTGCAGAAGAGCACAGTAATTACAGAAGGTTTTATTTGTAGGATTCGCCGTTCTGAACCTGGACATTTACATTTACATTTACATTTACGGCATTTCGCAGACGCTCTTATCCAGAGCGACTTACAAAAGTACTATGTGTTCAGTCAGAATATGCATCTCTATCTAGTATCTGGAGCACCCACTAACACATGTTAACAGCCCTTTTTTCTCAATTGTTAATTGCTCTTGTTGTTTACAGACATCTTTAACCTCTTGTATGAAGTGCATAAATAATCACTCCATTTCTCCATAACATTTTCAGCCCTTCTTAATTACTCCATAACTCCTTGATTACCAGTCAAGGTGGATATCTGTAACCTTTGTGCGCCCCTTGCAAAATGTTAATGGCACCTTTCATGTTCCTTATTACATCAACACCAGGACTTGACTTTCTCTCTTTCTTTCTGGGTGACATTTAAAGGTCTTTTAAAATGACCCCCTCTCCAATCCGTTGGACACGTACACTGAACCTTTATCAATTAGGGACTGGGCAGCGGCCCTTAAGATCCCTTAAGAGAACGGAACATTGTTTACATTAGGTAAACAAAGCAGCTGCATTTTCAAATCTATTCTCCACCTTCATGAGACCTTCATGAGTTAGGTCAGGTGAGTTGGAATAGGGACAATGTGCAGAGCGGGAACCCTGGAGCAAGAACCATGCATATGCAAACCTTAGTGAGGGCTTCATAATCTCCTGGGTCATAGGAATCAGGGTCATCCCCTACGTATCACAAAAACCCTCTTTGTCTACATTACCAGCAGGACAACATTTCACTGTAAAGCCACCAATGAAAGAATCTATCAGACACAAAGACGTTCCCACATATTTACCTGCTGTCTTCTCTGTTTCTTCCTTCCCAGAAGATCAGGAGAAGCTACAAATATGAATCAGCATCTGGAGTGTTTGAGGGTCCCTGTGACACCTGAGCTGTAGCACTGTGTACACTGGTCAACTTGGACGAGATAGGCGAGTCTTGGAGCTCTGTAACTCTGTATTGTTTGTCTGACACACTGCTGATCTCATTTCAAAAACAATAAAAATCAATGGATCCTAGTCCACACAGGAAAGAGACAATGATCTCTCTGTTTGCCAGTGTTTTTGATTTGAGCCAAACAGCATGGACGAAATTTTAAGCATGCTTCAATTTTATGTAAAACACAAAAAGATCAAAGCTTTCAGCACAGTTAGTAGTGGGACTAGATCAGGGTCTTTGAAGTGCAGAGACAAAGCAAACATGATTTCACACACTACAAAAACTATTATTCACAGAAATGTAGTTCTGAATCATACATGGTTATGTCTCCCAACCCATACCACAAAACAGTTATGCAAACAGGTCATAGAACAGAGCAATCAGCGTGGAGTACAGGAGATATAATTTGAACCCATTACAGTGTGATCTTCTTGAGGTCAGTGATGTTTTAACATTTTGGCAGGTACTGCTTCCACCAGGTCAGGCTGCTGGGCCTGACAGAATATGGATTTCATTGTCTCTGTGAAGCATTTTCTGGAAGATTCTAGGATATCTATGAAAACGGAGTGAGACAGCACACTAAGGTTAGCAATTCTGCTTCACAGGTGGAGGCTAATTGCCCCAGACTTCAAAGCAGCACTGTGTAGACAGAGAGGCATGAGCAGCAGGAAGCATACAGTCCTGAGTTTGATTGCTTAAGAGAGGACTGACTGGGCTACTTTCTCTTGAGTGTCCTTCAAGAGGTATCTTTGATCAAACAACTTATGTTAGCATGTGTTCTCAAAAAGAGCCATCTGTTCATGACTAGTTCAAGGAGTCAATTCAAAAATATTGTTGATGCCACAAGGGAAACATGAATGGCTTTTAAAAAGTGGATAATTAAATAAACTCTTTTCACCCAAATGAATCCCAGACCTTTCATAAACGTTGAGCTGCCCTTTTCGAAACCAAAAGCTCTCTGTTTGTGAAACATCCTTGCTTTCATCTTCCATCCTACACTTGCAGCTATTAAACTAAACAGATCACAAACAGCAACTCCCAGGTACATCCCTAATAACAGACTGAATGTGATAAACACATTTCTAGATCTCCTCAATAAGAGTGGAGAACAGGAGCGGAGTGTTGGATAATAGACTGGGGCTTTCAGCAACAAGATTATGGAGGTAATATCCGTTGTTCGGATATCTCCCCAGAAATGCAGACAGACAGCAGGCTTTCATTAATTTTAAATCTCAGGTTCCATCTTGAAAATTTCCTCCTGCAATTACATTCATGTGTGCAGCAGGCTTGGATCCTGCAGAACCCAAGACTATGCTGGGATCAGATTATGCTAGAATCAGACTATGCTCTGATCAGACTGATTCTAGCCTGAGCCGCTGGCAGAGCAGGGGTACTCCAAGACATTTTATGTCGAACTGAGAATGGAAATTTCAGTGAAGTGCCATGACTATGGGAGAGTGTGAACATGGTGTGAGACATTTACATGCTGTTGTAAGAAGTGCAATACAAAAATTAGATGTAATTAAGACACTGAACAGAGAACTCCCGAAAAAAAGTGCCTGAGTCCACAGGCAAATTGTATACTCAGGTGTCGCCATGTATGGTTGTCAGCAACAACAACCTCTGAATTCGTCACACTCACAAACACCAGCCAAAATGTCAGTGGTGCAGCAGCATGAGGCAAGCAGAGATGGAGCAAACTACCTCTCCATAATTTCTGATATACTAAAACCTTCTCACAGACCTCCCAAAACCACACCATATTTACTCCCCGGCTCTCTGATGGAGCATATTTGCACCCCGCATAATCCAGCAGTGTGTGAACATGGACTAATTAGTTTTACTCTGTTAAATGGCCTTAGTTGTTTGCCAGAAATAACTGAATGGAGATGATACAAAAATAAGTCTTTCATTAATATCATATGAAAAGCAGGATGGGTTTAGGATGAAAATTTAATTCAATGCATCTATTCTGCTTTAGAGTCTATTGAAGCCAGCAAGACAGTTAAATTCAATCCAGTTTGCTGTCATCATATTTTATTTTCCCCCTTTTCTCTTTTACCCAAGGCTGTGTTGCTTGGAGAGAGGAGGAGGAGGAGGAGGAGGAGGAGGAGGAGCCATCACACCAAAGCCACCAGGAGTTGGTTCAGCTCCAACGTGGGAGGGGCAGCCAGGCTGTCAATCACCAGCTTGCTTAAAAATGCAGTGATAATCAGAATGCTACAGATGAGAGACAGAAAGAGTCCAGCAGGTTCTGCTGTCACAGCCAAATGCACTGTGTGCAAAGCTCATGTTGTCATCCATATTAATTGTGTGACATTTCACAGCAGAACCAATTGGCCCAGGTGCATACAGACAGATTCTATTTGTAAATTATTGCAAAATTATGACGCCTGCTTTCATAATGATGAAGATGTACATATACAGAACTGCTTGTAAGCTGTTATTCCAAGGTAGGTCTTTTTCTCATCCTGTGTAGCACATATTCATTATGCAAAAACAGGTGTTTGGGGGAATTAATAGTCCAGGTCTTGGTTTCTGTTGTAGCAGCTTGTAATGCTACTTTTGGGCAAGAGCAGATGGACTTCGACATACTTCTGTGATTGATCTGGCCACAATAAGCCTAGATAACAAAGCAGCACCGAAGCGTTGAAAAGGCAGCTGTTTCTCGCCCAGGTAGCCCTCACATGGAACAGCTAGGAGTCCGCGGCAGAGACAAATCACTGCAGCAGGCGTCAGTTACAGCCCAGGCCCCAGGTACCGACTGCATCAATAGTCCAGGTCCCAGGTACTGACTGCATCAATATCCCAGGCCCCAGGTACTGATTACATCAATAGCCCAGGGCCCAGGTACTGACTGCATCAATTGCCCAGGCCCCAGGTACTGACTGCATCAACAGCCCAAGCTCCAGGTACTGACTGCATCAACAGCCCAGGCCCCAGGTACTGACTGCATCAATAGCCCAGGAATAAGCAATTCAGGAAGTGTAGGGTGTAAGATCTGCAGGCTGGCCAAGAAGAGGCAATAATGCTCCAGAGGCCTTGGGAAATAACTCATATATGATATCTCAATAATTGAGCAGAGAGAAAGAGGTACAAAGAGGATGACAGAGAAGGAGACAGAGCAGCTAGGAGAGGGAGGAGGGGAATGAGAGAAGAGAACAAAGTTATTGATTTATCTAGAGACTTTTATTGGCTAAAATAAAGAAATCTGGCAAAAATGGTGCAGAAAGGAGTTTCCAGGTGCACCCATGAGGATACAGCACTTCATTTAGGTCATATTTTCACTGCTGATCTTTACTAAAATTCTACAGGGTACATTCCTACAAGGGGGGATGCCACACAGTGGTAAAAATGGCCTTGTCCCAACTTTTTGGGGATTTGTTGAAGCCATGAAATTTTGAACATTTTTCCTTTAAAATATTACATGTACTCAGTTTAAACTTTTGATCTGTGATTTGTGTTCTATTCTGGATAAAATATTAGATGTTGGCATCATTGCATCCAGTTTTTTTTCACAATTTGTTTTTTTGGAATCCGATTTGTAGAATTTCATTCCAAAAATGAAAGGACAAAGAATGATAGAGAATTCCTGGTGTGCACTCATTTGTAATGCAATTTGGTTCTGGGATGATTGGTTTCTGACTTGACAGGAAAACTGTGGGTTTTCTTTTTTCGCCAGGATTGTGTGTTGAGTGATCAAGTACTCTAGAGTTCATGATAAGTATCTCAAGTGTTTTGAGAGGTGGAAAAGAAAACAACAAGCACAAAAACAGTGGCCTGGCTGGTAGGGTTGGGCGATGTCTCCTTAATTGGCAGATGACGATGTTTACAGTGAAACATCGCGATGGATGATGATATCGTTGGGGGGGGGGGGGGATGTCACTATCCCATAGATACTTATTTAGCCTACTTAATTGTAACAGTAAATAAATAAATCTACTAATAATGGTAATTTAATGTTAATACATTTTAAAACTATATACTTTATTTTTCAAATACAATTACTCGAGCTTTTGCGCGCTGCGCGTTATAAACAGCTGCTGTTCCATTCCGTTTGAATGTTAACGGTTAAAAGCGTCAGTTTAATTCCGTTAGAGAGGCGCATTTCAACAGTTGACAACCTACCATGACGCAGGAGTTTTGTTGTCCAACTTTTGATAAACGTGTTTACAAACACCTTCGTGTCAATTTTATTTTGTAGCCTTTGCACTGCAAAATGAATGCTTTCGCTGAAGTTGAACGTCATACTTCGGATGACAATGAGCAAGTTTCCCGACGCACAACGAGCAGGCTTATTCTATTTGCGTGAATAACATGAAATGTTTAAAATTAATACAGACATTTTAGGTGAAGGAGACCTAGGCTCTGTTCGAAATAGCCTACTGCATACGGCATACTGCATACGGCACTCAGTATATACTGGATACTGCATACTGGTCCTCGTAGTAGTATCCAGTACAGTTTCCAGTATGCGACATGGGTGGGTCATAAATGACGATGGACGGTGATATCGTTCATCGGCACAACCCTACCAGCTGGGCTCCTCCGGGTCAGCACCGCGGGTCTGGACTTTGACGCATCAAGCCCACGGGATATTTTGTGGAGATTGATGATACTGTTCATATGATTCAACACCTGATGACCTACGCTTTGCTGTTGCATCTAATAGCCCCTGCTGCTCAGAATCCTGAAGTGTGGTCACACTCACTGATCTGGTTAGACCAACACTCTTAATCCAAACCAAGCTAATGTCACTAATCCACTGCGAATGATATGTGTTGGCTTTTCCATAAGAGGATTGTCCAAATCATAAATCAGAGTAGTATCTGGCTCCAGATTTGCCATTTTTGGGTTGCCCAGTACAAAAACAGTTGTAGAGTCTATTACCTATAGAGTCTTCAATATTTGGTACATTACCATTCACAGCTGGCCTACCAAGGATGATCACCTCACTCTAGATGGATGTGAATCTGCCAGTAAAGCCAAAGCCATTAAGAGAGAATGACAGCCTTAGGAATCAAGTGCGACTATAATCAACCAATCAAAATGCAATATTTGTCTTTGCCAGGTGCAAGGTGACAAACACTCCATGTTTTACTGTACTCCACTGATTCCAGTTGAGCTTATTCTTTACCTGTCTCTCTCTAGAGAAATCACTGTATCAATGGTGATTATCCTGGGTAGAGAAGGATATGATAATATGGGACAAGACATAATTACATTTTCCACTGAAGCATGACCACTAAAACTCTAACTGTGTTTTCAACCAGACAATCTTGGATCAGTGTTCTCAAAGCTGCCCCTCTAACCAAAAGTAGTAAGTACATGGTTGGCCAGCAAGAAAGGTGATGTGAACACCATTGAACGATTCAGAGTTGTGAACACTACTGAACGATTCAGAAATGTGAACATGACTTAACGATTCAGAGATGTGAACACTACAGGATGATTCAGAGAGTTATATGCATAGTTCAGCCATACTCACTGAAAGGGTACATGAAACACGTAAATATCATTTGAATTGTAACGTAAGTATCTGTGCCTTGACTGAATTTAATAAATATTCTGTTTTGACGGTTTGATTGAGTGATGACTAAACATAATGTATACGAAATAGAGTCATAATAATGAGCAAACAGTCTGTACAGTACTTCATACTAGGTCTTTGAGTCATTTACAGCATAAGATTTTTGTAAACATGCAAAATGGTGGATGATTCATGCATAACAGTCCTGTTTATCTAAAGGAAAATGACCTTTGCATGGTGATAAGGGAGAGAGACATGAAAAAAAGAATAAAATCTCCTGAATGGTGACAGATGGCACATGAAAGAAGGAGTGTGAGTGTGTGTGGTTATGCATGTGTATGTTTGTATGTGTGTGTGTGTGTGTATGTGTGTAAGTGTATGTATGAAAAGGAACAAAGCACAATTTTGCCTTTTGAAAAAGCTCAGAGTAACTTCATCTAAGAGTGATGTTTCAGTGGTTACTAGGCAACCCTCATTAAAGCACTTGTGTAATTCAAAGTGGTGTTGGAGGAGTGGGAGACTGCCAAACTGGTTTTCAGCTCAGAAATTCAAACAGAAGCCGCAAAGGAAGCTAAAATGGGCCAAAAGCAGGTTTGCCTTCCAGACACTTTTCTGGCAGCAAAGATGCTTGTTGAAGAGAGAATGCAAATCTCTTACTAGGATTAATTATGCACTTTGTATAGCTGCCATTTAAGAATCTTGGACTTGCACATTTCGTTAACATTACCAGTTGCGTCATATGTCATAAAGCCTTTTGTGTCATGTATCTATATTGTTTACTGCTTATCTATGTTTACTGTGAATAACTGTGAGCTGTGATGGCCTTAATCTGTGTAATTAATGTGGCAGGTGGCATATATATATATATATATATATATATATATATATATATATATATATATATATATATATATACATCCATATGCCATTTCATTATATATATAATGAAATAACACTAAAATAAAACAACATAAAATGTAATGCATTTAAAGATATAATATACTATGACTAAATACATTTGAAAGAGCCATTTAGTCATTTTTATTTAGCCATGATTTAAGGCTTTCCTGATCCCCTCTTGAAACTCCTCTCATTCCATAGCTTTCTAGTATTGGGATTGCGTGCGTGAAAGCCAGTCCTGTTTGAGCCCTTCAGAAACTACTGAACCGGATGGGAGGAGGCGGTCTCACTCCTCCACCCACTACACTGCACGACTGCCATCTTCTGAAAGCAAAGCTGAGCACAGTGAGGTGCTTCGGCAAGAGAATGCTGAGGAGATTGCACATCCACGATGCCCCGAGTTGATTGTCCAATTCCAAGTGGTGCTAGACAGGAACACTTTTGCATTTAGATGCCCAGTGAACTACAGCTGGGCAGCTCAAACAGACTCTGCCATTTCATTACAGGGGGAGAGAGAGATGCATTTTTACAGTTCATCTCACCCAGCTTTCTTCAGTATTATTGAGAAATATCAGAGATGGGCTTATATGATAAAGAAGGCTGAGAGAATCTGTTCTAGTCACTATTGGTGAAATGGTCTGCAGTGTGCAGATTACATTAGAATCTCTGAGACCTGAATACTTCAGAAGAAATGCAGATATATGCAGAGAAACCAAGAGGTGCACAGGAGTAATATAAACCATAAAAACTATAGAAATAATATAAGATAGAAATGCAGGGTAGAAACATTATTTCTTCCAATTACTCAGGAACAAAGTGTTTTTATATTTATTCAACATGCAAGAAAATTGGACTAGTAGATGTCCTAAGTACCCCCCCCCCCCCACACACACACAGATATTAGCTTCAACATTCAAACCACTGAGAGGTGAAGCGGATTACACTGATTATCTCATGACAATGGCACCTGTCAAGGGGTGGTACATGTTGGGCAGTAAATGAGAAGTCAGTTCTTGAAGATGTGTCGATATGTGTGAAGCAGGAAAAAGTGGTCCAAGGAAGAACTACTGCTGTGTTGATGCAGGCTGCTGTGTTGATGCAGACTGCTGTGTTGATGCAGGCTGCTTTGTTGATGCAGACTGCTGTGTTAATGCAGGCTGCTGTGTTGATGCAGGCTCCTGTGTAGATGCAGGCTGCTTTGTTGATGCAGACTGCTGTGTTGATGAAGGCTCCTGTGTAGATGCAGGCTGCTTTGTTGATGCAGACTGCTGTGTTGATGCAGGCTGCTTTGTTGATGCAGACTGCTGTGTTGATGCAGGCTCCTGTGTAGATGCAGGCTGCTGTGTAGATGGCTGCTGTGTTGATGCAGATTGCTGTGTTGATGCAGGCTGCTGTGTTAATGCAGGCTGCTGTGTAGATGCAGGCTGCTGTGTAGATGCAGACTGCTGTGTTGATGCAGACTGCTGTGTTGATGCAGGCTGCTGTGTTGATGCAGACTGCTGTGTTGATGCAGGCTGCTGTGTTGATGCAGACTGCTGTGTTGATGCAGGCTCCTGTGTAGATGCAGGCTGCTGTGTAGATGAAGGCTGCTGTGTTGATGCAGGCTGCTGTGTTGATGCAGACTGCTGTGTAGATGAAGGCTGCTGTGTTGATGCAGACTGCTGTGTTGATGCAGGCTGCTGTGTTGATGCAGGCTGCTGTGTTGATGCAGGTTGCTGTGTTGATGCAGGCTGCTGTGTTGATGCAGGAGTGCCCATCCTAACTGCCAAATGCACCTACAATAGGCACATGAGCATCAGATCTGGACTGGAACAATGGAAGAAGTTGAACTCGTTTTTTTACATTACATGGATGTGCTCTGGATATTTACATGACAGAGAGTTCATGATTCACAAATGGTTTGAGGTACATGACAGAGTTAAGGTCTTCACCTCTAAATCTCCTTCAGACCAACTATGCATCTGTGGGATGTGTTGGGGGAACATCGTATGGGTCACAGCACAGCCGTGAGTTAACAATGGTGTTAACTTTCCATCTACACTTTCTCTACCAATCCCTGTAATTTATCCAACTTCTCATATTCTTTCCTGTTTCCATCATTTGGAATTGCCACATTTATTTCCACTGATGTTTTCTGCATCTTAATCTAAATATATTCATATATATAATCTGTAACAACAAACAAACTGAATAAACAAGACTCTGTTTATCCACATATAGATGTGCACATCAAATTAGCTGCTTTCTCATAAATGTACAATCGGAAACTGGCACTGATGTACAGTTATATATAGATGTTTTCACACCATCTATATTTTTGTATAAATCAGATGGCACTTTCACAAGCTCCAATGAAATTCTATTTTTGTTGTTTTTCTTTTTTTATACATAGTGAACACACACTTTCTGTCACAAGAAACACATTCAACTCAAATCAGTTGTACGGGTAGAGCTCAGTGGCTGTGTTTTTACGGGAATTGCTTGTGGATGTGTTTGTACGGGTAGTGCATGGTAGCTGTGTTTGTACGGGTAGTGCGTGGTAGCTGTGTTTGTACGGGTAGTGCGTGGTAGCTGTGTTTGTACGGGTAGTGCGTGGTAGCTGTGTTTGTACGGGTAGTGCATGGTAGCTGTGTTTGTATGGGTTGTTGGCTGTGTGCAGTATGTACAATGAGTTGGGTTTAGATGCTGCAGCCTCTAATAGATGCACAGCTAATCTGATTTGTGTGACCAACAGGAGTGACATCAGGGGTCTGGGACAAATAAGTGGACAGCAAAAATAAGTGGACAGGAAGTGCACAGCAGTGGCCAACAAATCCAATCCATCCAATATTTAGTACAAGTCTACCAAATGTTTGTTATATTCACATTGCCCTTTACCTTTGAGCATTTTTTTCATGCTGTACAGTCATACTTGTAGTATACAATACAAGCTTGTGGCAGTTTCTTAACTGTGTTAAAGGTATAGAAGTAGAGCTTCCCAAAGCAGAAGCACTGCCATGATTTTGTCTCACTCAGTTGACTTCACTAATTAATTCTAGCAGTTGGCTTGAGTTAATTAGCAAAAGCAGGCAGTTGGAACAAAACCCTGAAGAGAATTTTTACTTTTTGAACCAGAGATACACTTCTGTCTCTCCATACACTTAGGTTAAGTTATGTTTAGATAAGACACAAAGAGCTGGCTGTGAAAAAGTACATTTGTATGATGTATGGTATGAGTATGCGGTATGTAGGAACATGCTTTTGAAGTCAGGGAGCACTGTCACGCCAACTCAGAGGGAATGATTATTACTACCACTGGCAGAAACTAGGAAGGAAAACAAGAAGGAAAAGTCTAGTATTCAACGAGGAAGCACAGACGCCTGTAGCTTATGACTTATATATATATATATACATGGTTCCCAGGCAGACGTGTAATCTCCTTGCTCTGGAATTGTCATCATTCATGTCAACAGGGCCACAAATCTGCTTTCAAAAGAGAGCTACATTTACTGCTCTGGGGAGAAAATGAAACATCTTGTCCTTCTTACATTTCGTATGTCTAAAAACAAAGAAGCAATAAAACTGTATAGAAGGTGTGCAAAGATTGTAATAAAATCTGCGCCTCTGGGAGGTTTGATCTGTTTGTTCCCAAAAGCAGAAATAATGTAGAGTACAATGTTAGAAATGGTTTCCTTAAATACAGTATCACGGTACATTAATCCCATTATGGTGTTGGGCTCTGCCATCTTCCTGGACTAATGCCACATGTCAAGTCTGCATAGTACTAACAGGAAATACATTTAGCATAACCCAGGTGCCTCCTCACTGTGCTCACTCAGGCATCTGTCAGCCACAGACACCTGAGAGGCTGGAGGACCTCCGCCATAATGACACATCATAACTGTAGAAAAATAACAGCCAGCCACAAATAAGAGCATAACAGCCCCTCTCTCTCTCTCTCTCTCTGATTTCTGACACACATATATACACACAGTCTTGCAATATCCAAAACTCTTTTTATTAAATGTGTCAGAAATCAAGGTACAAGTAAGAATCTATTATTTTAAAGAACGCCCATCTAGTAACTGAAGATTGCAACTTCTCTATCTGGTGTTAAGTGCAGAAAGGTCAGTTAATATCACCTACTTAATAAGGTACACTGAAAGAATAGGAAAAGGAGCCGAACAGTTCAGTATTGATGTCATGGTGAGGGAGGCTCCCCCTCCCGGTCACCTCCGGCACAGCGGCAGTTGTCCTGTTGTTGTTGCGTTGTGTGCGTCCCTCAGGTGGGTGGGGCTTATTAGCTCCCTCACCTGATGGTCGTTTGTCTGTCTATATATGCCTTGTCTTTGTATCAGTTGACTGCTGGTTATTGTATCCTTAATTTGGGTCAGTGCACGGGACTTTGGTTTGCGCACGTTATTCATTAAACCCCTCCTTTTCTCTGAGACTTGGCGTGATCGCTTCCTTTTCGTTCGCACCTACTGCCCGTCACAATTGAGTAAAGTACATATTTAATTGACATACTAAAGAATTTTGATTTGGCATGTACTAGAAACTTCTTTAGTCTTCTTTAGTCTTCTAAATTCTTTAGTCTTTGCTTTTAACAATAAAACATGTTAAACATGTCTGAGCACCATCTAAAATGGGAATGAACTTTGTTCAAAGTCAAAAGTTATTATATGAATAATTGCAATGCAGTTTATCTGTGGATGGAATTTACTTCAATATTAGATTTGATTTCCTTCAAAGCACAGACGGAGAGGTTATTTTATTTCAATGATCTATTTTTGTTTAATCTGAAACAGAATGATCTGATACTAAGATAAACTGTCAGAGAAGAGTAAAGGACCAGGGTCAGAGTGGGAGGGAGAGAAACACTATCCAGATGTAAGTGCATTACAGTCATATTTCTGTGTGACTGTAGTGTCCATGTGTTCATGGCTGTGGATCTCTAGTTAGGGGGCAGTTGGAAGCACAGATGCCTGTAGCTTATGACTTATATTGTGTAGTTGTACAGTTTTGTAATCTATATATAAAAGTTGTTTTCAGTTGAAAGGCATATGCAGTCTGTAGTTGTGGGGTTCTTAAGTAGGATGTTGTAAGCTGTAGTTACTGTAGTTCCTGTAACCACTCTTCTTCTCTGTGACACAGAACGCTATGCTAATCTGCCTGGTTTTGCATCGTGTGATTTTCAGCCATGACCATCATTAAGAGTGAGAAAACAAGAGGATGGAATAGGGAGGAAAGGAATAATGACAGAGGGACAGAATACAGTGAGAGAAGAAAAAGAGAGAGGGAGAGGGGATAGACAGGCAGGGGAGGGAAGAGGAGTGTAGGAGCAGGGAAAGATGACAGGGGGGAGGGGAGGAGAGAGAGGAAGGGTGAGAGAGAGTGAAGAGGGGTGAGAGACAGGAGTGTGTGGGCAAGGGAGGTGGGGTAAGTGTGAAAGAGAGGGGCAAGGGAGACACAGGACTGAGGAAAGAGAGAGGCAAGAGAGAGAGAGAAGTTGGAGGGAGGGATGGAGGGAGTGATGGATTAAGCGAAGGAGAGGGAAAATGAGAAAGGATGAATGGATGAATATGCAGAGGGAGAGAGAAGAAGAGAATGCACCTTCCTTGGTAGCCTACATGCTGTGGATTCATATGTTAGAAACATAACCTTCAACTGCTCTGGTACCGAGACAACATGAAAGAAAATGACTCAAATGAATGGAGACATGACTGTCTAATCATGGCCAACATTATTTGGACATGACAGACAACCACACAGTAGAAGTTAATTTCAAAAAGACTTATTAAAAATCTCCATTTAAAACACATATACATAACTATATTTAAAATCTAAGGAAAAATAAACTTTTACATAACAATTTCTGTCAGCTAACATATAACAAAAAAGCAGAATGAACTGAGCAAAAGCAGAGTAATGAGGATTCATCCCACAGCCATTACCACTACTAAAGCTCAGAGTGTAGAAAGAAGGTCACTCATCAGAGAAATCACCTTCATTCAGCACAAGCAAAGGCAACAGCGGCGTTGGGTACTGTGCTTGAGGGCAGAACTGGGTCAAAGCCAAGGTCAAGGTCAAAGCAGGCTAAGCATACAGTGGCAGTACAGCCACAGAGCTATGATTCCTTGGCATTTGGCCATCAAAGCTTTCAAAGAAACATGGGAATAACCTAATTGAATTTTCCACAGCAAATGGTACTCTCGGCACAAACCCGGCTTCCCTAAAACAACATTCTAAAGAGGCAAATGCCTTTTGTGTGACAAAATAATGTAAGAGCTTGGTAATTCATCTCCTGTGGAGTGTCTGTCTAAGTGGCCATCTACGGAAACATTGGACTGAGTATGTGAGCGTGTGTGTGTGTGTGCATGTATATGTGTGAGCGTGAGTCCGTGACTGAGTGCAAGTGTGAGTCATGTATGTGTGTGTGTGTGTGAATGTGTGTGTGCGCACGCGCGTGTGCGTGAACGTGTGTGTGAAGCATGACTTCGTTACCTTGCAATATTAAAGCCAATCAAACTGATAAAAGTGGCCAAATGAGAGACTCCTTCCACAAGTGCTGTCTCTCATCCCCTCTTATTACTTTTGACATTTTAATCAAGCATCAATTCAATTAAATGGCACTTTACTGCGATGTGCACCTAAGGGAGCTATCGTCTGGGGGAGAGGTGAAAGGTCACCTTACAAACCTCAGCACCATGCAGTCATATCTGCATTGAAATTAGCATAATTGTCTAGAGCCTCAAATGGCCAGGATCTGAAGCTGCTTATATTTATTTCTTTAATAATCTTTATTACTAAAGATGAGTAGTACATTTAGTACTTTTCAGTGTACTTCATCTTTTATTAAAGCACACTGAACTGGGAGTGTAACAGCCACCACGCACTACTTGTACAAACACAGCCATCCCTTTCTCTTAACATTTCAACATCTGAAAATATAAACAAATACTAGACATCATTAACACTACTGCAAATATCTTGGGTTGGGTTTACTGATGCGACCTGAACGCGTTGTGTATGGTGCAGAACAAATGTTGGAGTTTTCTTCTTCAGGCTGTGATGGTGGCTCAGCAAAGACGAGAATGTGTTGGTGATTCCTCCTGTACATCCCTCCTCTGGAATGAATGACGTATGAACACAGCACTGCACAATCATCCTTCACAGTTCTGAGTTGGTTGAATCCTTTGGGGGTTTGCATGTGGACCACTTGCCCTGTTACTAGAGGTGACAGTGGGTGCCTGGATTGGTCATAATGGCATTTCTGAATCTTCCTTTTGTTGAGGAGGTGTGCGTTGACTTGGGAGCAGGCTCAAGAAGTCCCGTACTCACAGGGATGGCTGCACGTATCTGGTGTGACATCAGACGTTCGGCTGGTGAGCCTAGTGTTGGATCACGAGGGATGTTTCAAGAGATTAAGGAAAACGTCAATGCCATCTCTGTGTGACTTTTCCATCAGCTGTTTGGTGCTGCGGACTGCGCATTCTGCTAGACCATTCGACTGGGGAAATTCTGGAGTGCTAGTGACCTGGGTGTCCTCTGTGAAGAATGTTAATATATTCTCTGTTCAGAGGTCTGGGAATGACTGCTTTCTGACCTTTCATGACAATGCCATCTTCCACCATGAGTTCATCTCTGAAGGGGAATAAAGGCGCAACAAGTGGTTGAAGGCTGCATACCCGCATTAATAAAGTATCTATCTTACCCTATCCTATCTTACCCTGGTGGGCCACCCCTGCTGAATGACCGTGCTGAGGCTCTGTAGTGTGTTGTCATTTGCCATGTGATTTTTGAGTTCCTCAAGACGTGCTGTGGAAATGTAACTCACCGACATGACGTTATAAGCACTGCCCTCTGCAGGGCTCGGTGGAGTCTGAGTGTTCGGAGCTCTTGAGAGCGTGTCCGCCACATACATGTTCTTGCCTCTTTTGTACATAAGGTCGAGATTGTACCGCTGTAGCTAGAGTAGCATTCTCTGTAAGTGGGCAGGGGCCATGTGGATGGGCTTTTTTAGGATCGTCACTAGGGGTTGGTGGTCAGTCTCAACGATAGTGGGCTTTACATATATCTAGTCTCTGAACTTCGTACAGGCAAACACAATGGCTAGGAGTTCTTTTTCTATTTGATCATAGCGTGTCTCTGTATCTGTGAGAACATGCGATGCAAATGCAACTGGTTTACCATTCTGTAGGCACGTAGCCCTGAGTCCATAGCATGATGCATCACAGGTGAGCGTAACTTTCTGCTTGACATCGTAGCACAGGTGAGCTGGATATGCATGACTTGAGTCAAATGAATCTTGGTGCTGCTGGAACCAGCACCATGCAGTGTCTTTGTAGGTCAGTTTTCTCAACGATGTCACTGAGGTTTGGTATGTATTTTGCGAGATAGGAAACACTGTAGTGAAATGACATCTGGGGGGACTGGCATGTTGGAGATTGCTGCAGTCTTAGCAGGGTCTGCTTTTAAACCGTCCTTTGTGAAGATGTGTCCTACATAACATACATGGTTTAGAAACTTGCACTTGTCTGGGTTCAGCTTGAGGTTGATTTCCTTTGCATGATCAAGTACTTTTCTCAGGTTTGTGTTGTTCTTCAACTCCTCCCCCACCGATGATGATGTCATCCACGACAACAGAACACGGTAGACCTGTGAACAGGTGTTCCATGGAACACTGGAACACTTCGTTCACAGAGTTCATGCTAAAGGGCATGGATAGGAACCTGTAGCGCCCGAAAGGGGTGCTGAAGATTTTTGTATAGGTGTATTTGCCAGAAAAAGTTCTTGGCATCGAGGGCTGTTGAGAACCCTTAGTTGTTTTGTGATAGCACTGCGTAGACTTGCAGCAACTTTTAAAATGGTTTAGTTTCTCACACTTACAAAACTGTTGTCTAAATGCTGGACACTTGTCTATGTCTGGCCACATGGCTATGTCCACAATTCCTATAGTTAGACACAGTCTGGAAGGGTGGTTGGGATTTTGACTGCGGTTTTCTGTGTAAGGTAGGCATTACTGCGTCGACATTGGTAGCCTGTGTAGCTAACGTAGCCTATGTTTTGCTATTTTCCTCGTCAGTCCGTGAATGCGACAGATTGAAACAGCCTTGGCAAGTGTAAGATCGTTATCCCTCTGCAGAGATTTTCTCAGTGATTCACTAGAAAAGCCACAACCAATTCGGTCACAGATTAACTCAGTCAAATCACCAAAATGGCAGCTCTTGGCTTTGATCCTTAAATCGATACTCTCACCTTGCCTCTGGTTACGTGAGTGAAACTTGTGCCTTTCCATCGTTTTGTTGTTCTGTGGGTTGCAAATTTCGCGAAACTTTTGCTTTAGGCATTCAGGGCCGTCTCTGGATTCTGCAGCGGCAATCACTTCTCCATCTGGGGC
Organism: Brachyhypopomus occidentalis; assembly: GCA_020368025.1. Classification (NCBI taxonomy): domain Eukaryota; kingdom Metazoa; phylum Chordata; class Actinopteri; order Gymnotiformes; family Hypopomidae; genus Brachyhypopomus; species Brachyhypopomus occidentalis. Next base: position 7,079,753 of record JAGXOD010000020.1, read on the forward strand.
ACGCACCTCGTACGTGTCCCCAAAAGAGTGTTCGCATTCGTTGGCGCCCGGACCCGCATTGTTAAGGAAAATATATGATTTAGTATTCGAAGGCTTGTCAAAGTGTGTCACTGCGATAAAAATGTCATATTCCCTTTCGAAAATTCGCCAGTTCTCTGCAATATTTTCATCAAAAACGAGGAGTCTTCATTATATTTCAAGCACAACCTCCACTAGCATGTGAAATCTGTTTCCATAATGGATTTAGCACAATGCTTACTAGCTGGCAAGATGAGGGGAGGGAAAAAAAACGAACGAGCAAATGGTTCAACGGAGAAAAATGAAGGGTCTGGTCTCAGGCAAACATTTGTGTCAGCTTCTGACACCATGTATCACTCTCGCTAGTGGAGGTTGTGCTCGAAATATAATGAAGACTCTGAGGTAGTAACTTGACCAACCTTTACTCAACACCTTCCATGTAAAAACTGCATACAGAGCACACAGCATATAAGTTCTCTTACCAAACAAGTTCATGTGCATACCACCAGTTCTGCTTATTACATAAGTGTTACCTCACAGCTCCTATGCACTGATTGGCTCCTACACACAAGATCTATTGCTGCGGTGGTCAACAGCAGCAAACACACAATCATCTAAATGATCTACACATACAAACACAGACACTACCCATAAAAACACAGACACTACCCGTACAAATACAGACACTACCCACATAAACACAGACACTACCCACACAAATACAGACAGAGCGCTATGCCTGAACATTTTCATTCATGCAACACCTCCATCAGTGATCTTCATTACTGAATATTTTAGTTCCAGACCTCAAGAGAGAAATTATTATTGATTAATTATATATACATATTTCTAGACACTCTTAACCTTCTGCTTTATTAAAAACTTATCATGAGTGACGTCTAAAGCTGATTTGTTGCTTTGCAGACTGCGTTAGCCATCATCTAAACTTGTGGTTGACTAATTGATCGGTCAGCCGATTTAATGCCATTTTGAGATAATTGGCATATGGATTTTTAAAGAAATTTTGCTTTTTAATTACCTATGAACATTTTACTGTATGTTTTTTTTTATTTTAAACAAGTGCACTGATAGAGCAAATGCAGGTAAAAACAGTATTAAATACATGTACATTTAAGTTCAGCAATTGTCTGTCTCATTGGTTATCAACATTGTTGTATTTTTTCAAATGCAAAACAACAGCAATATGATATCAGCATTATATTAGGCCATCAGCCACTCAGTTCTCTAAATATCAAATCAGCATTGCCCATATATATATATATATATTCTAAGTGCCTATAAGGTAGATGTACCAAATAAAATAGCCAGGGGGTGTTGATTAAAGTCAGGCATTTCTAATTGCCCTCTGTATGCCTTACCATCTTTATGTGAGTGAGTGAGTCATTGAGAGTGTCACGGTGTGGGAGGCTTCCCTTACCGGTCGCCTACGGTACAGCGGCAGTTGTCCTGTTGTTGTTGCGTTGTGTGCGTCCCTCAGGTGGGTGGAGCTTATTAGCTCCCTCACCTGACGGTAGTTTGTCAGGCTATATATGCCTTGTCTATGTACCAGTTGACCGCTGGTTATTATATCCTTAATCGGGGTCAAGTGCACGGGTCTTTTGTTTGCGCACGTTATTCATTAAACCCCTCTTTTTCTCTGAGACTTGGCGTGATCGCTTCCTTTTCGTTCGCACTCACTGCCCGTCACAGAGAGGGGTTTGGTAACTGTATCTATAACAGTAGGTTGACTTTGGTCTACAGATGGGGGTGGTCCAGTTGTCCTTGTGGATAAGAAGATAATAATCTAGAAATTAACCTCCAGCATGTACACTGCACCTACTCCATCCCCATCACCATGAGTTGACTGTTAAACTGTTAACACCAACAAGGTCATGTGACAGCTCTGTACTCCTTCGGTAATCTTTTCAGTTTTCTGCCGCACTGGTCTGAGGTTTCTGATGAGCTACACAGCCATAGAGCAACATTTGTTAGCTTTAGTCTTGACCTTGAACATATGGAGTCAGTTTCCCCTTGGAGAAAGGCGCGATAGTGTGACTAAGACATTCTGCCTAACAGACTCTGAACTCTGCATGAAGAAAAGCAAAGAACATAGCAGCAGTTTCCCCTTGCTTCTCCTTCATGACTTTTATGTGATAGTTTTAATGGTGACTTCTGGTGCAAATAAGACTGTGGCTAGTTGCTGGAAGGTTTCCAGTCAAAGCTTTCTCAGTGTGACACTGGAGAACTGAAGTCATTTTAATCTTTGGCAAAGTTTATGTATGTAAAATCATTGTGTATCAGTAACTATATAAACGACACAGCTGGATTGTCAAATAGTTTCCTATGACTTCAAACTTCTATTTGATTCCTAGTTAATTTCACTAAATTCAACGTTCATCAGTCCAACTCAGTTCCATTTTTTGTATAGTGTCTTTCACACTGCCTTACAAAGATCATGGTGCAAATCCCTAATGAGCAACACAAGGTTGAGAGCATCAAGACAAAACCACATATATTGAAGAAACCCTGAAATGGGCCAAGACTTCAAGAAATGGAAATCATTATCTTAACAGTTTGAGTGAAAAGACATCAAATGTCTGACAATTCATGGCTCCATGTCAACAACTGTTCACAAGAAGCAAGATGGCCTCTGCCTCCTTCTTCAGATTTCCCCAGCTGTTTCATAGTGCGTCTCACTACTCTACAGTTGATCAGGTTTCCTCTGCTAGCAGACAGCTGTGTCCTGTGCATATAGGCAAACGTATCCAAAATCCATTTTATTTCATTTTTACCAGATTGGGAATTAACGTCCATAGAACGTCACAAAATAAAGGCTGCAGTTTCCCGATGCCACACTGCATGCATTATGGATTGCAGATAAACACAGAGGCTTAAGACGGTGTGATGTGCGTATGCACAGTGTGATCTCACCATCAGTTCCATTTGCATATCTGCAGTTTGGGTGTTATAATTAGCCTTATGCAATAGAGCCCTCTTCAGGAAAATCACATGCTGATTGCTCATTACGCCTAATGAAAATGTAATCATCCATAACGTAAAAACATTTAGATGTTTTTTCACTGCCACTGAGCAGACAACTGTTTTTTTTTGTTGAAGTCAGGCACTTATTAGTTGCGAGTTAAAGCAAATTCATTAAGGAGCTTCTAAGAAGGCCTGGGGTGGTTAAAGGTGGTAGGGATTTTCTATTCAAAAAGCTCTGACATTTATCATTATCACTGTTCTTTGATTTTAAAGCAGATTTCTAAACATACTGCCCCGCGTTCCGTTGTTACCACCTGCTGTCAGATTTGAAGGGACACTATTAGTCAAGTCAAGTCAATTTTATTTATATAGCGCTTTTTACAACACATGTTGTCTCAAAGCAGCTTTACAACTTGTATGGGTCCAGATCCCTAATGAGCAAGCCAAAGGCGACAGTGGCAAGGAAAAACTCCCCATCCTCCTCCCACTATTAAAGGTTTCTATATCTGTAGGAGTACCTATATAACACTTGGCCTTCTTTCACACTGTATATCACAGGCCAGTTGCTCGTTCACAAGAATAGACGCTAACAGATGGTTACACAGATTTTTCTTTTTGTTTATTCTATCTCTCTCTCTTATTGCATTTCATTATATGTTGTCCTTGCTTCACACACTGTACATTGATTACAGATGTGCAGTCTCTCAGCACGGTTCACTGCATGTGCGTGTTCCTGCTCACATATCCAGACACCCACGCTGCTCCAGTTTCTTGCAGCAACGATGTGAGTTACATAAGTTTGCTATTGCGTCATATGAACTAGTTGTATCTGGATCCAGACATTGCCCTCTGTAAGCCTTACCATCTTTATGTGAGTGAGTGAGTCAGTGAGTGTGTGTGTGTGTCTGTGTGTGTGTGTGTGTGTGTGTGTGCGTGCACGCATGTGTAAGCCATTTAGTCAGCCATGCCATAAATGCACCTCAGACAGCACAAGCTTGTATTTCACAGCCATCATTATTGCCTTCCCCCTCCACATATAGATACGGTACAATAAGAAAAATGTCAGAAGGGGACTTTTATTAGAGAAATGATGGCAATATTCAGCATTTAAATTAACCATTTAAAAGGGTCCAACCAGGGTACTGGATATTTACTGGCCTTCAGTTGTAATCCTAATCCTAACCCACCTTAGCCAGGTAATAATGTCTGTAGCCTCTTCTTTGATGTATTAAAACTAATGCAAGCATTTTTTTAAAACAAAACATAGTCCAAACTTTACTAACCATCGCTAAAATGGCTCTGCATACAGCAACTAAATGTCTCAATACAGTAGGTTCTCCTTCTCTGCCGTGTGTTCAAGGCTCCTACCAATCTGGCTCCCTCTGTCCCTCTATGCTCTCCTTCACTCCTGCACCACCACACCTGCTCTCCTTCACTCCTGCACCACCACACCTGCTCTTCTCTACTCCTGCACCCCCACATCTGCTCTCATTCACTCCTGCACCTCCACACCTGCTCTCATGCATGCCCCACCTTCTTACCTGAACTCTTTTGGTGATTTAACTTTTTCTAGAATTGCTCCCCATCTCTGGAACCCCCTTGTGTATTATTATCACTCTTCCTTGTATCACTCTACAAAGAAGCCTGGTAATGAATTTGCATGTGCACGTACTAAGTGCTAAGTATGCAGGGCTGTGAGGCGCAGGACTCTGGAGGAAGATCTGCAGGTAAAGCCGAATCGTGACGGCTGCTGGATCAGACCAGGGCATTTCTAGGTTACTTATGCAATCATGTCTCTGACAAGAACAAAGCATATTCAAAGAATCATAGCAGCAAGAGACGATCAAATCCGGTTTATTTCGACATTAGACTTAAGTATGAGTGGGAGATTCAGACGACATATTTGCCAAAATGTGAAAAACAATTCTGGTATGATCCAGGACTCCAACTAGATATGACATTCTGAAGCACTTTAATCTGTATCAGTGTTCTTCACTGTTGCTGCAGTAGTACTGTATTCAGACTGCTGTTGCTGAAGTACTATATTCATAGTACTGGCCAATGGCCACCTGGCTTTGCTCACTTTCAGTCATGTGAAGTGTCATCATGCTACAGCCAAATGAGCCTGACATTTGGACTCTCAAGCACGCTCAAGGTTTGTAGTGAAGTTTTAGGGCTTTTTGTTATGTTCAATAGTCCTGCAATGATCTCAACATGCCTCTGTGTGATGCATTCCAAAAATAACATAAGTAAAGACATAATTCATAAGTAATGAAAAACATAAAGCCACAAATTTATGGTGAGTTAAAATTTTCCTTAAAAAAGGCATTTTCTTCTCTCTATTTTATTTCTTCCCTTTCTATGCAGTGTTAAGTTTCTCTGTAATTCCCTGACATTTCTCACTTTTTGTACATACATGTTTTCTTTATGGTGATAAGTGCATGTCTAACACTAATGGGAAGAAATTGAAGTATAAAAAAGGAGTAGACAATATTCATACTATGTAGTAGCTGAAAGGTAACTGGTTTTGTCTGCTTTAGCACCAGCAAGCCTTACCCTGTACGGTCTATGCTGTGTCTACAATTGTAGATGGGAAAGAAACACATGAACCAGAATTTTGCAATCTCATCCTGAATTTAGATTAGCACAGATTTCCCTGCACTTGATTATGTTCCTCTCTATGAGATGCTGGATTCGGAGCTGCGTCTTGGTATGAATATTCGGCTTGACTCAACTCTTGAAGGTTAAGGTCCAAAAGTTCCTTGTACCTGCACGATTTCTCTCGCTGCCTTGTAAGGCCTTGTTGGCTGCCACTTCGATATGATGACTCATTGGAGCACGAGGCAAGCATGATGAGATACATATTCAATGTTTTCATGAGTCTTTGTGTGCTACAAACCCACCTGAACAACGCCTTACTCTCAAAAACTGTTCTTAGAATGCCCACAATAAATATGGGAAAATAAAGAAATGTGCTCACAATACACTGCATAAAAGATCATCTACACCTGACTTGCTTGCATTTGTCCAGGCTCTTCTGCTCATCCTCATTCCCTATCTTGCCCTTCAGCTCCTCCACAGTGGTGTTATGTGTAGCTCCGCCCTCCGCCCGTTTCTGTGTCGTCTTCTTGTCCCGCCCTGTTTCTATGGTTACCCTTCTGTTTGTCACGCCCTGCCGTTATCGTTCACAGCTGTCTCTCGTTTTCAGTTAGTATTTATATTCCTTGTGTGTCTCTAGTCTCTCGTTGGTTATTGTGTATGTCATGGTCCGTGTTTCACGTGTGTTTTGCCCCGCTCTCATGTTTGTTCTCTGTTTAGTATGATAGCTCCGTTTCTGTGTTCGTGTATTTTCACTGGCTTCCTAGTTCGTGTCTCGTCCCTATGTTTCGGTATGTTACTTGGCATTTCAGTTGTGCTGTGTATTTCTGTAGTCATGTTCTTATGTTAAAACCACCTTCTAGATTTGTGTCGCCTCGTTCCTGTTTAGTCTGTCGTAGGTTTACGTAGTCACCTATTTCATGTGTGTCGTAGTTTCTCAGTTCGTATTCAGTAACTCGTTCATGGTTCACCTGTCTGTTTAATTTGTATTAGTGCATGTGCTTTCGCCTTCGTATATCTGTGTATGCTGGTTGCGTTGCCCCATTACATTTCTTATGTCTCGCGTATTTAATGTTATTTGTGTCCTTGTGTTCGTGTCTCCCTTATCGTGGTTATGCAAATAAACCTCGTTCTCCTGCATCTGCGTCCCGCCCCCTCAGTCAAACCATGACAAGTGGACTTCATGTTGAAAGTCTTTACACGTAATTCATGCTTCACAACTAATTCCTCTTACATAATAAAGTGCTTGGTGATGGCTCTTTTTAATGTGATGTTATTTGCAACATATTATAAGCGTCAATTTTGTGACTGCTTGTTATAAATGTGTTCAGTATGAATTTGAATACATGAGCTCTGTAATGGCAGTTTGTTTTGATGTTTTGTTTCACAGAAGAACAAGTTCTATCAGACTAAGTGTCACGGGCGAGGTCTGAGGCAGAATGCGGAGACAAATCTCAGAAAACATACATGGCTTTATTCAACAAACAACGGCTGACTGCCCGAATAGCGCTTAGCACATATGCAAACAGGTAACGACTTGCAAAGGCAAGCACAGGACAGGACATACTTACACAATATATACTAAACACACAACAAGCCCCGCGTGTAACAAATTAGAGTGATGAAACAGGTGAACATATACACAAACAACCACACCCACAGGAAGTACATATATAGATGTGGACTACACATACACAAGCCCGAAGGGAGGGGTCCGGGGCTGTAACATGACAGACCCTCGCACCAGGGGCAGCTCCTCCTGGGATGCCCAGTGTAGCTGTGAGGCCCGAACCCACACTGACGGGCAGGCCCAGGGGCCACTGGAACCACACACTTCCGGGAGTCACCGCCCCCGGCGAGGAGGAGTCCGCCATGAAACAGCCTAGCACACCCTCCCTGGGAAGACAGGGGAAAAAACATTATGCAGCACAGGGACGTTCACAAAAACACACAGGCACATTCAAGGTTGGCACTCCGGGACGTGTGTTGCTCCTCGGTGCCCTGGGGGAACGTGTGCCAGCATTACATGCATTGGAAGCGTGTCCAGTCCTTCCAGGCCCCACTGGGGGGCGCGGACCGGCATTGGGCTCAGCAGGAGCGCTTGCATTTCTCCTAGGTGCCACCAGAGGGCATGCACCGGCATCAGGCTCAGTAGGAGCAATTGCAGCTCTCCCAGGTGCCCCTTGGGCACACACTCACCACTAGGGGGCGATGGCAATGGCTGCTGGAAGAGAGGGTATAGTTGGAGCCTCAGAAGTTGGGCCAGCTTCTCATGCTGGCGCCTTCTGGGGTACTGCCCTCAGGGCACTCCATGCTCTCCCCTTCAGAAAATTCCTCCGTCTGGACGCTTTGCCTCTTGTGGTAGGACCTAGAACTGGATGGAGCCTCTCTGCTTCTCCCAAAAGAGTACTGTGAGGGAGAAGAGCTGGGAGACCAGCCCCAGTACCTCACCGTTTCAATGGGATACTCGGATTGTGGCGGACTGGCTTCTTCTCCCTCGTAACATTCGAGTTTCTCTGAGTATATCGAAGGAGGAGGGTCTCGTGTCTTCTCCATAATACTCGGTGGATTCCGAGTCTATTGACGGAGGGGGGCTGGCATCTTCTCCGTAACCCTCGGTGGTGTCCAAATATGTCGACGGCAAAGGGCTAGCTCCTCTATCCAGGCAGTCCGTGGGCTCCTCTGCGCAGACTGAAGGAGGCGGACCCTCCTCCTCCTCCTCCAGATCCTCGTCACTGAATTCGTAGTCCAGAGGTGTCTGCGCTACCAGTCCAGTTTCGAGCACTAAGGGCTCTCCTGTGCCCGTGAGAGACTTGTCAAACAGGGGGGAGGAGTCCCTCGCTGGCTGGCTAGGTTTGTTCCGGCACGCTCATTCAGCGAGCTGCCGGTAGAACCTAGCCAGCCCCTCCTCCTTGGCCTTGCAGATGCACCGAAGCAGAGACGTGCAGATTAGGTCTCCCTCGCACTCCGAGGGTGTGTCTGGAGTGGCGCTGAGGTGCATGGGGGAAGGTGCACGATGGCGCTTCGCCTTCTTCTTACCCCCGTACTTTCCCTTCTTACCACTGAACCTATACCCTCGCATCCTTCTTAGTCTCGTCTTTCTGTCACAGCCGAGGTCTGAGGCAGGATGCGGAGACAAATGCGGAAACATACACAGTTTCATTCAACAAACAACAGCTGACTAAGCGAGTAGCGCTTAGCACACATGCAGACAGGTAACGACTCAGAAAGACGAGCATGGGACAGGACAAACAGGACAACACACAACAAGCACTGCGTATAACACATTAGACTGATGGGTGAACACATACACAAACAAGCACACCCACAGGAAGTACATACATAAATGCGGACCACACCTACACACGCCCAAAGGAAGGGGTCAAGGATTTTCCAGTTCATAGTGGTATGACACACCCGGCATCTGACCTTAGTTCAATTTTGACCTGAGGCTGATGGTCAACAAATTCACAGTCATCTTCATTTAAGGTAAGAAACTAGTGGCTAGCAACAATGCCTCTTGTACTCTGTCTGTTGAGAAGATTACCTCTGACAGCTCACCCCTTGAGAGAGGTACTCAAAACAAAGGCCAAGCAGGTGCTCTGATTGGCTCATCACGACTGCCATAGAGCTTGTCATTCCTTGTGCCTTCTGAAAAAGAGTCGACATCATTGTCTCTCACTCGCCAACACCTTTTGCTGTGACAAGTTCATTTAAGCCAACTTAGCCAAGTCAAAGTCAAGTCCATTTCATTTATAGAGTGCTTTTTCCATCAAGGTTAATGTTTTATAACCTGAAGAGAAGTGAAGATATGAAATATGAAAAATTTAAAAAGCATCTAATAATTTTAATGAGATCTTTGTGGTGATTAAAAAAGGGTCAGGTCACTGACTTTGTGAATATATTAAGGTAAACATTAAGGTTATTTGCTTTCACCTTCCCACCCTCAATTTTCCATCTTCTGACTTTTTTCAACCAGAAAATGGCTCCCTTGCTCCAGAGTTTTAGCTAGTTAAATACAAGTATATGTTTGTCAAAGCAGAGAATCAATAGGTCATTGATGGGCTACCCAGATGTCTCTGCATTATAACCACTAATGTTTTTTTTTCTGTGCCTGTGAGCTTAACCTCTCCAGAGGAAATACAAAGTGACAGCAGGGCAGTGCTGCTGGCTCCACTCCTCTCCAACCTTTTTGTCCCTCAGAGGACTCCGTGGCAGGGAGCCACCCTTATTCAGCTGTTGTTAAATATCAAAACGACGGTAGGAGGTTACAGTGTGGCAATGGATCACACACTTCCCCTGAGCACAGATAACCTTGGCTTCTTTGAGACAGCACATATTTAGTTTTAAAGGATTCAAATGCAGTATGTTAAACACAGCACCTCTCTCTGGAGTGATACAGAATTGCAGCTAAGCCTGAAGAAGTATCACTAGATGAATAAACCAGACTTACAACTGTAGAGAGCAAAGTGCATGTAGGAGGGATAATCTCCATCAGCATGAGAGAGGAGGCAAGGGAGTGAGAAAGAGGGAGAGAGATAAGAAGAGGGACTGGGATGGAGAGCAAGAAAGAGAAAGGGAGAGACAAAGGGGAACAAGAGAGAAAAGGAAAGAGAGAAAGAAAAACCAGGAGCGCAGAGAGTTGTTGCAAGGATGATAGATGGCTATGATGAAGACAAGAGGGGGGAAGCGCTCAAGGTTGAAACAATGACCAATGAGGCATCAGCAGAAGAGTTGAGGTGATTGATTCGGTCGACAGAGCAGAGACCCAGGGCTACTGTATGGACAAGCAGCCAAGCTGGCCAAATGAGACTTCAGTATTCTGCTGCTGCCTCACCTATTCTTGCAGGGGAATAGAAGAACCCTGCCCTATCTGGCTATGTCATGGAGTTGTTGGGAATCTGTTTACCATATCTCATACAGTCAGGAGCGTGATTTTTTATTACCCAGGATTGTTGTGTTTTACAGCAGTGGGATCATTATGTAGAGAGGTGCTTGCCAAGGTTTGGCCCTGCCATGCTTAATATAAAACTCACCCCATGAAACACTAGCAATTAAACATTGGTCTGGTGGGCTGTATCTGTATGTGATGGTTGGGAGGTTTCAAGAATGTTATTCCCCATACACACTGTTTAATTTGCCTTGTCAGCTCTTAGTCAACAGTCTAAAAACTGTCAACATTACATTTCAGTACAAGTGTTCTACATTGACAGGTTCTGTCTGTCCAAATTCAAGTTTAAGCATTTTCAAAGGTTCCTTCACTCTACTGTGCACCCAACGACCGGCAGTATTTTGCTCTCAAGTTGATGACTGTTCATCCATATTTATAAGATGCAGTTACACTTTTTGAATTAGGATATTTCTACTATAGCACTCGGCTGTATAAGTGAAAGTGAATCCATGCCGCAGGGCAAAAGTAGTAATGGTAGACAGCAGTCAGTGGCAGGTATAGTGCTTACATTGCTGTGTATTATTCAAACACAGTTCCTGGTCACTTAGTGACAGAGAAGAGACACAAGCCCAACAGTTGTATTTACATCTTGGCCCATTCCTCTCTACCTGCTGCTTTTCTCACTTTCTCTTCCACTCTGTCTCTCTTCCTATGGTGGGTGAGATGCTAATGCCTACCCATAGAGGAAGAAGAGCAGGACAAAAAGTTGCCAGACACAACAGATCAAAATCTCCCTGCATTCCACTTCTCACCTTGCAGTGGATATGCTTCCACTTCGATGTGCCGTTTCTCCTCCCTCATTCCCTCCCTCTCTCCACCCCTCCCTCTCCCCATTCCTCACTCTCTCACCATACCTGACCCAGAAAAGGCAACACACAGAGAGGCACACAGGGGGAGCAGACACTCCCAAACATAAATAACTCTGTGCTACTTACATGCCTAATGATGGCTCGAAGGCTGCAAGGCTCGAAAGAGAAAACTCCCAAGGCATGAGGCTGCGTTTCTCAGCAGGAGATTTTCCCATATGAAAGAAAATAATTCTAGGAGTTTCGTTGTCTTCATTGTGCACCTCTGAAGCCCAGATTCAGGGATTTGACGTTTTTTACTTAATCGCTGGTCTTAAGAGAGAAGATGAGAAAGTTGTTGTGGTTTGGTATCTGGACCAGGCACGACTTGGCATGAAGAATGTAACCATCTCCTTGTGCTTCTCCTGAACTCTCATTAGCAACTTCATAATGAGCAAACAATCCAAGCTCCAGATGGGCTTAGCAGTATTTCAGGAACAATAAAAACCTGCATGAAGTAATCTGGCCAAGTTCGGGCACGACCCCAGAACTAACCCAGCCTTTTTTTCCCAGAATCCAGTGCCAAATGCAGTATAATTAAAGGGTTTTGTTTAAACAGTAGACTTACTAAAGGACAGGTGAAATATTTGCAGTGTGCACTTATCCCACTCCAGCAAAGGGATAGATGATAGATAGAGATGAAGAGATAGATGAGGGAAGCACTCGGTACTGAAGCGTATGGGAGCAGTTTCCTGCACTGACACAGGCTGCAGCTTGTGTTGTGGGTAGTGGGAGGTTTGGCAAAGGGACAGTGACCACACAGCCATACTGTGGAGTGCACGGAGGGAAGGATGCAATGACCTTTCTCAATCACAGTGCAGCCAGTAAGAGAAAGCAAGAGAAAAAATATATACATTTGTATACTGTATGTGTGTGTGTGTGCGCGCGTGTGCATGTGTATGTGTAAAGAATGGAATGTTAGGAATATTTGGATAACTGAATTTTCTAAAGAAGAAAATTGATTCTTCTTCTTTGGTGATTCCTTTGCTCATGTTTTATCTGTTGAGAGGAAGGATGCACTGAATTGCAAAAGCAAGAATTGTTCACTTTTCATCGTACAAATAAAACAGTAGCTTATTATACTTCAAAATCCTTCAAAATGATGCATAGAGTGTATGCCTGTTTAATGATCCTCCACTAATCTTCTACACACCAGACCAAAACATTGATGAGACATTCTCATCAAGAGGTCAATCAAATACAAAATGGTCAATCAAATACTAATTGTGGTACTGTAGCAACTAAGCCATTAAAACAGAGCCATTAAAATAACCAGCCCTAAAGGATCAATTGTTATCAACCATTCCTCATCATGCACCACTCCAGGAATTGTCAGCTGTATCTCTTCCATCATATACAAGCAACTGCAGAGTGGAGAAGCCAAGCAAAGACTTGCTGCTGATTTCATTTAACAATTTGGGAGCAACACAATTATTTGTCATTTCCAGTGGCAAGGCGTTTTAATAATGGGCACTGAATTAATGTCATATCAGGTTGCATTGCTAGTTCATGGCAGAAATGAAGCACTGATCTACACTCTCAGATATATAGAACCCCATGGAATAAGAGATGGCACCGATTCAATACCGCATATCGGATTATGAATATCAACAAAAAATGCTGGATTTGTTATCGGTGATGATATTTATAAGGGAACTAATCCATTACCAACAAAACTCCAGCCTGAAACTAGCACAGCAGTACTTTGCAGCAGTGCACTGCATGTGCTAACAACCAGGTTAGATTTTGCAGGTCACATGATAACACATGGGCTAGTTTGTGCAATTTATTCACTGCTGTAGAGTTTGCCTCCTATTAGCAATTAAAAACTATTATGTTTAAATGCAACTATCCATGCATTCACACACAAGTGATTTTGTCACGACTTGCACGCATTCCCTCTGCTCTTCTGACTCTACAGCACAATCTAGTGGTACAATGCCTCGAAAATCAAGGTCTCGATCGCTGGAATACTAATTGTGAGCACCTGTCACTCGTCAGCCACACCCTAACCAGCCCTTTATATACTTCTAACCTGTCTCCATCTCTTTGCAAAGCATTGTTAACTATATTACTTACCGAGCATTTATTCCTGGCTGTTTTCCTGTGTTCCAACCACTGCTTCTTCCTTAGACCTTGCACCCAACCTGCCCCCAGGATTTATTACACACTCTGCTCTCCTGGCTTGACTTCTGACTTCCCTGACGACACCTTCGCCTCTCCTCTCACCCGTGTTCACCTCTGGACTATCAACTGCATTTGTACTGTGCCCCAAAATACGATTTCTGGCATCCTTCTAATGAATTCCTCCCCTCTCTAATTGGATCCCTCTCGTGTTGTGAAGTTCTTCCAACCTTACAGAATACATTGCCTATATGGATCCAGCAGAGATGCGAGCACCCCTAGCTCAGCAGGACACAGTAATTGCGGAACTGCGAGAAACCATCCAAAGGCTCATGGAAGTTCCACCAGTTCCGTCTCCTGTAACTGCTGCTTCTTCCCAGTTCTCTACATCTGCATTCCTTCCAGTTGCAGTGTCTGAACGTTATGATGGCTCAGCCTAATGTCGCAAGAACTTCCTGATGCAAGTTCTTTCCCACCATGCATCTCAGTTCCAATCAGATAAACAAAAAATATACTTTGTTTTATCCCTCCTCATTGGAGAGGCAGGTGCTTGGGGGACTGCATTTTGAGATAGACAGCACCCCTCTCTACTATTCGAGACACATAATATGTTCAGAGCAGTGTTTGACCACCTGGCAGCCGGAGATGCAAAGCAGCAAGGAAATATCGAGGAAATTGAGAGGAAGTTTCGCACTGTGGCGGCTGGAAGTGGATGGAGTGAGATGGTTAAGATGGTTTTTCGTCGGGGTCTCCAAGAGGAGCTTATAGAGGAGAAGTGTCTTCCTTGTCTGAATTTATTCTGATGGCCATCGCAGTTCACAAACTCCTTCTGACACACCACCCTTTTTCGCACCGAAAAAATACATTCTCTGGAGAGATCACCACTCAAGCCCATGCAGTTGGGAAGGGCACCACTCACTACCCATGAAAGAGCCAAGAGATTTAATGAGGGATTATGCTTGTATTGTGGAGAAAAGAGACACTTCTGCAATTGCTGCCCTTCGAGGCCTCATTGACAAGGAAGGAAGAACCAGAATCCAACACACATAAGAACCTCTTCTTTAATCTCCTTGCCTAATAGTCTGCTCAATTTACATTTCGTTATTTGGTCGTCGGGGAGGGGTGGGTGGGGGGTGTGAGATGGGGGATGGAATACCTCCTTATCCACCCTCACTGACTCCGGTAATTTTTTAGACAGCATGCTAGCCCATCACTTAAAAATTCCTGTTCAGCCACCACTGCGAGTGAATTCTCTTTAACGAACAACCTATAGGAGAGGGTTGGGTGTGATACTGTACCATACCAGTCTCCCTTAAGATTGGGCTGTTTCACAAAGAGAGGATTGTTTATTCTCATGCCCATGTCGAGAGATGTAATTTTAGGCTTTCCCTGGCTCTCCATACACAACCCTAACTGGAACCCTTGGTTCCTGGACCAACTACGATATTGTAGCATGGAGCCCTTTCTGTCTTTCATTAGTGTATACATGTCCCGCTTCAATCATCTTCCACTAAAAGCCCTGAATCGCCAAAATTAGAAGCTATTCCCCCTCCGTATCACAGGTTTCTCTCTGTATTTAGTAAAAAGAGAGCCAGCCATGTGCTTCCGCACAGACTTTGGGATTGCCCTATTGATCTATTACCCGGAACACCCCTGCCAAAGAGGTCGAAACCCCATCCATTATCATACCCTGAAGACGCAGCTATGGAGGCATACATTGATGAAGCCTTACAGAATTACTTCATTCAACCATCCACTTCCTGCATGGCAGCGAGATTTTTCTTTATTAAGGTGGATTAAGACCATGTATTGACTATTGAGCTCAACACCATTACTTTCGAAGTAATGTGTACCCTCTTCCCCTTATCACAGCGTCACAAGAACGTCTAATGGGGCACAAGTTTTGTCTAAACTTAACTTGAGAAGTGCTTATAATCTAGTTCCTATCAGAGAGGTAGATGAGTGGAAAACAGCGTTTGTGACCGCTAGAGAGCACTACAAATGATGCCTTATGGACTCACCAATAGTCCTTCTGTATTTCAGGAATTCATGAATTAAATATTTCGTAATATGATTGACAAGTTCCTTATAGTCTACACTGACGTATTCTTGTATTTTCTTGCTCCCTGTCGGGTCACATTCAACACATGAAGGCAGATTTAGATTGCTTGTCACCATCATCTATTTATCAAGACTGAAAAACATGAATTCTATCAGACCAAAGTCCACCAGACCAAAGTCATTTTTCTAGGCTTCACACTGTTCTAACTAATCGTGTTGGTGACTAGAATAATGAAGTGAGGCATCATTCCGTTTCAACTGTTTACTGAAAATGAAAACTTAGCATATTTACAACGGGTGGTTGACTTGAATTGTCTGCATCCTTCACCACAAAGAAATGAGGCCGCCCCACCCCAAGAATCCCTGCGTGTATATCGTAACACGCGCAATGTCCCATGGGCAATGAAGTCCATTTCTTATGTATTCCCAAATAAACTGACCTACAGTCTCCCTTTAAACTATTAATATATCTGACACATAAACTGTTAATCTTAACACCAACTTGTGAATTGATTAATTTATTAATGTTGCTTTTAACTTCTTCTTCTTCTTTCGGCAATTCCTGTTTAGGGGTCACCACAGCGGATCAAACTCCTCCATCTAGCCATGTCCTGAGTGTCTTCCACTGACACACCAGGTCTCACTACTGTCCTATAGATCTTACCTTTCATTATAGCCGACACACTTCTATCACAGATCACCCCTGCTACTTTGTGCCATCCACACCACCCTGCCTGCACTCTCTTCTTTACCTCTCTTTCACTTCCTCCATTACTCTGTACCTTCGACCCTAAGTAGGTAAATTCGTCGACCTTCACCAAATCAACTCCTTGTAACTGGACCTGTCCACCGTCTGCCCTCTCATTCACACACATGTACTCTGTTTTACTCCTGCTCACTTTCATTCCCCTGCTTTCCAAAGCATACCTCCATCTCTCCAAGCTCGCCTCCACCTGCTCCCTACTCTCACTACAGATCACAATGTCATCAGCAAACATCATAGTCCAAGGGGTCTCCTGCCTAACCTCGTCCGTCAGTCTGTCCATGACAATTGCGAACAGGAAGGGACTCAGGGCTGATCCCTGGTGTAATCCTACCCCCACTTTAAACCCGTCTGTCATTCCTACCGCACATCTCACTGCTGTCACACTGTTCTCGTACATATCCTGCACCACCCTCACATACCTTTCCGCTACTCCTGACTTCCTCAAACAATACCACAGCTCCTCTCTCGGTACTCTATCATAAGCTTTCTCTAAGTCAACAAACACACAATGTAACTCCTTCTGTCCTTCCCTATACTTCTCCATTAGCACTCTCAAAGCAAACATAGCATCTGTGGTGCACTTAGCTGGCATGAAACCATACTGCTGCTCACAGATCTCTACTTCTCCTCTAAGCCTAGCTTCCACTACTCTTTCCCAGATTTTCAGGCTGTGACTGATCAACTTAATTCCCCTGTAATTACTACAGCTCTGAACATCGCCCTTATTCTTAAAGATCGGCACCATTATGCTTCGTCTCCACTCCTCAGGCATCTTCTGGCCTTCCAAGATTCTGTTAAATAACCCAGTCAAAAACTCCACCGCTGTCTCTCCCAAACATCTCCATGCCTCCACTGGAATATCATCCGGTCCAACTGCCTTACCACACTTCTTTCTCCGAATCGCAGCCCTTACTTCCTCCTTGCTCACCTGGGGCACTTCCTGATTCACAACCTCTACCTCTTCTAACCTTCTTTCCTTCTCATTCTCTTGATTCATCAATTCCTCAAAATACTCCTTCCACCTTCCCAAGACACTCTCCTCACTACACAACACATTTCCATCTTCATCCTTTATCATCCTAACCTGCTGCACATCCTGCCCATCACGGTTTCTCTGTCTGGCCAATCTGTACAGATCCTTTTCCCCTTCCTTAGTGTCCAACTTCTCATACAGCTTGTTATATGCCTTCTCTTTAGCTTCTGCCACTGCTCTCTTTGCCATACGACACATCTCCTTGTACTTCTGTCTACTTTCTTCATCCCGCTGAAAATCCCAATTCTTTTTAGCCAACCGTTTTCCTTTCAAACTTTCCTGAACTTCCTCATTCCACCACCACGACTCTTTGTCTATCTTCCTCTGTCCTGAGGTCACACCAAGTACCTTCCTAGCCACATCCCTCACTGCATTTGAAGTCTCATCCCAGGTACCCAGAACACCACCATTACCCAGTACCAGTCTCACCTCATCCCTGAATTTTACACCACAGTCCTCATCCTTTAACTTCCACCACCTGATCTTAGGTGCCACTCTCACTCTCTTCCTCTTCTTCACCTTCAAAACCATCCTACATATCACTATCCTATGCTGTTTAGCTACACTCTCCCCTGGTACCACCTTGCAATCACTAACCTCTTTCAGGTTTTGTCTCCTACAGAGGATATAGTCGACCTGTGTGCATCTTCCCCACTCTTATGTCACCCTGTGCTCTTCCTTTTTCTTAAAATAGGTGTTAACTACAGCCATCTCTATCCTTTTAGCAAAGTCTACCACCATTTGTCCTTCCGTATTCCTTTCTTTAACACCATATCTACCCAACACCTCCTCATCACCACTGTTCCCTTCACCAACATGTCCATTTAAATCTGCTCCGATAACCACTCTCTCTTCTTTAGGAACCTGCAAAACTACTTCATCTAACTCCCTCCAGAATTCTTCTTTCTCCTCCACATCACAACCTACCTGAGGAGCATAAGCACTGATGACATTCATCATCACTCCAACAATCTCTAACTTTACACAGATCATC
Organism: Brachyhypopomus occidentalis; assembly: GCA_020368025.1. Taxonomy (NCBI): domain Eukaryota; kingdom Metazoa; phylum Chordata; class Actinopteri; order Gymnotiformes; family Hypopomidae; genus Brachyhypopomus; species Brachyhypopomus occidentalis. Next base: position 7,098,125 of record JAGXOD010000020.1, read on the forward strand.
CTGTCACTTACTCTCTTTACCTCCACTACATTCTTACTAAACTCATCCTTCAGGATTACTCCTACTCCATTTATCTTCCTGTCTACTCCATGATAGAAGAGTTTGAAGCCACCATCAATGCTCCTGGCCTTGCTCCCCTTCCACTTGGTCTCCTGAACACACAGTATATCTAACTTCCTCCTCTCCATTGCATCAGCTAGCTCTCTCCCTTTACCTGTCATAGAGCCCACAACGTACCAACTCTAACCTCCACCTTCCTGCTCTGCCTCCTCTCCTTCAGGTTCAGAACCCTCTTCCCCCCTCTCCTCCTCCTCCTTGTCCCAACAGTAGTCCAATTTCCACTAATGACCTGTTGGACAACATCACCAGTGGCGGTCGTTGTTAACCCGGGCCTCGACGGATCCGGTATGGAATTTCTATTTTTGATCCGCATCATTTGGCGCAGTTTTTACACCGGATGCCCTTCCTGATGCAACCCTCCCTATTTATCCCGGCTTGAGGCCAGCACTAAAATACACTGATGTGTGCACCCTAGTGGCTAGGTTAATGTTGCTTTTAACTATTATTTTTAAATCATGTGTTCTAAATAAATTCTCTTCCTAACAAATAAATTCTCAACACACACTGTCTCCAAGACAACTCTCTATGGGTCCTGACAAGGTGTCAGCTGTAACTACCTGGACAGCCCCTCAAAGCATAAAAGAATTACAACGGGTTTTAGGCTTAGGCTTTTAGGTGAATTTTTATAGGTTTATTTGAAACTTTTCCATAGCCTCTCTCCTAACTAACTTCCTCAAAGGGCAGGGTAATTGACGTTTCAAGTGGACCCAGGAAACCGATCAGGCCTTCAACCAACTTACTTCTGCCCCCGTTCTCCATTAACCAGATCCTAATCTCCCATTTATTGTGCAAGTGGATGTGTCAGAGGTGGGGGTGGGAGCTGTTTTGTCCTAACGACAAGGTAACCCACCAAAACTACCATTGTGCTTTTTACTCCAATAAACTACAACACGCAGCGCATAATTATGATGTGGAGAACCGAGAACTCCTTGCTATCCTTGTGACAGGAAGCAGAAGAGGGGTAAACGCGGAGGTATCCGAGCTAGGCTAGCGGCTAATCCACTCAAGCCGGCTATCCCCTCCATCATTCTGGCCAACGTGCGCTGTCTGGACAATAAGCTGGACTACATCAGACTTCTACGGTCAACTCGTAAGCCATTGAGACAATGTTGTTTTTGTGTTTTCGGAAACATGGCTAAATAGCAGCATTCCGGACCATGCCGTTCAGCTAGATGAGCTAACTTGCTACCGGGCGGACCACGCTCACGTCGCGGGAGGGAGTGTCTGTGTTTACATCAACAGTGCTTGGTGTCGCAACGTGGCTGTGCTTTGCAAACACTGCTCACCGCTGGTGAAGTTTATGATCATGAAGTGCCGACCGTTCTCCCTACCGAGGGAATATACTGCCGTTGTCATAGCCGCTGTTTATTTACCTCCAAGCTCTAACAACAGCGGCCGGACAGAGGCTCTGAACGAACTGTACCAGCACATCAGCGAGCAGCAGGCAGCCACCCTGATGCTTTTCTCATCTTGGCTGGGGACTTCAACCACGCAGACCCAAAGAGCGTGTTCCCAAAAATATTCAAACACATAGACTTTCCAACACGGGGAAACAACATTCTGGACCAGGTGTACACCCCCCTGAGAGGAGCCTACAGGGCCCTCCCCCTCCCCCACCTCGGTGCTTCTGATCACATCACTATTCTGCTAATGCCAGCATACAGGCCACTGGTTAAAACCACCAAACCAGTTCGAAAACAGGTACGTGTGTGGCCAGAAGGATCATCAGAGGCACTTCAAGACTTTGAATTTCAAGTTTTAGCACCACAGACTGGAACATGTTCAAAGAAGCTGCTACCTACAACACCACTACTGATCTGCAGGAATACACAGACACTGTCACTGCCTTCATCACCAAGTGTATTGACGATGTAACTGAGGTCAAGACAATCATAGTTCATGCCAATCAAAAACCATGGATGACAGGGGAGGTCTACAGACTCCTAAAGGCTCAGAACTCTGCCTTCAGAGCAGGAGATGAGCAGCGCTTGAGGACTGCTAGGACCAACCTGTCCCGTGGCATCAGAGAGGCAAAGAGGCAGTACTAAAAAAAAAAATACCCCACCACTTCAGGGACAGCAGAGATGCACTGAGTCTGTGGCGCGGGATACATACCATCACGGATTACAAGCCCACACCACAGACCTGTGCCAGCACTTCATCTCTGCTAAACAAACTGAACAACTTCTTCGCTAGGTTTGAGGCTGGAAACAGCATGTCTGCTCAGAAGTCCCCTCTACCACCTGATGACCAAGTGCTGATGCTAAACCCGGCCAGTGTGAGGAGAACTTTCAGCAGGATCAATGCTCCAGTACGTGTGCTGAAGGACTGTGCAGCAGAATTCACAGATGTCTTCACAGACATTTTCAACATTTCACTGAGTCAAGCTCTTGTCCCTACATGCCTTAAAGCTACCACCATTATTCCTGTCCCTAAGAAGACAACACCACCCTCCTTTCTAAATGACTATCGCCCAGTTGCACTTACCCCCATCCTGATGAAGTGCTTCGAACGGCTGGTCATGGAGCACATCAAGTCTGTTCTCCCCCCCTCACTGGACCCCTTCCAATTTGCATATCGGTCCAGGCGGTCAACTGACGATGCCATCTCCACTGCCCTCCACACAACCCTCACCCATCTGGACTCAAAAGACTCCTGTGTTAGAATGCTGTTCATTGACTTCACCTTGGCATTCAACACCATCATCCCCCAGCAGCTCATTCTCAAACTGGACATTCTGGGGCTGAACATCTCACTGTGCAACTGGCTGTTGGACTTCCTGACCGGGAGACCACAGTCAGTAAGGGTCGGCAGAAACACCTCCAGCATCGTCACACTGAACACAGGGGCCCCTCAAGGATGCGTGCTGAGCCCCCTACTGCACGAGCCCACGACTGCACACCAGTGCACAGCTCCAACCTGTTTGTTAAGTTTGCGGATGATATAACTGTAGTTGGTCTCATCAACAACAACGATGAGATGAATTACCGGAGTGAGGTGAGCCACCTGGCCTCATGGTGCAGTCACAATAATCTCTCTCTGAATGTGAAGAAGACGAAGGAGATTGTCGTAGACTTCAGGAGAACGCACACCCAGCATGCTCCTCTGACCATCAATTGCACTGCGATGGAGAGGGTGAGTGGCACCAAGTTCCTGGGGGTGCACATCACAGAGGACCTCTCCTGGGCTAACAACACAGCATCACTGGCAAAGAAAGCACATCAGCGCCTCTACTTCCTTCGCAAGTTGAGAAGAGCCAGAGCCCTGGAACCCATCATGAGCACCTTCTACAGAGGTACTGTTGAAAGCATCTTGTCCAGCTGCATCACTTTATGGTACGGATCCTGCACTGCATCCTGCCGCAAGACCCTCCAGCGCATTGTGAATACAGCTGAGAAGATTATTGGTGCCCCTCTCCCCTCTCTCCAAGACATCTACAGCACCCGCCTCACTTGCAGACCCCTCCACACAGCAGGTGATCCCACTCACCCACTGCACTGCTTCTTCAACCTTCTCCCCTCAGGGAGAAGACTGCAATGTCTACGTGCCAGGACCCGCAGACTGAGGGAAAGCTACATCCACCAGGCCATCAGAACTCTGACCTCTCTCCCTGCTCTCCCTTCTTGTCTCATAAACTGAAGATTCTGCTTTCAGTCGGAATAAGTACTTATTTAATTTAATATCACAATTTTTCACTTTTTATTTATTGCTTGTATTGCACTCTGGATCGTATGTCATTCAATACCCTCTGTTTATACCTCTCATCACTTTAACTAAAACTCTGCATTTTTTATTACTGTGGACAATTTACTGTGACCAACACTCGTCACTTTACTGATCAAACTGATGTCCTTCATTGTTTTATTTGCATTTTTATTTTGAATTTGTTCTTGTTTACTGTGGAACCTTGGGCGCACGCACGCACACGTGTATTTAGGCGCTCATCACCTGCACAAAGGCATACCCCTCCTCACTCTCAACCCCTCCTACGTTCACAATCACCAGAATTCTAATCACCTGTTGAGTTATGCACCCTTAGGTATATAAGCCCACAGGTCCGGTCGTTCGGTGCTGCACATTAGAGGAAGAAGAGAGCCTGCCTGCTACGACGACCAGTCTACCCTGGAGTGTACAGCACCGGACGGAAGGAGAATTCTACAGTCTTTTCTATTTTGAGTTTCTACCTTGCTACACGCCTGAGTATTTCTGTTCGTTTTTGAAAAGATGGAAAATAAAAATATCTCTGAACGATCTATGTCTCCCGGTGCTCACCGTAACCCGTTACAGAATGTGCAGCCTGGTGCAGCGGGAGGTAGCCAGCCCTCTGCGATCGAGGTGCTCAACGCGCAAATTGAGCGTCTCAACCAACAACAGCAAGAGATGGGTGAGCTCCGTCAAGTCCTACAGGCATTGAGTAACAATGTTCAGACGCTCTCTTCACAGGCTATTACCTCTCCGCCGCGACCGGTGGAGAGCGTGAGATTACCTCTTGCGCCCCCCGAGCTGTATGGAGGTAACCCGGAGGAGTGCGAGGGCTTCCTGGCGCAATGCGGTTTGTACTTTACCTACCAAGCTGGATTGTCCGACCAAGCAAAGGTATCGTACATCATATCACGCCTCAAGGACAAAGCCCTGAGATGGGGAACCGCTCTCCTGACTGGAGATTCCCCCCTCCTCCAAAATTATGAACAGTTTAAAACTGAATTTAAAGAAGTCTTTTATCATCCCCGGCAAGGCCGACCTTGCGGTCAAGATCTGCTGGGGATGAAACAAGGGAACCGATCTGCTGCCATGTTCGCCCTAGAATTCCGTACCGTAGCGGCTGGAAGTGGGTGGAACGAGGCGGCTTTAATCGACGTCTTCATGGCCAGCTTAAGACCCGACTTACGGGCTGAACTTGCATGTCGCCAAGAGAGAGAATCGTTAAATGGCGTGATCCGCCTGGCTATTACGTATGACCGCTTATTAGCGGAGAGACGTGAACGGCCCCGAGGAACCAGAAGGAGATCGCCCATACCGAGACCGGAACGATGGAGAGGATCCCACACACACGAGAAGGAGGACGCCACCGAACCCATGCAGCTAGGGGTTACTGAGCCGGTGCATAGGAGAGTTCCTCTGACGCCAGAGGAGAAAGCCCGGGTGAGTAGCTCCACGGTGACTCACCAGTCTGTGTCTGTGGATATTGCGGCTCTAGTCGATTCCGGAGCCTCGGGGAACCTGATGAGTGCGACGCTGGCTAGAAGATTGAAGATCTCGCTTCGAACGCTGGATAAACCTCGAGAAGTGTATGCACTGGACGGCCGGCCTGTGGCGGGCGGAGTACTTCGTTGTCACACCCCCTCCCTCACTGTCACCATCCAAGGTGTTTCACTCCTTAGTTTTTTGTGTTCTCCCCGGGTTAACGCGGGATATCACTTTGGGGTTGCCCTGGCTCCTAGAATACCAACCTCAGATTAACTGGCGGGAGGGCAAACTAATGCAGTGGGGAGAGGAAAAGGAGAAGTCCGCTAGCCACGCCCCCGTTCTCTTGCAAGCCACCACAGTCGAGAGTCCTAGCGTGGAAAAGCACCCAGTCATACCAGAGCAGTACCAGGATCTAGCGGAAGTGTTCAGCCCTCAAAAGGCTACACAGCTCCCTCCGCACCGTCCTTGGGATTGCAAAATTGAACTCAAGGTGGGGAGTAAACCCCCAAGAGGAGCAGTCTACCCGTTGTCCCTGGAGGAAGAGAAAGCCAGGCAGCAGTATGTCAGTGAGGCATTAGCGCAGGCCTATATCGTCCCCTCCACTTCGCCGGTCTCAGCTAGCATCTTCTTTGTAAAAAAGAAGGATGGTGGTCTGAGGCCTTGCGTGGACTATCGAGGGCTCAATTCCTTCTTGGTGGGTTACGCTTATCCGCTGCCTCTGGTGCCGTCGGCACTGGAGCAGTTGCGAGAGGCCGTAATCTTCACCAAGTTAGACCTACGCAGCGCTTACATCCGCATCCGTGAGGGGGATAAGTGGAAGACGGCGTTCAGTACCACTTCTGGACATTATGAGTACCGCGTCTTGCCTTATGGTTTGGTGTCGGCACCATCCGTTTTCCAAGCGTTCATTAACGAGGTTCTGCGTGAGTACTTGGGTAGATGTGTTGTCGCTTATATCGACGACATCCTCATCTATTCACGCTCCGCGGAACAACATATGCATGATGTACGAGCTGAACGACCTACGTCTCCCACTGCTCACCGTAACCGGTTACAAGAGCTTTGACAATAAAGTTGACTTTGACTTTGACTACCTCAAGTCTGCAAAGAGGCTTAATTCCCGCAAGCCAGATGGGCTCTCTTCTTCTCTCGATTCCACTTCACGTCTTTTAGACCAGGTTCAAAGAACCACATGGCTGATGCTCTCTCCCGACTCTATGACAAGGGATCTGATGTTCAAGAAGCAGGAAACATATTACCTAACAGTTGTTTCGTTGTGCCTATTAGGTGGGATATCCAGGAAGATCTGGAGGACCCTGGACCCTGGCCCCATTGAATGGCCTGAAAATTAGCAGTTAGTGCCTGTGTCCTTAATGAACAGGCTTATGCAAATAATTGGGAACTGCTCAAATGATTTTTTTCTTTTGTTTTTCGCATATACAGATTACCAGAGGACATGGTATCTAATTGGTGGACGCAATTCACCTCTCATGTATGCATGCGGTTTTGCAAGAAACTGGGAATTGCTATTTGTCTCTCTTCTGGCCATCACCCCAGATGAATGGAGAGGTGGAATGAGTAATTCAAGAGATTGGTAGATTCCTCAGACAGTAAACTGACCTTCTTTCAATGTGTGTATGATATCCAGCCAGCTTTCCTCCTTTTGGATGACACCCCTACAGATGTTCCAGGCCTGGATGAGTGGTTTCATCAGAGTTCTAAGATGTGGGAGGTAGCCCATGTGCACTTGAGAAGAGCAATTCGTTCCCAACGACGCTTTGCAGATCGCCTCCATCTTCCAGCCCTTGTCTACCACCCTGGGTAAGGGTATGGTTGTCCACCCATCACTTGAACCTCAGACTGCCATGCAATAAACTCAGCCCCAGGTATGTGGGTCCATTCAAGGTGCTACAACACATCAACGCCGTTTCTTACAAGATCCAACTTACAGCACACCACAGCATCAATTCCACTTTCAATGTTTCACTGCTCAAGCCTGGTCTTTACAGCATCATGTTTAACCCAACTACGCAGACCAAACCACCTATGCTGCTAGATATAGATGAACAACCTGCCTACATAGTCAGCACTCTCCTAGAATCCTGCAGAAGACAGGATATCTGGTTGATTGGGGGGGAATGGGCCTGAGGAGCAATCCTGGAATTCTGCCACTGATATCTTAGGAGAAGGGGACATCCTAGTATTAGTCACTCTGATGCGGCTGGAGCCACCCATCAGAGGCAGGGTACTGTCATGACTCGCACGCATTCCCTCTACTCCTTTGACTCTACAGCACCACCTAGTGCTGCAATGTCTCGAAATTTAAGGTCTCGATACTAATTGCGATATTGAATACTAATTTCGAGCACCTGTCACTTGTCTGCCACACCCTAGCCAACCCTTTATATACTCCTAACCTGTCTCCATCTCTTAGCAAAGTATTGTTAACCGAGCATTTATTCCTGGCTGTTTTTGTGTACCAACCTCTGCTTCTCCCTTAGATCTCGCACCCAGCCTAGGATTTGTTAAGGACTCTGCTCTCCTGCTTTGACTTCCCTGACGACGCCTTCGCCTCTCCTCTCACCCGTGTTCACCTTTGGACTTTCAACTACATTTGTACTGTGTCTCCAAATACAATTGCTGACTTGCTTCTAATTAAATGCTCCTCTCTGCAATTGGATCCTTTTTTGTTGCGATGTTCTTCCAACCTTACAGATTTCCAGTTCCATAATTTAAATAAAGCAGTGTGGGGAACGTCTACCTCTTAGTGAGAGACAAAACAAACAGAACACTACAAAATAGCATTTTAGCACTGATCACCATCATGTGTCTGCCACTAGTGGATATTTTATTAATCTGTTCTTTAAAACAAAATAATGACATTTCCAGTTTGGCCACGAACTGAAGGAAATTCAGTGTCAGAGAAAGGAGAAAGTGCAGCAGAAACTGAACCAGAGAGGATGGTGACCAGCATGTGCCAGAAGAGGATCCCACCCCCCTGAGTCTTGGTTCCTCTCAAGGTTTCTTCCTCGTGACTTTTTTCCTTGCCTACATAAACCTTTCCCATTCCCTTAATAGCCATTCCCACACTGTTCTATGCATGTATTGTACCTTTAGGCCAAGTCCACACGTAGCCGGGTATTTATAAAAACGAATATCTCCCCCACATTGTTTAAAAAAAATGTCATACACACGTGATCGTTTTTAAAAACGTTTTTATCCACATGAACCCGCACAAATACGCCATTGAGTGTTGTCGTAAACACGCCAAGCACATAGATGTCAGTATAACATAAAGCTAAAATCTGTGTCAGCCAATCAGAATCCCTCAAAACAAACACAACTTCCTGTTGTCGCACTGTAACAACTGCACTGTAACAATTCAGTTTGTAAAATAAAACAAGCAAAAATCGCCTGAATCAGTATAAGCAGTACATGTCTGGTAGCGTTCATTTTCATCAAAACAAAAGTCAATACCAGTCGCATGTGTGACGGCATAGTCGCATTTGTCGCAAACGGTGACATTTGAGACAGTAAAAATGCCGTTTTACAAGTACACACGCATACACTAAAACAGAGTTTTTCAAAATCTCTACTTTGCCCGGAGTTTTCATTTATAATCGTTTTTGGTGATGCAAAACTACGTTTTCATGTGGACAAAAGCCCCAAACGCATAAAAATGTATTCATTTTACAAGATACCCGTCTATGTGTGGACTAGGCCTTAAACTTACTTTACAGTACTGTAAAATGTTTTGAATTTCTAAAAAATGTAGGTACTGTACATAGAACTTGCAAGACGTTTGGGTGGCATGGTAGGGGTTGAATTAACTGCAGTATTCAACGAGAAAACCACAAAACAAAATCACAACACCGCAGACACAAAACTTTCGACGCGCGATAAAACAATGCTCCACGTGAAACGGCCGAGCGAGAGCGTAGAAGGCGCACAGACCCAGAGATGAGTAAGCTCCGCACAATCGTGTGTTGTTTAAAATCTCATGTAGGCGAGTAGCGTCTCAGGCAAGCGATGCTGGTTCTCGTTTCTGAGAGTAAATATGCACTATTTACTGTAATTCGCACTATTTAAGTCTCCTGTTGAGATGAGCTTCTCATGTGAGACTCTTTTCTTCGCCGCCACAACAAATGGTGACAGAAGTGGGTCTCGGATCGATCTGCGAGCGCTGATAGACCAGATCGCCGAGGTGGACAGATGGCTACTTCGAAAGGAGAAAGAGCTACAACAGGAGATACGAAGTTATGCTGATGGACCTAGTGCGGCAAGGCCGGAGAAGAGGGCAGAAGAATGGCGGACAATGGACAGGCTGTCACTGCCCATTTCGAAGACGGCCATTCAGCAATGGTGGAGCGGCAGCCAGCCAATTGGATGGGTGGGCCGGGCGGCGCCGCCCATTTCGAAGACGCCCAATCAGTGTCGACGCTGGAGATCGCGGAGAGCTGTGGGCGTGGGGTCGGCTGCCCAAATTCGACGGGCTTTCGGACTGGGCCGAGTTTGATGCGTGGTGGGAAAGTTAGGCTGGTCGGAAAGAGAAACAGCAGCGCAGCTGTGCCTGGGCCAGGTGCGTTCTCGTCGAGTTAAAGGACGAGGACTTGGGGGAACTTTCCGTGCTGCGCGGCGCGCTAAATGCAGCCTTCGAGCACAAGTCGAATGCATCGCGGGTTTAGCATCTGATCTCTTACTACTGGTGCGGCAGGCGTATCCTGTTTTCCCTGAGGAAGTCAGGCAGAGACTGGCATTGGACCGATTTGTGGAGGCACTGGAGCCTTTCAAGCTGCGACAACATATGCTGCTGAGGGACCCGGCGTCGCTGGACCTGGCGGTCGAGGAAGCGGAGAGGGCGGAGCTGGTACTTTCCAGTGGGCCTGCAACGTGTCCAATAGCCACTGGGAGACCAAGACGAGACCCGGCGGGGCGCCGGGGGATGGCGTGCTGGAGTTGCGGGTCACCGGACCACAAGGAGTCGGAATGCACGCCCGGGACCGTATCTTCCTCGCGCCGCCTGGGCATCAATGGTTTCTACACCCCTCTGTCAATAAACGGCCGACAGGTGAGTGCCTTGATTGATACGGGGTCAGCCGTTTCTGTGTTGCAATACGACACTAGGGTAGTTGTGTCTGAGGCTAGGATTATTAAGGAAGAGCGTCTTGACCTCGTTACAGTGTCGGGGGAAAGGGTGGTGCTCCACGACCACACTATGGCGAGCGTGGACTTCGGACAGGGGCCATTTATCCAGAAGTTTTGGCTAGGTCACACCTGTGACGAGTGTATCCTGGGCATAGATTTTTTAAGGCGTGCGGGGGCGGCCATACACTGTGTTGCCGGTACTGTTTCGTTTGGTGGCGGACCATCTGGGGTGCACGCGGGCCAGCACACGGGCGGGACAAACGGGACGAGCTCGGGCGCCCAGAGGTTGCTAGAACCGTTTGCGAAATGTGGACTCGCTGCGTGGGCCACCTCGACGCTGAACAGGGGAACCAGGTGTGGTCCCTGTTACGGAAATATATAGATAGTTTCACGCTGTCGGATAATGACTGTTCTAGGACCAATCTGGCCATGCATGACGTAGATACTGGCGACGTGATACCTATCCGTTCTAGACCCCACCGCCTGCTGTTCACAAGGCGCAGGACAGCGGAGGAACTAATTAATGACATGGCTGAAGCCAGCATTATTGAGCCTTCGAGCAGCCCGTGGGCCTCGCCTGTGGTCCTAGTGCAGAAGAAAAATGGCGATTGGAGGTTTTGTGTGGACTACAGGCGCCTCAACGCAGTCACAAAACTCGCCGAGGATCGACGAGTCCCTCAATCTGCTTGTGGGCTCGGTGTGGTTTACCTCCCTAGACTTGCGCAGCGGGTATTGGCAGGTCCCCCTAACCGAGCCGGCTAAGCAGCGTTCGGCGTTCAACGTCGGGAGAGAGTTATGGCAGTTCACCGTGCTACCTTTCGGGCTCTGTAATGCGCCCGTGACATTCAAGCGGCTCATGGAGAGGGTCCTGAAAGGGGTTCCAAGTTCTAAATGTGTCGATGTGCTGGTACACGGGAGGTCGTTTGAAGCGGCGCAAGCGAACCTAGACGTGGTCCTGGGAAAAATACGCCAGGCCAATTTAAGGCTTAACCCCACGAAATGCAACCTACTACAGCGGCAGCTTAATTTTCTGGGGCACGTCATTAGTAGTGAGGGGATCGGTACGGTCCGCTGCTGTTTGCCGCCAAAAAAGGGGCCGGCGTCAAAACCAAGGGCACCGCTGATCCCTATGCGATCAGGCTCGCCGATGGAGAGGGTCGCTGTTGATGTCATGGGTCCGTTCCCAGTTACGGGGGCAGGCAACAGATATGTCCTCGAGGCCATGGACTATTTTATGAAGTGGCCCGAGGCGTACGCCGTGCCGGATCAGAGCGCGACCACGACCTCACTGAGGCCATGACTGAGGTGCCCTTGAGCAAGGCACCTAACCCCAACTGCTCCCCGGGCGCCGGGCTAGGGCTGCCCACCGCTCTGGGCACGTGTGCACCACAGCCCCCTAGTGATCACTAGTGTGTGTGTGTGTGTTCTGACTGCACAGATGGGTAAAATGCGGAGGACAAATTTCGATTGGGGTGAAAATCACAATTGACAATGTGGCTGACTTAACTTAACTTAACGACCGCGTCCGTACGAGTTCTTCTGTTGTTTCGGGGTGCCGGAAACGCTACACAGCGACCAGGGGCGGAATATCGAATCTGAGGTCATGGCGGAAGTGTGTAAGATGCTGGGAATTCGTAAGACCAGGACCACGCCGCTGCACCCACAGGGAGATGGCTTGCGTACGCTGGCTACCCAGTTCGCCATGGTCACCAGCGAACACCAGAAGGACTGTGACGTGTGGTTGCCCGTGGTACTGCTTGCGTGTCGGTCGGCGGTACAGGAGTCCACCAGTTTCACCCCTATGTTTGGCAGGGAGCTCCGCACGCCGGTGGACGGTGCGCCGTTTGGTGCACCCCCGGATGTAAGCCCACCATATGAGCCCGGTCCAGTATTTGTGAAAGACCACTTAGAGAGGCTGCACAACACACACAGGGCTGCCAGAGACGCTCAGGGGGCCGCAAGCCTGAGGCAGAAACAAGCATACGATACGCGGTGTAGTGGAGGTCCGCTGGCTCGGGCCAACAAGTGTGGCTGTTCAACCCAAAGCGGTCAAGGGGCCTCTGCCCGAAACTACAGTCCAGTTGGGTGGGGCCGTGTTTGGTGGTGGAGCGGCTCAGCAAGGTAGTGTACAGAGTTAGGTGGGGCAAAAAGCATGTCGTCGTGCACAGAGACCGGCTGGCTCCGTACAGTCACAAGGACCCAGCCGGCCGACGAGACGGTGTTGTGGACACTTATGCCGTTGTACATTGTGCTCCCCAGGACAGCACAAGACCGTGTGCCGGGGACCTAACTGCAGCCTGCGATGGCGTGGCAGGAGAGGACACTACGGTAATCCCTGGACAAATGGACGCTGAGGTGCCTTTGCCTCCCAGTTCTCCTGGCGCGCAGGTTCTTCAGCCCCAATCTGGTACTCAGCCTTCCAGGCCGCAGAGGGGCCGTAGACCGCCCCGTCACTTGGATGATTTTGTCATCGGGTCCCCATACTGAGGGTCACCGGGACGGCTGACTGTGGGGGGGGCTATGTGACGGCGCTGGACATATGGACTGACAAGCCCCACCCACTCGTCAGCAGAGATTGCTGGGAGATGGGCGAGGGAGACTTGATAGGCGAGGAAATTGTAAATAATCCGTTTAATGTGTGAGTTTCCATGTAGTTATTTTGTTGGTTTTAGTTATAGGCATGTGAAGGACGCATATGTGTATGTTCTGTGAGGAAAGCCGGGAGCACCCTCACTGTGGAGTGGTGGTGCTGGGTCAGGTAGTTGCCATTAAGGGCAGTAAAAGAGACTGTCTAGACGCTGAGAAATCTATGTGGTTCTAATAAAGTTTAGTCTCCTGTTGAGATGAGCTTCTCGTGTGAGACTCTTCTCTTTGCTGCTATGACAATATATATATATATATATATATATATATATATATATATATATATATATATGTGTGTGTGTGTGTGTGTGTGTGTGTGTGTGTGTCAAGATACAGCCCCGGACCCCTCCCATCGGGCGTGTGTTAACGTAGAATGTGTCTTTATATGTACTTCCGTGGGTGTGGTTGTTTATGTGCGTGTTCACTCATCTCATTAGTCTTGTTACCTTACATGTATATATTGTTTGTTCGTCTCGTCCTGTGCTCGTCTTTTTGAGTCTGTTACGTGTCAGTCCAGTCTGAATGTGCTTGCTCCTGTGCTAGTAGCGCCCGCAGCATCGAATGTTAGTAAAACTTCCGTGTTTCATGCAACTCATCTCCGCATCCTCAAATTCCTCGCCGACGTTACAATATATATACAGTATATTGTAACGACGGCCCTGTGGTAGTGGCAGGACGACGTCACTACCCATGATCACCCGTGAGCCGTGGGCCACGCGACTCCCCCGCCCCGGGATGTGTGCTCGATTGAGTTTCCCACCATGTGTGTGTGATGTCCTCATGTTCATGCCATGCCCTTTTGTAGTGTGTAAATTCAGTCCTGTCTTGATTAAGCGTTTTGACGTCGACATGGACCTGACTATGACTCTTCCCTGTGTGTGTGTGTATATATATATATATATATATATATATATATATATATATATATATATATACACACACACAGACACACATACACACACAGGGGTTGGACAATGAAACTGAAACACCTGTCATTGTAGTGTGGGAGGTTTCATGGCTAAATTGGACCAGCCTGGTGGGTGACATACCAGAGTTCAAAAGAGGACAAATTGTTGGTGCACGTCTTGCTGGCATCTGTGACCAATATAGCAAGTCTTTGTGTTGTGATGTATCAAGAGCCATGGTATCCAGGTTAATGTCAGCATACCACCTAGAAGGACGAAATACATCCAACAGGATTAACTGGACGCAAGAAGAAGCTCTCTGAAAGGGATGTTCGGGTGCTAACCCAGATTGTATCCAAAATACATAAAACCACGGCTGCCCAAATCACGGCAGAATTAAATGTGCACCTCAACTCTCCTGTTCCACCAAAACTGTCCGTCGGGAGCTCCACAGGGTCAATATACACGTTTTCCTCCACCAGCATCACGTAGTGACCTGGCCACTATCCTGCAAGAAGAATGGCTTAAAATCCCTCTGACCACTGTGCAGGACTTGTATATGTCATTCCCAAGACGAATCGATGCTGCATTGGCCGCAAAATGAGGCCCTACACCATACTAATAAATTATTGTGGTCTAAAACCAGGTGTTTCAGTTTCATTGTCCAACCCCTGTGTGTGTGTGTGTGTGTGTGTGTATATATGTATATATGTATGTATGTACGGAGGTGGAGAGAGTTTCATGTCAGGGTGTAGGCCACATGGGCAGCCCGTCCTCTTCTTACACTAGCGAGACACTCACAGAGGCTGACAGGTCAGACCAGCCGTCATACCAATTACCCACTCTGCTATCACCCACATCTCTGTATGCCTCTGTGCTTCTCTTGCTTGGTTTCTCTTGATAGCAGATCAGAGCTGCCTTAATTTCTACATCTTAGTCAGTTCCCCTGGAAGTTAAGCTGAATGTTTGGATAATCACATTTTAGGAGTAAATTGCCCAAAGCTACTGGAGGTGACTGGAACCGCAAGCAACAGCTCTTTGGATCTCACCTGCCCCTCCACCCAAGCTACAAAGAGCACCCAGGAACCGCAATGTTTTCCTAGAGGAAGTCAAGAGCTCTTCCAACTCAGATCCGAGCGTGTGCGGCTACTCAAAAACCACAGCGCACTTCCACGGATGCAGCGGGGACCATTACAAAACTAACACCTCCTCTTCCAGAAGACAACACCCTTTCTAGCGCTGTGTGTCACCGCTTAGACCCCATTGCTGGCCACACGGGGGCCGTGAGGTCACCTCCCCTCCTCGGTTTTGCTCAACTATTGCTGTGCAATTGTGTGAAAATAAGCGAGGACAAGCAGAGCCCACTCAATGCAAATGGGCCGCTCCTCCACACCTGCGTTTGGGTGCACACCATCTCCCGGCACTGTGCTTTTACAGGGCTGATGAAACAGAAAGCAAGGGCACAAACACGTCAGACAGCTCTCACCGCCTCCCCGAGCCTCTTAGACATACACGAATCCTAGCATCAGAGCGGATCTCCTCCTTCAGCACCAGCACGGGCCGTAACGTTTCAGCCAATGAAACACGAGAGTCTGCTCAAACACGGGGGCTTTTTTGGGTTCTTTGTGCACATTTAAACTGATTAGTCTGTCAAGCAATCTGGCTGCAGCACAGCAGGCATTACACTGAATCCACATTTAATCTGCCGTCCATGGTCAAATCGAAGGGAAAACGACCTGACAGCGCATAACTGTAGAGCGTCCAGGGCTTCAGTGATATTGTGCTTTAATCCCGATACGCTTGGAGACATTTCCTATTTCCATGCTATATGTGATATCTGAGATGGTCACCTTGAAACTGCTGGTGATAAGGATAAGGTAAAGGATCATTTCCTGTCCACCACCCCCATCCCTTTCTGATCCAGTACTATTTGATACTAAGGATAAAAATATACTGCCACAAAAAAAACAAAGTGTACGAAAGATATCTACAAAAGCAATAGCAAAAAGACCCACTGCATATCAACCAACCTTCCTCAACAAACACCATCACTCTCCACAAAATATTTTAGATCCTTAACATATACAGTATCAGCAAAGAAAGGACTTTCAAAATGTCCCAGTGTGAATTACACATGAAAAGGATACTGATCCAATAGTTATGCTGAAGAATTCTGGGTCCATTGTACAGATGTATGAGTAGGCAGGAAGGAAAATCAGGTCCACCTGTAAACATAACCACACTGTCACCTGTTCCAGGCCCATGAACACCCTGAGGGCTACATGGGCTCATTAAGGCACACACTAACTAGAACATTCTCAGGTTTGTCACAAGCTTGACACCTTCCCAGGGGTTATAAATAACTTCGCTTGTCCTGGCAAGCAGCCATTACCTCACCCCTCCACCCAATATCTCCACCTAAGAGATGGGATAGCTACATCAATCCTTATCCACTTTTCGTGGGAGCCTCTAGAGTTCTCACCCAGAAGGCAGTGCAGAAAGGACCACAGTGCATTGACTTTCATCAGGCCCTATTAGCTCATGAGCAGCAGCTGGCCAAAGCAGAAAGAGCTGCTGTGCTGCAACCACTGGGCTGCATTAGCCAGCCTAATGCCTCTATGTCCAGTGTTTGGAGTGCAGCTGCTTGTTGAACATGACCACTTTTTAGCCCAAAGTGAGGAAAATGGGTTTAGACAATGTGTGCACACAGATGTGTGTGTGCATACACAAATGAACACACACACACAGACATTGCATTAAGATTTTAGATGAAATTCTGTTTTTGACATGCCAAGCTGCAATAACTTTGGATATGACTTCAACCAAGAAAAGAGTACAGAGAATATCAGAGAATATCTAAGGAAAAAGAAGAAAAAATGTAAAAGCCAATCCTGAAATTCTGCCTTTTCAATACGCATATATATAGATATATACACCCCACATCAAATTTAAAACCTTGACACTTGTCTACAAAGCCAAAAAAGGACCTGCTACCTGCTACTTGAAAACACTTGTCTCACCTCACGCCGTATCTTACACCCCACACCATAGCTTACACCCTTTGTGCCAGAAGATAAGCAAGTCTTGCACCACCATTCCTCAATAGACAGGGAAGACATGTGTCAAGACTCTACAGAAGTACTGGCACCCAGATGGTGGAATGAACTCAAACTACCTCTCCACAGAGTGGAGTCATTTGCTGTCTTCAAACGAAGAAGCACTTGAATGATACCTCAATACTTCAAGGCATTTGATTAAAAAGCACCCTTTTGATGTATTCCCTAGAGTATTTTCTCTCTGAGAGGGTTATAACTTAATGGTATCCTCAGACTCTAACCTAATGTACTAACATAAGGATATCTTCCCCTTCCTTCTATCTGGACACAACAAAGCAGAAATTATAAATCAATCTGGACAAGAGTGTCTGCTAAATGTAAAGTAAATGTAAATAAAGATAGCGTTAAAACATAAACAAATCTCTATTCAGAGATTATTGTGTTGTAACAGACACAACAAGGCTCTTAAGGTGTTATTCCACCAACCTTTCATTCTGATTTCTTTATGGCTGGTAAGAGATTCACATGAGGTTATAATTGGAACTTTATTTGTGTCCATGAAAATAAGGACAACAATGAGAAATATTATAGAGTTTTAAAGTATTCTGTATGGAGTGTATCTATGGGAGTTTGTCAGGTAGTACTTATGGGATGTGTGTGCAAAAGAGAGAGAAGGTGAGAGAGCACGAGAGTGAGAGTGTGTGAGAGAGAGAGAAACAGTTTCTCAACAGCTCTAGAGCACAGACATCTCATTTTTAATCCTTCTACTGAGTTTCATGTTTAAACAAATATCTCCTTAAATCCCAATAAAGTAGACTGATCCTTTGGGTTTTGTCATAGTTTAGCACAGCCTTTTAGGGCAATCAAAGAAAGCCAAAAATCTTCATCTAACTTTATGAAGAAAGCAGATGTGACCATCAAGAACCACGTTAAGGAAATTTCAGACCAAATTTCAGTCCTCCAAAGATTTTAAATCTGTAGAAAATTCTTTGAACTTCTTTGGAGAATCAATGATATCCGCAAACTCCACAGATTATATGTCATGGAAAAAGTCTGTTTCTGTAAAGATATCCAACTGGTTCTGTAGGTTGGTCTGTGAACGGTGAAATCAGACCAACGATGATGAAGGGATGAGACACAAACACACAGACATTGCATTAAGATTTGCATTAATGGATTATCCATCTGTAATGGATGGACTGACAGATGGATAATATAAAAAGCTACTAAAATAAGACTGAAAACATGGCATTGGCCCCTTACAAGTTAAATCTAAGCAAATATTTTTTTACAGAGTGCAGTGTCTATTTCCCCAAAGCCAAACTCATACAGTTCACAAGGCAGCTCCATAACCAAAAAGAGACTGCAACTGCATCTATCTCTCTTTACCCAGGAGACCCTAAGGGCAGATAACAACAGCTAATCAAAGCATCCATTGGATAATACAGCTCAGTCCCGCTGTTTCAGTCTCTACAGAGCAGCTACTTTACTGATGACTGGAGGGCATATATGGAGCCAGCTGAAGCTCCCATAGTGGTCTGTCTTAAACCGCCCTGCAGATGACCCTGCAGATGACCCTGCCTATTATTATCTCTTCATGATAAGTGCCATTTTTAATTATCCTATGACATTTGAGGGCAGTTCAACTGGTAGTAAGTCGGACATGAGATCATAAAGTGCGAACTAAGGGCACTGCAAAGTAGATACTATAAAGTTACTATACAAAAATCAATCAAGGAATCAATAAATAAGATACATAGTTAAGTCTCCTCATCATGCCACTGGGAATCAAAATGTCTGTGGTAATATTTAATATATGTATTAATGAATGTTTATACAATGCTTTAATTTAATAAGTATCAAGGCAAGTCGGTGCAGATCCATCATCCATCCTCAAGCACTACTCTTCAGCTGCCAAACATGTTAAACAGCAACATGTTAAAGGGACATCATATCTTAGAGAGGAGGGTCCTGCTTTTACAGTTCTTAGTTCACAAAGCTGACCACAAACGTTTTTGCGAGATTTATCAGTTTAGCCTACAGATATATCGCAATTAAGTTTTTCAGGTATGTTTAAGTGTCCATCACTTAACCCATACAAATCTATATTATATAAATATACAATTACACAGTTTTGTGTACTTTTCTGTGTCTTCTTGTACAGTATCTTCTTTATATACAGGCATGTTCATAGAATTCATCCATGTAATTGTTTTACTGTGTTCAATAAAACTCAAAATACCACTGAGCTATACTGCATATTGCTATCCATATTTTCATCAATAATTATTGGGGATTAAATGCATTTATTGGTTTGCAAGTGTGAAAGATAAAGCAAGTTTCTATGTTTCATGAGCAAGTCATTCCCAGCATCTGTATAGTTTTCTGCGTATCACAAGAGTTTGCGTAATGGTTCTAAATTCACGTGGCTGATCACGTGGTCTTATGCCGTATCAAAAAAATAGTACTGAATTTTATTGGCCTGCTAGAAGTAATTTGAAGTTTGCTTGCGACAGCACCTGGTTATATTTTTATATTTTTCAGCAGATCAGAAGAGTTTACGTAATTATCCTAATGTCAGGTCACATGGTGATTGCTCCAAAAATAATAGCAGAATTTTTTGACCTGCTAAAAGTAATCAGGAATTTGTTTCTGGCTTCCTTCTCGCTTGTGCCATTATAAATACATCATTTATTCCCTTGTCACTCTCGGCTCGTTTATGTCGTGTTCTGTCGGTTCGAGCGTGCCACGCCTTCATTGCAGTTCTGACGGAACACACGGTAGCAACACAGATTTTAGTCTGCAGAAGTGGCGTAACGCTTGGCCTGCTTGCTTTGATCTATAAAGAACAGTCATTACAGGATTTTCAACACTGATGTGTCTTAAATAGCGAGTCCGGACTACTGGCGGAATTTAGTCATTAAGACACCTGTAGCTAAAGTAGAGATGAAAATAGGCTCCATTATGCTGTTAGCAGGGTTACTACAACTCCGAAGCATTCCCATTACTCAGGCAGTATGAATTATTTATGCACCACGCACTCGAATTCGCCAGGCTAAAGGTTGCGGATGCCATTAAATCGCTGTGATTTTAAATTTAATGCTTAATGAATACTTCACTAACCTGTTTCTTCACCTCGCGATCAGTTCCAGCATTGGAATAGGACATCATTTTATGGCTTATTATGAGCAGGTGTGGTCGTCGAACATGTGTAGCAAAAATGGCTCAAAAAAGAAAGGGAATGAAGAGGGTTTAAAGCTCTGGTGGGGATAGCCTCCGACTTGCTTTGATCACTCTGCGAAACAATTCCTTGGTTAGAAGAACGGTCACGCTGCTGTAATTTCCCGCTGTCCACCGTGTTTTGAAGTCTGGCATCAACTTGATTGCAAGTACTTCAGAAGTCTCAAAAGGATGTGTTATGCAAATATACATCCCTGTTTAATTTGTGTGAACAAAGAGAGTTCGCGTGGATAGTTTCAGCTTTGCTCTCTGCGCACTTCGAGGCTCGCAGATTTGTAAATTTAATTAATTTTCAAAGCCAAGCCTGGGGCTTTTTTTAAGCTACAATATGTACGCGATTCTCAGTGGCAATTTCCATATAGCTGCTCACCAAAGGTCATTCTCTCAAAAAGACGAACACTGTCGCACTCTGACAACACAACATCATGGAACGTGTCAACATTCAGTAACGCACATTATCCTGCTTATCATTAAGCTATATAGTCTTTTTTTACTATTTCGCCTGAGCTACACATGCTAATAGTTTTTAATTACTAAAGTTACACCTCAGTAACGTTTTAGTTACTAAGTTAAAATCTAGATGATAGAAGTCGTATAGTAGTTACTACCTAGATAATTATGGGGTTATAAATATTTTTTACCACCAAACTGTAACATTACTTATGTATTATTTTATGTATTTATGTATTATATATTATTATGTATTTTTACACGTATTCTACATGCTGTACCTAAATATACGATGAAGAATCAAATTGCTTTAATGATTCTTTTAGAATGATTATACTGCCACTGGGTGTCAGTATAACGGCTGTACCATAATGTGAAGAAGAATCATTGGAAAAAAACGTATTGCTCCATTCTTGTTCTTGAATTCACTTGTAGTTTTGAAACCATTAAAAAGTGTTAAGTATATTTTCCAAATTGCACGTCCAGTGACACCTCTGCGGTTTTGAAATTCATAAACCTTATCGGGCTCTTTTTGAACTAATGGAGGAAAACCTTCCTACTGCTTTGTCATACCAGAGTCACTCAACCAGGACAGTGACAGTGAATAATGCAAACTGTGATTCGCACCCACCTCTCAGACTTAAAAGAGGTGGAAGAAAGAAGAAGAAAGTGAAAACGGTGTGGCCTCTGAAGTACACACACACACACACTTGTTGACTTCGTGTCCCCTGGATGTAAATTCTGACATTTCTGTCAGCTTGGTATTCTGGCCTTGTCTGTGATGCCTGAGGTTTTAAAAAAAAGGAGAAATATGGAAACCTGGACAGTTGAAGTCTAATCACATTGTTATGGGGAATGAGATGTGAAAGTAGTTTTCTGTAGTCTTTTGAAACAGAACCTCTGTGGCTCCTAAGTTTATTTGAAAGAGCAATTACAACATTTTGTCAGTGTCTACATTTATACTGAACGCAACGCAAGGTAGATAACCAGTTTGAGATCAAAGATCAGATTGAGATCAGAAGTTGCTAAAATGAGATTAGACTGCTCTTCCTTGAGCCTCTTAGTTTAAATATGGACAGTGGACTCTCCCACAAAATATCACCATTCACAGCCATATACACAGAAATTAATGTCATGTTTCAGTGCCAGATTTACAGTGAACACAGGTGGGCATAAAGGCTGATATGACATTTAAAGATGGATGTGCTTTTTCTCTACCAAAGTGCAGAAGGAGCAATTGGCGAACCTATAGTGAAGTTGCCTGTCTCATACATTTTACTGCTTCTGAACTCTTTGTGGGTGACAGAGAAGACACAGAGCTGGCGATATGTGATCAGTTGAATGTTTTTGAGATCTGTTTGTCCACGTCAGGGGCAAGGCTCAGATGGCACGTGGAAACAGAGAAGGCTTCCAGTGAGGCGAACCTCTCATGGATGTATATTGCCACAAATGGCCAACAAAACGTAGGACTTCTCCCAGAATTCAGCAGGGTTTTTTCTCTGCCAGCTCTCAGCAGAGCAAGCCCAGAGTTTGGGAACTGCCAGCTTGCTGCAACAGTGTGTGTGTGTCTGTCTGTCTGTCTGTCCATGTGTCTGTCCAGAAGGCCTGTAATGCACTCTGCCACCATGACTCCTCTCAGGAGAGGACTATGAAGATGCGCAAAGGAGTCAAACACAAACACACCCACTGATTACAATGTGACACTGGAAGTACAGATGCATCTGGGATACACTTGACTTGAGTGTTTCTCCCCACTCAAAATTAGAAGAACATGAATGGCTGAACCCCATGGAAGGAGGTGCTGGTAAGTGTACAATTCTTTTTTTTCACTCAGAATGACTCAGTAAAAACTATATTTGAAATAACGATGTTGAAACTTAAGAGTAAATACTCAACAGAAAGTTAATTATGATGACATGAACATGTAATCACTTTACTCTTGGCTACATGGCAAACTGTAAGTATAGCTTAAGTTTAAACCTTCCCTTGAGTTTACTAGCAACATTTTACATGCAGACTAAAAACACTGCAATTGGACGGCAAAACAAAAAAGTGGATTTCTGCCTGTACACACAAGTGACCTTTGTCTCTCTCTATTTCTTTCTCTGTTCTCTGTTGCTCTCTCACTGCAGAGCTGTGTAGTTGTGCTGAAACCACCTTAAAGTAAAAGGTCTCCTTTATCATAGCTTCAATTAATGTTCTTCTCCTGAAAGAAATAATGGTAAAGTTGTCATCAAAAGACAGGATTTACTGTGCTGTTCCAGTCAGTATAAAACTCTCATTAAATCCATGCTGAACTGAATTGTGAAACACACAATTATGAGACAGCAACCCAACCTAACATTTTTGGCTAAGAACAAACAGCCATTCTGGCCCATCTTCTATTCCCTTCCTAGCAAAAATCTGTCGTCTCTCTGCGGCTGATCTGAATAAGGTGTGAGCAATGTTTGATTAGAGAGGGGATTGCTTCATTATCCCCTGCCTGACGTCAAAGAGCACTGATTAGGAGGCGACACCTCTGGTGACACCTCCCACGACTCCTCCTCTTTGTAGCCATGTAGCCATCAATGAGGCATTTATCCTCCACCTGAAGAAAGCAGTATGAATTAATGTAAGACAAACAGTTTTCAGAGATGGAGTGATACACTTTTTAACCTAATTTATCCATCACCTCTTTCCACAGTAATGCATTCAGCAAGTCTGTGTTTCTGTATTAGCCTGTTATTGTAGCAATATATTTGCAGTAAACATTTTGTGTCTATGAAGGGTTGTAGACCATTTGGGATGAAGGATATATTATGTTTGAGATCAAATGTTATAGTCTGTTTGGCAACTGACTCAGAAACTCAGAAATAAAAGGGGAGATTTGATTAAAACATGCGACACTAATTGAGGCTTTGTGATTTGAAAGTGACTCCTTCCTTGTCTCAGCTCTAGATTTCTCATTGTTTTGAGACTCAGACAGCAGTTGCCAAATGCTTTTTTGCTGTTTGACCTGAGGCACTGTTCTCAGAACAGCATGAACACATACATCAAACGAGCATCAGGGCATGTTCGCTGAAGCAGACTCTGCGGACAACACTTATACATCCACTGGCACGTTATGCAGCCATTAAATTAATGGCATGACATCCTTGGCCAGACAGCATCCTTCCTCTCAGAACACACATTCATTTTATCAGTGCAAATTAAATGAAGGATCAGGGCTGCCTGGGACACCCACAGGGGGAGAGAAGGAGAAAGAAATACAGAAAGAGAGAGAAAATGAGAGAGGGGAAGAAAGGGGAACAGAGAGAAATAAAGGGAGGCTTGCAGTGATGGAAACAGAACAAAAGTGGTCTTGAAAGAGATAGGGCAAATGCAATAGTAAAAGGAGACAGAACACACGGAGGTGGGAGGACTAAAGGAAACAGTGGACATGGAGTTCTAAGCACACAGTGCTGCACTGCCACCCTTCACCAAGGGGTTGTCCATGCAGGAAGGCAATATCACTTCCTGTGGAAGCACACAGACATACCTCACGCAGTCACTGTGTCCCTGTGGGGAGACATGGGCCAAGGGAACCAAGGTTAACTGGACAAAGTGTAAATATAGTCTACCCAGATGAGCTTATTCTTTAAGTCTAAGGCTAGCTGTGTTGGAAAATGAAGCCCTTATTAACAGCTTGAGAGGGGAGTACATCGGGACATGTGTTAGATTCACTCACAATGCCTAAGGAAACTGTGCTTTAATGCATTTGAACAGCAACAACTCTTCTACAAACATTTTAGACTTTAACAGTACATCAGTCCTGCTGGATTTTGAACTGTAATGCATGGGGCTGCAGCCAGCTTGCGTAACACAGTCACAAAAATACCTATTCATTGCCACCTAATTGAAGAAGTCAGAATACTGATTTTGCTTGTCGATATGCAGATATAAACTAATTCTTATCCAAATGCGTCATAGCACTACGAATAGGTCACCTCAGCCATTACATACATTGCAGATACCCATTTTCACTGTATGATTTAGTAAGGTATTACCCCTCTGTGAGATGCAGCGGGTGGTGTATTCTGCTGGGCTCGGTTCTTCACACAGAGATGCAGGCTGTGCTGGTTTGGTAGGTAGCAGTATCTAGTGGCAGGACTCCTTCATTGCAGCATCCTGCCTGCTCCTATTTGCAGCATGAGCTGATGGCTTGAAAATGACCACAGTGATGCTAAAGCCAAAGTGAAACTAAATGGCAGGTGGTAGAGATTCTGCAGGAGCTACAGGACCATTCATATGGGGTTTCACATTTCCATTTAAGAACTTGATTTTCCAGGAGGTAAAGTACCTATATGAAATTGCAATATATTGCAGTATCATATTTGTCACAGATTTTTTGCTATACACATTGTAATGACTAATCTCACTAATTTCCAACATTATTCACGAGCACCTACTAATAATGAAAGCTCTCAGTCAATAAACTGGTTGGCTGTGTTAATATCTAAAAGGTGGGGATTAAATAATCGTATTTACTTTGTTGGTGATGGACATTGTGTCTTTAGTTTAATGAGATAAAGTAAAGGTTAATGCAGATTGAAAGGTCTCCCTTAAAGTCATTCATGTTTTATGCATATGTTGGTTGGTTTGGTGTGTGTAGGTGTGTGTGTCAAAAGTCACAAGTCAAAGGTTTGGACACAGCTGACTGAAAGTATGTTCTATATAGTCTTAAAGGCATTTTTAACTAATGGTTTATGCTTCAATTTGCTCCTAAGACAAATATAAATGGCCTACATAGGATTCTTTTCCAAAGCAATGTATACAGTAGATAATAATAAATTATGATGAAATTTTAAATTAATTATTGCCTCCTCAAATTCATAAATGTTGCCCCTCGTCCTACAAGTGCTAATATACATGAGAATGTCTTCAGGGCATCATACATGCTGTCTCATGAAGCTGGTTAAGAGAACACCAAGAGCATCCAGAGTCATCATCCCAAACTGTCCAGAAATGGGTGTGTGTGTGTGTGTGTACACGCAGGGGAAAAGGGCCTGTGTGCAGTGTTATTGATTAAAGCATCTAGTAATCCACTACTGAGTTCATGGGACTAGAAGCATTCAGAACTCCATGTTGAGTCTGCCTGTGACATTCACATTGTCCTTGATCTCTTGGCTAAACAGAAACATATTGAGATTCCTGCGCTTGTTGCATGCAGTCCTTTAAACACAGAACACAGCACTTAGCACCAGAGGCTCTGAGAGAAAATGTCCTGCACCTTTACATGCTGCCCTACATTCATCACCACTTCATGCAGCCGCCTCGTCCCCCAACACCCGATTTATCCTCCTTTTCCTACTGCACGTGAGACTACATCCACTGAGCTGCACGTTTCCACTGAGCTGTTCCCAGCCTGCACTCCTCTTGTACAATTCAACAGATAAAAGACAGTAAAGGCAGAAAAGCATGCAATAAATATAAATTAAGATTTAAAAAAATATTATCGAGACATTTACATTTTAGAGTACACAAGTGCCAAATTGGGCCCCTGAGGATGGGCCCCTGAGGTGTGTGTATATATATACACACACTATATATAGATATATATATATATAGTCTTGGGATTATTTATTGGCTTGTGTAGTGGCCTGTGTGTCTATTATGTAATCAGTAATCATAACAAATTTGATTATGTTCTATAGTATATAGTATACAATATTATCAGATTTATTTAACTGACTAAATGTTGTTGATCAAATAATATTTGCACATAATTGGGGCTCAATTGGAAATAAAGATTATGTTCATTTATTCATTCAAGATAGTAGATGTGCATGTTGTAGTCAAAAACAATGTCATGCACAGAAAAATGTACATTAAAAAGTCAAATACTTTCACAGGTGTTTTTCCCAGTCGTTCATGCCTTACTTACCTTGAGTAACTCCTGAAGAGATTAACTGCTTTGATGAACGAACACTTCATTTGAGAAGTTAAGACAGATCAGTCCACACAGCAATATCTGTAGGCCTGATGCCGCACACCCAGTACCCCTGGGCTGCCTCGAATTTGTCAGTATGATACAAAATATTAGCATAATTGTCATTAAAGATCAAACGTTTCAGTTTGTTTTTCGCATGTAATTAATGTTTTTAAATGAGCGCCTCTTCATTAGATGCAGAAAAAAATAGAATTGCGCAAATCCATCATTATCATTAAGTTTGTTATTGCTCATACCTTCAGCTGGGAAGTCTCATTCTCCTGCATTTGCATAAGCAATTATAGATGTAATAACGTGTACCTATAACGTGATTGATTGTCATTTTGGAACCGATAGCATACTGAACAGACTGGGGCAAAGGCAGGAGCTGTTTCAAAGCAATTCTGGAAGGGTGGACCTACCTAGTTTGGGAAATTTGTTGGTAAACAGGAAACTTCTTTTTTCATATAGAAAGAGAGATAATACAGACACCAATCCGCCCCAGCAACATTTTAGGGGAAATCACGATAAAGCCATTTAAATCACTCCAGAAATGAATTGCCCGCGGTGTATTTCATTTACATCCATTACATAATCAGCGAGTCAGACGCCCTCTTATAAAACATTACATTAGGCAATGATAGGACTCTGGTCTGCCTCCCCGCTGCTCGAGCAACCCTTGTGGTGGTGATAATGAGTATTTTTGCAGGGCTCTGGGTGGACATGTTTTGGGGAAGCCTCGTGTTGGCCTTGCTGAGGCTCAAGGCGTGCAGACTTCGCTCAGAGCGCCTCGTTGCCTTCGTTCTTCATGGGAGCCCCAAGTCTGTCAGAGCGCTTCACTTTAACGAGTTTAACTAAAATCGGAGGAGGAAAAGCGAGCAAGGCCAAAAAACTGAAACATCTGTTTCTCTCAAGGGACACAAAATCGTTCGCCTATTTTAGCCACGGCAAAACACTAGACGTTGAGCTACGCCGCGTTCGTTTTCTGGCAAAAAGGAGAGAAAATAAGTAACGAGTAAGAATAAGAGCAACACACACTCAGCACACGCTACCCGAAGCCAAGCGGGAACTTAAAAAGGGCAGAGTTATGTTTTCAGACTAAAAGCGGAGTAAAAAAGAAAGAACCCAATCATGCGAGGTAGGGGCGCGGTATCGACCAGTGTCTTTTTAAGAGGGAAACGCGAGCGTATCCGTAGCGGCGGATGATGTGGGGGTAGTTGGAGCAGTTGAAGAGGGGTGTTTTACATAGCTAGATAAGCTATAACGGGCAGAAGACTTGGTCACCATGGCGACAAACAAGAACGTTAGAATAAAAAAAAGATTGTAGCTGGTGTTGAGAGTAGCCAGGCGGACTTACGCGCGCAGAATTTCCTCTTGGAATGGAGAGTTATCCTAAACTAAAGTTTTTATTCTCTTTTTTCTCGGTGCTATAATGGCGACCCAAATTCACAAAGTATGTGGTTTACTTGGGTTCTTCAAGGATAACAATGTACTGTGTTCACTTACAGTAGTTAAACAATTTTGCTTGTAAAGAAGATATCTATGTAATGAATCTAATCTGATCTAATCATTACTCAATCACTATATCAAATCTCCAGACAACTCTTTTTCTCACACCTCATTCATTTTATGTGAACTAGCTTAAAGTGACTTATGGCCAGGTATTAAGATGGAATAACTACACTACTGTAATTGTTATTTGCAAGCTTGTAGTTATTAGATATTATACAGTAACAGTCCCATAATTCAGGCTGCTGGTACAATTGTCTGTATTCAAAGCTCTGGTGCATTCTGGGATTCTGTTGTTGCCCCTTTAGCCATAACATCAGAGCGTGTGGGTGGTGTGTGGGTAGGTTTTGAAAGGGAGGGGGGGTCGTCTGCTTTTGCCTTTCTCGCTCTTATTAGATTCATAAAACATTCAAAATGTCCTCAAGCCCACCTTTCAGGCTAAGCTTGGCCTTTAGTAATAATTAATCTCTTCTGACTCCACCATCATGGGTACCTACAAGGTGGGTGTTGTGGAGGCATCTCTACTGCTAGTTGTTCATCTGTAATACGTTTTGCAACACCATCCTTAAAGAAAGGGTGTACTTACGATGAGAATACCAGGATATTAATGCAGGAGCTAAAACAAATTTAGTTTTATCTTTTTACATTACAAGTAATCATTGACAGCCTCTCCTGCAAAAGTGATGGCCAGACATTTTAGGGAGAGAGGGAGAGAATTGTTATTCTATGTTTGTGTAGCATTCCCCTTGAAGGATGAATTAAATGAATGTTCCTAGCTAGCCACGAATCCACTTTGGTGAGATGTTGATACTCATTATTTCTAGCTTTTGCCAAAACCATTCAATTATCCTGGACTGTCACAGCGGCACATTCTCACTCAATTGCTGCTTAAATGCTGAAATGGAACCAAGACTTATCCTGTGACTTATCCTGTGACTTATTTTATGACTTATCCAGTAATGTATCATATGACTTATCCCGTGATTTATCAGATGACTTATCCTGTGACTTATCTTATGACTTATCCTGTGACTTATCATCTGACGTATCCCAAGACTTATCATATGACTTATCCTGTGACTTATCTTATGACTTATCCTGTGACTTATCATATTACTTATCATATAACGGCCCTGCTTGTTCTCTAGGCCTTGCTGGATTGATTAGTCTCTGAGCTGTTTGCAGATACTGGTTTGATCAAAGTGCCACTGTTGTGAGTGTAATTACTTTTGTGTCCATAAAATAGGGCTTGTGGCAGCTGCACTTGTGGTGATTAGCAGATGTGCTCAAGAACATGGCAATGCCACTGTATCAGCATCAGATGGAAGAACTTCCTGCTGCTTTCAAGGGCCAAGAGGGCCAGTATGAATGGTTACGTTAAAGATATATGACATGACAGTATGTAAAGGTTTCAAATGCATCAACACGACTATGGCTTCGTAATCAGTTGAGTAGAGTTAGTTATGAAGTTTTGCCATATTTTGTACAAACAAATCAGGTTGCTGTGTAGTGTGCCCCTGGTGAACCATCATCAAACTCTAAACCTAGAAAGGCTGGATGCAGGGAAAGTATATTGCAATATATTTTTATTATATTACATATAGTCTATTGATATTTTTTGAGATTTAATTTCGGGAGGACACTGTTTAGGTGGAATATGTTTTCGTTGGTATTGATTATGTAATCCCTCTTATCGGCACAGGTATGTGGAGTTTCAAATACTGTTGTTGAAACATAGCATGATAAAGATCAAGTCCTTCGTTATCCAACGAATTAGCCACCATTAGTACTGCATTTCACAAGCTTATTCAGCTGCAGTAAAAGTAGTATGACTGGCTCTTGTGTCTGTGTGGAATATAGTAGGATCGACTTTCTGAAAAGTCTTATTATGCCTCATGCCCACTCGAAGTGTGCTGAGGAGATCACATGACCTGTTTGTGTATGTAACAGCCATAGTAACTCAGGAAACACAGGGTAGAATTGAATCTTAGTAGACCACACTTTAGTGTGTGTCTGTCTCTGGATGTGTGGTTCCGACTTACTACAGGGCCGTTACCAAGTCTCTAGGTTGGCTGCATTCCCCAAAGATCTCTCCTCCGTTGCTTAGCAATGTGTGCTACCGTCCGCTGGCATGAGTGGTGTGAGCTTGCTGTATTTCACTTACATGCAATGTGTGTATGTGTACATACACACACGCGCACACACACACACACACACAGAAATGAGCAACACATTTAATCTTATCTCTGAGATGCACAAGGTCATTATGCACAACACACTCCCTCTGCGATTCAAAACAGTATATGTAAGCAAGAAATACAGTATCCCCTTTTTCATCTTTGACAAAATAAAACAAGGAATGGTGCAAGGAAAGGTTTTAGATGCTGCAGGTTATCTGACACAGAAGGGCAAATGTGTTGGACAGCCATACACGGAGAAAGCAAACATGAATTGTGTAGGTGTTTACATTCAGCAGCCAAACCATCTATATCATATCTATTATGAACACTAGACCTATGCCCATGCATCCTTCTTTCATCTTTCTCTCTGCCATTCTGACCTTGGAACGCTCCCAATAATCTGGCACTGACATCATCTGCTCAACTCCATTTCCCATGAGCCCTTGACTGCGCATAGTATTTATGACTTTTACTTCCTTGTTGCCTGGACATATCCTGAGGGTGGAATCATTTGTCTTTGTCTTGAGTTGAAGCGCTAAAGCTTAAATACTGGTATGGGATTTCAGTCCGATCTATCTTGACTTTATATGAGCCTTTATAGTATAAATTATTTGTCAGTCTGGAGTCTAGAGCTGCACATGTAGCAAATGTTACCATCAAATATCTGCTTTTAAATAAAAAATCCTGCTACAAATATACATATATGAACATACATACACAAATAGACATACACACATAAATCAATAGATATGTATATACACATAAACCACACAAGTCCTTCCATCACCTTGAAATGTTATCACTCAATGACATTGTGGAACTGACAGTATCCAGCAGGGCTAACAGGCTGATCATGCTTTTTCACTCTTTCACCGAATGTGCCGAAAACTACCCCACTGTACAGGGGCAGAAACAGAAGGGCTTGTTTACTACCCAGACTCTGGACACTGTGTGCCTATGTGCTCTCATTAATGGATTTTTAACAAGGCTAATAAAAGATGGCTCTGCCCTTGGCACCAGCAGGTGCATGATTTATTTGGGTCCCAACACCTGTCACCTCAAATCGGCCAAACAGGATCGGCATGTACCATTCTGAGGGGTTGCTGAGACATTCACGTTAATCCCAATGCCTTGTCAAACCCCATGCTTTGGTCATAAGCAGCACTAAATTCGGGTGACGAAAAGGTTCATCACACTCCATCTTCCCAACCAGAATGTTATCTGAATATATACCAGTGTGTAGTAGGCAGGTGGGTCTTGGTGAACTTTGGTGAATTGTCACGGCCATGAATCAGACCCGCACAGGTAACGGAATCCGAGGTTCTATTCATTTGGGTTTCAGGACGGTCCCCGTCTCGCCTGGGCAGGCATTCATTTCCCCCCTATGTCTAAGTGGTAATGTATTCTACAGGAAGATCTCTGCTGCTTAACTGGATAAGCCAGAGGCTCCGGCTGAGCGATCCCAACCTCTCACTGAGCACACACAGCAACCGCTCATCTGCTACACACAGGTAGGGGCTAACGAGAGGTGGAGCTATGGCTGGGTGGCAGGGGGCGGACCTCTGGGATCCTTAAGCCGGGGTGCACTGTTTGACACAGAGAGAGAGCCTCCATACAATGTAATTTCTACAGGCTTTTGCATTTTTTTTCTTTTCTTTTTAGAGCACTTGTTTGCACAATTAGCAGACATTTTCCACCAATCACACCTGAGGAGTTGTAAGCAAAGCATAAGTAGCAGAAGATAGCATCTCATCAGCAGCACTGTCTACATGGCTGGTCAGGACACAGGCACTCAAAATCCTTTCCTTCCCATTTAATATGCTGCTCAAACGGCATCTGCCTTTGGCTCGTCCCGAGTTCACTCAAGGAGCAGAGTGAGTTCTCAATCTCAGCTTTGGGGCTCTGGAAGGAGTGGCAGGGTTCCTGTTCCGCTGATTGTTATTGGCTGCTCCCCCTGGACGCTCTCGTCAGTGTGGCAGTAAGTTTAGAACCTGTGTCTACTTAGGAGAGTGGTCTACTCAGAGATGACTCGGATGGCGGAACAGATTCGCAGGCTGCAGGGGAGATTAGCTCTCTGGGATGAAAGCAGCTGCTCAGGAACCAACCTCCTTCCTTCCATCCCTGTCCAGCATTCCACCCACTCACCCACACTCTTACTCATAACCAAATGCACACACATGCTATCTCCATCCTTTAATGCTATCACAGAAAGCCTTCTTGCTCTTCTTGGATAAACACACCAAGCCCACTGGCTTCAGCCACAGATTTTCTCAGCGGAGTTACTAAAGCACCTGCCTACTCCTACTCACAGGAAACAGTGCCAACGAGCAGCTGTGAGAGGGTCCCCTAGCCGCAGGATTCACCCCTCTAACCCCACCAGCCCCGCGGCGCTCTTGGATGCAGCACACCCAGTCTGGAGCCGCCTTCAGCACACCACACAGTAGCATGTGAGAGGAAGAGAGGAGGGCTACCTACCTGGGAACGGAGCGATGCTGTCCCCTGCTGCAGCTAGAAGGATGTGATGGGAGGATGGGGGAGAGAGAGAGTCATGGAGGCAAGAGGAGGAGGAGCCAGAGAGGGAGGAGGAGGGGTTGCAACAGGGAGCAGTAGTAAATGAGAGGGAGAGAGAGGGAGGCAGGGATAGAAGGAGGGGTCTGACGTTATTATCTTGGGAGCCCACAGGGATGCGTGTGCATGGCAGAGTGCTTTCCCTGGTTTAAAAAAAACAACACAAAAAAACAGGCAGTGCATGCATCGAAGGATAAGAAGGAGAAAAAGAGCAAGGGAGAGAAAGGGCGAGAGAAAGGAGGGAGAGGGAATAAAGTAGGGAAGGAGACAGGGAAAAGAGACAGGCAGAGAGATGTGATGAGAGAGCTACTGTAGGGGAGGGGGACCTCTTGCTTGTTTAACAGTTGTGCGTCATGAGGCTCTTCCTTTCCTCATGAGGAATCCCTCCAGTGAGAGGGGCCAGGATCGTGGAGTCCTTGGCCGTGATTGGCTACGTTAGGCAGCGACATGATGTGAAGAGCAATGGCTCTCACAGCAATAAACCAAGATGATGCTCTTGCTGAAAATTACCACTCACAACCTGAGCAAGGGGAGAGGGAGGACAATGACAAGCAAGGACATTCCCCTGAGATTCATACGCTAAGTGTGTGTGGTGGTGGTGGGGGGGTGTAATATGAGAATAGAGGGTATACATTACAAGCCCTGGCCTGCCACTTCTTGTCATGGACACAGACACCCTCACATGCAATGAAGTCCCAAAAGAGCATCCCCATGTAAAGATTGTCATTTCCATCAATAGCAGACTAGCTGGCAAGGGCATGCACTAATTAAACCAATGAATTCAGAGGCTAAGATGACCTCCAGTCTTGAAGGAGGATGCTTATGACTGTTATTCTGTCTTGTGTTCGTTAATTTTGGACCATCCTGGATGTGCTCCAAGCATATCGGTTAATAACCGTTCCCAGTGGCCTGCTTCACAGCTGCCATGTCAGTACCACAATCACGCCTCTTCCAGGTCACTGTTCCCACTACAAAATGGCTGCTCTCACAGAAGCTTCTGTGTTACATAACCCTGGGAAGGGCATTATCCTGACCAGCAAATCCGATATTTTATGCCACACCAACTTTCAGACTCTTTCCAACTCTTCATTTATTTGGTCATTTGGTCAGTGCTGGTAAATCTAGATTATCTGACAGATTTCATTATGACAATGTTGGCCCATTTTTAGCCATGATAAAATGGTATAATTTACCATGTATCTCCTTTTGACTACTCATTTAGACCCCAGTGGGGATGAAGCACCTGTAAACCCTCTTACACTAAAAGGCTGTGGTGGTGTTTTCACTAACTCCATGTTCACTTGGTTTCCAGTGTCACTTTGGCATTTGAACAGGAAGTGAGATGGCTTATCACCACAGAGCCTATAATGGAAGCTAAGTGCTGGACTTCACATAATGACCTGTGATGACACAATACAGCTTAAAGGGGCATTACTGTTAGGGACAGTGTGATTCTTCACAATATTTGAAGTTATGCATGTAGAAATTAGAATAGTTATCAGATGTACACGATACACATGTTACACACATTCTTTTGAAAATCATATTTAAAAGGAAGTATCTTCTATAAAAACATAACACATAGTAATAGATAATTACTATCCTCTTTCTCTCTTCACAAACCAGTACAACTGTAACTAGGTGAATCACCATGGTAACATTTTCCATAGGAAAGATGATGTGTGTTAACAGCTGGGCATTTGTAATATGCCATTTATAGTGCTGCCCACAGCTGATTAGTCATAATGAATGTAAGTCTTTGAATGTTTGAATGTTTTTGTACTTTAATAATGTTTCAAAAACATTCAAACATTCTTTAAGGAATGCTTGAATGTTTTTGTACTTTAATAATAATAAAAAAATAAAACACACATACATGTACATGTATATTTCAAGAAACCTTCCAAGAAACCTTTCAAGAAACCAAAGATATTATATATTATATACAGGACATCAAACTAATACAGAGTGGACCAAAGTAACAAGGTCATGGAGAGGGCATAGTGGAGAAGGTAGAGGTATAAAGGTTTTAAGATTGGATTTCAATACTTCATACTTCTATGGGGAGAAAATCCCAGAAGTGAAGAACAAATCTAGAAAATAAACAATTGCTAAAGCTGGTTGGATGAAGTACTGCAGAGCCCAGCTGAAGAAGAACTGAGAGTGGATCTATAAAGACATCTGGAATTGTATAGGTGTGGGGATATGTACAGAAGAAGATTGGACAGACAAGAAGATGCTGGATTATTGAGAGCTTTGTCTATGAGCAAAAGGATTTCAAACTGTCTGAAATTCTTTGCACACGGCCAGTAGAGATTATGAAGAATGGGTGCAATATGGTGATATGTGTAACGTCTGGCTCCGCCCTCCTTCCCTGGTTCTGTGTCGTCCTTCTTGTCCCGCCCTGTTTCTATGGCTACGCTCCTGTTTGTCACGCCCTGTCGTTATCGTTCTCAGCTGTCTCTTGTCTCTCGTCTCGTTGTGAGTAGTATTTATATTCCTTGTGTGTCTCTAGTCCCTCGTCGGTTATTGTGAATGTCTAGGTCCACGTATTCTCGTGTTGTGATGTCTCTAGTTTGTTCTCCCTGTTCAGTCTGCTAGCTCCGGTTCAGTGGTCAAGTCAAGTCAAGTCAATTTTATTTATATAGCGCTTTTTACAACACATGTTGTCTCAAAGCAGCTTTACAAATTGTATGGGTCCAGATCCCTAATGAGCAAGCCAAAGGCGACAGTGGCAAGGAAAAACTCCCTAAGATGGCGGGGAATAGGAAGAAACCTTGGGAGGACCAAGACTCAAAAGGGAACCCATCCTCCATTGGGCGGCCCGTTAGCACCAGTCCGTATTTGTGAACAAGAGGTGGTTCTACAGTTATAGCTTAAAGTTCTTGTTCCCCGGCCAAGTAGTCACAGTCCCTTCGGTGCAGATGGTGCACCTCAGGTAGGAGCCAGCATCAGCACGTCCCCTTACGACAATGGTACATCCAACCCCGGCATCAGTACATCCACCAGCGAGCCAGACCATCTCCCATGTGCTTGTAGGTGCTTGCATGCAGTCGTCTTGGGTAAAAGCATGCAAAAAGATGGACAATACAGACTCAGTGTGAGGAAGTCAGTTTAACCACCATTGATTTAAATGTACATAGCTCATGTGCCAGTGATTAGCATGTAGCTCCGGCAGACTAATCTATAGCAGCTTAACTAAAGGGAGGGGTCCAGAGGTGACCACAGTCATGAGGGCTCACTGAGACATTGCTTTCGAGTCAAGTCAGTCACAACTAGAGTGATGCCATGACACAGCTGGATGACAGTGCAACCTTGTCTAATGCTGTACGAAGAGAAGTCTCAACGTGCTCGGTAAAATGCTCTAGTCCTTCCGGAGCTACAGGTGTATCAATTTCTGTCAAACCAGGTAAAATGTCAGTGAGTGCGGCTATGGTACTAGGTGCTATAGTTCGTTTCATTCGGTAGCGGGCGGCTGATGAATACCGTCAGTCAAGCACAACTTATGCGTTATGAGGCTGTGGTCTGAAACGGCCTCGCTCTGAGGTAAAATTGCTAAGCTGGATATGTTAATACCAAATGATAAAACCAGGTCTAAAGTATGACTACAATTATGCGTAGGACCCACCACATTCTGAGTGATACCCATTGAATCAAGAATTTCTTGAAAATTTTTGCTTAAAGCGTCACAAAGATTCTCAAAATGGATGTTAAAATCACCAACTATAATCACCTTATCGGCTGATAGCACTACATGAGACAGGAAGTCTGAAAACTCCTGCAAGAACTCAGAGTAAGAACCAGGGGGGCGGTAAATAGTAATTAACATAAACGACTGTGACGCCTTGTTGGTTGTCAGATTTGATACATTTGAAACAGTGAGGATGAGATGTTCAAAAGAATTAAATTTAAAGCCGAATTTTTGAGAAATGTCTATATCAGAGTCATATATTGTGGCGACACCACCTCCTCGACCATTTGGACGGGGGTTATGAACATATCTATAGCCAGAGGGAGAGGCTTCATTTAGGGCCATATAATCATCTGGCCGGGTCCAGGTTTCCGTCAAGCAGAGCATGCATAGATTATGATCGGTAATCATTTCATTAACCAGCAATGCTTTAGATGACAGGGATCTAATATTTAGCAGTCCTAGTTTCAGATTTAAACTACTCTCCAAGGGAGCATAATCCAATTTAACATTGATTAAATTTTGTCTACTAACTTTGCGAGAGTTATTTTTTGGTACTCGAGGAACTGACACAGTCTCAATCCAGTGTGACCTAGGTGACGTCTCTTTGCAGCTAGCAGACAGTCGGTTTAGCCTTTGTGTCTGCTGCCTGGCCTCGGCTCTGGTTTGTCAATCCCCATTAACAAGTCCTACACTACCACTAGTAAGCCTAGCAGATATGCTACGGGAAATGAGAGCAGCACCCTCCCAAGAAGGGTGAATGCCGTCTCGCTTCAAAAGGCCAGGCCTGCCCTCAAAACGCGCCCAATTATCTATATAACCCTGAGCACCATTTAGACATCCAGCGGTGTAGCGCCAATAACCTGCTGTAGGTTTCGGCGCCACGCCGAATTGGAATGGGACCAGAGCATATTACGGCATCTGACATAGTCCCCGCTAACTCACACACCTCTTTAACATTACCCTTAGTGATCTCGGACTGTCTCAAACCCACATCATTGGTGCCGACGTGTACCACTATCTTTGAATATTTACGATTAGCCAGCACCTTAAGATTAGCCCTGATGTCAGGCGCTCTAGCCCCCGGGATACACTTAACTATGGCCGCTGGTGTCTCTAAGGGGGTCGCTATATTCACGTGTCGGAGCTGGGAATCTCCTATTACCAGAGCTCTTTTAACAGGTCGCTCAGTTGGTGTATTACTGAGTGGGGCAAACCTGTTTGACACGGGAATCTGAGTAGAACGGTGCTCAGCCCTACGGCTATGCCGCCGAGACGTCACCCATTCGCCCCGCTGCGAGGGCTCTAATGCCGGAGCTGGGGACTCGCTAGCTACGATGGCTACAGTGGTGGCAACCGGGCCTGCTACGCTAGGTGCTACGCTAGGTGCTACCGACTCTTTAGGACTCTCTAAAGCCCGGATGCGCTCCTCTAAAAGCGAAATCTTCTCCGTCATGCTAATAATTAATCTACACTTGTTACAAACAAAATTATCCCTACTGACGGAAGAAGAGTAGCTAAACATGCCACACTCCACACAAACAACAGGCGACTCAGACATGGTGAAATACTAAAGATACTTAGCTTCGGTTGAGATGAACTTTGAATGTTTTTCGATGGCTTGTGGAGGTTGTTGTAGCCGGAGTTATGCGTAAATATGTCCACAAAGTCCACAAAATATTTGTAGATGTATCAGATGTAATTAAACAGATAGAAAAAAGGGTAGGCAAAAAAAAAAAAAAAACGAGATCCATCGCTCTCTCTCACCCACGGACTATGTTCGAGTCAGGGAGTTAGTGGACATTTTCTCGCCCGCCCTGGAGAAGGATGAGACAGGTAACCCCAAGGGGCTACCTTGCCTCACACGTTGCCCGGACATATATGAGGGAGAGGATTGTAATGCGGACGGTTACGCTCTACAATGTAGACTTTATTTGCGCTTCCTGACCGTCCCTCCACTCCCGGACCCCGCGCTGGTCTTATTTATGCGGTCCTTGCTGGCTGGTAAAGCTCTCGAGTGGGCCGACATCATTTTGACCAAAAGGACGGAGATAGCCTGGACCGTGGACGGCTTTCTCCGCCTGATGCAGACCAGGTTTGCAGGAGTGACTCCTAAAACTCCCTGGAAATTTTTTGGGGGGGGGGGGTGGTGAGGAGGCTACGGTGCAGCCGGCGGCTGGGGAGCCTGCTCACCCGTATCCTACAGCTGCTGCAGGGCCTGCTAGCGCACCGGAGGCCCAGGAGAGGCCAGCTAGCGCAACGGAGGCCCAGGAGAGGCCAGCTAGCGTACCGGAGGCCCAGGAGAGGCCAGCTAGCACACCGGAGGCCCAGGAGAGGCCAGCTAGCACACCGGAGGCCCAGGAGAGGCCAGCTAGCGCACCGGAGGCCCAGGAGAGGCCAGCTAGCGTAACGACGGCCCAGGAGAGGCCTGTGAGCGCAACGACGGCCCAGGAGAGGCCTGTGAGCGCAACGACGGCCCAGGAGAGGCCAGCTAGCGTACCGGAGGCCCAGGAGAGGCCAGCTAGCGCACCGGAGGCCCAGGAGAGGCCTGTGAGCGCAACGACGGCCCAGGAGAGGCCTGTGAGCTCACCGGAGACCCAGGAGGGGTCTTCCATGTCTGCTGAGACCCAGGAGGGGTCTTCCACGTCTGCTGAGACCCAGGAGGGGTCTTCCACGCCTGCTGAGACCCAAGGGGGGTCTTCAACGCCTACTGAGACCCACGGGGGGTCTTCCACGCCTGCTGAGACCCACGGGGGGTCTTCCACGCCTGCTGAGACCCAGAGGGGGCCTTCCACGCCGTCTGAGACCCAGAGGGGGCCTTCCACGCCGTCTGAGACCCGGAGGGGGTCATCTGAAGTTCCTGTCCCCACGATCCGGAGGGGGTCGTCTGAAGTTCCTGTCCCCACGACCCGGAGGGGGTCGTCTGAAGTTCCTGTCCCCACGACCCGGAGGGGGTCGTCTCCCAGTGTTCCTGCTCCCACGACTCGGAGGGGGTCGTCGCCTGCGGCTTCTGTCCCCGTGACCCCGAGGGGGACGCCATTGTCTCCCGTTCCCGCTGCCTGTCAGCAGACTTTGCCAGTCCCAGCAGACGCTACACTGCCCGCCTGTGGGCTGGGACTTGAACGGTTATTTGATGCCGGGACTGGCTGCTTAGGTTTTGTACCCAGTGTTCCTTTTGTCCCCTGCTCCATCCCTGGTTTTCTGTTGGTCCCTGTTCCAGTCACTGTCTCTGTTCGTGTTTGTGTACCTGTCTCCGTGCCCGTGTCTGGAGGTTTGATTTCTGTCCCTGTCCCCGTGTCTGTCCCCCAAGTCATTACCTACTTTGTCCCTGTACATGTCTCTGTAGTATTATCCCTACTCGCCTCTGTTGCCAAGTTCCCCCGTGTCCCTGTTCCCAGTCCGGTCCCATCTAGTCCGGTGCCCAGCTTTCAGTCAGTCCCCTGTACTGGTCCCGAAACCCCTGTGTCTCTTCCTTCAGCTTTGCCCAATATCTCGCGTCTGGTTCTCCCTGCCCTGCTCTTTAGTCGTGCTACCCCAGGATTCTCCACCAGTCTCGTGTCCCCGGTCTGTCCTGTTTCTACTACCCCTTTTTGTGCCCCTAGGGTCCCCCCAGTGTCTTAGTTTCCTGTTCCTCCTCATGTCTGTGTGTGTATTCGTTGTTTTTGATTGTGCCCCGGAGAGGCACGCTTAGAGGGGGTTCTGTAACGTCTGGCTCCGCCCTCCTTCCCTGGTTCTGTGTCGTCCTTCTTGTCCCGCCCTGTTTCTATGGCTACGCTCCTGTTTGTCACGCCCTGTCGTTCTCAGCTGTCTCTTGTCTCTCGTCTCGTTGTGAGTAGTATTTATATTCCTTGTGTGTCTCTAGTCCCTCGTCGGTTATTGTGAATGTCTAGGTCCACGTATTCTCGTGTTGTGATGTCTCTAGTTTGTTCTCCTGTTCAGTCTGCTAGCTCCGGTTCAGTGTTCATGTATTTTCCTGGCATCTAGGTTTGTGTCTCGTTCCTATGTTTTGCTATGTTACTTGGTGTTTCTGTATTGTAGTGTCGTTTATAGTTGTGTCCAATGTAAAACTACCTGATCTTCCCTGTGTTTGTGATTACGTTTGTTTCTGTTTCCCTGAGTTCTCTATGTATCGCCTTGTTAGTGTTTCGTCTGTCGTTTGGTTACGCAGTCGTCTATTCCGTATGGTTTCATAGTTCGTGTTAAGTTATTCATTCGTGGTTTCCCTTTCTGTTTAGTTTATACTATTGTCGTTCTGTCGTCGTTGGTTCTCTTAGTAGCTGTGCTGTATTTGGTTATCGTTATGTTCTTGTGTTATTAAATATATTCATTAATGTTCCCTCATGTTCGTGTTAGTCTGCCCTTCATAGTTTATGTAAATACCTACGTGCTCTTGCTCCTGCGCCTGCGTCACACCCCGTCAGTGTAAGGACCGTGACAATATGACTGGGTGTAAGTGAAAAGAAGAGCAGAGTTTTGACATCTGAAACTTGTGAAGGGAAGAAGAATTAGTCAGCAATAGTCCAGGCGGTTGAAGATGAAGGCATTAACAGGAGATTCAGCAGCACATTGAGAGAGACTTGGGCAGATTTTGATGAAATTACACAGGTGATATTACAAAGTTCTGTTTTAACAACAGAATGGACATGTGCTTCAATGTGAGAGTCACATAAAGGATAACATGCAGATTTCAAATTAAGGGAACACAGAGACATCACCAAAGGAGAGAGAGTGAATTTTATTTAGGGATGATTTTGAGACAGTAAGTGACACACTTGACACCACCCCTTAGCT
Organism: Brachyhypopomus occidentalis; assembly: GCA_020368025.1. Taxonomy (NCBI): domain Eukaryota; kingdom Metazoa; phylum Chordata; class Actinopteri; order Gymnotiformes; family Hypopomidae; genus Brachyhypopomus; species Brachyhypopomus occidentalis. The sequence goes on from JAGXOD010000020.1 coordinate 7,139,557, forward strand.
GTCTGTCTAGTCTTTGTTGTTATGTGCCATGTGATTGTATTTGCATTTTGGTTGTTTTCTTGTGTTCATATTTAAATTATATATACACCTTGTAATTAATCCCTAGTTAGTGTTGTATATATATAACATGTGTGTTCATTCTCTTGTTTCTGGTGTTTGCGAATCAATGTTAGCGCTTGTTAGTGTGTTTGCTATTTGCTATAGTCTAAATGACTACGGGTCAGGTTATTAATAGACTTGGTCTTGGTGTCATCCACATAACAATGAACATCCATTGATGATACATCTGAGAAGGAGCAGGAATGTCTTGTGAGGGGGTGTGCAGGGACAGTCATCCCAGACACAGCAAATGACCATCTTCACAGCCAAGGCTGTCAGCAATGTACAAACTCACTGACTAGCGGTGTAAACTGATGAGAGGCTTTCCTGACAGCTACCTTGAGTCTGTGTTGCAAATGCACACAGATGCACAAATATGCATGCACACACACACACTTTAAGTTGTGTCTCCTATTCATTATTCATAAGAACAGAAATTCCATACTGATGTTTTTTCATCCAGTCTCTCCTGCTTTACTGTTCCTACTATCCTATTAGAATCAATACAGAAAGTCAAGTGGGTGTATTATTGATGCTTTTGGAGGAAGTCCAATGCCCTTCTCAGCAGACCAAAATATTATTTATGGAGCTCATGCATAATTTTCACAGAAAATTCACAGAATTTTTGCAGGTGGACTACTGTGATTCTCAGAAAGGTGCAGTGGTGTCAGCACAGTGTCTTATCCTGCTCAGTAAGGTATGGATTTTCAAAAATGTCTGGGTTCTCAGTAAGGTGCAGTAATTCAAAGTCTAATTTATTTATATAGCGCTTTTTACAGCACGTTGTCACAAAGCAGCATTACAATTGCATGGGTCCAGATCCCTAATGAGCAAGCCAGAGGTGACAGTGGCAAGGAAAAACTCCCTAGGCAGGGATTAGGAAGAAAACTTGGGAGGACCAAGACTCAAAAGGAAACCCATCCTCCATTGGGCAGCCTGCAAGTAAACGTCCATATTTATAGTTCTAATATTAGTTCTATTGTTCCAGTCATAGTTCTAATTCCAGGCCAAGGAGCCACAGTAGGTGTTGTATCTTTTATCCTGCTCAAAGTTATTAGGTGCTAGATTGAAGCACAGATTTGCACAAAAGAAGCACAAACAACTCTAGACTGTAATGCCGGGGGCATCAGGAAAGAAGGAGCGGTGGGTGAGAATGGCAGAGGTATATCTTTACTTTCCATTACTTCAAGATAATATTGCAACAGTCTCTCAAATAAATGATAGCACAAGGCATTAAGTTCAAGTCAAGGCATTAGACTTGTGCAGTCTCTCTATACAAATAAAAGACAGTGCTTCACTCAGGAATGGTATCAGTGTGCAGCACTGGAGGTCAGAGCCTGTGGGTTTAATAGGCATGTGAATTAAGGGAAAGATGAGGTGCAGGTGGAGAAGGCATGTCAGTAGCAGGGAGACTGGGAGCGTGGGAGTGGTTTAGACATGTGCTCATGTGTGTGAGCATCTCCCCTGAGGGCTGGGACTGGTTCACCATGACTGCTATAAATGACTCTGCTATAAAACCAAGATTAGGCAAGTCATTAAGAACATATTCTTACTTACACTGCTGGCCTGGTAGCAGAATCCATTTGAGGAAATGGAAACACGATGAGGCATAAAATGGCAAAGCAACACCCAAAAAATGGCAACAGTCCCAAACTGAGATAAGAAGGATTAGGTTTCAGTATTGGCCCCAAAAACATACAAAAAATCAGATTTACATTTACATTTAGGGCTTTTAGCAGACAGTCTTAACCAGAGTGACTTACAAAGTGCTTTGCAACTGTTCAAAGAATTCATCCTAGATATTAGCACAGATAGGCCAGAATTCAAGATACCCTTGAATCAGAATACTACTACAGGAATCAATGTCATTACCTAGTAATTTGATTAAACAGGCTCACTTAAACAGGTATTAAACTTTTACCAAGAAGTGCAAATAACCATAGACATACATTTTAAGAACAAGGGCAACAAGTGTTATCTGCTGAGTTAGTGCTCATTTAAGTACTCAAGATCTGCAAGTAAGGAGTTGCAGTAGACAAGCTTTGCGATTACTAGAGACTGCACAAGCACCTGGGTAGCTCCGTGTGAAAGCAAGGGTCACATTCTCCGTATGTTGCAGAGGAGAAATCTGCAGGATCTGGTCAGGTTTGAAACATGTCTTGAGAAGGACTGTGTTGACTGGTTATTACACCCAGGCTTCGAGCAGTTTCTGATGGTTTTAACAGGGTGGAAGGAAGGAAACGTTATGGTCGTTGTGTGGGTTTGGAGTTCCTGGAATGTACATAAGCTCGGTTTTGCTAGGGTTGAGCTTCAAGTGGTGAGTGGTCATCCAAGATGCAATATCCGCCAAGCAAGCTGAGATACGCCCAGAAACCTGGGTGTTAGAATGTGGGAAGGAAAGAATTAGCTAGGTGTTATCAGCATAGCAATGATAGGAGAAATCATGAGACAAAATAAAGGCAACGAGTATATAAAGAGAAGAGGGCCTAGGACCGAGCCTTGGGGGACTCCAGTGGAAAGTGTACATGGATTGGATGTAGATCCTCACCATGTTACCTGATAGGAGCTGTCTGCCAGATACACTATATTGCCAAAAGTATTCGCTCATGCATCCAAATGATCAGAATCAGGTGTCCCAATCACTTACATGGCCACAGGAGTATAACTCAACCACAAACTCAGCCACGAAGTGGTAGGCCACGTAAACTGACGCAGCGCGGTCAGTGGATGCAGAAGCACATAGTGCGAAGAGGTTGCCAACTTTCTGCAGAGTCACTAGACATCACTAGACATCCAAACTTCATGTGGCCTTCAGATTAGCTCAAGAACAGTGTGTAGAGTGCTTCATGGAATGGGTTTCCATGGTCAAGCAGCTGCATCCAAGACATACATCACCAAGTGCAATGCAAAGCGTCGGATGCAGTGGTGTAAAGCACGCCACCACTGGACTCTAGAGCAGTGGAGGCGTGTTCTCTGGAGTGACGAATCGCGCTTCTCCATCTGGCAATCTGTTGGACGAGTCTGGGTTTCGCGGTTGCCAGGAGAATGGAACTTGTCTCACAGCACTGTGCCAAGTGTAAAGTTTGGTGGAGGGGGGATTATGGTTTGGAGTTGTTTTTCAGGAGCTGGGCTTAGCCCCTTAGTTCCAGTGAAAGGAACACTGAATGTTTCAGCATACCAAGACATTTTGGACAATTCCATGCTCCCAACTTTGTGGGAACAGTTTGGAGCTGGCCCCTTCCTCTTCAAACATGACCAGTGCAATCACCAGTGCAAAAAGCAAGGTCCATAAAGACATGGATGGCAGAGTCTGGTGTGGATGACTGGCCTGCACAGAGTCCTGACCTCAACCCGATAGAACACCTTTGGGATGAATTACAGTGGAGACTGAGAACCAGGACTTCTCATCCAACATCAGTATGTAACTCTACAAATGCGCTTCTGGAAAAATGGTTAAAAATCCCCATAAACACACTCCTAAACCTTGTGGACAGCCTTCCCAGAAGAGTTGAAGCTGTTCTAGCTGCAAAGGGTGGACCAACGTCATATAGAACCCTATGGATTAGGAATGGGATGTCACTTAAGGTGATACTGTATGTGAGTCAAGGAAGGTTAGCGAATACTTTTGGCAATATAGTGTATGACTGGAACCATTGCCAAGCGGAGCCAGTCACACCGAAGCTAGAAAGAACAGAGAGGAGGATGTTGTAGTGTCAAAGGCTGCAGAAAGATCCAGAAGAATTAAAACTGATGATAGCTTGTTAGCCTTGACAGCATAGAGCTTCTCAGTCACTACTTTGAGGGCAGTTTCTGTTGAGTGTGCCCATTTGAAGCCAGACTGATTGGGTTTTGGGTGAGGAAGAGAAATAATTGGTTACGGACCGCTTGTTCCAGATTTTTTGATAGAAAAGAAAGAAGTGATACCGGCCTGTGGTTATGTCAGAGCTGTCAAGTGTTCTTCAAGATTGGTACCACCCTTGCCATCTTGAACATGGTAGGAAACGAGATAAATGGAAGGAGATCTCTTGAAATTTTATGGAAACGAGTGGAAGGAATTGGATCCAGCGGGCATGTAGTAGGATTGCTAGAAGTCAGGAGTTGATGGATCTTGTCTGAGGAGAGAGGGGAAAAAGAACCCATGGAATTGGGTGTTGGGTTAGAGATATTAGTAGGAAGGTTGGGAACAGGGGAAAAGGAATGACAGACTGCTGCAATCTTCTCTTCAAAGAAGATGACAAAATCCTCGAGAGTAAGGGAGGATGGAGGAGGCGGTGATGGAGGATTAAGGAGAGAAGAAAGCATAGATTTGGATGGAAAGAAGAATGTATGGAGGAAGTGTGAGTGGAAATGGCAGGGAGGGAGAGAGAGAAGGATAGAAGGTGATGGTCTAAGAGGTGAAGACTGTAACGTCTGATGTTCTCGTGGCTCGTGTAAAGACCAGGTCCAGAACATTGCCTGCTTTGTGAGTCATAGGAGACAGGTTGATGGCAAGGTCAAATGACAACAGCAATGGAAGAATGCAAGACTGTAGTTTGCTGGATGGAAGGTTGAAGTCACCAAGGAGATTGAGTGGGTTTGCTTCAAAGGTGAATTGACTGAGATTGAAAAAAGCTGGTTTCAAATGTGACTATGCAAATGTAAATTGAGATAAAATGTAACTGTATACAGCTATTTCATTGTATATACCTGTAGTTTCCAACTAACAAAACAAACAAACAAAACCTGGAATGAAACCTGGAACAATGACAGCATTGTTCAACTTGACTGTTTTCATGCTGTGATGTCATGAACCAGTAATGTGCTTTGATCACTCTGAAATGATCAGGGACTCCAGAGGGCTATGGTTGGCAAAAGCTTTTGAACCCAGAGAAACCTATCTTGGAGCTATCCTGGAGCACTGACAGCACAGCTTCAAGGGAAGAGCCAGTGGTATATAGGATGGCCTCTTGTGGCATATAGAATGGCAACTTTACATGTTGTGACCTAAGAAAAAGATCTATCCAAGCTAAGAAAGATCCCTGTTGCTATCAGATCCCAGGGATCTGGTAGGATGTGATATTTGATAAAGGTTCAAAGATTCAAACTGTTGAGTTACTTTGTCAGGTGGATTAAACATGTCCTAGTTAAGATCAGCACCAGTGAGCCAGTGTCTTAAGGTATTAAGTGCAAACTGCTGATTGAGGGTGATGGCACCCTGCCACTGCTGATAACTTCATGTTAAACATCAATATTGAAGTGATTCATTAATAAGAATCAATTCACACTGTTTGGGAGTGGATCTGATTTAGGTGACTTTAGGTGAAGTCTGCTGATCTTGGTTATTGTGTTTCAGAGTGTTTCATGGTTTTCTGCTGTTTCTGTTGTTTGGTACGTCTATTCTAGTCACGGTTATTGTTCTCATTTATGTCAGTGTTTCATTTCATCTCTAGTTTTGTTTGTTCTTTTCTTGTCTAGTCATGTCTGACCCCTGTTTAAGCCTCAGTTATGTTTCTGTTTCAGACTGCCCTTCGGTTATGACTCTGGATAGTATGTATCACTCCGATATTGGATTTGCCCATAATAATTGTCACTCCTCTCAGCAAATGCGTCCACCTTGTTCACGCTTGATTTATAAAGCATCAAAGAGCTTTCAACCCACACTTTAAGATGGTTTATTTTAGGTAATAGCCACCAACATTCAAAAAACCCAAATGTTTATCTTTAAAACATACATCAGGTACAGCCATGATAGCATTTGTTGCAACATAATTGGTAAGAGGGCCTGGGTTAACATGATCATTACACGACATCATAAACAGCAATACAAGAAACTCAAAAAAATTGAATTTTGAATTACCTCAAAACTAACATTTGCATGCAGATATGTGCTCACTGGCAACAGACCCATGTTATGGAGTAGTCTCATAATGTAGCTGTAATGGGTTTAGGTATGCAGCAGAAGGCGTAGGTTGCGAGGTAAGTTCTTTAATGGGTTCCATCAGAAACAACAAAAATACTCAGGCTTGATTAGCAAGAAAGAACAAAAATAGAAATGGCAAAGCGCATAGCGCTAGCGTCGTCAGAAGATGCTTAGAGTGAATAGACAGCAGAAGGGCGTCTTCTTCGTTGTAGGGCAGCATGTCTCTTCTCCACAGGCTCCTCCAATGTGCAGCACTGGACAGCATGACCTGTGGGCTTAAATACCGGTGAAGGGAGACAACCAGGTGCTAATACTCCGGTGATGATGAAGGAGGGAGTGACACAGAATGAGGGGGCGTGTGTAGTGAGGGGTGTGCCTTCTGGTGCGTGTGCGGACAGGTGCCCTCTGGTGGCCTCCTCACCGTGACAGAGCCCCTCCCCAAGGATCCCTCCAGACGCGATCCACGTGGACGTCCAGGACGGCGCAGTGCTGGCCGGTCTGGGTGTTCTCGGTGGAAAGTGGCGATTAAGGAGGGGTCCAGCACCTGGGACGCAGGCACCAATGATCTCACCTCGGGTCCGTACCCCTCCCAGTCAACCAGGTACTGGAGATCCCTCCACCTGTACATGGAGTCCAACAATTTGTTCACCTCGTATGCAGGTCCGTCTGACAGCATCAACGGCGAAGGTGGGGCTCCACCTCTCGTCTCTCCCAGAGGTCCCTCCTTATAGGGTTTGAACGCGGACACATGGAAAGCCCGGGACACTCGGCGATTCTCCGGTAAGCCAACCTTGAAAGTCACATGGTTCACACGTTGCGTAATGACATAAGGGCCGGCGTAGCGATCGCTCAGCTTACCTGGGCCTCCCAGTCTCCCGTCCTTAGTTGATACCCACACTTTGTCTCCAACTTTGTACGGGGGCGCGTCTGACCTTCTCCAGTCCGCCTTAAGTTGGAACCTCCGGACTGCGCACTTCAGGCGCTGATGGGTATCCTCCCAGACGCTCTCACTCCTCTTACACCAGTCCTCTATCAGAGGCTGGTCGGAAGCGGCAACGTTCCTGGGATATAATGGAGGTTGTCTTCCTAGTACGCACTCAAACGGGGTTTTTCCCGTGCTGGCCTGAACCAATGAGTTTTGTGCATACCCCGCCCATGCGATCAGTGGACACCACGCCTCCTGGTGCTCACTGCAATAGGCCCTCAAGAATCTCCCCAGTTCTTGGTTTACCCATTCCACCTGCCCGTTCGCCTGGGGATGGTAGCCCTACGTGAGACTAACGGTCACATTGAGTTTGGAGAGAAACTCACGCCAGACCCGCGATGTAAACTGCGGGCCCCTATCAGACACGATGTCCTCGGGCAAACCAAATTGCCTGAACAGGAGATCCGCAGTCTCCCAGGCGGTTGGCAGACCAGGCAGGGGTAGGAAGCGCACCATCTTCAAAAACCGGTCTACCACGACGAGGATGGTGTTATTTCCCTCGGAGACCGGCAGATCTGTAATAAAGTCAACGGCTAGGTGCATCCATGGCTGTTTGGGTATAGGCAGGGGTAGCAGCTTACCCGCGGGCGGTGTCCTCGGCACCTTGCTACGCGCACACTCTGCACAGGATCTGACATGATGTAGAATGTCGCGATGCATGCCCGGCCACCTATAGCGTGCCCCCAGGAGCTGGGATGTCCAGGTGGATCCGGGATGACCTGTGCCCAAAGAAGTATGTGCCCACTGGATCAGAGTGGTGCGCTGCGAGAGAGGCACATACCTGCGGTGCGGAGGACATTGTGGATGAGGGTTAGCGGTGTCTATGGCACGATCAATCTCCCATTCCATGGCTCCGATGAAGCACTCGGGAGAGAGCACCGGTTCCTCGCTGGTCGAGTCCGCACTGCCTGGGAATGAGCGTGATAGTGCGTGGGCGCGTGTGTTCTTCTCCCCTGGACGGTACGTGACCTGAAACCTGAATCTTGAAAAGAACAGTGACCAGCGAGCTTGTCTTGCATTCATGCGTTTTGTAGTGTGCAGATACTCGAGGTTTTTGTGATCTGTAAGCACGAGAAAAGGATGCCTGGCCCCCTCTAGCCACTGTCTCCACTCTTCAAATGCTAGCCGCATAGCAAGTAGCTCTCGATCGCTCACCCCATAGTTACACTCCGCGGCTGACAGCTTACGTGAAAAAAAAGACGATCGGTTTAAGTAGGCTACCTTTCTTGAATCGCTGGGAAAGCACCGCCCCTACTCCCACATTGGAGGCATACACTTCCACGAAGAAAGGTTTGGTGGGATCCGGCTGATGTAAAACAGGCACGGTGACGAAAGCCTGTTTTAGTTGCGTGAAGGCGTCTTCAGCCTCGTTCGTCCAGGCCAGAATTTTTTGTCCACCACGCAGCAGGTCTGTCAGGGGCTTTGCAATAGAACTAAACAGACGATGAACCGCCTGTAAAAGTTCGCGAAGCCCAGAAAGCGCTGCAGCTCGCGCCGTGTGTGAGGTCGGTTCCACCCAGTCACCGCCTCCACCTTACCTGCTTGCATATGCACAGAGCCGGGCTTGATGGTATAGCCCAGGAAATTAATCTCCCGCAGACGGAACTCACACTTCTCCAATTTGCAATACAGATGATTGCTCAGGAGTGTGCGGAGGACGGCTCTGACATCCTGAACATGTTGCGCCCATGGGCGTGAATAAATGAGGATGTCATCAATGTAGATGACGACGCATTTATTCAAATACTCATGGAGGACCTCATTAATGTATGCCTGGAAGAACGACAGATCAGAGGCCAAGCCGTAAGGCAAGACCCAGTACTCATAGTGCCCTGTACGGGTACTAAATGCTGTCTTCCACTCATCCCCCTTGCATACGCGGATGAAGTTGTAGGCACTGCGCAGATCGAGTTTGGTGAAAGACTCCACCTCCCGCAACTGCTCCAGTGCCGCCGGCACAAGAGGAAGCGGGTAGGCGAAGCCCACCAAGAGGGAATTGAGTCCTCGGTAATACACGCATGGCCTCAGACCACCGTCCTTCTTTTTCACAAAGAAGACGCTGGCTGAGGCTGGCGATGTGGAGGGGACGATATAGCCCTGCACTAATGCCTCCTGGACATACTGCTGCATGGCTTTCTCCTCTTCTTGTGAAAGAGGATAGACGCCGCCTCTCGGAGGAATACTTCCCTCTTTGAGTTTGATCTTACAGTCCCAGGAGCGGTGCGGAGGGAGCTGCGTCGCCTTAGCCGGGCTGAAGACCTCGACCAGGTCCCGATACTGAGGAGGGATCTCCTCGGGGTTTGCCACGCTAGGACTCTCCATGGTGGTGGCTGTTACAGGCAGGGAGGCGTGGCTAAGTGTAGGCAAGGAAGGTGCACTCCAATCGGAGATGTGGCCGGTTCTCCAGTGTATTAGGGGTTGAAATTGTTTAAACCAGGGGAGACCTCGGGCAGGGCTTCCTTGTCCGCCCTCCTCTCTCCTGGATTAAGCGGTCATAAGTTATAGTGAGCCTGACTACCGAGTTAAACGTCTCGGTCTCCTGCCGACACGCTAATTCGGCGCGCAGTTCAGGCTTAAGTCCAGCAAGGAACACATTTGTAAAAGCTACGTCGTTCCATCCCGTCCCGGCCGCTACCGTCCGGAATTCGAGGGTGAACTCAGCTGCGGACTTGGCTCCCTGCCTCATCCCCAGTAAACTATGTCCACACGCCCTTCCTTGGCGCGGGTGGTGGAAAACTTCTTTAAATTCCTCCTTAAAGGAGAGGAAGTCTTGAAACAGGGGGGATTCCCCTGCTACCAGTGCTGCCCTCCATGATAGCGCCTTACTGGTGAGCCGCGATATGAGGAAGGATACCTTCGCGTTGTCTGTTATCTGCTCCTGACACGAAAAGTACAGACCAATTTGTGCCAGGAATCCTTCACACTTCTCCGGGTCTCCTCCGTATGGTTCAGGTGGGGCGAGGGCCATAGGGGGCGGAGGGGTGCTGGCCTGCAGAGACATAGACTGCACACAACTGGTGAGCGCTTGAATAATCGATCGTAGCTCACCCAGTTCTCTTTGCTGCTGCTCCAGCCTCAGGCCCTGATGATTTAGGATTTCCAAGGCGGAAGGCTCACCACCTTCCGCTGCACCAGGCTGCACATTCTGTAACGGGTTTAGGTATGCAGCGGAAGGCGTAGGTTGCGTGGTAAGTTCTTTAATGGGTTCCATCAGAAACAACGAAAATACTCAGGCTTGATTAGCAAGAAAGAACAAAAATAGAAACGGCAAAGCGCAGAGCGCTAGCGTCGTCAGAAGATGCTTAGAGTGAATAGACAGCAGAAGGGCGTCTTCTTTGTCGTAGGGCAGCAGGTCTCTTCTCCACAGGCTCCTCCAATGTGCAGCACTGGACAGCACGACCTGTGGGCTTAAATACCGGTGAAGGGAGACAACCAGGTGCTAATACTCCGGTGATGATGAAGGAGGGAGTGACACAGAATGAGGGGGCGTGCGCGTGTGTAGTGAGGGGGTGTGCAACACACATAGGGTGTGGACAGGTGCCCTCTGGTGGCCTCCCTGCCTCCTCACCGTGAAAGTAGCATGATAACAGTAAAGTGAAATGAGTTAGATTTTCCTGTAGAACAAGAATCCTTGCATACAGCAATGAATCTGGGTCTCTGTTGTGTAAGCACTATCTGTTGCATGTCTAGCAAATGTACAGAAAAGTGAATCCTCATATCTGATGTTATTGGAATGAAGACTCATATATAAGGTGCAATAGGAGGAACAGTTTGGAAACTGCCATAATGCAGGCACCAATGACAATTCTGATGACTCACATTCAGACAAGCAGTATTTAACAGTGACAGGAAAAACAACCCACAGGACCAAGAGCCTTCAGCATGGCATCAGCCTCACAACAGCATAGCATTCCCCAGTGAGCTGCCTACGGGAGAGGCCATGAGGATCATATGAGCAGTATTCAACAGTGGCACGAGAAACAACCCACAGGAGCACTCTGCAACAGCAGCCTCTCAACAGCATAGCGGGAGCCTTCAGCATAGCAGCTGTCTTCTACCAAGGTACCATGGTATAGCAGGATCTTTCAGTCTAGCAATGGCCTTGCTACAGTGTATCATGGTGGAGCAGGATGTTTCAGTATAGTAGAGCCCCTCACAAGATATCAGATATTCAGAATGGTGTCAAGATCAAAGATGCTGACTGACTACAGAAGAAATATTATGAGTTGCCCTTATGCTAGGCCCTTGAGTCTGCTAAACAGAGCTTAAGCACTGGCAGCACACTATAGTGATCCACAAAAGAAGAACCAGCTAAAAGAATAGATGTTTTCTTTGCCAAATAATCTCCAAAAGTATACGGTCAGTTATAATGCGGTTATAAATACGGACTGGTGCTAACGGGCCGCCCAATGGAGGATGGGTTCCCTTTTGAGTCTTGGTCCTCCCAAGGTTTCTTCCTATTCCCCGCCATCTTAGGGAGTTTTTCCTTGCCACTGTTGCCTTTGGCTTGCTCATTAGGGATCTGGACCCATACAATTTGTAAAGCTGCTTTGAGACAACATGTGTTGTAAAAAGCGCTATATAAATAAAATTGACTTGACTTGACTTGACTTAATGCATCAAAACCCTGACTGTGGATGTGCCCAGACCTAAAAAAAAAACAGAACATGGAATAGCATGAATAAATCATCAAATGATCATGTGTCCAGTGGTTAAGAGATGTGAATGTATGCACCAAAATCTCCCAGTGCAGTACCCAGTGAGCATTACAACAGTAGATGGCCAAGAGTGGGTCACAGGCATGAAGAATTGGGCAACATCTGATCCCGGCATAATCCAAGCTTAATCCGCTTGGCCATCTAGCGGAACAAATGAACTTGCTGCTAGTTACCGATTCGGTGCAGAGCCCAAACCATGCAGACACTATCCAATTATAGAACAATGACCTGCCTGTCCACAATATGGAAGCTTCTGTCAGTACTAGCTACCAAGGCAAACAAGCATATGTGCAAGTACACACAGCACTACACAGAAGAAAACTGGAAACAACACCAAAGTCTCAAAGTAAAAGCTACTGACAGATAGAGCTGTCCACCAGGATTCCAATACCAAAAAATACCACCTAAGAATTGTGTGGATTGACTAAAAACACATATCTGTGCCATGCACCTAATTACTTGAATGCCTAGCCCTGTATAAAGTTAAGTGGAAAACTGGAAGACAACACTAAAAGCCATATAATATTACATCCCAGGTGAACAAAAAGTGTGATATATATAGGGACTTGATCTAAGGTAGGTCCTCCAGCCGTCTGAATAGAAATAATAAGATTAAAGTCATAAACATATTAATAGTCATCAAACACCTAGCAGGCATAATAAGATGGCCAAGACAAGAGCTACCAAATGCCAAAAAAATCATCACTGCACTCCACCCAAAGCAAACACCCAACGGCTGTACATCAGCCAGAAGGAGTTGGGTAAGGACATACAATATGTAAAATGATAAAAAAAATCATTCATGACCACATCGAAGCAATGGCCTCCAAGGATAGACTGACATGAGAGTCCATCAGACAGGAACATGGGTACCATGGAATAACAGGAGTCAAGCCCCTGCATCAAATGTACCACCGACAGACAGCAGAAGTGGCTAACACAAAACAATCCTACCAACTCTGTGCTGTCCTTCTATCAGTAGCTGGAAAAGCACAGACAGCACAGAGCTAATCATGGTAGCATAATAACAAGTAATAAACACTAGATCTAGTATAGCACATCAGACAAGATCCAAGATGCAGACTGTGCAAAGGACAGTCTAAGACAAACCTAAAGACAATCTAGCCCCTTGTAGCTGGATGCAAGGTATACTGAGTAAATATAATGAGAGCTGATCCAGTGTGCAGGTATAATATACAGGAACATATGTAAGACTGATCTACCCCAACACCATCCCTCAACCCCATCAAAATGGGTGGAGCCACAAATCCAGATAGATCCAGATAGACAAACACATAATGGCAGACCAATCAGACATTGTGATTATAGATAAGAAGCAGAAAACTACTGTGGTAATAGACCGGGCAAACCTGTCATGAAAAAATCAGAAGGACGGGATATGAGAGGCTGGAGAAATATCAGGGACTGATAGAGGAAATAATGCAAGCATGAAAGGTTATGACCCAGGTTGTCACACCTATCAGTGGTGACAGGGGCACATGAGGTGACAGGGGCTATGACCTTTGAGCTGAAAGAGTGTCTCAAATAGATCTCTGGAATGACAACATCAATCTGAGACAAGAAGAGTGCAATCCTAAGAACAGCATAAATTCACAGGCCTCTGGTCAAAGGTCAAAAAAGAGACACAAAAAAGTGTGAGAAAAGTAATAAGTTAAGAACACTCAATGGAGGCCGTATACACCACAGTGTATATGTTTTGCTGTTTTGTTCTTGTGTGATGGGGGCTGTGTGGTTTGGGGGAGGGTTGGCTCTGACCTTTATTGTCTTCAGGTGGTCCACATTTTCTTGTGATTACCCCATGTATTTAAACCCAGTCTTGTAGCTTAACATGTACTAGCATGTACTCTGCCATCCATGTACATTGCTCTGTGTTTTGGTTCCCTTCATTGTGCTAGTTTTTTACCCAACTTTTATGTTTTGCGTTTGTTTTCTGTTCTTCTTATGTATGTTTTATGTAAGTTTTCAACCTTGAACGTTTCAATTTCCTAGAACATGGACATTAATTAAGGATTTGGCCTCAATAAACATCACTCACCTCAGAATTTGGATCCTGTCTCCCTTCATGAACCATTGCACTTTTTCAGGTTTCCATTATTGCCTGTGTTCAATAAAGAACAGTACACCAATGGCTCTGTTTGTCCTCTCTGAGTAGCACTAGTTCATGACCCCAGCTTTACTGGCAGAATTAGTGAAGTATGCAGTAATGCTGGTTTGTGGTGCTATTTTGCTTTATGGATGGAAAAGTATTTGGTGGACAGAAAGGATGATTTCAGATAGCTGAGGTCAGAAGAAAATGACAGAGGGACAGGACAGAGAGAGAGAGAGAGAGAGAGAGAGAGAGAGATGACTCTTCTTATTGTGGAAGGTCTCTGAGCATCAGCTGATTGGCTCAATTTCTGCTGGTCTGGCTGCTCTAGCTGTCAGCAGGGACACCAGCTGCACTCTCCTCATTGCCCTTCAGAGCGCACCTTGTCTCTGCAGAGGCCTGGCCTGAGCCCAGCACACAGAAAAACCCTCGTCCAGAACTGGCACCAAGCTGGTCCCTTTAGTTATGCTGCTATAGATTAGCCTGCCGGAGCTACATGCTAATCACTAGCACATGAGCTATGTACATTTAAATCAATGGTGGTTAAATTGACATCCACAAACTCAGTCTGTATTGTCCATCTTTTTGCATGCTTCTACCCAAGACGACTGCATGCAAGCACCTACAAGCACCTGGTCTGGCTTGCCGGTGGATGTTCTAATGCCGGGGCTCACCATCTGCACCAAAGGGACTGTGACTACTTGGCCGGGGAACAAGAACCTTATGCTATAACTGTAGAACCACCTTTTGTCCACAAATACGGACTGGTGCTAACGGCCGCCCAATGGAGGATGGGTTCCCTTTTAAGTCTTGGTCCTCCCAAGGTTTCTTCCTATATCCCCGCCATCTTAGGGAGTTTTTCCTTGCCACTGTCGCCTTTGGCTTGCTCATTAGAGATCTGGACCCATACAATTTGTAAAGCTGCTTTGTGACAACATGTGTTGTAAAAAGCGCTATATAAATAAATTTGACTTTGACTTTGACTTTGGTCCTGGCCTGCACCCCACAAGCACAGGTCTGAGGTTTCCACTATTGCAGCTTAGTCCTATAATGTGGAAATACAGTATATAGAAATGCATAATGTGTGGAATTATATAGAATAATATAAAGTATATACAATTAGTCAAATAAATAGGCACCCAGATGACTCATTTTGTGTACAACCAGTCTCTCAGGATTCCATTCAGTTCAACTGATCAAAATTAAATTAAAATCAGTTTCATCTGCACAAGGCTTTTAACAAACAGACATTATCACAGTGTAGCTTTCCAGAGATTTATATCCAAACTCCTAATAAGAAAATAATGAAATGACAGTAGCAAGAAAAATCTCTCTGAGATGTCAGGTAGGATGTCTCTTGAGGCTAGAGGAGCCTGGAAAGGAGACAGTCAACTTTCAGCTTGTCCCTCGTTGGATGCCTGTTAGTCCATGAAAATGTAGGACACACTTTCCTGCACAGAGCGATTTCACACACTCTCCCCTAATTAAATATGAGGCCCAAACTCAAAGCCACACTAAGCCCAGTCTTTCAGCTGGGTTCCTCTACAGGCTGTGCTGAGGAGGACATCAGCTGTGAAGAAAGTATGAGAGGGAGTAAGAGAGTGATACAGACAAAAGAAATCCAAGCCCATCCTCTCCTAGCCCCTGAGCTCATCTCTTTCTTACACACTGCCTGTCACTTCCTGATGGACGATGTGACATTCAGCCCTTAGTGCTAGCTGTCATTACTGTCCCTGCTTCAGCTCAGACAGGGAGAGAAGGTGAAGAAGAGGGAGAAAAAGTGCAAAAGAGTTAGTGAGGGGAAAAGGCAGAAGGAAGGAAGAAATAAGGAGAGATGGAAGGAGCACTTGCTGATCTGCCTCGTGACCGTGCTTCAGTGTGAGTGGGTGTCTGATTGCTTGGGCGCCTGTCAGAGCACTGTGACAAGGCCTAAACTGGTGTGATGAGGACAGAAGAGGAACAGTGAGACAAATGAGAAAATAATGCATGCATGAATCAGCATGGTAATGAGAAAACATTGGCTCAGGGCCACTCTGATGACCTGAAGCACCTACCAGGCTGCTTCCAAAGTGCTTCTCTGAGATAAATAAAAACTTTTGACACTCAGAACATGTAATCAGGATTGTCTATTAGCTTGTTAACTATAACATAGGATTTTAATTTATTATTGCTTTTTTCACTTGACAAATATTTTTGGTTAGTAAGTTTGAAAGCCCTTTTTAGACAGAAATGTCTGCATAAAAACTGCAATGGACAGAGATATTAAAAACTGTCATAAAGTACACAAGGTACAAAGTTTCCAGAGAAACAGGATGTTTTGGACAGAGGTCCTTCATAACCTGTTACATGCAAAGTGCTTCATATATAAAAAATGTCTTGCTTCATGTCCAAAATGCTGAAGCATTCAGAGTTCCTTTCACTGGAACTATGGGGGCCAAGCCCAGCTCCTGAAAAACAACCCCACACCATAATCCCCCTTCCACCAAACTTTACACTTGGCACAATGCAGTCAGACAAGTACCATTCTCCTGGCAACCACCAAACCCAGACTCGTCCATCAGATTGCCAGATGGAGAAGCGCAATTTGTCACTCCAGAGAATGCACTTCCACTGCTCTAGAGTCCAGTGGTGGTGTGCTTTACACCACTGCAACCGACGCTTTGCATTGCACTTGGTGATGTATGGCTTGGACATTGTGAAACCTGCGGCTACACTAAAATAATTTGAGATAACCACATTGTCTGTGGTGCTCTAAATGCTTAAGGTTCGACCACAGTCATGACTGTATAGATCCTCCCGATATGACAGACCAGGGTCGATGGGACGTAATGACCTGTTCGCTTTTTCGATAGACCTGTGCGAATGTTACAATACTGAGATCGATTCGATTTAGGGCTGCAATTGTGGCAAAAGCAATGCTGGGACAGCGTTTAGTCACGCTCTCCCAAACGCGGCAACCATCTCCTACTGATTGCTACTAATGACTAAAACACGTAAAACAATGCAACTCCAGCCACTGGCTGTCTCCTTATCGATCTGTTGTCGCGGAGCGAACCCTCTCTTCAGTGCACAGTTAAACACCTTACGTGTGTTCAAGGGCACGCGGAAGCTGTGAGAAAATGGAGCGTCCGGTGTTGTGACCGATTCAGTTCCTCCTCCAGTTCATGTTTCTTTTTGTTAGAGGGCGCGGATATTCACGAAAATATCCTGCACGCGACCGAGCCTTTGAAACACAACAAGATGCCCTAAAAGTCGTGAATGCAAGAAAACAAGGATCTGGACAATCTATTTCACTTGTCTAAAATATTCTCCGCTACAGAACCTCGTGTTTTTCTATTGATTTAGATGAATCCAAAACAATTACTTAATTTTTTATATTACATAGTTATGCGTGAACGTTTCATTCACTTAAGTTGGCTAACATTTAACAATTTTAAAATCCTTAAGTGTCTCCATGAAAATGTATTTGTTGTTGTCAGTAAAACGTACATACAAATAATGTTTAGCTTTTCCTAGTCAAAATATTATTCAGGAATACCTGCGTAAATCTTTTTCTTTTTCGGAATCCGACTTTTAGAGCATCTTTTGTGTTTCTGCTTCAGTAATTTCAGGGTTCAGTCGCGTGCAGGATTTTTTCGTGAATACGTGAGACCCGCAAACACCAAACATGAACTGGAGGGGGAACTGAATCGCTCATGTATGAAAGGGAAAACGACACAAAAACATTGTAAATTATACTAACAAAATGAAAATTCTAAACATGAGAATTGACCACCGAGAGGCTATGAGGTGAATAAGGTGAGTGAGTGACTGAGACTGTGTGAGTTAAAAGCAGTGATTTATTTTCGTGTCACACTGAAGACGCATTTATATTTACATCCCCGCTCTGTAAATACGGGGCGGGGTCAGTCAGCGACAGCTTTGGGCATGCGCAGTTCATTTGCAGTGTGGACGTGGAGCGATGTGGGTCTGCTCTGACTGTGAGATGTTGCTCACGTCAGCATCCGCTGCTCGCCGACGACAGTATTTGAAGAGCATGTGTGTTCATCTCAGAGTCTCCAAAAGTCTCCAATGATACCACAAAAAGTCGCTAGAGGGTCTGAAAAGTCGCTAAGTTGGCAACACTATCCCGGAGGCTTTGGACATGCGCAGTTCATTTGCAGTGTGGACGTGGAACGATGTGGGTCTGTTCTGACTGTGAGACAAAGTCGCTAAGTTGGCAACACTGCTTTATGCCCCTGTGCATGACGCCATGTATCCCACTGCTGCCACCATTTGTGGTGTTGTCACTCTGTGAAGCCTCTGGATTTATGTACAGCAAGTTGTCTCCAAAGGGTGAGATCGAATTATACAGTAGTTTCACAAAATTCGATGCTGATTTAATTGCACAAACATATACACATTCTGGAATACTAACAGGATCTTAGACAGGTAAGTACAAGTGAGACCCCGTCTTTCTTCTTACAGGCTTTTACAGATATCACCCAACTATTTTAGAGACTCCATTCCCTAAACTGGTTAACCCTCATAACATACAAATTTAGGTTGGGAGGTATACCCTTCTCTGCTGGTGGATCAATCTGACATGGATAAAGTGGCCTCTACTCCCACTTGCAGGTAAGTATATGTACACACATTTCTTTTGAATTCATACATATTGTCTATATTAGTTCATTGCAGTAAGTAGGTCAGTAAAATGTGGTAAGTTCACCACCTCACAGGTAGGCTTTTTGTTGGGGTGTCATGTTCTTTGTTGTCTAATCTTGCACATCTCTGCTCTTTATAATTGGTTGCATCTTTAGAAATGACTAATTATTCTTGGAGGGGGTGGTTCGATTACATTAGATTTTTCTCCATTCGTTTTAAAGGGATGTTTTGTCCAGACATACCTTCTTGAATCTGTCATGAGGCCAACAAGTTCATATTGAAGGCAATGAAACACTCACTACCTTAAATGAATGGTAGGACATAGAAAAATATATATAGAAGATATATAGAAGGAAATAGATTTATTAAGAAATATTGTGATTATACTTTGTATACATTACAAATAAACAAAAAGCTTTAGATTTAGCTCAGGAGGATCAGATCTATGGACCTTAGCCATATAGAAACTGTAACAGTACTGTAATTCATCATAAACTGAATTGTAAACTCATCATATCTCACAGTGCCAACAGTAAACCACCACAAAGTCATCACTACAGACACTACAGAACACTCACATGTTAGCCCATTGTGCCAGGCATG
This sequence comes from Brachyhypopomus occidentalis, assembly GCA_020368025.1. Lineage (NCBI taxonomy): Eukaryota > Metazoa > Chordata > Actinopteri > Gymnotiformes > Hypopomidae > Brachyhypopomus > Brachyhypopomus occidentalis. The sequence continues at coordinate 7,158,615 of JAGXOD010000020.1, forward strand.
AGGCATGCTGTTGGAACTTGGAGAGTGTTGATCTGAGAGGATGAGAGTTGCCCTGTGATGATGAATGCAGTTTCTGGATGGTCATACTGCTGCTTCTTGATGGCGTGCGTTAGCTAGCCTGGTTAGCATTAGCTGAGCATTACTTTGTGGAGAGATGTACACATGTACGGCAATTACCGCAGTGCGTTCCTGCGGTAGGTAATGGGGCCTGATTCTTACAATCATGAACTGTAGCTCAGGAGACCATAAGTGTTGAGCAACACCTGACCTAGCATCTGTACTGAATAGCACAGTCTCTCCGGCAAGTGTGTTTTGGGATATATTACAATGTGAAATGCCCTCCTGGTGAGATATCTGTTTTGAATCATTTTTAGTCTATGCTGTCTAACCTCACCTTCCCTGCATTAACTACTATTTGGAACAAATAGAATATCAAAAGAAAAACATTAAGTATAAAAATGTAAAAAATACAATGAGTACCATAGCAGTGACTACATTTGGAACACATAATCACTGTTTATAGTGGCTTGCGCATGCTATTCTGTTAGCTAGCTTTCATGCTTAATTTAGATCCCATGTGTTTATATTTTTATTTGTCTATTAGCTTTGTTTAGTTGATGATGTTAAAAACATTTCCACCATACAGATACAATGCCATCGACATACAGCAATATAGGATGGTCTTCTCTCTCAGTTGTGATATCAGGGTAGTCATTGCTTGTTCTAACTGAGCTAGAGATGCAATCACCAAAGAAAACAAGAGGTGTGCGCCCAACCATGTCTTCAACCTTTAGCTACTAAAAACCCCATCAGAAACGATGTTATTTGCATTTACCCTGCTGAGATGATTATTTTAAGAGCTCAGCTCACATTATCCAAGCCAATGTTAAATCCAAGCTTTAGGTTTTTATTCAATATAGTGAACAGTCAGAATTCCATCCATCATCTGTACCACTTAATCCCGCTAGTCAGGGTCACGGGGCGCTGGAGCCAGTCCTAGCATCTCTGGGCGAAGGCAGGGTACACCATGTGCAGGTCGCTAATCCACCACACTCACACCTACAGGCAATCTAGAGTGACAAATCAACCTAACATGCATGTCTTTGGATCGTGGGAGGAAACCAGAGTACCCGGTGAAAACCCACGCAGGCACAGGGAGAACATGCAAACTCCACACAGAGCAGCCCAGACCGAGAATCGAACCCAGACTGCATTGTTGTGAGGCGACAGTGCTAACCACCATGCCGCCCCACAGTCAGAATTAATTTAGAACACTGACATAATGCTTGAAATGCACTGATAAATATGGTTTAATTGCAGATAAGGTAGAAAGGCTAGCAAAAGGTATAAATTAACAGGGCCTTCTAATTGAGTCACTGGGCCCAGCCTTGTCCCTGCATTAAAATCATCTAAAGGCATCACTGAAAATGACTCTTTTTGAGTGATCGTTGGTTTTTTTTCTTACCTGCGTGACCAAGGTGTTTAGCTGGATAGCGTCAGGGGAAGCATCAAGGTTGGATCAGTCTTCTTTTTTTATTTTCAAAATTGTTGAGGCCACTGGATGGCGTCTAATTTTCTTCTTCTAAATTCCGACAAGACTGAGGTGTTGCTTCTTGGACCAAAAGCTGCTAGAAGCAATTGGTCTGTTATCCCTCTCACCCTAGATGGCTTTTCAGTTACACCTAAATCTACCGCTAAAAGCTTAGGTGTCACTATCGGATCTTTTATTTGATACACACATATGCAATGTCACCAAGGCTGCCTTTTCCCATTACGTAATATCGCCAAGCTGAGACATTTACTTTCATTAGCTGATGCAGAGAAGCTGGTCCATGCTTTTGTCTCGTCAAGATTGGACTTCTGTAATGGTCTTCTAATTGGATGCTCTAAACCTTCCCTAAAGCAACTCCAACTTGTACAGAATGCTGCAGCAAGAGTCCTAACTAGGGCTAGAAAATTCGATCATACTGTATTAGTCCTTTTCTCTCGGCATTACACTGGCTTCCGGTTAAATATCGAATTGATTTTAAAATTCTTCGGCTGACCTATAAGTCATTAAACGATCTTGGTCCACAATATCTAAGTGAACTCATTGCATACTATAACCCATCTCGCCTTCTGCGCTCCCAAAATGCAGGATTTCTCTTAGTTCCAAAAATTTGTAAGACTACAGCTGGAGGCAGAGCTTTCTCCTTTAAAGCCCCTCAGTTATGGAATAGCCTTCCAGCTCAAATCCGAGATTCTGACACAGTTCCAATCTTTAAATCTAGTCTCAAGACTCACCTATTCAATCAAGCCTTCAGTTAGTATTCTACTTGTGAAGGTGTGGAGCTCAGGGGCCTCCAGTCATTGAGCTTTCTGGTAATCTGAGATGTTGATGCTGTCATCTAGCCATGTCATGTGATCATTCTTGTTGTGACAATGACTTGGAGAGGGGAAGAAAAGACATTGCTTTCCACCCAAGAAATATTTGGAGAGCCCTCCACACTCATCACCAGTACATGATCCATGGTGAATGGGGTAACACTCTAGAGACTTCCAGCAGTCTCAACCATTTGTTTCATGCTCTCCAACTCCACTCCTTCACCCACGTAATGGGACTGTTCACCTGGCATTTGTTTATGTTTTTGTGCTGTCAGTGTATCATGGATTTTTGTTTACTTCCCTGTTCCTACATGTTAGCTACCTTCCCTGTTTCACCTGCGCCTCATTCAGTTCCTCATCGTTGTGGGTAGAAATACCCTTTGTTTCTTCTTTTCACGGAGTTGAAACCACGTTGCTGTTGTAATCATTTGTGATATTTGTGCGCGTCCCTTGTTCTTATCTGTGTGTATTTTTTTGTCTTTTTGTTTAAAATGACGCACACATGCATCCTGCCGTGCCTTGTTATAGTTGAAGTTGGTTAGTATTCATTTTAGACATATACTTTACATAAAAAACATAAATAAATAAAACTTACTAAACCACGAAGTTCAACGTGATGAGCAGCATCCTCAGTCAACCTTGTAGTGTTAATATAGATTGTTCTAAAGTCAGTATAATTAATGCCAGTGATTAATAGCCTGAGACAAGTGACATCATATAATTCTCACATACAGCTCCAGCCATAATTTCTAATTGTCACCCAAGGAAATTTTCAATCATATCTGAAATTCAGTGAAATACTTTTTTATTTAATGAAAGAAACACTGTCATGCATGCTTTACTTGACATTGAACCTTTGAGGTTATTATAATGCCTCAATATAACTTGGTTGAAGACAATGTAGAGAGATCTGTGGCAAGGAAAATCACTGACTTAGTAATGATGTAATTCCAATTATAGCTCTGTTATGTTTCACTGAAGATTCACCTGTTTCACCAAACACCTGTTTGTTGCATTTGGAACTATTCGGATGCAAACTGTAGTGTAACAAATTACTGTAAATTTACACTGGAAATCCTGCACTGTATTCACTAAACATATACACATCATATTTCAGACATTACATTTTATACCATTTGAAAGTAACTGAAATATATAAAATTGTATGCAGAAATATTTGTTTGCAATATTAAAAAAACAATATTGGACTCTTTAAAGTCTGGTTAAAGTACCATCTTACCGTCTTGTAACATTTTGTTGTTGGACTTTGTAAAGCTGCTTTGAGACAACATGTGTTGTAAAAAGCACTATATAAATAAAATTGACTTGACTTAAACAGCGATAATTACCTGAATTTCATTTAAGGCATGTAAGCACCTCAGAATATGGACATCCAGTACAATGCAGGACTGCTGTATATTGCAGCCTACTCATTGAGATGTTGTCATGGTGAACCTGTCCCAGCTAACCCTAACCCGTACACGTCCTCAGCTACTCCCACTCCCTCCTGCACATCCCGTCAGCCACTCCCACTCCCTCCTGCATATGCCCTCAGCCACTCCCACTCCCTCCTGCACACGCCCTCAGCCTCTCCCACTCTCTCCTGCATACGCCCTCAGCCACTCCGACTCCCTCCTGCACATGCCCTCAGCCACTCCCACTCCCTCCTGCACATGCCCTTAGCCACTCCCACGCTCCCCAAGTACGCTTCTATTAACATGCCCTTCATACCTGTCCCTCATTTCCCCTCTTGATTTCTGTCAGCATTTAAAAAGTTGCTTCCCTGTCGCTGACCGGATGCGGCAGAGTCACGGACTACTGGTCCAGTAGAACAAAGTACATGAACAGTGAGCAAAGTATTATAACATATGTATATTAAGTTATAATTATAAAAATAATATTTATATTAAGTTATTTATAAAAATAAAGGGAACAGACACTAAAATACCACATCCTAGATCTCAAGGAATAAAATATTCCAGCTGAAAATCTTTATTTATTACATTGTGGAAAAATAAAGGCATTCCAGTTACAGTTATTACAGTTAAAATGATGTTATAGGTGTTAGATAAATAATAATTACATGTATATGTAAGTAGTTAATCCATGTCATAAGGAATTATCTGTCGGTCTTGTTGCCCAATTCATTCCTTGTTTCATGTTTATGTGACGAATTAGTTAACTGGAGAGTGGGAAAGGATCCTATGAGGCCAGCATAAAGTATATATGTTATATGATAGAATTAAAAGCCAAAAATCAAAATAACAACATGGGTAAAATTATGTAGGTTAGAGGTTTTGAATGTTGGTTTCGATGTATTTTCGATTAATTGGCCAGCCCTAGGTGAAACTGCTGCTGTTATTTACAGTAACTCTAAGGGTTACTTTATGCCAGCTCAGCAACTGTACCAGTTCCACACTGTGATAGGTGAGCATCTGGAGAACCTTCACTTTTTAAAGTCTCTTAATAAAGGTTAGGTGTTGTGTTCGTAATTCAGAGGAATTGTGGAATACTGCCTGAGATCAATTTCATCCTGGCTGTGTCTATGTGGGGAAGTCAAGATGTTTTTTTCCCAAATTTGCATTTGGCCATTTTTATCCTTCCTCAGAGCTGTGCCACTTAGAACCTGTGCCATATCAGACTTGGCTGTTACAACTTCTCTATAGGCATGCATAATTACTGCCATATGGTTCCCTTTTACTATCTCAGGCTTTTCATATGATCTGCACAGCCCAGTTCCATTTCAGTGTTTAGAAACACTGTATTGCATTGGGAATAACTCGTCACTCTCAATATATCCATTGGGGCTCATATCAGACGCTGTGTGTGCCTCCAAACAAAATGCTGTCTCTTTCATCTCATCTTTTGGATAACAAAGCAACTTGACCCCCGACATGACAGGGATCAACATTCTCTACCTACAGCAACTGCCAAAACAAAAATGTCTATAACCCCAGTTCATCCCAGACTTAAGGAACGGAAAAGGAAAAAAAGGAACCTTGCTCTTTGATTGTTGGTTTCTCACAAACAAGTATGTTTTGCTCAGTGACTTAATTAATGATAAACACCTGCATTTTCGTTGTGGAACTTGGTAGCAACTAAATAACTATTTTGAATAGGCTTCCACCTCCAAGCCACAAATGTTTTGACAAGCCCATAGAGTAATCTAAGCCTGGAGGCAGTTGTTTTACAATTAAGCCTGGCTATTGATATCTTGTTATTCTTCAAGTTTTTACATCTTTTGATTTATGGCTATTTAGTTTCTCACCACTACATAATTTTTAATTCTCTTTATTTTTGGTCACCTATATCCAGACATTCAGTGTACCATATGGATTCCTTCTGCTCTAAATTTATCCTTGTCCTGTACTTAAAAATGTCTATATGGATTTCTTCCACTGCTATTGTCTGTCCCTAACAGATTGCTTTGATATTCAGCAGCACACTGATTTCTCTACATTCATGCATGGGCATGTGCTTGACATTTTCTGCACAATTGGCTGAAATATTACTCCTCCATTCATTCAATTTAGTCTTCATGTGCTCATTTCAAAACAATGCATGAAAAACACCTGGTATCTCAAACTTTCATTATATACCTCCACCTCCTCACTTTTCCTGTCCTTATACTTGGAATTTACAAGACTCACTTGAGTCCCATCACCACTGAGCTCTGGGCTATTTAGGGCCTTGAAAAGGAATATTTCATTCATTCCAACATAGGTTTTCAGCATTGGGGTAATATAAAATAGATGAACAGTGTTTATTTGACATGTGCATTTTAGAGTTGCAAATAGCATACTGAGGATTTGCAATATCTTTCCACAAGGGCAAAGAATGTATTTATATCTCATCATGCCCTGGGATGACTTGTTCTGTATGTGTTGCTGTGGATATTGATGCACAGTCATACATTTTTTGTAACTCCTTTTGGGCATTGTTGTAGTGTTAAACACTTCGCGTGCTCGTTGATGTGTAGAGAGACAACCAATCGGAGTCATTATTTCAAATCACCAAAGCTTTATTCCCAAGCAAAGATATATTTGGAGATCTTACAGCACAGCACAGTGTGCTCCTCTAGCAGGTAGTAAGATCTGACAATTTACAGCTAAAACAGATACTTATACCTTGGTCACTCCACCCAAATCATGTGCCCCTCACTGTTGTGTAAAATCTTTTTCTGCACCAATCATGGATCTATTTTGCACACTCTACAGAATTTAGTTGGCCAATCTTCCAAGTTCCTCATATCATAACTATGTTGCCAATTATTTTCCATGACCCTTTCTTGACCCTGCATGAGATCCTTTCTTCAAAGGGCCGATCTCTTTAAAAGAAAATCTCCTGTGCTTCTGCTACCGGTTGTTCCCAATTAATTTTATTCCACAATATGTGTATGATGTGTGTGTTGCCTGCCTGTGGCCAAAGTGATGCATCCTAATCTCACAGGTGGCTCCTAGTATACTGCTGAGCTCCGTTGTGCTGGCTATATGTCGATTTACCCCTTGACTTTGCCAAGTCTCTAACCTTTATTTAAAGTGTATTATACACTATCACAGCATTCATCTGCTAACTGTTCAATAGTTCTTATACTCAAATAAATATGAAGTATCTTAATTAAATCTTAAAAAACTTTTTTTCTCATCTTTAGATGTTTGTTTTCATAACAGCACAATATAAAACTTATGGATGTTGATCTGCTAGGGACCTGCTGCACCCTGCCCAATCATTCCATCCAGCTGCACAAATTCCATGCTTATCATCCGTCTCCACAGCCTTACCCCACTGACCCGGCATACATAGATGTACCACTCATGAAATCACATAACTCACATAACTTTTTTTCTATAAACTAACTCTCTGTTCCTCGTTTCATTTGCCAGCCTGATATAAACTTTAATGCCAACAATTAACAAATTTCATTTTAGTTATCAACTCACCGGTCCTCTCCTGCCTTCATCCGTCCATCCATTATCCTCATGTAGGCGAGTAGCGTCTCAGGCAAGCGATGCTGGTTCTCGTTTCTGAGAGTAAATATGCACTATTTACTGTAATACGTACCAATTTATTATTTATAATATTCCTTTATTGTTAGAATTAATATTTGTAATATACAGTGCCTTGCGAAAGTATTCGGCCCCCTTGAACTTTTCAACCTTTTGCCACATTTCAGGCTTCAAACAAAGATATAAAATTAACATTTTTTTGTGAAGAATTAACAAGTGGGACACAATCGTGAAGTGGAACAAAATTTTTTGGATATTTTAAACAAATAAAAAACTGAAAAGTGGGCCGTGCAATATTATTCGGCCCCCTTGCGTTAAAACTTTATAGTGCCGCCTTTTGCTGCGATTACAGCTGCAAGTCGCTTGGGGTATGTCTCTATCAGTGCTGCACATCGAGAGACTGAAATTCTTGCCCATTCACCTTGCACCTTGATTGGATTCAGGTCTGGACTTTGACTTGGCCATTCTAACACCTGGATACGTTTATTTGTGAACCATTCCATTGTAGATTTTGCTTTGTGTTTTGGATCATTGTCTTGTTGGAATATAAATCTCCATCCCAGTTTCAGGTCTTTTGCAGACTCCAAAAGGTTTTCTTCCAGAATGGTCCTGTATTTGGCTCTATCCATCTTCCCATCAATTTGAACCATCTTCCCTGTCCCTGCTTAAGCAGGGTATATACAGAGATTCTTAAGTTGAATTTTATACCTTTATAAATCCTACAAAATATTTTTTAATACCAGCATGACTTAAAGCGGCTACTGAAGTGGCTTTAAGTGAAAAGTAAATAAAGAAATAACACATTTTTTTTCAAAGATATAACACATTTTTAATTATAACAATGTCATCACTGGACTCAAGAACTGAGTTTGAGATACTCAGTGAGTATGTGCATGGGTGTGTGTGTATGAGAGAGAGTTGGATTTTGTAATGAGCTCAGCCATCTTTGTTCCTGCCTTTCCCTCAGCCATCTCTGCAAACTTGTCGGCATCAACTTCAAGTGAATCGCACACAGTAATGAGTACCCGCCGCTGGTTCCGGAGGTCCTCCAGCTCTTTCTCTGCTTCTTTCCTCTTCAGCTCTTGTGTGGCGCTCTCCTTTTTTCGCTCATTGTCCAGGTATAGCCTGTACTGTGACCTCGCTGTAGCAGCAGAGGCCAGGAGCTCCTTGGTCAAAGGGACTTTAAGAATCCCACCACAGGCAATTACCTCATCACAGACTAACCTGAGAGCTTCAAGAGAATCATCAAGGAGTTTGCACGATTCCCCTTGTTCACAGAAAAGCCAAGATGGCATCATATGAGGCCGTGCTGGGTTTTTGGACCCTCTTATCTTCTGCAGCATCCACATAATTTTGAATCATGGGCCAAATCTCGATTGCTCTCTCTGCCACCGGAACATTCTCCACCCATCTATGGCCGCAGAAGGAGAGGGGAAAGCAAGAGGAGCTGGTGAGCTTCGTGAAGTCCTCTCTCCGGGCAGGAACATTGTGGAACAGAAAATGCATCGCTTGCAGAAGTTTTTCAAGTTGCCAGGCTATAAAGCCTGCCTTCATTGCATTGTGGAGGGTATGTAGTCCACAACTCCCAACCATTATCACTTGAGCACCTCCATGAAGCTCAGCATGCTCTTTTTGAAGGAGATCTAAGAACTTAAAATTTACATTGGGGCCATCCATTCCGACCGACAAAAGCTGCCTCATATTCAATTGCGCAACACATTCCTGTGAATCATCACACAGAAGAAAGATTGGATGAATAAACACTTATTGTCGAAGTAAACTGCATATACAGACAAACAGTTCATCACCCCCACCGTGAGATGCATCCCCTTCTCGTGAACACGCGCTATACGGATTTCTTTCGAAAACAGATACAATCCGCGCCTAGATCGCTAAAAATGACGAGAGAAAAAGATCGCACACTTCAGTCAACGGTGATGGAAATCGCTGATTTACAGAAAAGAGTTCAATGTTGTTTTAAACTATGATTACAAAGGGGAAAATTAGTTGTGCATAATGCTAAGTTTGGAAAAAATACGTACAAAAAAAATGTTTCAGCGCTGTGCTTACCAAAAGGCAGTGACTTTAAAATGATATTGCAAAGCGTTGACATATTAAATAATTTAGTAAATAATGGTTTGAGTGATTCATAGCATCAACAACAGCTGCAGTTATAGACAGAGTTATGTCCTGTCTTCCACACATAGTTGTATGTGAGTGCTGTGGCTGTTTCATTCTGTTAGAAAACCCATGTACCGACGTGCCCTGACAATAGTGCATTCTGTTATATTTAATACTGAGATATAATTATAAAATTATTATTCAGTATTTTCTAACTGACATGTATATACATTTTATATTAAATGTATGGTGTTGCATCTGTAAAACTGGTTGTTTGTGTCTATATGGCTCCAATGATATTGAGCTAGAATCAACAACACTCAAAAAAAAAGTGAGAGAGTTACAAGGGGGTATTTACACGATAATTTCGAAGTTATATAACTATCCATCTTGGTTTCCTGTCATGGACCGTAGTCTGTACAAAAGTATTTTGGACTACAAACTGAAAGGTGAATACCCGGCTGGTTTTTCGAAGGTAGAAAAATCCGAACTTCGTCGTAAATCGTCAAACTATGCCGTAGAAGGTGAGTAGTTGATTTTTTACGCATAACTCCGGCTACAACAACCTCCACAAGCCATCGAAAAACATTCAAAGTTCATCTCAACCGAAGCTAAGTATCTTTAGTATTTAACCATGTCTGAGTCGCCTGTTGTTTGTGTGGAGTGTGGCATGTTTAGCTACTCTTCTTCCGTCAGTAGGGATAATTTTGTTTGTAACAAGTGTAGATTAATTATTAGCATGACGGAGAAGATTTCGCTTTTAGAGGAGCGCATCCGGGCTTTAGAGAGTCCTAAAGAGTCGGTAGCACCTAGCGTAGCACCTAGGTGCTGGCTAATCGTAAATATTCAAAGATAGTGGTACACGTCGGCACCAATGATGTGGGTTTGAGACAGTCCGAGATCACTAAGGGTAATGTTAAAGAGGTGTGTGAGTTAGCGGGGACTATGTCAGATGCCGTAATATGCTCTGGTCCCATTCCAATTCGGCGTGGCGCCGAAACCTACAGCAGGTTATTGGCGCTACACCGCTGGATGTCTAAATGGTGCTCAGAAAACAACGTGGGTTATATAGATAATTGGACGCGTTTTGAGGGCAGGCCTGGCCTTTTGAAGCGAGGCGGCATTCACCCTTCCTGGGAGGGTGCTGCTCTCATTTCCCGTAGCATATCTGCTAGGCTTACTAGTGGTAGTGTAGGACTTGTTAATGGGGATTGACAAACCAGAGCCGAGGCCAGGCAGCAGACACAAAGGCTAAACCGACTGTCTGCTAGCCGCAAAGAGACGTCACCTAGGTCACACTGGATTGAGACTGTGTCAGTTCCTCGAGTACCAAAAAATAACTCTCGCAAAGTTAGTAGACAAAATTTAATCAATGTTAAATTGGATTATGCTGCCTTGGAGAGTAGTTTAAATCTGAAACTAGGACTGCTAAATATTAGATCCCTGTCATCTAAAGCATTGCTGGTTAATCAAATGATTACCGATCATAATCTATGCATGCTCTGCTTGACGGAAACCTGGACCCGGCCGGATGATTATATGGCCCTAAATGAAGCCTCTCCCTCTGGCTATAGATATGTTCATAACCCCCGTCCAAATGGTCGAGGAGGTGGTGTCGCCACAATATATGACTCTGATATAGACATTTCTCAAAAATTCGGCTTTAAATTTAATTCTTTTGAACATCTCATCCTCACTGTTTCAAATGTATCAAATCTGACAACCAACAAGGCGTCACAGTCGTTTATGTTAATTACTATTTACCGCCCCCCTGGTTCTTACTCAGGAGTTCTTGCAGGAGTTTTCAGACTTCCTGTCTCATGTAGTGCTATCAGCCGATAAGGTGATTATAGTTGGTGATTTTAACATCCATTTTGAGAATCTTTGTGACGCTTTAAGCAAAAATTTTCAAGAAATTCTTGATTCAATGGGTATCACTCAGAATGTGGTGGGTCCTACGCATAATTGTAGTCATACTTTAGACCTGGTTTTATCATTTGGTATTAACATATCCAGCTTAGCAATTTTACCTCAGAGCGAGGCCGTTTCAGACCACAGCCTCATAACGTACAAGTTATGCTTGACTGACGGTATTCATCAGCCGCCCCGCTACCGAATGAAACGAACTATAGCACCTAGTACCATAGCCGAACTCACTGACATTTTACCTGGTTTGACAGAAATTGATACACCTGTAGCTCCGGAAGGACTAGAGCATTTTACCGAGCATGTTGAGACTTCTCTTCGTACAGCATTAGACAAGGTTGCACCATTACACTATAAGAGAGCCTCTGAGAGAAGAATAGCGCCATGGTATAACGAGCAGACGCGTAGTCTCAAACGAGCCGCGAGGATCCTGGAGCGTAAATGGCGAAATTCAAAGTTAGAAGTGTTTAGACTATCATGGAAAAGCAGCCTTAGTCCAATTCAATTCAATTTCAATTCAATTTTATTTATATAGCGCTTTTTACAACACATGTTGTCACAAAGCAGCTTTACAAATTGCGTGGGTCCAGATCCCTAATGAGCAAGCCAAAGGCGACAGTGGCAAGGAAAAACTCCCTAAGATGGCAGGAATTTAGGAAGAAACCTTGGGAGGACCAAGACTCAAAAGGGAACCCATCCTCCATTGGGCGGCCCGCTAGCAATGTCCACATTCACAGGTCATGTATAGTCCAGATATATTCCAGGCCGAGTAGTCACAGTCCCTTCAGAGTCGATGAGCCTCAGGTGGGGGTTGGCATCAGCGGCGTCCTCTTGCGATAATGGCACATCCGACCACGGCATCGGCACATCCACTGGCAAGCCAGACCATCTCCTAGATGCTTGTATGGGGTGGGTAACGGAAAGGCTCGTCTTTCCTTGTCCCGGTATTTCTCGGGCAGCCATTGGGAAGAAGAGGGGCAATTAGTTCTATATGGAATGTTAGACAAAGTAAATGTAAACATTTCTTGAGTGTGGCAGCGACTCCGGCAATTAAATTATTACAGCCTAGCTAAAGGGCAGAACCAGAAGGTAACACAGACTTGGGAGCATCCTGAGACACTGGCATCCATCCACTACACCGTCGACAAACTTGAGTGACCGCGTGCAGTGATAGGATGACAGCACCAGCCCCCAGTTTGCCATAAAACCCTTTGCCCATGAACCCCTGGATCTGTTACCTTATCTAAAGGGGCACATTAATTACCAAATGCTAGATCAAACAAGTAAGTTTTCAACCTAGACTTAAAGATTGAGACTGTGCCAGAGTCCCGGACACATTCTGGAAGACAATTCCATAGTTGGGGGCCTTATAAGAAAAGGCTCTTCCCCCTGCTGTTACCTTATTAATTGATGGAACTAATAAGAGGCCAGCACCTTGGGATCGTAGTGGTCGCGGGGGTTCACAATAAGAGATAAGCTCTTGGAGGTAGTCAGGAGCAAGTCCATGCAGTGCTTTATAAGTCAATAGAATAATTTTAAAATCAATACGAATTTTACTGGGAGCCAGTGCAGGGCCGATAAGACTGGGCTGACATGTTCAAATTTCCTAGTTCTAGTTAGAACTCTGGCTGCGGCATTTTGAACTACTTGAAGTTTATTTATATTCCTATTTGAGCATCCTGACAGTAACGAGTTACAATAATCTAATCTGGAGCTAATAAAGGCGTGTACTAATTTTTTCTGCATCATGCTGGGATAATGCATTTCTTAACTTGGCAATGTTACGGAGATGTAGAAAAGCTATCCTGGTAGTATTATCTATGTATTTATCAAATGATAGGTCAGAGTCAAATAAGATGCCGAGATTTTTGGCTACCCAGCCAGGAGTAATGGGGTAATCTGCAAGATTTAACATTAGATCTGGTATTTTCTGTCTTGTGGCCTTTGGGCCCAGAAGGAGAACCTCTGTTTTGTCACCATTAAGGTGGAGGAAGTTTAGCGACATCCAACATTTAATATCGCTTACGCAGGCCTCAATTTTTCCTAATCTGGATTTGTCATCAGGTTTGGCTGATATATAAAGTTGGGTATCATCTGCATAGCAGTGAAAGTTGACACCATGTTTATTTATAACTATTCCTAATGGTAACATATATAATGTAAATAATAGTGGTCCTAGGATGGAGCCTTTATGGGACTCCATATTTCACTTCTGAGTGTTTGGAGGGAATATTATCGAGCTCTACAAACTGATAGCGATTGGTTAAGTAAGAGTTGAACCATGAAAGGGCTGTACCCGAGATTCCAACCCAGTTTTCTAACCTTTGTAGCAGGATCTTGTGATATATTGTGTCGAAGGCTGCACTATGATCGAGAAGCACTAATAGAGATACATAACCTTGATCAGAGGCAAGAAAGAGATCATTTGTTACTTTAACTAGTGCTGTTTCAGTGCTGTGGTGGGGCCTAAATCCAGATTGGAACTTTTCAAATATGTGGTTCCTGTGCAGATATAAGCATAACTGTTTGGCCACAGCTTTTTCTATGATCTTGGATACAAATGATAGGTTCGAGATGGGTCTGTAGCTAGATAGTACATTAGGATCAAGATTTGGTTTCTTGATCAGTGGTTTAATGACTGCTAGTTTACAGGATCTGGGCATGTGACCCATTGTGATGGATGAGTTAACTATATTTAAAAGAGGTTCGATTACAACTGGTAAAACCTCTTTGAGTAATTTAGAGGGAATCGAGTCTAATGTGCAAGTAGTAGATGAAATTAAAGATTAAATTATTTTCTCCAATTCTAGTTGTGGGAGTGGATGAAAAGCTTCAAGCTTTTCTTCTGTAGGGGTTTCACCTACTAATCCTTTAAAGTAGATTAATTTGTTTTACCTTAATTATTAATCAGTCTCATATGCAAATTATACCAGAACCACAACATTTAGTCCTCAACTAAAGGTAGCTAATGGTTTGGTATCTGAAGGATTTAACTATGAATTCTTGGGGGGTTTTGGCAGCAACCACTTTTGAATGACATCAACAAATGTCAATTTGACAAATTGACAAATTGGTGAAAATAAATGATACATTTATTTAAAACCAACTACTCTAAACAAACAGCATCAACAGGGATCAGTATATTTACAGTGAAGGCTCGGCGTCTAGTGTGTGTGAATGTGTAAAAGGGGAGAGTAAATGTGTGCGCACGGTCGTGCGCATGTGAGGTCTTGGCGTGTGAGGAGGCGGGAGTTGTAATCTCAGTTCTCCTATGGAGAACAAAGCAACTAAAATGGCGCCGACTTTGAACAGTAGAGTATGGTGGTTGTATGTTAATGAGCTCAGCTGGTTTATTCTAAAGTGGTCAGAACAAAGGATAATGGCACTGGCTTAATAACTAAAAATTAACGTGGTGTGTCCGAGAATGGGGAAGACTATATCAGTTACAAATTAAACAGAGATCGCATGCATAGCACAGAAAACTTTGTATGAACAAATCTGGATTGCGTTAAAGAAAGCTGAACATAAAAACAGAATATCTTAACTGAACTTGGTTAAGTCTGCAGTTCAAATAACTATGCCCTTTGAAAAGCTATGCCCAGCGGTTAGACTCTCACGTGTTCTCACGAGGATTTTGGGTGGTTTCGTCGTCCTCGCGGAATTCTCCTGGAATTAGGAGGGAATTTCCACCACAGGTTCCTCGTTGATAAAAGTGACGTCGTCCAGGTGTCCTGGGAATCGTCCTTCTGGATATGGAGTCCAGGAATGTGAGTCTCATCCACGGTTTAACGACAGGGAATTGATCGCCTTTGTGTCAGTCCGTGTAGCCGCGTTAGCAAGCTTGATAGAAGTAAGTCGGTGAATC
The DNA here is from genome assembly GCA_020368025.1 of Brachyhypopomus occidentalis. Taxonomy (NCBI): domain Eukaryota; kingdom Metazoa; phylum Chordata; class Actinopteri; order Gymnotiformes; family Hypopomidae; genus Brachyhypopomus; species Brachyhypopomus occidentalis. The sequence goes on from JAGXOD010000020.1 coordinate 7,173,897, forward strand.
TGTTGCTGTGGCGACGTTGATAAGTTGGTTGTTGGATTACACCGTTACTTGGGCTCGTTAATTAAGTAATACGACTTTCAGCTGTTTGCCGTTAGTCGTACCAGAGTTCGCGTGCTCTCAATAAAGAAAACCAGAGAGAGAGAGATGGCAGATCCTCCCTTAACTAGGTCTAACCTCGGTGCGGGTCAAACCAGAGAGAGAGATGGCAGATCCTCTCTTAACTAGGTCTAACCTCGGTGCGGGTCAAACCAGAGAGAGTGAGATGGCAGATCTGATCAAGGTATTTAACCACCTGAATTTCGCGCACTTTAGGCACGCCCTTTCTTCCGTCGTAGCAAGCTTGTTTGATGTAATTCCAGTGGTACTGCCACCTGCTGGTTTGGCATGGTACCTACATTCCCCCCTTGGTCTTCAGACTGGGGCTGATGTCATAGTCCTGAAGAGCACAAAAGGTTATCCATGCAGTCCATGTTCCCTGTAGGAGGTGATCAATTCCACAATGAGTCAAGCTGTCCGTCCTGCTCATAGCATAATCCTTCAGATGGCTGGGGGATGCTGTAGAGAAACATCTGGGCAACAAGTTTACTACTGGGCAGTTCTTGAACAGTAACTAAAGTTAACCAAATCAGGAAAAATAATAATAAAAAAAAATTGTATAAAAGATTGCCTTAGATTTTACTTGGCTTTATACAAAGAAACAAGATCACAGCTCACATGCAGGGTTAAATGCCTTTGATGGAAAGGAGGAAGTAAGTCTGTGTTGTGTTGGCTTGTTAGACCAAGACAGACATTTGAGTTAATGTCCAGTTAGAGAGTGGTCCATTGTGAGATCTAGAAAAATGTAGGTGGAGGTTTGTACCAAAATACATTTCTAAAGCTGCTATTGCTAAGTTTACATTTGAGCATAAGAAGCTTCCATGCAAGATAACCAACATCTCTAGTAGTTCTGAGGAACAGAGTTCAAGCTATGCTAGACCTTTTGCCAAGTATGCATCCCGTGGTAGCAGATTTGCTTACCTATATTCTGTGCGCATTTGGGAAAACAGGAATATGGTAAACGGTTCCACTAGTTTTGTTGGACAAAGTGGGGCTGCCATACAGTGTCCCAAAAGTGAATAACTCTTGCTATGCTGTTAACAAAGAAGAAAGTGTAAGATTTACATGAGGGGTAAAAGGTATTAAAGAAGTCAGGATGTAATGCCAGGTACACCCCTCTTAGTAAAGAACCTACTGCATTGAAAGTGCAGAAATGTTGGTGGAGATGTCTGGAGAATCTCCCTTTTAAAAGGTCAGAGATCTGGAAACATAGCTACATGCTTATAGGCTGAAGGGTTACATGTAACTAAACTCATGTCAGTTCTGCCTCCCGCCGCCTTCTGGCTCAAGTTGGAGGTCCACTAGCTGATCCTTATCTATAGCAACATGACTGCTGATGTTTCATCAAGGAAAGGGGAATACTCCTCAATGAGGGCTCTGCAAAGCTGAGTGTAACTGTTCCTAATGGAAAACGGCTGTGACTCTATGAATGTACGAACCGATCTAGAGGTGGTCTTACAAATTAGCTTGACTTTCTCTCGTTCTGTTGCATAAGGCAAGTCCGAGAGGCTACACTCAATTTCCTTGAGGTAGTCTTCAACATGGTAGTTTGACCTCGCAGTGTCGAATGGCTCAATGTCCTTGGCTAGTGAATCTAAAAGCTTTAAACGAGGGGAATGTTCAAGGACATGTCTATTAGAATAGGAAGGTGGTCCTTCACTATTCAAGTGGTGTAACTCATGGCCAATAGCATGCTTCCTGTCTTCTGTCTCTCTGTGCCTAGGTGGCAGTAATGAGCCTTTACGCAACTCAAGCTGAGAAACATCTGCATTTCTCCTTGAGGAAACAGCTAGAGCATGTACATCACTCTTCCAGAATGTGCGTGGGTCGTGCAGATAGTCGGGTAAGCCGGTTTGTCTGCGGCCTGGTCGCGAACAGAGAATCCTGAACTAAAGAGCATGTACTAGGCACAAGGATAAATAGTAACAGGATTGGCTAGACATGAGAACAAGAACAGAGAACCCAAACAAACAGAAACCAAGAACGGTAATAATCGCTAACGGGATTAATAAAACATGAACAGAAGAGCTAAACTAACGAGCATGAACTAGGAACAGTGAGAAACGAGGTTGACTAAAAATGAGAATATGAATAGAGAATGCAGAACAAAAACTAACCATGAGAACATGAATTGAAAGTTTCGCACAGGGTATGGAAGCCGATTTCCGCCGCTTGAAGAAAAAAAGTCCATATAGGTAGTGTCTCATAATTATGACTTACTTTCTCATAATTTTGACTTAGTATCTCGTTATTATGACTTACTTTCTACTAAGTCATAATAATGAGATGCTGTCATAATTATGAGATACTAAGTCATAATTATGAGATTATATGGACTTTTTTTAAATGGCGGAAATAGGCTTTCATTGTGAGGTGTACCTGGCACTGTAGGCCGGCCCAGATCCTCTGGGGAGACACCCACACACAGCCACACTTCAAACACGTCACTCCCTCGCTCCAAATCACCCTCTTATTAAATCAGCACACCTGTTCCTTAAGACAGAAAATGAAAAAGGTGAGACGATAACAGACAAAACAAAAACAGTGTGCAAATATTGCAAGAGGATACTGAACTACATAAATAGCACAACAAACATCATGCAGCATGTATCCCGGCACCACAGTGAGAAGCTCCGCTCAATACCGCCTAAGCAAAAAAACACTGCTAAAAGGCCAAATCACGCTAACAAGCACATTTACAAAACCACTCACCCAAACCAGTGTGAGAGCCAAAGAAATTACAAGGTGCATTGGCATTTTCATGGCAAAAGATATGAGGCCATTTTCCGTAGTTGAAAATGAGGGATTTCGGCTATTGGTCAACACATTGGAGCCTAAATACTGCATTCCTTCACGCCCCCACTTCAGCCAGACTGTAATACTAGCGCTTTACCAAGAAACTAAACTAAAGGTGATTCAAATCCTCAGAAAATCGGATAGCTTGTCAATTACTACAGACATCTGGACCTCCAGAGCGACTCAGAGTTATCTCACCATCACAGCCCATGCCATCACCACCGAGTGGGAGATGGTGAGTTTCGTTCTTCAAACTCGCCCTCTTTTCGAAACTCACACTGGGGTCAACATCGCTGAAGTTCTTCAACATCTGCTGTGACTGAATGGGAGCTTGGAAGGGCTAACCACGGAATTGCTGTTGTTACCGACAATGCGAGAAATATGTATGTTGCAGTCAGCACCTCCTATGGGCAAAACACTTGATATGGGGTGCTAATCCAGCCTTATGAAAGCCTGTTTTTTCTGCTTTTTCTATCTAGTGCTTTCTCTGTTTTGTATAGAAATCTTTCTTTTGGCTGCTCTGTGAAGCAACCTAGGGTTTATCAAAGACAATATGTACATATGTTAACAGATTCTGTAACCTTTTTAAATCAAAAATTCAAAAGGAGGTGCTAAGCATGTTAAGATGCTAAGGAATAACTAAGCTAAGCATAATAATTTTGTCTTCATAATATTGAAATCGTGCTTCATTCATGAGCAACATGAAGAGCTCCATACTCAACAATCTCATACTCAAAAATACACTACGGAATATAAATTCCTGCTGGAATGCACTGCATTAAATCCCAGATTCCGAGCTCTACCTCATCTAGAGGAAGACCTGCGCAAGGATGTGTTACAAAGGCTAAAGGAGAAAGTTACCCAGTTGCAGAAGGTATTTATTTTACTCTCTTTTTCTGAATGTGTGTATGAACTTTCTAAATGACTATATATGGCATATGTCTTTTTTCTAAATATCTTTAAATACAGTTTTTGCTAATGGAAAAATAAAATAATAACAACAATAATAATAATAATAATAATAATAAAGTGTCAGTGAGAGTTACTTAGTCTTGTGTTTCTGCTTATTCACTGTGCAGGAGGCAGATGAGAGGGGAGCAGGTAGCAGTAGCCAGACCCTTGCAGCAGGAGCTGAACTGAAACAACCTCCTCCCAAGAAGACAGCATTGGAAGATCTCCTTGGAGGGACTTTTACTGAACCAGAACTAGTACAACCAATCATTGGGATTGAGGCAGAAATGGATAAGTACAGAACTGAAACACCCATTTCCCTCACAGGCTGTCTGCTCAAGTGGTGGAAAGAAAATGCTAAGCTGTATCCACTGCTTTCCCCTACAGCAAAATCATACCTTTCCATACCAGCCACCTCTGTCCCCAGTGAAAGAGTTTTTTCAACAGCAGGTGACATTGTGAATGTCGAGAGGTCTCTGCTTCTGCCTGAAACTGTAGACATGCTGATATTCCTTAAAAAAACATGTAAATTCCAAGTTGGGAGGAGCACAGGCAAAGCCGTAGTTTATTTGTTTGATATTCATTTGTATTACTCACAATTTTATTTCTTTTGTGCTTTTGTTTATTTGACATACAAAAAGAAATGTGCAGCATTGTTTTTGCATAAATTGCATCCTACCTCAGAAATAAAAGGGGATTCTTTACTTTGATAAGAAAAGATAAGCAAAATACAGCATTTTGTAGTTTTTTTAAAAAGGAAACTTTGTCTGTTTATAATTTGTCTTCAGTTTGATTTTGTAAAAAAAAAAAAAAACAATCGGGAGAAAATCGTATCGTGAGCTCAGCATCATGAATCGCTCAGCATCATGAATCGCACTGCATCGTGAATCGCACTGCATCGTGAGTAGAGTGTGTATCGTTATATCCCTAGCAGGAAACAAATAGGGCATGAATTAGACCGAAGGAAAATGTGGAAACCAAAACAAATGCGGAGCTAAAAGGGAAACAAAAGCAAGACAGCCAGGTGGAGGAGGAGCATAATGTGACACTGTCCTCTGTGTCCTTGTGTTTTCAAATACTGTATGCTTTTTTATGAAAGCCTGTTTTTTCTGCTTTTTCTATCTAGTGCTTTCTCTGTTTTGTATAGAAATCTTTCTTTTGGCTGCTCTGTGAAGCAACCTAGGGTTTATCAAAGACAATATGTACATATGTTAACAGATTCTGTAACCTTTTTAAATCAAAAATTCAACAGGAGGTGCTAAGCATGTTAAGATGCTAAGGAATAACTAAGCTAAGCATAATAATTTTGTCTTCATAATATTGAAAACGTGCTTCATTAAACTCCATAAATAATATATATGATATATAATATATATGTTTTAATATATTATATAATATAACCACAGAAACACAGCATTTAACTACCACAGAATCCTGTGAAAGTCAGTGTGCTTAACATAACAACCAAATTAATAAATGAATTTAAAAAGCAGCAAGCAAAATGCTTGTCCTTTATTGTTGATGTCAAAAACATAATTAATCTTTTGAAAACTTAATTGAAGCTTTCTATTTGTCTCATGCATATGCAAGCAGCTAACACAAAAGCACCAATGAAAAGGGTTTTAAACTGGAGCAAATTTGGACCGTGCTTAATGACCTGTGACACTGAGGTCTATTGTAAAGTACTGAATGATTCCCTGTGAAGAGCCCTTCCTTGCTACGGGCTGAGCCACCGAAACACAATGCCCTAGTATCGATTCTACTACCCTGCCATCTCATGCAGATCAATAATAACAATAATAATAACAAGTTAGTAACTAGTAACTAATGATTAACTAGTTACCAATTTAGTGACATTGAACATGGAAGAGGGTTATGGTTGGTGGTTTGACGTGAGGTGGGTGTCAAGAAGCTTCCAACTGGATTCTGGGAAGAGCAGTCCAGGAAAAAGTCAATTGACTCAACCTTGCTTGCAAGAGAGACAGAGCAAGGAGCACTGGGGATTACAGGAAGCATGAAATAAATGCATCTTCAATGTGCTGGTGGGTGCCCTCCCAAACCTTCTTGCTTCATCCAGTCGTCCACTGCTGGGACATCATAAAGGGAATGGGCATAAGACATAAGAGTGGGCTGGTTACCTAGGACACATTCAAAAGGAGTTAGACCAGTAGCTGAGGCAATTAAAGAGTGCTGGTTAAAGAGGTCTTGGAAAGAAGAAAGCAAGACCAATCTGACTGGTTGTCATGACTTCCAATAACTTCCTTTGTTCCCAATGACTAGGTAGGATAACCAGTGATCCATATTCATTCAATTAAAAGCTGTTCAATCCATTAATAATGTTGGTGAATGAAAATACCACTCTTTTATACCATTGGAAGGATCAAATGGGAAAGGAATAGATTTTCCCTGCAGGTAGGACTTTGGGGATTTTGAGAGTAGGCAGTACAGGACAAAACACACATACTGGTATTTGCTAACACATTCTGCCATGAAACAGCTGCTGGCTGTGGGTTTCACCAGGATGGCCAGGAGAAAGGGAGAAATGAGCCCAAGTGATTATATACAATATACAAGAAATTATACACTGAAACCAGAAGAAAAACAGCAAGCAGTGACCATGATGGGGGTTTAATCTTTTATAAGAATAAAGATATTCTAGACCGCCAAGAGTTAACTTATGCTCCTGTTGACCAATACCAAAGTTGCATTGAACAGAAATCAATTTCTCAGAACAATCTTGTACAAATGGCTTGCATAGATTTGGGTGTTTCAGAATGGGGCTTGAGGTTAAAACTTCAATACAAAAAATGTAAAACACAGCTTTTTGGCTACATCGTTACTGAGAGTGGTGGCTATAGTTTTTCTGAACATAAGAGTTCAAGTTAGCAAACCTAAATTTGTTGGAGAACTTGAAATTGTTGGAGCTCCCTTATAGAATAGATCATTTTTAACTGTTAAAGAAGGTGTGTTTGGAAGCCCATCAGGGTTTATTATATACATATATTACAGAGCACATACTGTTTGCTGTCTGTGAGCATAATAGAAGCACTTCTGTGTGGTCAGGAATAAGTCAGTCAAGTCAAGTCAAATTTATTTATATAGCGCTTTTTACAACACATGTTGTCACAAAGCAGCTGTACAATCGTATGGGTCCAGATCCCTAATGAGCAAGCAAGGCGAGAGTGGCAAGGAAAAACTCCCTAAGATGGCAGGAATTTAGGAAGAAACCTTGGGAGGACCAAGACTCAAAAGGGAACCCATCCTCCATTGGGCGGTCCGCTAGCAGAAGTCTGCATTTATAGTTCAAATATAGTTCTGTAGTTATAGTTCTAATTCCAGGCCGAGTAGTCACAGTCCCTTCAATGCAGATGGTGAGCCTCAGGTAGGAGTTGGCATCAGCGCGTCCTCTTGTGGCAATGTCACATCCAACCACCAAACAAGTAAGTTTTCAACCTAGACTTAAAGATTGAGACTGTGCCAGAGTCCCGGACACATTCTGGAAGACTATTCCATAGTTGGGGGGCCTTATAAGAAAAGGCTCTTCCCCCTGCTGTTACCTTATTAATTGATGGAACTAATAAGAGGCCAGCACTTTGTGATCTTAGTGGACGCGAGGGTTCATAATAAGAGATAAGCTCTTGGAGGTAGTCAGGAGCAAGTCCATGCAGTGCTTTATAAGTCAATAGAATAATTTTAAAATCAATACGGAATTTTACTGGGAGCCAGTGCAGGGCCGATAAGACTGGGCTGATATGTAGATACCCACGAGTGAAAAAAGAAAATCATAACCAGGTGTCTGATTTACATTTAGTGTTATTGTAAATAACTCCAAGGCCGCCTCCATGGCCAGGTAGGCGAGGGCGGTGTACACAGCTGTATTCAGTTAGACGAGGGCGGTGTACATAGCTGTAGTCAGTTAGACGAAGGCGGTGTACACATCTGTATTCAGTTAGACGAGGGCGGTGTACACAGCTGTATTCAGTTAGACGAGGGCGGTGTACACAGCTGTATTCAGTTAGACGAGGGCGGTGTACATAGCTGTAGTCAGTTACATGAGGCTGGTGTACACAGCTGTAGTCAGTTAGACGAGAGCGGTGTACACAGCTGTATTCAGTTAGATGAAGGCGGTGTACATAGCAGTAGTCAGTTAGACGAGGGTGGTGTACATAGGTGTAGTCGGTTAGACGAGGGCGGTGTACATAGGTGTAGTCAATTAAATGAGGGCAGTGTATATAGCTGTAGTCAAGGTCTGGCTTCATTTAGAGCTACAGTAGCTATGTTCACTACTCTGGTGCTAACGGGCTGCCCAATGGAGGATGGGTTCCCTTTTGAGTCTTGGTCCTCCCAAGGTTTCTTCCTATTCCCCGCCATCTTAGGGAGTTTTTCCTTGCCACTGTCGCCTTTGGCTTGCTCATTAGGGATCTGGACCCATACAATTTGTAAAGCTGCTTTGAGACAACATGTGTTGTAAAAAGCGCTATATAAATAAAATTGACTTGACTTGCAAGCTGATGAAGGATCTATCCAAAATATCCTGTTTATCTGGAAACCTACAAAAAAATAAAGGGAACACTTAAACAACACAATGTAACTTCTGTGAAACCAACTTGTTCAAACCTGTTCAGTTAGGAAGCAACACTGATTGTGAATCAATTTCACCTGCTGTTGTGCAAATGGAACAGACAACAGGTATAAATGAGAGGCAATTAGCAAGACACCCCCTATAAAGGAGTGGTTCTGCAGGTGGTGACCACAGACCTTTTCTCTGTTCTCATCCTTTCTGGTTGATGTTATGGTCACTTTGGCATTTTGTCAGTTCTCTCACCATAGAGGTAGCATGATGTGGTGTCTATAACCCAGAGACATTGCTCAGGTAGTGCGGCTCATCCAGGATGGCACATCAATGCGAGCTGTGGAAAGAAGTTTTGGTGTGTCTGTCAGCAGTGTCCAGAGCATGGAGCAGTACACCAGGAGACAAGGAGGGGGCCGTAGGAGGGCAAAAACCCAGCAGATGGACCACTAACTCCTAACTGCAAGGAGGAACAGGAGGAGCAGTGTCAGAGCCCTGCAAAATGACCTCCAGCAGGCACTAATATCCATGTTTCTGCTCAAACTGTTAGAAACATCCACATGAGAAACATAAGGGCCCGACATCCACAAGTGGGGCTTGTGCTTACAGCCCAACACCGTGCAGGGTGATTGGCATTTGAGAGAACACCAAGATTAAGCACTGGACACCAATGGCGAATCTGCCAGAGTTGACTGACGCTTTAATCCAGGTCTGGGAGGAGATTCCTCAGGAGCTTCATCAGGATCATGCCCAGGATCATGCGTTGTAGGGAGGTCATACAGGCACATGAAGGCCACACACACTACTGAGCCTCATTTTAACTTGTCTTGAGGAATTTTTCACTGAAGTTGAATCAGCCTGTAATTCGAAATTCAGAAACGCTGCAAATCAAGCCACAACACAACGGAAGTGGCCCACAACACAACGGAAGTGTTTCTGGATTAATTATTTTACGCAGGGACTCTGTAGGTTTTTAGCCATAAACAACAATTGAGTTATTGTGATAACTTGGATGCCAAAGAAAAGCGAAGATGTCCACATGTCCAGCCTAACTAGGAGTTGCTTTTATTCTCTGTGTTTTTCCTAGATGAACTAGCTCCCCAATGCCCCCTAATGGAGTAATATAAGATAGCCATTAATATGTGACCTGGAGAATTAGGATACCACAGTTGTACTGTTTGTCATAACGTTGAACTGGATTTAAGTAATAAAGCTCTTTAAATGTAGTTAGCTAGCTACATTTAACGAGCTTAATTAAGTCCCCTTGCTAGCTATTTAGATAGAACCTAAGTTGTGTTAAATTACATTTTTATCAGGGTTCTTAAGCCTTAGTTTCTGTCTAAATACCTAGCTAGCTAGCTACATTCAAAGAGCATTTAGCTCTTTACCCGTGATATAAGCAGCAACTACCTAGTGATAAGCGATTTTATTACAGGTGAGCTAAATGATGCAGTATGTCTCAAAACAGACCAAAATAGACTAAATATAACTTGTTAAGAGACGAAGGAATAACACTGTAGTTTTTAAACTAGAAACAAGAGTTGTGTTAGACAGTATGTCATTACATCGAATGGGAAAAATTTTTCAAGCCTTAGTTTTCGTCTAAAAACCTAGTTAGCTATCTAGCTACATTTAAAGAGCTTTACTCATTCTGTCCAGTTGTGTCGGATTCCGACTCCCCTCGTTTGTATGCGCATAAAGACAGATGATATTCGGGAGCATAAAGTAATGCTGCGATGTTCGGTGGTCAGAGGGTTGGACAATGAAACTGGACAATGAAACTGAAACACCTGTCATTTTAGTGTGTGAGGTTTCACGGCTAAATTGAACCATCCTGGTGGCCAATCTTCATTAATTGCACCAGTAAGAGCAGATACTGCAATATAATATTGCAAAATATTGCAATGCACACAACATTATGGGTGACATACCAGAGTTCAGAAGAGGACAAATTGTTGGTGCACGTCTTGCTGGCGTATCTGTGACCAAGATAGCAAGTCTATCAAGATATCAAGGGCCACGGTATCCAGGTTAATGTCAGCATACCAACAAGAAGGACGAAATACATCCAACAGGATTAACTGGATGCAAGAAGAAGCTATCTGAAAGGGATGTTCAGGTGCTAATCCGGATTGTATCCAAAAAACATGGCTGCCCAAATCACGGCAGAATTAAATGTGCACCTCAACTCTCCTGTTCCTCAACTCTCCTGTCTGTCGGGAGCGCCACAGGGTCAATATACACGGCCGGGCTGCTATAGCCAAACCTTTGGTCACTTGTGCCAATGCCAAACATCTGTTTCAATGGTGCAAGGAGCGCAAATCTTGGGCTGTGGACAATGTGAAACATATATTGTGCTCTGATTTACTGTTTTTCCCACATCTGGGAGAGTTGCATGCCCAGACTGAAGCATGGGGGTGGATCAGTGATGGTTTGGGCTGCCATATCATGGCATTCCCTTGGTCCAATACTTGTGCTACATGGGCACGTCATTGCCAAGGACTACCGAACCATTCTGGAGGACCATGTGCATCCAATGGTTCAAACATTGTATCCTGAAGGCGGTACCGTGTATCAGGATGACACTGCACCAATACACACAGGAAGACTGGTGAAAGATTGGTTTGATGAGCATGAAAGTGAAGTTGAACATCTCCCATGGCCTGCACAGTCACCAGATCTAAATATTATTGAGCCACTTTGGGGTGTTTTGGAGGAGCGAGTCAGGAAACATTTTCCTCCACCAGCATCACGTAGTGACCTGGCCACTATCCTGCAAGAAGAATGTCTTAAAATCCCTCTGACCACTGTGCAGGACTTGTATATGTCATTCCCAAGACAAATTGACGCGGTATTGGCCGCAAAAGGAGGCCCTACACCGTACTAATAAATTATTGTGGTCTAAAACCAGGTGTTTCAGTTTCATTGTATATACATGTATATATAAATTGTGGAGTGCTGGTGTAGGGAGGGAGCAATGGTCCTGATAGAAGTAACATGTCAAACTCAAGGAATTGGTCCAGTTTATTTACAGCACATGCAAAAAGAATCAGTTATCGCAACCACATCAGGATCAGCATCAGGATTTTGGGTCTGCATCGCAAAGTCAAAACTCAAGTCAGGCGACAGCTATTGGCACAATTCATCCACTAGAAATCTGTGAAATATAGAACATAGAGAAACCAGGAGGGAGAAGAGGAAACAGAGTTTCCATTATCACCAGGCAGCCCAAGTGGAATCTAGGGAGAACTCACCCAGATTTTGTTCACATGGTCTCCTTAGTCAGTATTCCTTTGTGAATGCCAGGCTTGTGTAGGATTTGGGCAGCCATTGTCCTTATCAAATCAAATCAAAATTTATTTATATAGCGCTTTTTATAACAGTTGTTGTCACAAAGCAGCTTTACAAGTGTCCGAGTCCCGGCCCCCAGTGAGCAAGCCAAGGGCGACAGTGGCAAGGAAAAACTCCTTAGGAGCATGAGGAAGAAACCAAGACTCAGTGGGGGAGACCATCCTCCTTATGTTGGGCTGCTGGTGTCAGGGAGCTGCATTTCATCTATGGTCTCATGAATTCACAGACGGACTGCTCTATATTGAAAGAGAATATGCTACCATCACCCTGTGCCCTTGGTCGTCATGCACTTTTTCAACATGACAATGATCCAAAATACATCTAAGGCCTCTGTTGCATTTCAAAAAGGGCATATGTTTTTATGCTGAGCACTGTGTGTGTGTGTATACAAGTAAACAAAGCTAAAGTAGAAACCTAAGATGTGCAGAGTTAGTAATCCATTGATGTCCAGGTCCAGAGAGTCCATTGTGCTCAATGAGGGTGTGGCTGTCCCCAGCTCCGTTATATTTGAGGATATGACTATCCCCAGCTCTGTTATGCTTTTTCCTTCTTTTTCTAAGACACCTACTCATTGATTAATTATCAGGAGAGAAGGAGAGGAAGGAGAACAAATGGCCTGAAAAGTCTTTCAAAAGAAGAGGTATTGACCTCACATTCTTCTGAAAATGTAACTTGGTGCACTTTCAGTTCAGTCTGATCCATGGATTATCACTGAGTTATCCAAAGTGCAGGGCTGCCTGTAGCAGGAATAGCCCAACACTTCATGTGTCAAGAGAGACAGAATCTGAAGCTATGACAGGTTATTTCAAACAGCAATGAGCTTGGGAAAAGCTTGGGAAAATGGAGCAGTGCATGAAAACCAAAGCTCCCATACAGACATACCAGACGTATGACAAGGGTGGATGACGTGACCAGACGTATGACATGGGTGGATGTACAAGACTGTTCTAAGAATGACCACAGAACTGAAATGTTTCATCTTTACCAGCTTCTATAGAGACACATAACTCTTCTAATTGCAGTTGACAGTTGTGTCTTTGAGAACTGCAAAATGTTTTATTTTTTGAATGATCAGGACTAAACATACATTTATTATAAAACAAACAACAGACCTTTTTATGACTGAAGTTTAATAATATAGAATGGAGTTGTGCAGATATACAGTCCTGGCAGAATTCACATACAGTCATGCTTACCAAATTAGTCCATAATTGTATTTTAATAGTACGAATGTCACCTCCATGGAGTTTTAAAAAAACATTTGTGACCTTTGTAATTTTAAAAGCTGTATTTGAAATACTTTATAACGATACTTTATAACGATTTATATTTTGTGGCAGTTTGTGTGTAGCAAACCATTTTACTTTATGTACTGGTTATGTTGCGAGGCAATGTTTATCAGCCAAGCTCCTCCCCGTTCATCACTGGTCAGTTTCTGAATACAAGACCACTGTTCATCACACTTTGTGTGTCTGTGTTTGTGTGTATGTAAAGGATTTTCATGTGTTTATGGAACAGCAGCACAAATAACATTTGTCAGGTGACACCAAACACCATTTATTAGAGTTTTACAAAGACTACAAAATTCTTCAGATGATTTAAATTGTGGTCTCTTACTATTTACATGATATGTTACTTACAAATGTACAAAATATAAAACATTTATGCACAATGTTCCATCTGAAAAGAAATATTCTGAAAGTAGTAGTAAATGTCATGCGCTCACCAAAATGTATCTGCAGTTAAGTGATAAAAAAAAGACAAACCAAAAGAAAAAAACAGGTACAGATCAAGGTACCACAGACACAATCACAATGTTTAGGGTTTGTTTAGTTTCAAATTGGTTTTAGGCAGTTGAGGATGAGACTCGGGGGTCAGAAATAGACAGTTGTCAGACGTCAGATAAGATCACTGATCGGCAAATAACACACAGGCACAACATTTAAAAGTACAGAGCTAGCTCTGTATCTCTTTTCATCAAGTGGGATAAAATGCTGATAAAAAACCTAAATAATTAAAATAATAATAAAAAAAATACTGTGTTGACCAATCAAGACAGGCATAGAGAATTGGATGTGGTTCTATGTGACATGTGCCTGAGGTGAATCTAAAGCTCCCTCTCACGGTCGAGTGGTGAGAGAGAGAGGTCAACCTGAGGTTGGGTTGGCTGTGTTGGAAAGGTCACCCATAGCACCTGGTGTGTTCAGTACTCTGCACCTTTAGAACAGCAGGATGAAACAAAGATTCACTTTTTGTAAACAAATCAGAAAAAAAGAAAGTACTTGTGCAAAGTCTTGCGAAATTAAAATCATTTCACAGTAAAATGGTGTCCCTACATGTGTACATGATGGTTTCTTTTGTTCTTTTCCTTTAGCAGAAGTGACTGTTTGATCCATAAAGAATGAGTTCTGTTGGAGAGAAACTGAACCAAACAAGTCCACATTTAAGCATGAATCAACTGATTTGTATATGATTTGGCACCTCTGACAGGTAACTTGACAGTAATATGTTCTAGATTATAAAATCATTTAACCTTTGCTGTATATTTTAGCCCGCTGTATAATTAGCCATCATTACATAACACACTAGGGTTGGATTGCTTGCAGACTTGCTTATTTTCCTCTTCAAACAATGACTGCTTTCTTCTAGGCAAGAAGAGCAGGTCTGGAACTTTGACTAAGTAAAATGCATCTTTGAGAAACTGTGCAAGACCTGAATATTTACAATTCATTCTCTCAAATGTGGGGAAAAAAACAATGAATAAATGTCTACACACAAGCTGGTGTCTGGAGGAGAGGAAAACAAACTCCAAATGTTTCTACGCACATACATACCTGCATACAAAGAAACACGTATACACACACACACACACGCACACACACACAGCAAAATTAGCATGCTAGTGAAGCAACTTGTCAGAGTTGTGCTCATCTTAGTTCAGGTCTTCCCAGCTCAGCTGGGATTACATAAAGATACCACATCCCCTTATCTCCTATACATTTGAACATACATTTTTCAATAGCATGTCTCAATTCTAACACTCACTTGTCAGGTAACAAAAATAAAATATGTGGACGTGGCGTTTATTGGTAACAGGGTTTAAAATTCCCTCCTAAAGAGCCGCATCACTGAGACATTTCTGGACACCCAAGAGTACAGGCCTATTCCAATGTCTGCCGGGCACAGCACATATAAGGCAGCAATAAAGCACCATAGTCAGGCTACTTCCTCCTTCATCTGGCCATATGTCCATATCACTGCCTACCTTTCTATTGCTCCCCCATGGAGAGAAAGGGAACTGCATGCATGGTCACTGATTCAAAGGAAAGTGATTACCACACTGTAAGCTTCAGTCAGGTTGTTGAAGGCGTAAGGGTCTGTTGTAGACTTGGCAGTGTACTGAATGGTGTGAGTTAGCACTGGTAAAGAGTTTCACAGTAGCAGAAATGGCACAAGAAGCACTTGTGCTTGTTGGCTTGGTGTGAATGGCGACAGATGGGTACGAGCGTAAACTAGAGGACCAGTTTCGGCACCAGAGCAGCACCAGGAGCATAACTGAGGATAACTTGCCCTTTTTCTCACCACAGTACCTCAGCGAACTGAAAAAAGACCCCGACTCGTGTAAACAATGTTAGTTAACACGAATACCATTAACTGAACGACAACAAGCATGGACTTCCAGTTGTTTTTTGTTTGTATTTAAATTGCACATTTCAGCAGTGTTTTTGTGTGCTGCCAGCACTGTCCAGGGATCTCCGTCCTGCCCCTTCAGCCTCAGAGAGGGCAGGACTCCCAGTGGGGGCACTAGAGTAGCCACCTATACTGCCCACTAATGTCCAGTGAGCAATAAGATTTGTTATGCTGATAAGCCAATAGGAAGAAAGCTCTTCCTCATGGGGTGGGGCTTACAGGGCTGACTCGAGCGAAGAGTCTAGAAGGTCGTCATGGTGACTGGCACTGTCACTGTCACAGCTCTGAGCGCTGGAGTAGTTAGCAGCTTCCTGCAGTCTCATTAGCATATTCATCTGGTAAGGGAGTGGACGGAGACAGAAAGAGTGGGGAAGATGAGAAAAGGAGAGTGAGAGAGAGACAGAGAGAGAGAAGCAGAGGAGTACAAAACAGTACAGTATTATCACATTTGCAAATCATAAAAACAGGTGCACACATAAAAAAAAGCAAATTCCTGCTTTCCTTAAAACACAAGGTCTCTCTCACACACACGTGCGCACACACACACAATCACTAACAAACTTATAATGACATTAATACATTATGGAGGCATACATACACAGAAGAATGGGGATGGATGTTACAGCTATAGTAGAATTCGAACACTACACAGAAAACACTTCCAAACTGAACAAAACACGACACACCAAACAAGGTACTGCATATACTGCACTGGGAATGTACAAACAATACTGTCACACAGTGAAGAAAACACATCTCACTGCTGGAATCTACACACACACACACACACACTAATCCGCGCATCAATGGCTACTATATGCTAATGTGGAACTAATCACTGGGACTGGGATACAGTGGAAGTCTTGTCACCTTATAATCTCGGAACGTCTGTTTTGGTTTAAAAAAGGGAGAGACATGAGAATAGACGCTGAGTTTCAGAAATGTTCAAAATCCACTCTGGTGTACTGAGCCAACTGTCCTTAATAATGAACCACTAACTCTCTCAATACAAGCGCTGCGGAAAAGGGACGAAGCATTTGGTGTCAAGGGCTCCACCAAGTGGATTAAATAAAGTATTGCATAACATTACTACTGACCATTTGAATGCCTGCACTTATGTCCCTGGTATTCAGAAGAATCTTTAAATGCTTTTTGTGCATACACACATACACACACACACACATCTTGAAATGCATTAAAAAATTAAAACGCAGTTATCCACATAATTACGGGGTTAGTTTTGATGGTTCAGAGCTGGTTTGCACGAGTCTGTTTCTGGCTCTGTGGATGGATAGGAGAAGCAATCACCTCACAGCTTCTCAGCCCAGTCAGTGAGCCATGTTTCTGGGAGTCAACACACAGACTCCACAAGGGCATATAAGATTCACACAAACAATTTTCAGACAAAAAAACTGATTATGTTTAAGGTTCATCTTTCTGCTCTTGGGAGGAGTGCATCCTGTCCTGAGGTCTTAGGACAGGCTCCAGTGACCTATCGTGGGAACACAGTATTTACCAGTGGGTCTCCCTCTGTGTCGCTCTGGGACACTTGCTTGGAGGAGGCACCATCTTTGAATGAGCTATAGCTGTCGTAGCCAACGTCTTCCGGTCGGAGCTGCAGCAGTGATTGGCTGTCGTGCTGCAGGGAGGTGGAGCTCCAGGGGTAGGTGTCAACTGCCCATTTGGAAGGATCCTCCCACGCAGCTCGCTTGCCATAGAGCTACAGGAGAGAGTGGAAGGTGTGAGCAGACAGGCCAGCACCACACAGTATAGGACATTAGTATGTGTGTGTTTGATTACTTGTAGTCCCTCCCGCACTGCTTCTAGCAAATACGGCACCAGAGAAAAGTTCCACAGGTCAGTGAACCATACACGAGAGGCGTCAACATCCATTGGACAGGACAGAAAGAGGCGGGGACCTGCAAGAGCAAAACCAAAGCCCTAAGGGACACTCACTCACAGGGATACACTATGCAACCCTCAAACTGGCTCTAATGCAGACACTAAAACATGCTAAGTTCCTCCGAGTCCAAATTATGTTTCAGAGTTAATTTAAAAGCCTGTATGTCTCATGCTCCTTGTGGCTGTACTAGCACTAGATGTGAATTAAATGTGTGTTACTACACTGTGTGTGTGAATATGTGAAATAAATGTGCGTAGGTATGTGTATTACCAATAGTGACATCTGAGGAGCTATGAGCTTCTAGGAAAGAGTTGAGGTGTTGCCAGGTTTTGGGGATCCAATCGATGATTTTGATGAGGTCATTACTGCGCATGTTCTTCTCAATCTCAGTCTCAATGAGTTTCCTGCGGAGGAACCGTCCCAGGAAGCCTCTCACTGGCTCCGTGTGGTTCGCACACAACACCCACCTGCACATGAAGCCATATGAAGAGTGTTTTACTCTAGTAACACAAGTCCTGCTTGTATGTGCACGTGTGTGTGTGTGTGTGTGTTTAACAGACACAATTGCCTGAAATTACATGACAAACAGATGGGCCTCATGCAGAAACAATATATACTTTTCTTAAATTTATTGTACATTGGTGTAAAGTATAACTGTCACGTCAGATTCCACAAAGTCAAGTTCACCAAATGATCCTGGTTTACAGCTCACAAGAATGTGTGTTCATAAGAACTGTCAATGCATATAATTGGTGCCCCAAAAAGGCCCTTTAACTGGCCTACACTAGATGTCTGGAGGTGTCGTTCATACAAAACAGCATCTACATTTCTGTTTTCAGATATCAGCACATTAAACATACACCATACTACCAAAAGTATTCGCTCACCCATCCAAATTATCGGAATCAGGTGTTCAAATCACTTCCATGGCCACAGGTGTGTAAAATTAAGCACCTAGGCATGCAGACTGTTTTTACAAACATTTGTGAAAGAATGTGTCACTCTCAGGAGCTCAGTGAATTGCAGCATGGAACTGTAATAGGAACCTGTGCAACAAATCCAGTTGTGAAATTTCCTCACTCCTAAATATTCCACAGTCAACTGTGGGCTGTATAATAAGAAAATGGAACTGTTTGGCAATGACAGAAACTGAGCCACGAAAGTGGTAGGCCATGTAAACTGACCGAGCAGGGTCAGCGGATGCTGAAATACATAGTGCAAAGAGTCAATCACTACAGACTTCATGTGGCCTTTAGATTAGCTCAAGAACAGTGTGAAGAGAGCTTCTTGGAATGGGTTTCCATGGTCGAGGAGTTGCATCCAAGCCATACATCACCAAGTGTCAAGTCAAGTCAAGTCAAGTCAATTTTATTTATATAGCGCTTTTTACAACACATGTTGTCTCAAAGCAGCTTTACAAATTGTATGGGTCCAGATCCCTAATGAGCAAGCCAAAGGCGACAGTGGGAAGGAAAAACTCCCTAAGATGGCGGGGAATAGGAAGAAACCTTGGGAGGACCAAGACTCAAAAGGGAACCCATCCTCCATTGGGCGGCCCGTTAGCACCAGTCCGTAATTGTGAACAAGAGGTGGTTCTACAGTTATAGCTTAAAGTTCTTGTTCCCCGGCCAAGTAGTCACAGTCCCTTCGGTGCAGATGGTGCACCTCAGGTAGGAGCCAGCATCAGCACGTCCCCCTTACGACAATGGTACATCCAACCCCGGCATCAGTACATCCACCGGCGAGCCAGACCATCTCCCAGGTGCTTGTAGGTGCTTGCATGCAGTCGTCTTGGGTAGAAGCATGCAAAAAAGATGGACAATACAGACTGAGTGTGAGGATGTCAGTTTAACCACCATTGATTTAAATGTACATAGCTCATGTGCCAGTGATTAGCATGTAGCTCCGGCAGGCTAATCTATAGCAGCTTAACTAAAGGGAGGGGTCCAGAGGTGACCACAGTCATGAGGGCTCACTGAGACATTGCTTTCCAGTCAAGTCAGTCACAACTAGAGTGATGCCATGACACAGCTGGATGACAGCATCAACATCTCAGATTACCAGAAATCTCAACGTCTGGGGGCCCCTGAGCCCCGCACCTTACTAGGGGAATATTTAACTGAAGGCTTGATTATATAGGTGAGTCTTAAGTCTAGATTTAAAGATTGGAACTGTGTCAGAATCTCGGATTGGAGCTGGAAGGCTATTCCATAATTGAGGGGCTTTAAAGGAGAAAGCTCTGCCTCCGGCTGTAGTCTTACAAATTTTTGGAACTAAGAGAAATCCAGCATTTTGGAGCGTAAAGGGCGAGATGGGTTGTAGTAAGCAATGAGTTCACTCAGATATTGTGGGGCAAGACCATTTAACGCCTTATAGGTTAAGAGAAGAATTTTAAATTCAATTCGATGTTTAATCGGAAGCCAATGTAATGCCGCGAGAGTGGGACTAATATGATCGAATTTTCTAGCCTTAGTTAGGACTCTAGCTGCAGCATTTTGTACAAGTTGTAGCTTCTTTATGGACTGTTTAGAGCATCCAATTAGAAGACCATTACAGTAGTCCAATCTTGACGAGACAAAAGCATGGACCAGCTTCTCTGCATCAGCTAATGAAAGTAAGTGTCTCAGCTTGGCGATATTACGTAAATGGAAAAAGGCAGCCTTAGTGACATTGCATATATGTGTGTCAAATGAAAGATCCGAATCAATAGTGACACCTAAGCTTTTTGCGGTAGACTTGGGTGTTACTCAAAACCCATCTAGGGTAAGGGGAATATCAGCCCAGCTGCTTCTAGCAGCTTTAGGCCCAAGAATCAGCACCTCAGTCTTATCAGAATTTAGTTGAAGAAAATTAGACGCCATCCAGTTTTTAATGTCCAGGACACAGCTCTCAATCTTCAGAGTAGTGGTGATATCATCCGGATTGGAAGATACATACAACTGAGTATCATCTGCGTAGCAATGGAAACTAATACCATGCCTACGGATGATAGTGCCCAGTGGAAGCATATATAATGTAAATAATATGGGGCCCAGTACAGATCCTTGTGGGACACCATATTTTACCTTAGAACGCTCTGAGCATTCGTTGTTTACTAGTACAAATTGGTAACGATCTGTCAGGTAGGACCTGGACCAGGAGAGTGCTTGACCTCTTATACCAATGAGTGTCTCCAGCCTATTAAGTAGAATATTATGATCAATGGTGTCAAAAGCCGCACTGAGGTCTAGCAGTATGAGAAAAGAAATGTGTCCTTTATCAGAGGATATCAAGAGATCATTTACTACTTTAGTCAGCACAGTTTCAGTGCTGTGGTGGGGTCTAAATCCAGACTGAAATAATTCTAAGACATGTTCTGTCTGTAGGAAGGAGGAGAGTTGTGAAGAAACTACTTTCTCTAGAATTTTGGATATGAATGACAAATTAGAGATAGGCCTATAGTTGGACATTTCCTGGGGGTTAAGACCAGGTTTTTTAATTAGCGGCTTGATAACTGCAAGTTTAAATGAACTGGGAATATAGCCCAGGCTCAGAGAGCAGTTTATTATAGTGAGCAAAGGTTCTATATTGCTATGCAGTAATTCTTTAAGTAAATGGGTTGGTACTGCATCTAGTATGCATGTGGAGGGCTTGGCAGATTCCACCAATGAAATAAGCTCCTCACGACCAATTGGGGAGAAGGACTCTAACAGGGCATCAGAGCTGACCAGACAGCTGTCAAGGTGCATAGGCATGTTGACAGGCTCTGAGATAGCACAACCAATTTTTTCCCTAATTTTATCAATCTTATCATTAAAGAATTTCATAAAATTATTACTGCTACACTCTAGTGGGATTAGTGGATTGATTTGATCATGGCTCCTTGTTAGACTGGAAACAGTTTTAAATAGGAGTGCAGAATTGTTTTTATGTTTTTCTATTAAAGCTGATAAGTATGAGGATTTTTGCCGTATGGAGGGCATGTTTATATTCACTAAGGCTGCTTTTCCATGATAGTCTAAACACTTCTAACTTTGAATTTCGCCATTTACGCTCCAGGATCCTCGCGGCTCGTTTGAGACTACTGGCGTGTGCTCGTTATACCATGGCGCTATTCTTCTCTCAGAGGCTCTCTTATAGTGTAATGGTGCAACCTTGTCTAATGCTGTACGAAGAGAAGTCTCAATGTGCTCGGTAAAATGCTCTAGTCCTTCCGGAGCTACAGGTGTATCAACTTCTGTCAAACCAGGTAAAATGTCAGTGAGTGCGGCTATGGTACTAGGTGCTATAGTTCGTTTCATTCGGTAGCGGGCGGCTGATGAATACCGTCAGTCAAGCATAACTTATGCGTTATGAGGCTGTGGTCTGAAACGGCCTCGCTCTGAGGTAAAATTGCTAAGCTGGATATGTTAATACCAAATGATAAAACCAGGTCTAAAGTATGACTACAATTATGCGTAGGACCCACCACATTCTGAGTGATACCCATTGAATCAAGAATTTCTTGAAAATATTTGCTTAAAAGCGTCACAAAGATTCTCAAAATGGATGTTAAAATCACCAACTATAATCACCTTATCGGCTGATAGCACTACATGAGACAGGAAGTCTGAAAACTCCTGCAAGAACTCAGAGTAAGAACCAGGGGGCGGTAAATAGTAATTAACATAAACGACTGTGACGCCTTGTTGGTTGTCAGATTTGATACATTTCAAACAGTGAGGATGAGATGTTCAAAAGAATTAAATTTAAAGCCAAATTTTTGAGAAATGTCTATATCAGAGTCATATATTGTGGCGACACCACCTCCTCGACCATTTGGACGGGGGTTATGAACATATCTATAGCCAGAGGGAGAGGCTTCATTTAGGGCCATATAATCATCTGGCGGGTCCAGGTTTCCGTCAAGCAGAGCATGCATAGATTATGATCGGTAATCATTTCATTAACCAGCAATGCTTTAGATGACAGGGATCTAATATTTAGCAGTCCTAGTTTCAGATTTAAACTACTCTCCAAGGGAGCATAATCCAATTTAACATTGATTAAATTTTGTCTACTAACTTTGCGAGAGTTATTTTTTGGTACTCGAGGAACTGACACAGTCTCAATCCAGTGTGACCTAGGTGACGTCTCTTTGCAGCTAGCAGACAGTCGGTTTAGCCTTTGTGTCTGCTGCCTGGCCTCGGCTCTGGTTTGTCAATCCCCACTTACAAGTCCTACACTACCACTAGTAAGCCTAGCAGATATGCTACGGGAAATGAGAGCAGCACCCTCCCAAGAAGGGTGAATGCCGTCTCGCTTCAAAAGGCCAGGCCTGCCCTCAAAAACGCGTCCAATTATCTATATATCCCACGTTCTTTTCTGAGCACGATTTAGACATCCAGCGGTGTAGCGCCAATAACCTGCTGTAGGTTTCGGCGCCACGCCCGAGTGGAATGGGACCAGAGCATATTACGGCATCTGACATAGTCCCCGCTAACTCACACACCTCTTTAACATTACCCTTAGTGATCTCGGACTGTCTCAAACCCACATCATTGGTGCCGGCGTGTACCACTATCTTTGAATATTTACGATTAGCCAGCACCTTAAGATTAGCCCTGATGTCAGGCGCTCTAGCCCCGGGATACACTTAACTATGGCTGCTGGTGTCTCTAAGGGGTCGCTATATTCACGTGTCGGAGCTGGGAATCTCCTATTACCAGAGCTCTTTTAACAGGTCGCTCAGTCGGTGTATTACTGAGTGGGGCAAACCTGTTTGACACGGGAATCTGAGTAGAACGGTGCTCAGCCTTACGGCTATGCCGCCGAGACGTCACCCATTCGCCCCGCTGCGAGGGCTCTAATGCGGAGCTGGGGACTCGCTAGCTACGATAGCTACGGTGGTGGCAACCGGGCTTGCTACGCTAGGTGCTACGCTAGGTGCTACCGACTCTTTAGGACTCTCTAAAGCCCGGATGCGCTCCTCTAAAAGCGAAATCTTCTCCGTCATGCTAATAATTAATCTACACTTGTTACAAACAAAATTATCCCTACTGACGGAAGAAGAGTAGCTAAACATGCCACACTCCACACAAACAACAGGCGACTCAGACATGGTGAAATACTAAAGATACTTAGCTTCGGTTGAGATGAACTTTGAATGTTTTTCGATGGCTTGTGGAGGTTGTTGTAGCCGGAGTTATGCGTAAATATGTCCACAAAGTCCACAAAATATTTGTAGATGTATCAGATGTAATTAAACAGATAGAAAAAAGGGTAGGCAAAAAACACTCCACAGCAGCGTCTTGCAAATTGTAAAGTTTGGTGGAGGGGGGATTATGGTGTGGGGTTGTTTTTCAGGAGCTGGGCTTGGCCCCTTAGTTGCAGTGAAAGGAACTCTTCAGCATACCAAGACATTTTAGACAATTCCATGCTCCCAACTTTGTGGGAACAATTTGGAGTTGGCCCCTTCCTCTTCCAACATGACTGTGCACAAAGCAAGGTCCATAAAGACATGGCTGTTAAAGTCTGGTGTGGATGAACTTGACTGAGAACTTGAGTCCTGACCTCAACCCGATAGAACACCTTTTGGATGAATTAGACCTGAAAGTATGTGACCTGAAAGAATGGTCAAAAGTACCCATAAACACACTCCTAAACCTTGTGGACCGCCTTCCCAGAAGGGTGGACCAACGTCATATTGAACCTTATGGATTAGGAATGGAATATCACTTAAGATCATATGTGAGTCAAGGAAGGTGAGCGAAAACTTTTGGCAATATAGTGTATCACTTCAACAATACCAAAAGTGGAAATAAGTGAAAGTCATATTTAAATAGTGCTTTTTACAAGAGCCATTGTCACAAGTCCAAGCCCTAAGTGAGCGAGTCAAAGCATGAAGATGAAACCTTGAGAGGAACCAAGACCCAAAAAAGACAAAACTGACAAAGACAAGGTCCCTGTCACTACACACAAAAACAAGACATGGTTTGATATACAATCAGATTTAAAAAAAAGCAAAAAGCTGCTGTACATGACAAACAACGGAAACATGAATCGTACAAGTGGTTCTGTCATGAGGCCCGCTGTTAGAATTAACAGCCGCTACACTGTAAATTCCTCCACTACAGCAAGGTTATAACCCTCAACATCAACCTGTCATGCTGTTAATTCAGGCTCCAGCAGACTTAGAAAGACCACCAGAGATGTCTGGAGGATCCTCACACCTGAAGTTATGGTGCAGCTCCAGGTTGGGGGAGGAAGACACGCCCTGATTCATGGTTCCGATGACATACGGACTGTGAAAGGACGTGAAGAAAAACACTGTTATGCCTGTCCAGTAAACCCACTATCTCACAATCATTTGTTTTTGTGCTGGTCAGTGACTTTTTTATTGCTTTGTGGTGGTTTTCCACAATTTAATCTAATTTCAGTTTATAATAAAAACTCTGTACCATTAAAAATATTTCTATACTTTTAATGTGCTGTTTAGTGTTTATTTTTTGGCACATGTACAAGAAAGAATGCTCACTGCATTTTAAATGTACAAAACCAACCAGTAAAAAAAGAAAACAAACCAAAATTTGAAAATGGTTATGGACCTTACAACCAACCAACTGTGTGTTACTTAATTTATTACCATTTGTAATATTTGCAGTTGAGAAAGCCATTGAAGATATCACTGAGAGAGCCGATATGGTGTAGGTTATCCAGGACCACCACCAGGGGGAGCTCTCCCTCACTCCCTTCTGAGTTGCACTGCTCTGCTAGGGTAGACAAATACTGCCGCAGATCCTGCTGAAAAAGCCAATAAACATGCATGCACACACACATGCGCGCACACACGCACACTTTTTCAGATCCAACTCCAGAATTGTTGTCTGGGGAACAGAGTGAGGATCTTTGTATGAAGCAACTCAGTGTAAATATTAATTAAGACCCAGTTTTTCCAATTCAAAAACCTCATCTATGATATGCAGAAATATTTACATAATTCAACTGCTCATTCAGTTACATATATATAGATCGATCATACAGATAGATCACACAGATCATACAGATCAATAGATCATACAGATGCATTAGACTGTCATTAGTGTGACAGGTTGCTGTTGTCAAGCACAGGTTTGTGTAGCACCACACCAGGGGGTGGGCAGCAGAAAGGAGGGGAAGAAGAGACATGTACAAAATCAGACTCAATCATTTCTGTCTTTTTTGTCAAGTTTTTCAATGTTGTGCTTAAGTACGCAACATTATACAAAAGAGATTTAGCTGTCTGTTTGCCAGAGGCTCCAATAACCAAGCCTGGTTTAATGCTGTGTGTATGACCTCTTACACTTCTTTTTTTTTTCTAAAGTCCAGATTCTTTGCTGTTTGGGTTCTGAGCTCTTTACGGCCCTACTGAATTCCCCTACATACCTTGCTGGACTTCTGGTCCACGCTGAAGCAGGCCAGGTTGCAGTCGGTCACCTCCTGACCACTCTTGTTGATGATGTAGTGGGCCAGCCGCATGGCCAGGTAGGACTTTCCTGTGCCACTCGGTCCGGACAGGATGATCCGACGATGTTCCATCAGCAGGTTGAGGTAGCGCTGCATGACGGGCTTAGGGATCAAGGTGTCGAACACCAGGGTGTCTATGCTACTCTCCCTCACACCTGAACACAGGCACCAACAGAGTTCTGGTTCAAGTGCTACAGTACTATACACTTACTCATGCAGGGAAAACCAACATATTTACAACTTAGTGAATTTGACTATTTTGTTGTTTGAATTAAATGTTCTACATATTACAGAAAATATAATTGTCTTGTATTTATTTATATTATATACTGTAAGTTATATATTAAATATTATATTATATACAGAAAATTAGCCATCCTCACAAACATCAGGTACATGGAGAAGTTGTTCTGATACAGCATGAGTAATACATACTAAATGTTTCTACACAATACAAATAAATAAAAGCCATAAAAATAGGGTAAACATTTTGTAAAAGTGGCAGTTATACTCAAACAGCTCATATTGCTAGAACGTTGTGACCACTGAGGGTGGACACACACTGCCAGGGCCCTCAGATGGCGTCACATGTCTCTCAGGTATCTGCTATCCATGCATCACATCAATGATACTCAGAATGTACTCATAATGCTTTGAAAATGCTTTCTCTGTCAAAGTAGTTGAAGTAAAGTGCTATCTAGCAAAATGTAGTACAAGAACCCATTCTCAATGAAGGCGTAGTGTACATCATCTTCATTCAGCCCTGACAGACAGCTAGCTGTACTCTTCATTAGTTAATTAACCTCAAAATTAATACATTTGTTAATAAATACCACTGTAAATTTGGCTGCTGTTGATATTTTAATGTAAATAAATGTAAATAAAATTTCTACCTCAAAAAAAAAGTTCAGATATTCTGTCAATTCTGGCAGAGATTCCTTTTAGATGGAACTGGCCTTTGTGTAAGGTCGGGTTAATTTATTTTTTACATTATCCCTTGTCACAGCATACGACTCCATCCTCCCAGGTGTAGGGCGGAGGAGAGCTGGCTGGGACGTGGCACCTTTGAGTGTGACGGTGATTACGTTGTTATCCCCCACCAGGTATCCACAGGGCAGCAGTTCGGGGAGCTCAGACATGTGGGTGCGAACGACATCGCCCATCCTGTAGCTGACTATGCTGTCGGAGTTCAAGCCCAGACTTGTCAGCGGGTCCAATCGAAACACGTACTCCTGACCCACGCACCCGCACACATGAAACACACATGACCCCGGATATTAACCTACACAAGCGAGTACTACACACACATAATAAGACAGTGTGGACTCTAGAACATTGCATTTGAAATCAGAAAAAAGTGTACAGAATGACAGTTTTGTTTAGAGGGTCTATGCCACACTACTTTATATAGAGTTAAAGATTTTAGTTTTAGTTCTTAATATATTTATTTCAAAATGATAGGATATTTTGCATAATAATTCATGTATTATTATGTAGCATCTATAGTATATGTTGTTTTATGTCATGTCAATACTCTTTCAGGAATTATTACTGAGAAATAAATTCTAAGCTCTTATGCAATACTGACTCCTCACAGTCCTCCTCCTGAGTCCGCACATAGTATTAGTAGCAAGTATGGATTTAGTAATAAGCATCTCAAGTTCTTTGTGAGCAGTAAATACTGAGCTATTATTAATTACTAGAGAAGTCCTAAGTGCACAACGTTTAGCTGTTAGTACTGCATAAGTACTAAAATACTGAATAAGTACTAAAAAGTACAAAAAAACACTAGTTCATAGGTACCATCAACCCAAAGTATCAACTACTGAGCTCGTCTAGAATAAATTCTTAATAAGTGCTCTACTGAGTGAACTATCTACCAAGATCTTTATGCAGTATGTGTACTAATTACTAGTTAATAAACACAGAGTTCTGACCTTGAACAGCCTTCGTATTACACCATCCAGCACATCCCACTTCGTCTTCCCACTAACGCCAATGGAGCCGATCAAAAAGCCATGAGTCTGCACAGCCTGCTGATTTGAGAGTTCAGGGATTTAATGCTTATACTGGAAACATTGATTGTATCAACATGCATGTAATAAAGGAGGCATGACCATTGTAACATTTTATTTATTAATGTTTGGTTATCTGAGACTCGCTAAATATGCATTGTATTGTGTATGATATGTGTCCTCTTTTATTCTGTTTAATTAAAAGACTATGAGACAAACTCCAGCCAATGCTGGTGACATTAAATGCTGCAACGCATGGCTGATGTGGTGAATATTCCCTTTTATTCAAAAGCGGGACTTTCAGCTATAGCTCCAACTCGCCTTGGTCCTGTTGGACGCGCCAGAGATGTTGACCACGATCCGCACGCTGTGGCCTTCCTTACGCAGGTTCCCCTCACAGCTGTCGTCCAGGAGCAGATCTGTGGACATGCAGACAGCGTCAGTGGGAAGACAAAGCAGAGCATGCCTAATGGATCAGATGCAGACAAAGATACGGCTGAGTCATCAGCCCCAGCAACCTTCTCGCGTGTCTCAGAGCTGAATAGCGAATAAATGAATAGCAGCATCCTTGCTTCTGAAAGACGGGCATTAAACTTTACTGAGTGCATGTGTTTTTGTGTGGGTGAGGCGATCTCCAAGGCTGGTATTTTGCAAGTGTTTGGTTTGATGGGCTAAGGTCTAAAGCAGTGTGTGTGTGTGGGGGTGGGGGGTAACTGAGCATGAGGGGTGTGTGCGTCTGTGAGAGAGGGGTAACTGAGCAAGAGGTGTGTGTGCATCTGTGGGAGGGAGTACCTGAGCATGACGTGTGTGTGCATCAGTGGGAGGGGGGTAACTGAGCATGAGGTGTGTCTGCAATCTCTACTGTCTTTACAGCACGATGCTGTGCTAATGAGCATTAACAACCTCTCCAGCGTGTGCGTCTGCCCGCCCCCTCTCTCTCACGCCTGTTATATCAGTTAAGCAGCCCCCAGAATCCTAAGCAGCAGCACAGAATGTCTGATTTAATTCACTGGGCCGCTAAGGATACACGGATGCCTCAGACACGTGTGAGAAGCCCCCCAGCACAGATGAGAGGCTCTTCACTCTTGGTCCCAGCAGTCCTTCTCCTCTGCACTGCAGCCGTAGGTGCGGTACGAGGCAGAAACGCAGGCCTTCATCCCAGCTGGCTACCGGCATTAAGCAGGACACTTACCTGCAAGCCCCTCCAGAGTTTATGTGCAAAGAAATGCAAGAATGTGCATGCAAATAAGCGAACAACAACAGGGATAAAGATGCTATGTACAAGGAAATCATGAGTCTACAAACCCAGGACTTGTGAGATCAACGCATAGAAAAAAGACTTTTAGCAATGGTCCTAACTAGGTGATATGCTGTGTGCTACATCTTACCTGACATGATGGTTTCTGTGATGT
Organism: Brachyhypopomus occidentalis; assembly: GCA_020368025.1. NCBI lineage: Eukaryota > Metazoa > Chordata > Actinopteri > Gymnotiformes > Hypopomidae > Brachyhypopomus > Brachyhypopomus occidentalis. The sequence goes on from JAGXOD010000020.1 coordinate 7,203,144, forward strand.
TGAGGTTGTTGAGAGATAGTCCCAGTGACTGGCGGGAGGAAGAGGAGGAGGTGCTAGAGGTTTCAGAAGGGGGGCGGGCCATTGTGGCGGGTGTGGCAGGGGCGGAGTTTCCACTGGACTTCAGTCTGTCATTCTCTGCCTTCAACAACTCGATCTCATTCTGTCACCATGTGTGAAACAGAAAAACATCAAATCTTTAACGTTTTTGCTCCAAGAGTGTGGAAATAAAATTAACCAAAAAACAAAAATAAGAAGAAGATAAATAAGAATATAAAAATAAGAATGAATAAAACCCTTCCCAGCAATTGGTATGTTTTGTAATGAGATATTCTTCATATGCAATACATTTTATTAATTATTGATAACTTTGAAACAAACACATGCATGCGCGCACGTACCATGTGTGTGTGTGTGTGTGTGTGTGAGGGTTGCTGAATGTGTGGCTCTCTGTCTATGAATCTTAAGTGTGATAATCTATAGAAGACAAGTTCCTGATTTAGAGACTTGATTGCAAGAAACACTCGGCACTCATAGAGGTCATAGAGAGATAGAGCTGCCCCTGAGCTACCGCTGAGCTGCCCCTGAGCCGCCCCTGAGAGGCCTGAGGTGGCCTGGTCCTCGTGCTGGTTTCCTACCTGCATGCGATTCATGGCCTCGCGTATCTGGTCCAGGTGATGTGCTGAGCTCAGAGCTTCCAGTCTGATGTCGGTCAGTTTCAGCTCCTTCTCTCTGAGCTCATTCTTCAGCTGGAGAATGATCTCCGCCTCAGCCTCAGTGCACTCACACAGCCTGTACACCCCCCCCGCCCCCACACACACCCACAAAACAAGGGGCAACAAGAGAAGTCACATATGATCCCCCACTCACAGGTGCATTTATCGCACAGTATTTTTCCCTGATGAATTAGGCTTTACTGAGCGCATTCTATGGTTCACACACACACACGCACACACACACACGGTGGAAGAGGATCGAGTTCTTCGTTTATCCCAATCTCAAGCACAGTCCAGCAGGCTGCTAAGAGAACTAGAGGAACAGCTCTGAGGTGAACCTATGGAAGCCTCTCATCATCAGGCACAGCATATGGGCCTGTCCCCGACTACGGTGCTGATACATGCTCATTTAAGATGCACAACACACACAAAGCTACTGCTGCTACATACAACAACCGCCACTCCACAAACCTACATTTAACAGCTAAAACAGGTGAAATCTTTCACATTCAAAGTGTGATATTGTTAGATTAAACTCTTCAGGTTATTTTGTCATTTGGGACACGCATTAGGGGTTGCCAAACCTGCACCTGGGGATTCAACCCTAGCCTAACCCACTCCGAGATGTCTGACTTTCTAGAAGCAGTTGTGGATGAAGACTGGACGTGACCTGTGCAGGAGAACATGTCTCCAGGAGCAGGTCTGGACACCCCCACCCTAAACCAGGAATGCACTTCCCAGCATGCACCACGCTGCCTTTTTACCGAGATCTGTGCTTGTAGACGACGTGGCCATTTTGTTTTCTTTTTGGCATCCACATCAGGGAAGCCTTGCTATCACACACACACCGACTTCACACACATACACACACACACATGGAGGCATTACAGGAGCAGACACATGTAGAGTAGAAAAGAAGACTTAAGGAACACACACACACACACACACACATACACACATACACACACACACGCATGTTAGGCCTTTTAAACTCTCACGGGCCACATATTACGCCCATATTATTGCATTAGACTGTGGGATATAAGTGTCATAAGTGGGATAGGTTGCTGTTGTCATGCACGGGTTTGTGTAGCACCACACCAGGGGGTGGGCAGCAGTAAGAGGAGGAGGTGGGCAGGATTTGGTGGACGGACGTGTGGTGTCAGAACACTTACCTGGGCAGGGAGGGAATCAGGAACCTAAGACAAAACACACCCAGTGTTACTGCTGATTGAGACGGCTCCCCTCTGGACTACAATACATATTGAAATATTCACCACACTGTCTGACACTTGTTGTGATTATGGGTTGGATGAGGAAAAAAGAGCCTTGTGTGTTTGTTTGTGTTGTGTGTGTCTTTAAGAAAGTAGTGTGAACTGGAAAATTATACTTGTAGAACACTATTTCTCTGTCTCTCTCTCTCCATCTATTTCTCTCTCTCTCTCTCACCCACACAGTCTTAAGAAAGCATTCCCAATGCAAGTGTTTCCAGATTGTCTGAAACCACAAAGACACCCTCAAATTGGACGGATGAATAATTTATATGTGCATAAACAATAATAGTGTGATTTGCATTTAACAGTTCAATTTGTGCTGCGAGTGTGGAGATGTGCGTGTGAAGCAGGCAGGGTAGGGGCCACAGCCCTGCGTCCTCTCTGCAAATTAAAGCCAAGTGACAACACTGGAGACAGTGTAGTCCGGAGGAGTGCCATGTTAGTATACCCCATTCCCTACTTGCAATGGCTAAGAACCAGGTTAACAATCAAAATATGCAATATTTTGCAATAATATGCACAAAATATGTTTGTGAGTACGTTAGCGTGTGTGTGTGTGTTGTCTCACCCAGCTCTTCTTCTTCTTCTTCTTGTCATCTGACTCCTTGCTGCTGCCCAGACTTGTGTGGCTTGCTGCACTGTTGATGCTAGACATGCTCTCAGACGAGTGCTGCCGCCGAATCCTCAAATCTGAGACATAGACAATCACACACGTACACATCCATGCACACAGGTACTCGCATTATTCCTACAGTGTCAGTGTAATGAACATTATCATCAGATCCATGGTCAGTCAATGGGGAGATTGAGAGTACATGTACATGTGGGAGGGTGTTGTAGTAGTAATACAGGTGTATTGGCATGTGTGAATGTGCAGTGGGAGTGGCTTGGGTGACTGAGCATTACCATCATATAGGTGGTCATGGTCACACTGGGCTGTGGAAAGTGTTTGTGTGTGTGTGCATGTGTATGTGTGTGTGCATGTGTGTGTGTGTGTGTGTGTATGTGTGAGAAAAGTACCTTTGTGTAAGTGGTCTGGTCCGTTGAGAGCCACCTGAATGGCAGTCTGGGCATCAGTGTTCTGAGTCTTCAAAGTTTCAATAGTCTCTCTCAATTCTACCAACTCTGACTCCTACATATACAGTATGCACACACAGATATTACAGTCAGACAGTGCACATACAGACACACACAGACTTCACACTTGGACATTACAAACACAGACACACACATACAGTAGAGACACACACACACAGGCATTATGCACACACACACACACACACACACACAGGCATAATGCTCAGACATTACACAGACAGACATTACTCAACCCCCTTAATATAGAGTGACACAAATGTACCCCACTGTCAAGCCTGACGTGTAACACTGCACCAACACATCAAATTCTGTCCAAAAGGTGCAGTAAGCAAACCATAAATTACTATTTCTCTCTGTAAGACTTTAATGTTTGTATGTGTTTGTGTCCCGTGTATGTTTGTCGTGTATCTGTAGTGTGTGTACACGCGTGCATGTGTGTGTCTGTGCATTATGTGTGTGTCTGTAGTACACGTGTTGTTGCTTTACCTTTTGCTCTGCTGTCATGGTCAAACTCTGTAAGCGACAGGTCATGTTTCCCAGACTCTTCTCAAAAGCCGCCACCAGATGTGCCTGTCCACAAACACATGTACACATACACATATGTGCGCACACACACACACAACAACCTTTAGAGCCTGCTGGCTGACACGACACTGCAGGGTCTCCCCAACCAAAGTACAGGAAAAAGAGACTATGTTCCAAAGCCCCTTAACCCCGAACCGATAACATAACCACTTACACTAGCCACTAACACTAAACTTAACCACAACCCTTACATTTGTAATCTAGCCAAGGCTTCTAATTATGAATAGAAATCCAGGCAGGCTTATGGAGCCCAAATCACAGTGCAACATCTCCAGTACAACCAGATGCTACTGGATTCCACATGTGTGATTATGTTACTATAAAACAATGTTTCTTTATTTAAGTCATGACAAACCACCCTAAATTTTATCCTCAAACCTCCGTGTCGTAGTCTCACTCACATTAGCTGCCAGCTGAGATGTCAGCGCAGCAACCTTCTCCTGCGAAGCGTCCAGCTCCCGCCGCAACTTTCTGATTTGCTGTTGAGAGGTGAACAGGTTCAGGAAAATTATGCTTCCACTGCCAACAGAGCTGCAGGCCATATGATTAATACACGGCTATAACTCTGCCCCTTTAATGTAACAGTAAGTGGGAGTTGCCCCATATTGCTGTAGGGGTGAATGATAAAATGGCTGTTTGTCAGGCTGCTTGATTAAAAAGGGATACGTTTGATTAAATAAGTGATACCAAAACAGTTACCAGGAGAATTCTGTGACCCCTAAAACTGTTATCCACTGCAAAAAGGAAACCAAACTCTGGGGCTGACTGATGACAAAACATACAAGATGTCGACTGGACAGTGGACACACTGTGAGTCTCACTATTATAGTGATTTGGATGGGATTAGTTTTCTGGATTTATGTCCAAAAAGAAACTAATCACAAGACCTCTGAGATGGAAGGGCTACATGATTAATGCTTTTCTATTCAAAGCTTTTATGAACAAAGAGACACAGATTTGATTACATTAAAAATTCCTCAATAACATATCAATGATCGAATACACATTTTCTATGTAATATGCTGAAATTTAATAAAATGGTTTAAAGTAACAATGTGGGTTTGGATATTAGCATGCTACATACATGTAGAACACTTAAGCTAGAGCTAGCAACAGTGAGAAGGCCTTTGGGAAGTAAATTAGTACTACAGAGGTGGATTCGTGTCATTTTACTTCAATATGTCTGTAAAATTTATGACAGATTTGCACAGGATAGGAAATCTCGGTATAAAGTATGAAGGGAGGGACTACTTGAAACAAGTGCTAGGCTAACCAATATTGGTCACTGATTATATCACTGTTTAATTAGTTTTGTCTTTCCTGCATTAACACACGTGAGGGGACATACCTCAGAGTGGGCCTTCTCCTCAGTCTGTAAAGGACATAAAGGAAAGTAATTCAGACACTTTACTTTCAGGAAAGTAAAGCAGACATAACCTCAAACCCAATCTTATCACAACACACAGCTTTAGCAGGAGACACAGCACACTCACTCATAGACACCACCGCACGCACACACCCACAAATCAAAGCAAATCAAAATGTATTTATATAGCGCTTTTTACAACAGTTGTCACAAAGCAGCTTTACAAGTGTCCGTGTCCAAGCCCCCAGTGAGCAAGTCAAGGCCGACAGTGGCAAGGAAAAATTCCCTAAGAGCATGAGGAAGAAAGCTTGAGAGGAACCAAGACTCAGTGGGGGAACCCATCCTCTTCTGGCCGACGCTTTTCACCATAACAACAATAATTCGACAACAAAAATAACATCCACCCATTCATTCACACCCTACACATCACACAAACCCTAAATGATTTACATGAGTGACACAGAAACTCTGAGAATAAGGTGAGAGTATCAATAATAAGAAGCATTAGTCAAGACCACTGAGCATAGAGGATAACCAGCCCTCACCAATTTAAGCCATTACACCCGTTAGTACCTGACATGAGTCCTGGAATTAACATATACGTGTATTAATGTGTGAACTGCTAATACAGACACATGTATATGCATGATGGTGTATGATGGCGTACTATCTTTACCTTGTTTAGAAAAGAGAACACCTGGAAGTGAGAGAATGTGTGTGTGTGTGTGTGTGAGATAAAGAACTGAACAACTCTAATGGGCCTCTGCAGAGAGCCAGCACACACAACCTTCATACACAGTCTTAATGGGCAACAGCAGCTTGGGCACAAGAATGAATACTGAATGCTAACCGAACAGCAGTATACATGAACAAACATTTAAAAAATACATTAAACAGAACAGAAATTACAAAAAGGCATGAATACAAGTGTCCACTGATTTTGAACCTGAATTATATTCCAGCAATTTGTAACATGCAAGATTTGCTTCATATGATGCATTTTCTTAAGCAGCTTAGAAATCAAATGTCTGCGTTGTAGAAATTATATCTATGCTTAACTTCCTGGTTGCTAGTTTGCAGGAGGAAATGAAGTGCTAGACCTCTAAAGAGCTGCAGTCTGTTTTTTGACAGTTCTAGACACTGAGTGAAAGGTTCTCAAGTTGTACTTGGCTGGAGAGGACGACTCACCGCAGAGTACAAGGAGGATGTGCTGGAGACCAGAGAGAGGGACGACCCATGAACTATGGAGAGAAGCAAAAAATAAGTAACAATAACAGACAAAACAAAAAAAAAGATTTTAATTTTTACATTTGGTAGTTTAATCAAAAATACACAAACATTCATGTTTTATGTGGTTTCCCAGATTTCCTGATTTCAATAGACAATTACTGCCAGTTCACATTGACCAAAATTGGAGAAAAAAACCCTGAAAAAAACTTACTAAATTAATAACTAATCTATTAATAGATTAAGATTAATGGGCTGATTAGTTATTAAGGGGGATGGGGCAAAGACAAAATGCAGGTGGCTAACCAGCACTGTAAGGACACCGTAAGAACATTTCTCCTATGTGATCTCTCTGACTGGGTCAGACCTTCATCTGTGCTGTCCCGGAAGGATCCGGATCGGCTCATGGCCCGCGGGCGTTCCTCCAGGGAAGTGGCACTGCCACCTAGCGTCCGGCCCTCTCCGTATAGCTCGAACGTTTCCTGCTCTGGAATACTGTTAGAGCGAGTCATACTGCCACCGGACAGAGGGAACTGGCTCATACTGGTGGGGCTCACTGAAGAGGATGGAGACACGCAGACACACACACACAGCATTATTCTTTTACAAATCTGAAGTCAGCATCTGTTTGACACTCTGTAGTTAGGATTAATCTAATAATAATAATAATAATTAATCTAATAATTTCACACACAGTAGGGCAGTGTGGTTGAGCGTACATAGGTTTGAGTAGTGGTATTTTCCAGCCCCAGTGGTGATCAGGCCTGGGGGAGAGAGGGCCCCGCCTGTGTCCTGCAGGCCTCCGGTGGAGTGGGAACGCAGCCACTCCTTCCCATCCTCATGGGACGTGTGTCTGGAGGACGGAGGGTGTCTGAGGGACACAGAGTGACGCTGGCTTACAATTATCCTGCTGCCTTTTCGACTTTTTATTTACTCACATTCGCACACACAAGCAAGTTTTTAGACACACATGCAAACACCCGACTACTCTACTGTTCTCCTCTCTGTCACAGACACACACAGACACACACTCACACGAACACTCTCCTACTCAGAGCTCACTCTCTCTCTCTTACACTCACTAACACACACACATGCACAAACACACACACTCACTAACACACACAAACACAAACACTAGTTTGAGTTTTTCAGTGGCCAGTGTCAAGGACAGCTTTTAGAGAGCTAAGTCGTATTATAAACATTCTATTGTTGATACAATTTAATATTAATAACAAATGAGATACATAATTGCACAGCTTTGTCACACCTCCAGACAGAAACAGTCCCCCGAATGTCACACTCCATGATAGTCATGTCCATCTTACTGAACTCATGTGAATCTCATTCTCACACACATACATATTGCCATTTGTCTTGAGCTACTGTGCATACCAAGACTTTTCAAATTTTTGTTTTCAAGTTTTGCCTGTTTATTTTAGCCTCTGTCTTACCCCTCTGATTTTGTTGCCTCTTGGTGTTTTGACTCTGGACTGTTTGTTTTGACTGGTTTTTGTATTGTGTGTTTATCTATCTGTGTTGCCCTTCAGATTTTTGACCTCTTCCTATTTTTCTACACATAATTTTGAAATGCCCTTTATTAAATATCTTAAACTCTGTATCTGCGAGTATGTCTCTTGCCTATCACAGTGTTCCACTCATTCTTTCCTCAGCTGCTTTAGCCTTGCAATGTTCTTTTATCTGCCGAGTTGAAAATGCAATTTGTTTTAAACCCACCTGCATTAATGAAGGTCAAGTTTACTTTCTTAGACTATCACAGCGAAAAACTGTCACTGCGCTGGTCTCTACTGAACCCAGATCAGCCTCTACCCTTTCCTAACTGCTCCCAGTGAACACAGACGCCTGCGGAGAAAGGAACCCGCAGTGCTGCTCTGGCACAAAGACCTGGAGGTGCTGATTCACCAGCGCTTTGTCCTCATTGTTGCTGATGCTGCAGTAATATTCAGCTGCTGCGCAGGCTTTGTGCTCTGGGCTCGGAGTTTTTAAATGGACCTGAATACAGAATTCGCCTGCAGATGTTCAGAATGCAACATTATGAATTTCGCTTTCTTACAGCAGTAGTTAAGGCAGAGTAAATGCAGACAGGGGCTTACAGCTACACGGTTTGAATATCCTTATGCTAGGGAATATGCTTATGACAAAAAATTCGTTCCGTTACATAAAAAAATTAAAAGTGTTAGGGGCCAGGCCACAGAGGTAGCAGTCTTATGAAACTGACATTTTAACCTCTTCACAAAGGTTACCCACACACATGCACGCACACAAAGACACACACACACACTCACAGATTACTATTAATTTCAACCAACAATCTATTTAGAATTGCTCAACAGCTGTTTATAATGTAATGATACTGCAGCTGGTAGGTGGCCTCAGCAACACATTTAAGAGCATTACAATGTGAAGGGAAAGATCAATCATGGTGATTAGTACCTCAGTCCTTTTTTAGGCAGTGTGTTTCTGTCAAGAGTCATGCTGTTAGAAAGAGAAAACCAACAGTGAGAGTTGATATGTACAAACATGTTAGACAATTAAGAGGTTAAACATATAGCCAAAGTTACAAATAAAAACACTACTTTAGAGTCCTCATGAAATTCCATCTGCTGTTCTTTAGGATCATAATATAACAGAGTTTAATGTGAACCGTACTCTAGCACACAGCTCCTGGAGGGCTGGCGGATTAGCTGGTGATCTGACTCGGTAAATGCTAAACTGGGCATGCTAATGACGGGATTACTCACAACTGTTAATATAAATCAATCAGAAAATATCATCCATGTATAAAACCACATATCTACATTAAGGAAGTATGCCAACGATGAGTGTGTAACACTAAAATAACACGATGCAGTATCAACGACTTGATTCTCCACACATCTCCACATGAGGAGGCTGTGGCAGAGAGATGTGGAGGAGGGAGCAGAGAGGTGGGGCTCCCAGCAAGGCTCCACCTCTCTGCCCCGTGTGGACTCCGCCTCTCTCCGCCTCCACGGACTCACCCCTCGGACAGTGTGGACTTGACACTGCCAGTGCGCGTGACCTTGGCCACGTGGTGGTGATGTGACAGGTCGATGGACTCCGAGCTGGTGTGCAGGCTGGTCAGACTCTGGCAGCTCAGTGTCTCCTTGCTCCCAGCGGAGGAGCTGCTGAGGTTGGGTGGCCAGGGCCGGGTGTTGGAGGGTAGGGAGAGCCCCGAGGCAGGGCTGGACGCTGGTGAGTCCGCGCCCAGCTCAGGCGCTTTGCCATACAGGGGGCTGCTGCCTCCGCTCTGCCCGCCCGCGCTGCCCAGGCTGCCTGTGCCCGACGAGGGCGAGTCCAGGCTGGTCTGACGGGCCAGTGTGCCGTGGGGGCTGCCCAGTGTGCCATGGGGGCTGCCCAGTGCTGACGGGCATTTGGCTGAATCAGGTGTGCTGGGCGAGCTGGGTTTACTGGTGGCTTTACTGCCAAACAATCTGATGGAAAGAGAGAAGACAAGGGAGGACATATTATAGAACTAGACTCAAGTTCTAGATTGAACTAGATTCAAGTCACTGAGAGATAAACTGTGAGATAAACCACTCACTGTGTGAATTACAAAATCATTATAATTTGGTACATTATATGGCTCTTGAATAATTTAATAATGCCAAAACAACATACTTGAGAGTATTTTAAACACAATCAATATACACACTGGAAGTGCATCTGTGATGTGCTTCATATTAACAGTGTAAAAGCAGAAACAATCCTTCTTGCAAGGCGATGCAGAGTAGACCTGCAGGCAAACATACATTCCAATGGACTTGCCCAATGAAACAGGCCAGTGCATTGGAAAAGATATCTCCCGTCACCTTCTATCAGACGTCTAACTCTATACGTGGTGTGAAGGAAAAATTGCCTGGACAAAACCGATTACTGGTCTGCAGTAGCGCATAATGACCACCAGATGGAAATGTTGCCCTATGGATCGCTAAAACCCATGAAGGCTTTGCAAGGTAGAGATGCTGATTTTTAGCTGCGACTGAAATGTGATTAAGTGGAGAATGTTTTAATTTCTTCATGCCCTCATCAGATAATTTCGGGGGGTGAGGGGGGTGGGGGGTAGAAGAGATGAAGATGAATACAGACAGATAGAAATAGGAACAGAGAGGGTGAGCTTCAGAGAGAGAGAGACAGAGAGAGCTACAGAAAGAGAGACAGAGACATAGCAACAGAGAGATCTACAGAGAGAGAGAGACAGAGACATAGCTACAGAGAGAGCTACAGACAGAGAGAGACAGACAGAGAGAGAGCTACAGAGAGAGTGAGACAGACAGAGAAAGAGCTACAGAAAGAAAGGCTCTGAAAAGCTGCTCAAACATTTTGTCTGACCTGCGGAAGGTAGGAGAAGCGATGTCCGGATATTTGGACCCAGGCTGCCTCAGCCCTGACTGGGTGGAGGTGGGACTGGATTTGGGTGAGGTGGACATTGCAGCTCCCTCCTGATCAGACACCGTCACTTTCTCTTTATCTGTCTGGTTAACAGTAACAGGGCTTGAACACCCAGACCCCATCTTTCCCCCATCCCTCCTTTTGGAGCCAGAAGCCCCACCCTCATTTGCACCTCCAGTCACTCCCCCTCCAGTGGACTTGCTGCTGACATTGGAGTCGATGCTGCTGGAGCTGGAGCGGTAGCCGCCACGCCCAACCCCCCCCACCCCGGCACTGGACGACTTGGCAGGCCGCGGCAGGGAACGGTACTGCTGGGGAATCTTGGCCCCTCCCACTCCCAGCAGGACTCCATCATCCTGGTGCTGGCACTCATCCAGGCTTGTCTTCCTCCCATTGGCCACACCCCCGGCCTTGGCCACGCCTGCTGATTTGGGGGCCTTGCCGAGCGTGGCCGAGCCACTGGCCAGGGTTGCCCCGCTGGCTGTGATGAGGGGAGCAGAGGTGCCCGGGGGCTTCTTGAAGCCAAAGGAGCTTGTGGCGGGCGGGCGGCCGATGCCCGACGGTGGCTTTTTGCCCTCATCGCCACTGCTCTTTCCTGCATCTGAGGGGGAGCGTTGGATGCTGGGGGATTTACAGGGAGCTTTGCCCTTCTCTGACGCCTTGGCATCATCTGTTTTACCTGATGGAAAAGAGATGTTCATGATGACAAAGAGCCGGTGGGGTCCAAACTGTTATTTGTCGCAACTGCTCAATATCAGAAGTCTCTCTATGGAGCTGCATGTTTTAGGCCCAACCATAGTCTCACACACTTGACCCTGTTAATCGTGCTTTGGGAGGAGGTTTAGTTGGTTCTTTAGGTTTTTGGATCTAAAGTTTTCAGGAATTTTCAGGAACTATGACCAATGTCTCTGCAATAGAGACTTGTACAGTTTCTTCCTTTTCTATTTATTTGCAAATAAGCTGACTAGCCAATAGCGCACTAAGAGCAGTATTAGATTTAGAGCCAGGTATAGCTGTGTTCTGGCCAATATTGCTCAAATTTTGCTAGGTCAGAAGAACTTATGATGTGGTTACACTTAGCTCACTAACACTTGAGTTGGCTCCTCTCCAGAGTTCTTGAAGAGTTTTCATTGCCAATGTTGCCCTTGGCTTACTTATCAGGAATCAATATGTAGATGCATCTAATGTGAAAAACACTGCACATATACAGTTAAACTGAACTACTTAGGTGTGAAAATTGAGCTAAGATACAGTCTTAGAATGCTAAAGAAATAATGAAGAACTGAGCTCACAATTCTAATTTGGGGTAAAGATGAGCAGACCAACGCATTCCATGTCTGCGTTCTATGTCTGTGCCTGTGAGCCGGGTTTTCTTACCCGATGTTTTGACGGAGGGAGTGGAACCTTTGGTCCGCGGTGGTGTAATGCCAACCTGGGCACTCATGCCCCTCCTCCAGGAGCCCGTCTGGGACATGGGCAGCCCTGTCTTCTGCCCGCCCTCCTCAGCCTGCCCTGAGGAGGAGGTGGATGACGGCTTCCACTTGGAGGGCGAGTCCATGATGACTGGGTCTATGTCCTCATCGACTTTCTTCAGGTCCTCAGCACCTGCCCAGCTACTGTCGTTCTGCTCTAAGTGCCTGCTGGTCTCTTTGTGAGTCTGCAGGAACAAAACCAGAGAATCACACATCTGCACACAGACGCACATCTACATGCAAACACAGATGCATGAAAACATGCAAAATCACACACGTTATTACACTTACAAACACACACACACACACACACACACACACACACACACACACACACACACACCGATCTCACTCTGGCTTTCCACCTGACAGATGGCCTAACTTTCCTCACCAGCCAAAGATAAGACTCCAAAGATAAGGTTTAACAATCTGGTGCACCGTACTGCACATACTGGGCTATTTATATCTGTGTGTGTTAGAGCCAGAGAGAAGACGATCTGTGACAGAACCTGTGCTCCTTTGCTCTTGCGTGAGGAGACGGCAGAATATGCTGGAGTGTTTAGGTCATCGTTGGCGATGTGATCAAGGGTATCACTAAGACCACTGCTCACCGAACTACTGTCATCCCAGCTATAGCGAGAGAGGTAGAGAAAGAAAAAGAGAGACAGAGAGAGAGGGACATGTTAAAAATAACCTGCTTCAAGATACCCCCACCCCCCACAAGTCATCACACATTTGTCTAACACATACACACAAACACACACAAATTAGAATGAGATCTTCTCCCCTAATCCTACTCACTACAAATTAATGAACTGCATTAGTTCTGTCCAGTTTCCCCCCCTGCTCTCGATTCAGCTATGTGACTTATCGTTGGTGTGTTTCATTAGAGCAGCCCAGAGCCTCCAGTTCTGTTTAGGTACTCATTTATGTGCTATTGATTTCCGTACACCTCCTCCTCGCCAGCCACTTCTCTCCATTAGCTGGAGTGTTCTGGACCTCAACAGTCTGCAGCCTCCTTGTCTGAAAGGAGTCGTCGTCTCTAAGATGTCCTCCACTCCTTATAAAAGTGTCTTATAAAAGCAGAGACAGAGACCGATCCCTTAATTCATGATCTCCTTTGCCTAATTCGAACTAAGTGAAATCACTCATGGTCTATGAGAACGCCTCCGTAACGATCAAGTCCATCTAAATCACACTCCGTCTTCTCACACTGGCACATGAACAAGTCTTGCCCTGCCTGATATTTATTTGTGTGTGACTATTCTTACACTTACACTGTGATTTTTTACTGTTTCAGTCCTCCCCTATGACCTTGCACATGCTGCTAAGCTAAGTCTGCATATCAACTAGCAGCCTACTTCTGTCTACAATAACAAACTCACCTTTGATCTGCGTCTCTGTTACATGTCCAGAATCTAGAACACCTGTATTCCCAATAGAGGATTTGCCATGATGTTTATGAGTCAGCAACTCTCCCCAGTCAAGTGTGGCACTGACTGATTAGGATGCAGGTGTTTTGAAATTCAGGAGGGTGAGAACGGAAGCTTAGCAGTGAGAGATTGAAGTGTCGTATCTATGTCAACACCCATCGAAGACAGTAAGCTTCGAACATTCCTTTACTCTCTCTAACCAAGTCCTTCGAGTGGTTGCAGCCCATCTCTACCATTGCCCCAGTGCTCTGCTGGGGATCTGCTAAAGGATTCTACATTTTCTTGCGTTTTTTTCCACACGTGAAGGTGCAAACATCTGAGTGCAACAGCTGGGTTCAGGTGAGTGGGCCCCAACAGCCGGCCTCCTTTAATTCCTATTTGACAGCAACCACTTTTTTGGGGAAAATTTTGGAGGCGGGTGTCTATGGCTGATGCACTACCTCTTCTAAGAGACAGGGGGAGCCATGGAGACAGCATGCTTGCACAGTCAAAGACCAAAGGGTGCATTTCCTACTGGAGTCCAGAAAAAAAAGGCATGTCAGTGCCATACTGTTAAAGTTTATTAGTTTGCTTTATGAGGGTTTATCATATCATTAGGGTGGCAACATGCCCTAATATGTTGGTACTAGGACCACTTTCATCTATTTTTATTTCAATGCAGGGCAATATACTTTGGCCTGTAATTACCAAATCAGATTAAGTATACTACATAGCCAAATGTATGTAGACATGCCTTGTAGTTACTGAGCTGTCCCAGCTATAGCTATTGGTAACAAGTGCATAAAAAAGCAAACAGCCTCCAGTACAATCTCCAAAGACAAGAATTGACAGCAGAGCAGGTCATACGGAAGAGCTCAGCTCAGACTTCAAAAATGGCACTGTTATAAGATTCCACCTTAGTCATGTAGTTTCTTCCCAAGTAAATCTGCCTGCTAGCTGTATGGTCTATTATTGTGAAATGTAAGTATACAGGAGCGACATCAGCTTAGCTGTAAGTGGTAGATCACACATACTTGGCATGACTGCCAAGTCCTGAAGCATGTAACATGTACAAACCACCTATCCTCAGCTGCACCACTCAGTACAGTCCAAATTACTGCTGGAAATAACATCACAAGACCTGTTATGACATGGTTTGATGAGTTTGGAGTGATGGAACTCCAGTGGCTTTGCTTTGTATTGTTTGGACTGAATAGCTCTAAATCCCACTTGTGTGGCAATGTCCAGCAAGCTCATTCAGGTGTGATGGTCAGGTATCCACACACTTTGAGCCATACAGTGTAGCTCTTTCTGTCTTTCTGTGGTCCAAAATCTCTAGGCTTAAAAGTCTTCCCACAACGATCAAATTAACTACCGTATATATAAGCCTGAATTTGGACAACCAAATTAATGTATGAGGTATCTAGACACACCCTCAATCCTCAGTGTTATTTCAGCAGTTTTGTTAGCAAATAGCTACATATAAGCCAATTAGAGAACAAATAACTTACATGGATGACCTTACATGGATGTGGGTGGGGTTAAAATTGTACTGCTGCCTGCAACTTGAGGGTGTCAGACACATTTTGGTTTTAGTTTTCTGTAACACTGTAACACCATCCAACGAGTCTTTCCAACAATATCATTCACCAAAACTGAATACTTACTTATTTGTGTTACTAACACAAATTTTAATTTAAACCCTAACCCTAACTACTTCTCTACTTTGATCGATTCATCCAAAAATTCAGCTGTCTTATTCAGAAGTATAGACCGGCTAGTAAACCCCACTTCCTGTGTCTTCCCTGAATCTGTCTCAGTTGAAAAATGTGACGAGTTTGCAATATTTTTTAGAGACAAGATAACTAGTATAAGGCAGAGCATAGCAACAAGCACAAATACACCATCAACCTTGATACCAGTTACGCAACCTAACTGTTATATGTCTGATTTCCAAGAAGTTGACATGGTAACACTAATTGATGTGATTTCATCACTAAAATCTTCTACATGTGAACTGGACCTTTTACCAACATACTTTTTCAAACAGGTTCTGAGCTCATTATCTAATGATGTTCTAATGATTGTTAATCAGTCTCTCCAACTGGGACATTTCCCTAATATTCTTAAAACTGCAGTGGTTAAACCACTACTAAAGAATAGAAATCTTGATCCCACAATTCTCAATAATTATCGACCTATATCTAACCTTCCTTTTCTTAGCAAAATCATTGAAAAAGTTGTGTCAACCCAGTTGAATGATTATGTTAAAATACACCAAATAAATGACACTTTTCAGTCTGGTTTCAGAGCTCTCCACAGCACTGAAACAACACTAGTTAAGGTAGTAAATGACCTGAGATTGAATAAAGATGCAGGTAAACTCTCAGTCCTTTTTCTGCTAGATTTAAGTGCCGCTTTTGATACTGTTGATCATGAAATACTTCTTGATCGACTACAGAGCTGGGTAGGCCTTAGTGGCTTAGTTTTAGAATGGTTTAGATCGTATCTAACTGGGCGCGAGTACTATGTTGCATTAGGTACTTCTTCCTCCACACATCAAAAAATAACTTGTGGGGTACCCCAAGGATCAATTCTTGGGCCTTAACTGTTCAACCTATATATGCTTCCATTACCACATATCATTAACAAACATGGCATTAGTTATCATCAATATGCGGATGACACTCAACTTTACATTTCTCTAGAACCTAAAGCCCTAAAATCAATTAGCTCACTGTTTGAGTGCATAGGTGATATACAGACATGGATGTCTGACAATTTTCTGCAATTAAATAAAGAGAAGACAGAGGTTCTTGTTCTTGGTAGTGACTCACAAAGAGAAGATGTTCAGACCTATTTAAATCAAATTAATCTGAAAGCCAAACAATATGTTAAGAACTTGGGCGTCACTTTTGATAATGAGCTAAGCTTTAAATCACACATCATGACCACATGCAAGACAGCTTATTTTCACCTCCGAAACATCGCTAAGGTCCGAGATATGCTCTCTCCTGCTGAAAAACTTGTCCATGCATTTATCACATCAAGGCTTGATTATTGTAACGCTGTCTTATCTGCTCTCCCAAAGAGCTCGATTTCTCAGCTACAGCGAGTTCAGAATGCTGCTGCAAGGGTCCTGACCCGCACGAGAAAGAGGGATCATATTACACCTGCGCTCCACTCACTGCACTGGCTACCTGTCAGCTTTAGAATAGATTTTAAGGTTCTGGTGATGGTTTTAAATGTCTTCATGGTCTTGCTCCTCTTTACCTCAGTGAAATGATAGTTAGATATGTTCCAGTCAGGTCTCTCAGGTCGTCAAACAGTAATCTACTGGTGATTCCTAAAAGCCGATTAAAGATTGGTGAGGGTGCCTTCAGCCGTTATGGCCCAAAACTCTGGAACTCTCTTCCTGAGGAACTCAGAGACATTTCATCCCTGCATAGCTTCAAGAGGAGTCTTACAACCTTCTTGTTTAGATCTGCTTTTAGTTAATCTATGTCTGTTGTACTAGGTTTCCATTTTATTTACTTTCTTCATCATTTTATTTAGTTACATTTTATGTTTGTTTATTAGCTTTATTTTATTACCTGTTATTACCTGTTTGTTTATTTTGTTTATTTTACTTCATTTCATTTTATTTATTTTTTATTATTTCTTTTAATCTTTGCTTCATTTTAATGTTTTGATTTATTTAATCTGTAAAGCACTTTGAGTTGCATGTATGCATGAAAGGTGCTATACAAATAAAGATTATTATTATTATAGACATTGGGCTTTAAAGGTTTTAGTAAAAGAACATTCCAGAGCAACGGACTCGATCTGATCGAAATTCATCTGATCAATAATGTTGCACTTTTTTAAGATTTCATTAATCTAGGAAGGTTGGCAATGTAACCCCTTGACCCGAGAACTTAGTGTTAGGGTTGTTGTTCAGCATGAATCAAATGTGCATGAGCAAAGAGGAGACAACGTTCCAGAGTTATCCCCCTGCCTCAGGTTCTCGAGCTGTCAGTCCACTGGACACAAGCTTGAGTCCTACCAAACTAGAAAAAAGTGAAATTCAAATATGGAGATGTTCATTGGGGCACCAACTTCTACGAATACATGTCCGCTGGCATTCTGTCTGTGTATGTGGAAATGGGATTAGCTCTGCTAATGAGGCTCAAGATCCTGATATTTATATATTGGATGATTGCAGCAATTCCAGAAACATAGTGGCACAGACACAAATCAAGTGCTCTCACACTCCTTTAGGTTCAAAGTGATTTTTAAATATCACTCTATTACATTCCTGGGACTGGAACTGAATCCATTTCTATATTTATGTTGGTCTCAAGAACAGACTTCAAGAGCTGCCTCAAGCAAGGGGTGAGGGAGCCGTACTGCACAAGCTTGAAGTTACAGGGCTCATCGACTCTCTAGGTACTGCCATTAGAACTACAAGAGGCATAATGAAGTGGAATTCATTTCTCCACCTCAGCTCCATTCATGATTTTTGTTGCCTTTATACTGTGATTCATATGTCACTGTGACTCATGGTAAGATTGTGCCACAGGAAAAGCATGAGTTCAGGGGTTCAGGATTGTTTTAGTGAGAAATGTAATGACAGGTGGATACCTAACAGGGTGGATGGCCACCAAGGAGAGAAGTACCTTCAATGGGTACTTGCCAAATCAGCTATGCTGATAAATATATGGGGTCTCCACAAAAGAGCAAAGGGAAAAAGGAAAAATCTTGATTCTCACTTTTATTTTCATTAACATTTAATTACGCTGGTTTGGTCGCCAGTGGCCTGACCGGTCGCCAGGGGCTCGACCATCCAGCTTGCTCTGGCTTGGTCGCCTCGGGTAGACTGGCCGCCAGGGGCTTGACCGTAGGTCTGACCGACGGTAGGGCCAGGGCCTGTCCCTCATTAATGTGTGTGTTAGTGTGTGTGTATTGTGCAGGTGCTTCTCCCTGGGGGTGGACAGTGGCACTCCTGGACCTTGAGGGATCTCCAAAGTAGGCAGGAGCCCCCTTATGTTATGGGGTGACTGGAGCCCTGGTCTTAAAGAGCCCCCCTGAGGGGTGAGGGCTCCCCAGATGTGTGGGGACCAGAGGGCTCTGGTCTGAAGAGCTCCTGCTGAAGACAGAGATCCCTCCTTGTGCTCTGGGAACCAGGAAGAGGGCACTGGGTTGAGACGACATCCTTAGGGATGGAAGCTCCTCCCTAGCACTCCTGGGTTGGGTGGAGGAGTCTGTTACGATACGGGGGCCCCCTGCCAGCCGCCTCTGTCCACAGTGGCAGTAGTTTATGTTGTCCTGTTGTTGTTGCATTGTGTTCGCCCCTCAGGCCGTGATTGCTTCCTTTTTTTTTGCACTCCTCGCCCGTCAGAACTGGCCACAAACTAGGCTACTTTAACCTGAACCGGACAGTCATAAATCATAAACGAATGTAATCATATATATTATATATATACTGTATAATTGTCATTACATTGGCTAAATCTAAATGTAATTGGACTAAGACCAGACCTACCAGCCATATCAACTTTACTAGAAGATATTTGAGAAACAACATCATTCCTAAGAGGTTTCAACTCAACTTTAATCCCAACAAAAATTACGATCACTATTACAGGTCAGTACAAACTACTCTCTTTAAATGTAGTAGGAGAATTATGAGACAAACAGTTAGCAAGTATGTTCAAAGAATCTACAAACTTAATGAAGAAATAGATAATATTAAAATTAAAATGAAATATCTGCATAATTATTTACCCTAACGTGATTTTTAAATGCCAGGAATGTAATCCATCAATTTAATTAAGATATTTTTCAATTTATGGCTCATACTAAAAACAAAATCACAAGAATGTTGCCACTATTCCCAATGATCTGGAATTAACTTTTCCTGAATGATCTGCTCTATCCAAAGGCCTAAAAGTTGTACCTATAAGGCCCATCACTGAATTTAAGTCCATTAATGACACTAAAGATTTTTTTCAGTTGTTTAAGACTACATGCTTACTTTATTAAAAATGGCCAAGATACTCTAAAAGTACACATCATGATGTCAGTGAAAACCTTGTATTTTCTAAATATAACTAAATTTTCCTGGGCATCTCCTATTTTTATATTAATTCCTGTGAAAGAGAAATCAGTAACATGAAATTTAACAACCATACTAGAAAATGTTCCTAAGGAAGAATACTCTGCCCTTAAAATTTAAACAAAAGGAGTGACGTTGTAATTAAACCAGCTGATAAAGGTGGAGTTGTTGAGGATTAAGGATGCCATTTCCAGTGTCAAGGCATTTTAATACTAATGGACATTGTGTTAACAACATATCCATTTGCATAGCCAGTTGTTGCTATGGCAGGAACGACATTAGGAAATTCAAAGAAAAAGAACTCATCTACACTATTGGAACTTAGGTGCTGTAGGTTTATATGGACTGCTTAAAAATGACACAAACTCAAAGTTCTAAAATGACATTTATGGAAATAAGCCTTCCTAAACATTTGTGTTATTGTTTCCTAAAACTTTCGTAATGCTAAGTATTTCATAACCCCGTACATAAGAACATTGTTAAATTTAAGAGCGTTTCCCAAACATTTGTAAATTATGTATTTAATGTCGTTCGTAACACAAGAGTATTCTGACTCATTGGTATCTCACTAAGTACTTCTTAACTATTTTACCTCAAAGAGGATCGAGGCTGCTAATTTCCCCTTTAAAAACTCATGCTGGTTCTAAGCACGGGATTAGCACCTTTGCATATATAAATGAATGAAAATTCATTATTATAACGTTATAATTGTGTCACTTATGTCAAATTGAATGCCAACAATTAGCAAAGCTACAAGGTTGAATTATGTAGTTTTAATGTTCCTTGTGTAACTTTGGTTCTATGTATCATGGTTCTGTGTTGTCACAACAACCCACGTAGTAAATTAGTAAATTATTACAAATTAAATTAATAATCTACTTGTAAACCAAAATTTTCAAAAAAGGCGGTGAAAGAGAATCAGTGATAGGAGAGATCATCGATCATGATGTCTGTCATTGTCTGTCACGGTAGAACCCCTGAATTCTCCTTTGGGCGTGTCTGTGTGTGTTTTTACGCCCGTCTGTGTCTGTGTGTGTAGATTCAACTTTTATTAGTTCGTATTTGTGAGCCATGTCACCTGTCAGTGTGTTTTGTTAACATTACGGTTGGTTTGCGTCCTTATCAGTCATTGTTCTGACTTGGTTGCAGATGTTGTACTATATGTGTGGGTGTTTCTTGTACTATACTCTATGTGTGGGTTTTGTACTATACGTGCATGTGTTTCTTGTATTATATGTGCAGGTGTTTCTTGTACTTTATGTGTGGGTGTTGAAATATATGTTCGGGTGTTTCTTGTACTATATGTGAGGGATTTTTCTTGTACTATATGTGTGGGTGTTTATTGTACTATATGTGTGGGTGTTTCTTGTACTATTTGCCAGCTCATTGGTGCACCATTCTTTGAGCAGGTGTGCCCATTTCAGTGAAAGCTCAGCGGACCGGCACTATAAAAAATTCATTTGAATAGGCTTGGAAAAATCCATTATTTACAGTGAGCTTGAATGTAAAATGCATAGATACAGAAGATACAGAAAAAAGCTACATATCAAAGAAAAAGAAGGCCATGTCAAATAAAACACAAGGATGAGAACTGTCCAAATCTCCAGTTATGAATGTGAGTGGACTCATACATAGAGATCAGAGACTTACAAATATTAGCTGAGGCAATTCTGTGTAGAATATCACCATAATCAAGAACAGGCAGGAAGGATGTTTCCTTAGCCATTCTCCTGCTGTGCACCAGTAAACAAAGAAACAAGAAAAACATAGTTCTGTATCACTTTTATATGTTTACTAATGTGATCTTTAAGTAGATACCTGAAAAATGACCAAGCTTGCCCTGCTAGATATGTGAGACTGAGTGAGACTTTCACTGAGGATTGCAGCACAGCTGTGTTCTATATACCTGTAGGGGAGGACAGGGGAGAGCCTCCCTCAGTATCAAATGTGTGCTCCTGTCCATCAGGCTACTGCTTGCTTCTACAGAGGTCAGTTACAGGTGTAGGTCCCATAGGTGGAGTTCTCCACCCAAAGTTTAAGAGAACAAAACTAATCCATCATTTTATTTTTTAGGTCATGCTCACATGAATGCTGTGTATAAACCTTTAAATCAAAACTTACTCTTTTGTGAAAAATTTCTGCGTGTAAACACAGCAAGTTTTTAATGGTGCAGCTGAAGCCTTCTTCTGCAGCATTAGTGATCTAACACTCATTCTTATGGTGACTCAAAATAATACATCATTAATCCTTTGAGAAAAAAAACTGAGGAGTTCATAAATGTATAATTAAGCTTTTCTTCTTTTCACTCGTGGTTAATCACATTTGGGAGTTTAGAGGGGTATATGAAAGTGACATTAGGGTGCATCTCTTTTACCAAGATGGGTAAATATCAGATGGTGGTCTCAGTGGGCTTTTTCATTTAAATAGAAATCTCTGCCCTGCTGGTTGGCCTCAAGCACCATCATTCTGGTTGGGACACTGATGGCATGTCTCACACATCCTCATGTGGCTGTATCTCATTTCGCATGAGATCTCATCTCATGTATCTTTTTCAATCCTTGTGTTTTTGTCTCTACATCTGTTTGTTTGCAGGTAATCTCCATATTCATCTCTCTGACTCTCACTCTCTAACTGTATATCTCCACGTCTCTTTACCTTTGTTTGGTTTCTCTCTCCTCAGACACTTCCTCATCTATGATGCCAATCTCTAAACACATACAAAAGCCCAGAAAATCCCTCCCTACACTTTACATAATATCACACCCTCAATATTATGCAGGAAGTGGACAGCATAACTCTCCTGACTCATAAGAGCTGAGACACAAGGCATTTACATAGACAGAACTTCAGAACATTTACAAAAATGTATCGCTGCACAGAGTGTTGACGTGTTTTTGTGTTTAATTACGTTTTTATGTTCCTTATATATTCATTCATAAAACAATGGCAGGTCTATATATTTGGTTGAACATGAAAATTATTGCCTTCCCTCTTCGCACTGAAACTTTTACACTGCATTACACTGCAAACAGAACCCAAACTGCTTAAGTAGAGCCTTTTGCTCCTTAGTGATAGAAGGGTAAAAACTAGACCGGTTTACAGTGTCTGTAATCTGTTAGTTTAATGATGACAAGAAAAATAGTACATAGCTGACATATTTCTCCCACAGAAATGTACTGACTTTTCCACATAATAATGCAAAAATGCAACATCTATAATAATTCAACTTCTCAAATAATGCAACAAGATGCTCCATATGTAATCTGATCCCAAACCTTTTAAAGAAGCAACTGGCATATGTGATACAGAATGACATGGCAGATAATGGTTTAACACCAGACTAAAAATATAGGTTTATTCTGATTCAAAATATGTACGGCATTTAATGCTTCCAGTCCTCCAATAAATCACGATATGCATCAGAAGAGCTGTGTGTGCTATGTGGTCAAAACTTATTTATAAATACTCTTTAAAAATAGCATCCACTGCACATTCAGAGGAGCAGCATGCAAAGACTCTTTCCATCACACAAAGGAGAGCCTCAGCAATCAACATGGGATTAGTCCTCCTCCCTGTTAGTTCTAACACCAATACGAAGACTCCAGAACTGGCTGCCGCTAAAAGAATCTGGCAAGCACTCAACCCAATTTGATAGCTACATAATCCGCCTACAACCACCAAACCCTCATTTGCGTGCAATTACAGATCGGAACCGGAGCCAAAGTCCTTTCTAATGACCCTAATCACTGTTCAACAGCTGTCATAACTCCTCTGGGTAAAAACTGGTGGAAGAGCCCACACAGAAACAGGAGGAACCATAACAAACAGGGAAGGCGTTAAGGGACACGATGGAGCTGGACTCACCTCCATGTGACTGATGCTGTCTGAATGTCTGCGTTTGACTGCGTTGTCGTGCCCAGAGAAGAGTGAGAGAGAGACGGGGGGAAAAGGGGAGAGAGTGCAGCACACCTGCTCTGCCGCTGACAGGCTGACAGAGACTGAGCTCACCACTCCTCTTTGCTCCCTCTTCTCCTCCCCCCATCTCTTTGCCCAATCGACCATCCATCCATCCTACCTTCTATACCCCATGAACACGCACGCGCTCCCCATGGCCCATAACAAACCCTCTCAGCCTATCAGAGGTGAGCTGGAGATGCCTTCATCCAATCCTCATCGGTGCCACAGTAGAAAGCAGGGAGAGTGACGCTGAACTGAACTCATCTCAACTCAGCACAGAGAACGCAAGTCATTGCCTTCATGCATGTGAAGTATATTTAGATAAGCTCATGCATACTTAATGTTCCTGACCACATTAGCAAACTTACTACCTGTGTGTCACATGAGTTACATGAGTTGTTGAAATGTATAAACTTTAGAGGAAACCACTTTATATGCCTGTGGTGGAACGTAAACAGAGGTGACCTTGCATAGGGAGAGTATGATGACATAATACTCTCTCTATTTCTTTTTCAGACCCTAAAACAGTGTCTATGAGCTCACTGTGAGTGCGGAGGGGAGCAGAGACAGAGAAACCCAGAGAGAGAAGAGTGTGTGAGAGAGTGAGAAAGACAAAGAAAGACACACTGGCTTGGCTGCTGCAATGCAGATATTCACTTGAAACTGACATTCCAACCAAACAAATCATTAACAAATATCCTTCGTGTCAGAATAATGCTTTCGTTTTGGTCCTTTTCGTCTAGTAGACTAGCCCAACAGGAAGCTCCAGAGGACATGGAGATTAACTAATCAGAAGAGAGACTTGTGTTTTAATCTGCGGGAGACCGATGAACCCTCTCACACACACCGCACATGTGCTTCCTTCCTGTCTGGCGCAGCGTCCTTGGTGATGCCCCACCCTGCCATCTGGCCATGAGGGCTGGCACCTAGGCAGGCTCTGCTGAACTCAACACTGGGACCACACAGGAGGGGAGCTGAGCATGACTCAGCGAATAGCATTCGATTTATAGCAACATCTGCTAAAATGAAAGCGGTGTAGAACGTAAATAGATCACATAGGGAAGAAATGGAAATTTTACACACACACACACACACACAACACAGAGCGCAGGAGTCTAAAGGCTGGAGCACTCGGAGCAAAAGAAATGCTGGGAATTATCCTCCTATTAACATTATTCTGGCACACCAGTGCTTTTCCTGAACACTCTAAACATACTGGCAGCTCTGCAGATGTAGATGTCACATGAACACAGGTGCAATCGCGCTGCATGTCTAACAAGAAGGGTCTAAACATGCAGGTAATAGAATTACACTCTCAAGCATAAGGACGAAGATCGGAGAACAATGCAGAATCGAATTATGTGTGAATGATCATGTATTAACTGAAGCTCTGTATCATCAACACAATGCAATTGAATCATGTAATATAACTGTCAATAAAAACCACATGAAAATACACTCAATGGAGATGAACACAGGAGATTGCACCAGTAAATAGCAAGATAATTCGATTATTTAAGGTTGCCCCAGCAAAACCCCAAATGACCTTGTACAGTAGAACACAGAGCATTAATTCCAGCAAGTCTCATTCAAGTCATCCTTGTAATGTCATGTTCACAGTATAGTTCAGTAGTTTTCAACTCCATTGTTGGAGTAGACACGAACACAGAAAGGAAAAGCACACATTAGCCTGGTATAGTACAAACATAGTTAATTAAAATGCTGAAAATTTCTGGCCAAGAGCTCAGAAATCTATAGGCCTGATTCCCCAGAGCTGGAGTAAACTAAAGCCTTGAACTAAAGTTAGTGTAGACTAAACTTAATGTTCCATCTGCAAGGCAGGTAGATATAGTCAACATATGACTAATACTATACACATAATAATATTATACAGAAACTGAAGGATCAAAAAACAATATCAATGTAATCTATAACCAATTTACGCTCCTGACAATATCTCCCTCTAATACAATCTTCTCAGCTGTTCTAACAATCTGCTGTAGAGGGCGTGACAGCTGAGCAGGATGCATTCTGTCATCTCCCTATAGAAGGTGACGAGGACAGCTCTTCTCATCCTGAGTGTATACAGGGATGAGGTTATGTATACATTAAGGCCGAGACAGGTCCTCCTGAATGTCTACAATGACCTCTTTAGTTGTATCATTTAGACATAGATTGTTGACTGCTGCTTCAGCTCATCTTATATATTTCTAGCACACTGTATAACCTCATCCCTGTATACACTCAGCACACACCATAACCTCATCCCTGTATACACTCAGCATACACTATAACCTCATCCCTGTATACACTCAGCACACTATAACCTCATCCCTGTATACACTCAGCACACACTATAACCTCATCCCTGTATACACTCAGCACACTATCACCTCATCCCTGTATACACTCAGCACACTATCACCTCATCCCTGTATACACTCAGCACACACTATAACCTCATCCCTGTATACACTCAGCACACACTATAACCTCATCCCTGTATACACTCAGCACATTATCACCTCATCCCTGTATACACTCAGCACACTGTAACACCTCATCCCTGTATACACTCAGCACACTGTAACGCCTCATCCCTGTATACACTCAGCACACTGTATCACCTCATCCCTGTATACACTCTGTAAACTGCTTGGACTGTTTGGAGTTAGCTGTAGTATGAGGTTTATTGTCCAGGGAGCCGGTGCTGGAGAGGAGAACGGATGGTCGGATGGTAGAGCTGGGTGGCAACGCTTAGCCTTTAGCCTGATGTAGCTGCTTACCATGTTTTTGCTTCTTTGCAGACCCTTATTAGTGCCACTTTCTCAAGCTGGTGGCATCAAGAAATGATGCAGTCTCAAAGCCTGGTTCATCTAGCAAAGGGGTATGGGGTCTTTAGAGTCTAAAAAGCAGCTCTGAGCCCATTCTAGCCAAATAGGGTGGGATTATTATGTGTGGATGTATGAGAAGAAGGAAGAAAGAAATATACATGGCCACTATTCAGTCATGTTCTCTCCGCCTAAGGTGCTCCCCGAGGAACAAACACCACAGCCTTCTCCCCATCTTTTCGCACCATGTCTGTAAAATGCTCCAACTGGTAAGGTTTGACATAAACAACTAAGACAACTCCACATGCCCAAGGCCTTTACTAAACATATCTAAACCTCCAAGTCACACAGTCTCCTGGAGGAGGAGACCAAGAGCATTCAGTGGGAGACTATTAGAGACTATTTCAGACTGTTGGAGACTGATTCAGACTGTTGGAGACTGATTCAGACTGTGTGCAGGTTTGTGTCTGTGATAAGACTGAGTCAAGCTGATGTCAACAGAGAGGGCTGGGGAGTCAGTGAGCAGTACCAGTGGGCAATGTTTGGCATGGAAACAGCATTCGGGGAAAAGCAAGGAAAAGCCCAGTGTGTCACAGGAAAATCTGTCCTCAGGGACTCGTAGAAACAAATGTTCCTAAATTGCAGTAGAACAGCACTAGAACAGACACCGGAGAGCAACTTAGGCAAAGTGCAACACGTATACAGACCAGCAAAGACATGAGAGGAGAAATCAGACGGGTGTCCTTGGCTTTGTGTGAAGCTGAAATTTCGCCATGAGTGGGAGGTGTGTTGGAGTTTACCACGGGGGAGGAGGATCTTCCGCTAAGACGGCAGCTTTCTGTTATTATTGTTCAATCCAGCACAGCTAAACCAACTTATTCTAAACTGAAGTCTAAACTTCCCGAAAAGAGAATAAAGTGCAAGTCTGCTGTTTTACAGAAATCATTATTTAGTGTGCATTTAGGAGGTCGTTTTTATGGTTCACACATAGCAGGGAAGGAAAATGGAAGAGAGAGGGGTACAAATGGACACTGGCCCTGGCACAGGGAGCTGAAAGAGCATGTAGCCACAGCAAATGAGTTGCAAAGGTGGGTTCAGTGGTAGTTTTGGTACGTTTGGTAAGATTAAGACTCTGCTAGAGTCTACAGAGGAGGACTCGGTGCTCTCTCTGGACAGACGGAGGGGTCACTGACTCGCTGGCCTGTACTCTGACACTCTCAGTGAAACTGAACCAGGGCAGCACCACCTGCTGGAGCTTATATAACAGAAACGGTGGAGGGTGTGGCAGGCAACCAGGACAACCATGCTCCTGCCTGGCAACGGACAAGAGAGGCACTGCAAGGGCAGGGTTGGAAGGAACATGCACATACTCACAAATACTCACACACGTACAGTGTTTATTACTCTTTCCTTCTGAAACACAAACCTATCCTCAAAGTTCTCTTTTCCAGTCAGAAAAGTTCAGAGTAAACTTTACTAATGTCCCCTTCCATCTCTCTCTCTCTCCCTCCCTTCCACAACAGTCCCCTCCGAGACTCCTTCAGCAGCACTTGCCTCATCTATGTTGTATGATGAGTATTTATAGAGAAAAGCTTTCAGCAGCAGACGGATTTATCACCATCTCCTGACGCCAGAGTTTTAGATTTCCCTCCAGCTCTCCTCTACTGTCATCCATCAGCTCTTGCAGGTGTCTGATCAACCCCAGAAGCAAATCGGCTTCCATTAAGTCCTCTACGAGAGGCACTGACCCGGCTCACCGATCTATTTGAAGTAAGATGGAAGTATTTCCACTTTATAAGTAGTGTTTCATTTTTAATCGGTCTTGTTTAAAGTAATCTGAGATTTTGGACTTAAAATAAAACGCGGTTTAAAAAAATTATTATGATGGCGATGATTGCTGAAAACATACCATGTTGGCAGTACAAGTGAATTATTTAACCAGCAAACATTAACACGGTTAAATAACAGTGCTGATTCCCCTGTCTATCTAAACACTGCCAGTTTGCTGTCGGCTGGCCTTGTGCTGTGGCTCATGGGAGCAGCGGGGATCAGCTGGGCCTCAGGCAGACTGCAGTAATCTCACTGTTGCACAGACGCCATGACTCGTTCCACACCGCCTGGCCCCGTGGAGAAAGCGGGGGGGGTTGAGCTTTGTTTAAATTCCGAAGTCTCAGCGGCCATATTCTGTATGTTCATATGCACACACGTGCATATACACACGGCTTTGTACTTCCGACTCAACAATGGACAAGCGGTAAAAAGGCAATCCTGCACTAATGTAGATTACAAGGCTGTACTACCAGGAAGCCTGCTTAAGATGGCTACTGGGTCAGATAGGAGAGAGATGGGGGGGGGCTGTCATGACAACACCCAGAGCCACATTACGGATCTCAGCTGGGGAGTTTCCCCTATTAAGGATTAAGTAATGAACACTGACCTCTGGGGAGGATGGGAGGAGGGGGTGCAGAATCTTTGGGGGCTGTTTAGAATGTGGGGTGACTCAGCACACAGTGTAATGCAGCAAGAATCACTCTGATTAAGGCAAGCAGCAGAAATAGGTATAGAACTCTCAATGCTGTTTAACAATACTGCCAGTTCAACATTTCCACGATGTGCTTGGGAACTACAGCCAGGACTGCTATAGTTTGAAGACCCAAAATCGGAAGCCGGAGAAAGGGAGAGAGAGTGTGTGTGGGGGAGAAAGGGAGAGAGAGTGTGTGTTGGGGGAGAAAGTTTGTAGAGCTCAATAATATTCCCTCCAAGCACTCAGAAGTGAAATATGGAGTCCCGCAAGGCTCCATCCTAGGACCACTATTATTTACATTATATATGTTACCATTAGGAATAGTTATAAATAAACATGGTGTCAACTTTCACTGCTATGCAGATGACACCCAACTTTATATATCAGCCAAACCTGATGACAAATCCAGATTAGGAAAAATTGAGGCCTGCGTAAGTGATATTAAATGTTGGATGTCGCTAAACTTCCTCCACCTTAATGGTGACAAAACAGAGGTTCTCCTTCTGGGCCCAAAGGTCACAAGACAGAAAATACCAGATCTAATGTTAAATCTTGCAGATTACCCCATTACTCCTGGCTCGGTAGCCAAAAATCTCGGCGTCTTATTCGACTCTGACCTATCATTTGATAAATACATAGATAATACTACCAGGATAGCTTTTCTACATCTCCGTAACATTGCCAAGTTAAGAAATGCATTATCCCAGCATGATGCAGAAAAACTAGTACACGCCTTTGTTAGCTCCAGATTAGATTATTGTAACTCGTTACTGTCAGGATGTTCAAATAGGAATATAAATAAACTTCAAGTAGTTCAAAATGCCGCAGCCAGAGTTCTAACTAGAACTAGGAAATTTTAACATATCAGCCCAGTCTTATCGGCCCTGCACTGGCTCCCAGTAAAATTCCGTATTGATTTTAAAATTATTCTATTGACTTATAAAGCACTGCATGGACTTGCTCCTGACTACCTCCAAGAGCTTATCTCTTATTATGAACCCCCGCGACCACTACGATCCCAAGGTGCTGGCCTCTTATTAGTTCCATCAATTAATAAGGTAACAGCAGGGGAAGAGCCTTTTCTTATAAGGCCCCCCAACTATGGAATAGTCTTCCAGAATGTGTCCGGGACTCTGGCACAGTCTCAATCTTTAAGTCTAGGTTGAAAACTTACTTGTTTGATCTAGCATTTGGTAATTAATGTGCCCCTTTAGATAAGGTAACAGATCCAGGGGTTCATGGGTAAAGGGTTTTTATGGCAAACTGGGCGCTGGTGCTGTCATCCTATCACTGCACGCGGTCACTCAAGTTTGTCGACGGTGTAGTGGATGGATGCCAGTGTCTCAGGATGCTCCCAAGTCTGTGTTACCTTCTGGTTCTGCCCTTTAGCTAGGCTGTAATAATTTAATTGCCGGAGTCGCTGCCACACTCCAGAAATGCTTACATTTACTTTGTCTAACATATTCCATATAGAACTAATTGTCCCTCTTCTTCCCAATGGCTGCCCGAGAAATACCGGGACAAGGAGAGACGAGCCTTTCCGTTACCCACCCCATACAAGCATCTAGGAGATGGTCTGGCTTGCCAGTGGATGTGCCGATGCCGTGGTTGGATGTGCCATTATCGCAAGAGGACGTGCTGATGCCAACTCCCACCTGAGGCTCATCTACTCTGAAGGGACTGTGACTACTCGGCCTGGAATTAGAATCATAACTACAGGACTATATCTGGACTATACCTGAACTGTGAATGTGGACATTGCTAGCGGGCCGCCCAATGGAGGATGGGTTCCCTTTTGAGTCTTGGTCCTCCCAAGGTTTCTTCCTAAATTCCTGCCATCTTAGGGAGTTTTTCCTTGCCACTGTCGCCTTTGGCTTGCTCATTAGGGATCTGGACCCACGCAATTTGTAAAGCTGCTTTGTGACAACATGTGTTGTAAAAAGCGCTATATAAATAAAATTGAATTGAAATGAATTGAATTGAAAGGGAGAGAGAGAGTGGAATGAAGAGAGATGGTGGCATGCACTTAGTAAAACACAAACACAGATGCATGTTACACACATGTCCACATGTCCAGCTCTATTCTCCTCATCCCCCACACAAAGCCTCACACCCAGAGGCTCAAAGTCCACTCTCCAGCAGACCACAGGATTTCCCACAGGAAGGACAAAACAGCATGTACTATTTACAAAAAGCCCTCATAGATGTCTTCAGATGTACACAGAAGTCTTCTTCACTCACTTTCATAAGAGGTTCTGCGCTGAATTTACATACATTTATAACAATATTGTCAGTTGCTCTCTTTCAAAAGGAGTTTCCCCATCCACATTTTTATCACCCAAAATAATAGATTGATGGTGGTGATACTGACGTGATTTTTTTCAGAGTCTACATGTAGTGTAGTGAAGACAGATAAGACAGCACTTCATTCATCCCCAGAGGGAACTGAGAGGTATGACGTACCTGTCGGCCTCGCCCTGTGCCTCTTTGACCCCCCTCTGGATAACCTCTCGAGCTGACGCCAGCTCAGGAGTCCGGCCAACGCTCCGTGAGTAAAGGTGAAGACCTCCGTCTGTGAGGTACCTGGTGGATCATGCATCCTAATGAGGTATGTTGGATTTGTTTGCGCCTGTGACTGGCTGTGTGTGTGTCTCAGGTTTCAATCCCATGCTGCTCACTAAATATGGAAGTGAAGGTGACTTATGCATGTTATACACCATGTTTCCATGGCTGCGTGTCTAATATTCAATTCATCTACACAAAGGCTGGAAGGTCAAGAGAAATAAGGCTTAAAAGACTGTGTGTGTGTGTGTGTGGACACCTCACAAAGACATACAGCTAAGCAGTGGTGTGTGTGGGAAGCTCTTCCTTTGCCTTGGTGGAGAGTTATTGTGTAAGAACACTGGACATCAGTCATGAACGTGTCCTCTGCTGCTTCCTAAACAGTCAGGATCTGGTTCCCATGGCAACTCTAGATCATAACTGCTGTCAGCACTCACTCTTCTGAATAACAACATGCTACTAGCTCATTACTTTCCAATTTATGGCAATAAAGAACTATTATAACATCAAATATATTGGACATTTTGGTATTGGACACCTGAATGCAAGTGTATTAGTTGAAACAGAAAATGACATTATTTTAAAAGTTTCCTCAGTTTTCTGCAAATATTCTTTATGTCACTGGTGGGAATAACATGTGTGTTGTCTCACTAGAGTTGGGATTCCTTTGTGTATCTTACCCGCTTGTGATGTCATCAGCTCGTACATTCTTGGCCAGTATATCTCCATCACTCATGTACCCTGCTATGTCCCCATCTGGCACTGCCTCGGCGGCCACGCCCCTTTCTCCTTGCTCCGCCCCTCTGCCTCCTGAAGTCACTGCCCTCCTCAGCGGCGCTGTGTACACAAACCGTGAGGAATCACCATAGCGAGCGGTAGGTCCAGCACTGGACCTTGGTGGGGCACAGCTACCGGGCATGGAGGGGGCGTCCCCAGCCTGCAGACGAGGGGTCGCTGATTGGCCGAGTCGCCAAGCCATTGGAGAGGAGCGGCTGGAGAGGGCAGGCAGGCCACGCCCATTGACCTCTGTCGTTACTGTGGTGTCAAACGTTGTCTCTAGGGTGCTGAGAGAGACAAGGAGCAAGAGAGTGCGAGAGAGAGAGAAGAAGAAGAAGGCATTTGATTGTTAAGAGTGAGGACAGAATTTGAGCAGAATGATCAATACAAGCACTCCTGCTTAGTTACTGATGCCAAGGTGAGCAATGCCAAGGTGAGGAGGTATTACAAAGAACAACTCGACGCTGCAACAGCAGTCAGACCTCCAGCACCATGGACAGCACCCTGCACACGGACAACGTGTAAATAAGAGGCAGGGCTGCAGATTTTGGCACGGCTGCCGTGGCAGGATGAGTCATCAGGGGAGAATTCATCAGTGGTGGCAGAAAGACCACACCCAAAAGCTGCCAGGAAAGAAGGGTTAAGCTTCCCAATCTAATACCCCTGCCTCTCTCCCCCTCTCACTCGCCCCATCCTGCCAGATACGACCCAGATGGTTCCTGCCCTGGAGTGGTGAGCAGTCCCTTGCTGCCTCAGTCCTCTGTGTAAATGGTGAGAAGGAAACCAGATCTACAGCACTGCCCTGTGAGAGAATCTGAGGGGGATGGAGTGTGAGGCAGGGCACAGTTGGGGGTCAGGCTGCTGCTACTGTTGTGCATTGCCAGAAACACCGTTGTCATGGTAACAGTGTCAGTGTATCACTATCCTCACCATCAACACCTACTGAGCCGTTCACATGCTGAAACATGGCCAGCCAGCATTTCTATATACAGCATACAACAAGCCCACAACAGAATGTGTGTGTGTGTGTTAAAAAGCTGCTAACATAAATGTTATCATTATGTCAATATTTCTACCGTTCTTATTGTTGTTACTGTTGATCTAATAAGGTTGAGGTCCATGCTGTAAATAGCTGTTCTGGGTCCCTCTAGTAGTAACAGTAATGGAGTCTACTCTCTGCTTTTATACTGCAGCATCAGGTATTCGGCCAGCAGAGCAGTGTTGTGTGTCTCCATAGCTACAGCAGCATGTGTGACAGGTGTGTGAATGCTGTGCTCGGAGCACATGCAGCACAGGTACAGTGGGCCATGGCTAAGCACATGACTCATCACTGTTTTCTTCATGGGTCATATGCAAACACATGCTCTCACACACACACAATCACACACACACAATTATGGTTTGTCGGTTCCTGACAGAAGAGGCTTGTGGTTGAATAATCCAGATGATGCACCTCACCATTGCTGGCAGACCTACAGAGACAATTGGGCCCAGTTCCCTCACAGACAGTATATGTGTGTGTGTGTGTGTGTGTGTGTGTGTCATCACTGCGCAGGCATGAGGCTGACTAAATTGCAAGTATATCTGTTCTGACTCATGCATGATGCACAGTCCAAAAAAAATCACATCTGGTTCACTACTGCCACCTGTGTTAGACAGAAGAATTGCATTCCACTGGCACACAATTCTTTCCTTCCTACTGATCTGCAAAAGCAGGGATGCTAACCCTGGTGATGGAAATTTACCTCAGTGCACACATAAGCTTTAACACATCTAGTCATACTCAGATGCTACAGAAATCTTAACTGCATCAAGAATACAGAATGAAACTCATTCTGCATGCCTCCTACACCAGAGGTGGGCACTTCTATAGTACAGTGAAGTGCTGTGAGTTCCACCAGACTGCATGTGTATAAATGTGTGTGAAGGAGTCTTTCTGGCTCATTTTACAGCAAGCTTCCAGAACCACACTATCCCTTCACTTCCTCCCTGTTCCTCCGTTAACATCCAACAGCTCCACACGTCCACACTGTAGCCGTGAGGTTGCTCCAGTCAGGCTGCTTTGCACACAAAGCTGTGTGAGATTCCTTCTTTGTCTCTTAAAGTGAGCGATCGATAACTGAGATGAAGCAGGAGCTGAGCTGCCACGGTGGTGAGAGCGCTGACATTAACGTCAGGGTTCTCTGATATGAGAGATGGCTTGTTAGGGAGAGAGAGAGAGAGAGAGAGAGAGAAAATGAGCAAAAGAGAGTGAGCTCAGAACTCACTATAGAGAGTGATGGTTCCAGCATTGCAAGCGACAGAAAGGACACAGAAGCGGAACGTAATGGTGCAGCTCTAACTAACGACGTCTCGCAGGTCGCCGAGTGTGATGACGAACACTGCTGAAGTGGAGGGATCGACTGGAGTTGTGAAATTTAGAAGAGAGGTTGACCAAAGGCATGCAAATGGACAAACACACACAGGCACACACACGCACACAGGCATATGCACACACACACACACACTAACAAACACCAACACACACACAATCACACACACATTCAAACATAAACACAAGAAAAGACAAATGAGCTTTTCTGATGTCATTTTTCTCTGCTATCCTTTCCCATCAGTCAGTACCATTTCCTGTGTCTGTGGACCCCATGATGCCACCAAAGAAACCTAAAGAAACAGGTTCAGATTCATACTGCTTAAATACGTGTGTATCGTTTTGCATGCACATCCAGCTCCCCACTGCTCAGCTGGTTCCTCCACTACACTCCACTGTGTTTCTGCTTGTACATGAAGCTGTTCCTCTAATGGAAAAGAACCTTTAGGGAGATTAGCTCTGATAATCGCTGATAGTGTTTGCAAATCCATTTGTATGGGATGACAGCCGATGTCTAGAAAGTCCATCTGTCAATGATTCTGTTATTGTTCACTGCTAAAGCAACACTTAAATGTGTCTAAACACATTGCAACCCAATATGTCAAACCAAATTAACCCTAAATTATTTCTTTCTTACTCTAGAGATGTCTCCACCCTCTCCATATTTGCTAAGCATTAAGAGTTCTGCATCACTCAATATGTGTAAACATCGATTCTCACTGTACCTTTAAGAATGGTTGAACACAACTTTGTTACTCACCTGTGGCTGATCTGTGTCCCCCGTAAACTGGACATGGTCTCTTCCAGGTTCTGTCTTAGGTCGGCAATGTTCTTCACCGTTCGCATTCGTCTTGTCTCTGGGTCTTCTCCTTGTGGGGAGCAAAATACACAAACATTGGTTGATCTGATTGGCAGATGTGGACTGGTCCAGCTGCCACCAGTTTACCACATGACATTGACAAGCAAAATGCTGAAGTCTTTTCTTTTAGTGAGTCACTCAGAGCAGGAGATGCTCCTTTCCAAATCAGGAGTCTCTCCACCCGCTTTGAGTCAAATTATGCCTGATCCAAATGCCGTAGCAGAACTCTTGGCAGCTGCACATTACGAGACTCAGAAGCTGAGTTAAGTACCAGTCAGTCCCAATCTGATCACTGGATACACTATCCCGGTCTGATTACTGGATACACTGTCGCAGTCTGATGACCGTGCACACTGTCCCAGTCAGACTACTGGCTAGAATGGGAATCGGTATCTTAGCAGGGCTTCAAGTCCCTGTCACACCACTGAATAGGCTGAGACAATAGCATGTATCAGGGCAGATAGGGCAGAGTGAGCTTCTTCTGCCATCACTCTTTCACAGCAGGACAGAGTGACTGTGCGCTATGACATGTTCACAG
This sequence comes from Brachyhypopomus occidentalis, assembly GCA_020368025.1. NCBI lineage: Eukaryota > Metazoa > Chordata > Actinopteri > Gymnotiformes > Hypopomidae > Brachyhypopomus > Brachyhypopomus occidentalis. Next base: position 7,239,238 of record JAGXOD010000020.1, read on the forward strand.
AGCTCCAACTAAGGCTGACAATGTCTGCAAATCAGTATCCGTCAGAGTCGATTGCGCAGTTTCAATTGTTCCTGTGCCTCGGCATATTTCAGCTCTGCTCTGCGTTTGGAATTCAACCCCACTTGAGTCCTGTGAGTCATGGACCAAAGAGCATAGTCTGCAAAGGGCATTTGGGCCACCTACGCCAAAGGGCATAGGGAGAAAACACCCCTATGAAGATCAGAGAGGATACACCCCTATGGAGATCAGGCAGGAGACTATGCAGATCAGGGAGAACACACCCCTATGGAGGACACAACCCTAAAGAGATCAGGGAGGACACTATGGAGATCAGGGAGGACACACCCCTATGGAGATCAGAAATCCTCCCAGGTACAACTGTTACAACAAAGGATAAAGAAAGCTAAGCTAACACTTCAGTGAAGGTGTGGGTACATTTGCTGAAGAACAGAAACAGTGTAAACTGTGTAAACTCTTAAATATTAGCATGGGCAATAAAATCACAAACAAGTGGCAATCCAAAACATAAAGTAATTAATACTGTATGAGTTTCATTAGGAGAAACAGGGCAGTGGATTCACCCTATCTCACACAAACACACAAAAACACATGCGTGCACAGGCATATACAACTGAGTTGTACTCTCACACTGCACTCTAGTGCTTAAGCCATAAAATGAAATAAATAAAATAAACTGTTAGTATGTCTGTTCTGTTGTGTTTGCGCGCGTGCGCACACACACACACACACACAGTTGGTCAGTTTGCATATCAATGACCACACAGGAGTGAAGATGTGTAGGGCAGACCAGGCACACACGACATATACAGGTTTTCATACAAAAGCAAAGATGATTTAGGCTGCAAACATGATTGCCACAACGTTCAGACATAAACCTCACAGCTATAGTTCCAAAATCTCTGTACACAAAAACCCACTAAAGATGCAATTATAGACCAATTAGAAGGCAACAATACAGAATACAGAAATCCATACAACAACTTTACAAACACAAATAAAGGTCCCATAGGCACATATTCTCTCTCTGTCTTTCTCTATGTATATGTGTGTGTGTGTATGTATGATTTATGCACTTGGGCCTGGAATGAACCAGCACATTCAGCTGTACTGGATAAAGAGAACCAATTCTTCCTACCAAACTAATGACAAGAGTTGAACACATACAAACACACACACCAGTGGTGTCAGCTGATACCCCCACACAACCGAGAACACCTCAGCAGTTGCAGGGTCATTCCCATCTCCCTCCTCACCATGCGTCTTCAGAATAAATCACTCCTTAAGAGCCATGCAACTACTTGACCAACATGTTTGAGTACTCTCACGTGAGCAGCAGTAATGTGGGCTGCATACCAGAGGTTGAGGAGTACTCTCACGTGAGCAGCAGTAATGTGGCCTGCATACCAGAGGTTGAGGGGTACTCTCACGTGAGCAGCAGTAATGTGGGCTGCATACCAGGGGTTGAGGAGTACTCTCAAGTGAGCAGCAGTAATGTGGGCTGCATACCAGAGGTTTAAGACTACTCTCATGTGAGCAGCAGTAATGTGGGCTGCATACCAGAGGTTGAGGAGTACTCTCACGTGAGCAGCAGTAATGTGGCCTGCATACCAGAGGTTGAGGAGTATCCTCACGTGAGCAGCAGTAATGTGGCCTGCATATCAGAGGTTTAAGAGTACTTTCACGTGGGCAGCAGTAATGTGGGCTGCATATCAGAGATTTAGGAATACTCTCACATGAGCAGCAGTAATGTGGGTTGCATAATGCAGATTTAAGAGAACTCTCACGTGAGCTGTATAGCTCCAGAATGAAAAGACTGCACCTGATGACCACGAAATCCAGTCCGCCACCTGCCCAAGTAATTTCAATTCATGATGTCAGTATATGTAGAATATGTGACAGTATGATGGAATGCTCTTTGGAGGAAATGGAAATGACAATGTAGATCAGGCACAAGGGAGAGGCTCTAGGTGTGGAGAAGCCAGGACATTCCTGCCTCATCAGTAGGACATATGCAGCCTTGTTCCTAGAGACTGAGGACTTGTGGTGTTACAGCCTACAGTAGGACAGCATGTCCAAGATCCACTACACACAGAGTCATGTCTAACACACCAACAAAGGTAACACCTAACTCCTAAACTAACACACAACACGAGAAACGTTGATGCAACCTAATGAGCATGTAACAACACACACACAACATAAAATGCAACACTAATGCTGCAGCACAACGGATCAACACTATAAATCAAGACACAGCACAACTTATAGCAACACAAACCAGTCCAAAACAGTGTGAGAACAGATCAGCACAAAAAATACTATAACAAAACACAGAATTCTAACTAATACCAGATATAATACCAGAGATATTATAACACATACTAAAGACAGCGGCAGATAAAAAGCACCAGCACTAACTCATCTAAAAAAAAAAACACTCCAGAGAGCTCTGAGCTCTGGATCTGCTGGTCACCTGTGGACACCTGGTTCTAATTATACTGAATCTACCAGGTTAGAAGGAGCTGGAGACAAGATCACATAGACAGCAGGAACCTGGAGCCACCATCACCGTGAAAAATACCATATACCACCAGCACCATGATAAATACATATACCACCAGCACCATGATAAATACATATACCACCAGCACCATGATAAATACATATACCACCAGCAGCCTGATAAATAGCATATATCACTGGCACCATGATAAATACTTTATTATCACTGGCACCTTTATAAATGCCATATTACCACTGGCACCATTATTAATACTATATTACTGTTGACACCATGATACCGGACATTGCAGTAAGTACAGAATGGCATTGCTAGTGCCATTAATGATGCAGTGTGTGCAGCAGGTTGTGCTGCTGCCTTTAAAGACCACAACTGAAACAATAGTATGAAAAAAACTGCTACAGCCTTTAAAATGATCAGCTAAGCTGTCAGTGTTTTCAGCAAGTTCCATAGCAACGTGTATCTTTAATAAAGGCTGCAGAAGTACACGGATGCATTACAACAACAAAACTCTTAATTGCAGTTGTATTATTCTAAGAGACAGGTCACAAAATAGAACTGTTATAACCTACATCGTTGCCGTCTTCTATAAACAAATGCACCCACAGCCATTAATTAAGAGGCTTGAAACTATATTAAATAAGGATTTACAATAAATTAAATAAGAGGAACACAATTTTCTAAGATTCCTTAAGTCGTTGACTTACGCATGGAACATGTGTGTTTATTTAAGACCTGCTCCAGATCTCCAAGCATGGTGAGGATCACCTCCTTATCCAGCTGGGCTCTCTCCTCCCGCGCGCTCTCAATTTCTTCAGCCCAGTCTCCGGAGTCTGCTGTCTCTACCCGCACAGCCTCCTGCCTTCCGTCCAACTCATCTTCTTCCTCCTCCTCCTCCTCACGGCTGCCTCCATGTCTGCGGGCGGGTTTAGCTGGGGTGGCCCGCGACCCCCTGCGGCCCCAGGGCACGGGGATGAGGGAGTGCTCAGAATGGGAGAGCATTTTGCATAAGGAGAGGGAGAGGGAGCGTGCCCGCGCCTCCCCCTCCGCCCCCCTGCGGGTGCAGCCCCGGCCCTGAAGCCCACATGAAGGAGAAGCCGGCGGCAGCGATGAAGGTTCGTCCGGACCGAAGGCGTACACTTGCTGCTCACCGTCACTGAGGAGTGTCAGGTTGCCAAGGGAACGCTGCTTGCGGAGGTTCAGATTATCGGGGAGAGGCTGAGGCCCCGATCGGGTAGCGTTGGAGCGCGGCGAGGTGGAAAACTCCCCACCCCTCTTCATCTTCGCTCCTCTTCCTCAATGTTATGCTCTTGTCTCCGTCTCTGTGTCCTCTGACTCCTCACATGATTCGTATTTGTGTGTGTGTGTGTGTGTGTATGAATATGTCGAGGCAGCCCTGTGCCAGAGGAGAGGCTGGCACAGCCTGTCCCAGCAGGCGTGGATCTTTAGGTGGCAGCTGGCGCTCGCTCAGTCTCCGGATGGTGCTCCTGTCGAGGGTGGGACTACACACGCCTGCCTGCAAAGACACTCAGTGTGCCAGGAGCCTCTAATGCCCCCCCTGCCCACACACACACCAGCGCCGCAGCCAATGAGCACGGCCAGGTACACGCCGGCAGCGCAGACCTCTCCTCCTGCTCTCCCCTTCTTTCTCCTCTCTCTCTCTCCTCAGACACAGTGAAAAATCAGCACTGAAGCATAGCATAGCTTCTCTCCCTCTCTCAATATGTCTCATTTAAGACGTGCCACTCTCCCTCTCCTCTCTGCATGTCTCTCTCTCTCTCTCTCTCTCTCTCTCTCTCTCTCTGTCTCCCCTAATCTGTCTGTCTCCCTCAGAAATAGAGTCCTTTCACTCGCTCTGCTCTGTTGTGTTAATTACAGGCTGACAGGGAGTGTGTGAGCACATGCCTCTCACTGACAGGAATGGAGTGGGCAAGTGTGTAATTGCTAAGACGCATACGCAGCCCACAGGCTACGGATCCACCTGCCCCTTTAAACACACTGAGCTATTTCACTCGAATTCACCCTTTCATCCTAGAATTCTTCCTGCTCTTTCGTTCTCTCTTTATTTCTCCCTCGTCTTCTCTCGTCTCCTGCACCTCTTTCCCTTCCTTTTTCTTTCTCTCCCTATTCTCTCTCTTTATCTCCAAATGCTGCAAGGTCTGCTTGTGCTGTTGCTATTGGCTACCAATACGGCACACCCTCAAGAAAAAAAGTTCAAATGTGCATGTGTGTGTATGTATGTTTGTGTGTGTGTCTGCCTGTCTGTCTGTCTGTGGAGGGTTAGAGGATGACAACACTGGAAGCTGTAATACTGTGTGATCTTAGCTGCTCATACATAGCGAGGTGTCAAGAGTGAGGGGTGCTGAGACATGGCACCTTTCACAGCAGCACTGCTGCAGGAGACAATGACTCAGTAAACACAGCTGTCTCCACAACTGCCATTACGCACATTAGCTAGGTTTCATCTGGATACCGCAGGCTTCAATCCAATAAGAAGAGCTTAACCGGACACCCATAATAAATACATAATGATCATAATAATTCCAATCTTGATTGTTCATATCTTCAAATCTATGTGCAAAGTCTATTAGACTGAACAGGTTGAGAACACTGCAGATTCCTGAACTGAGGGGAATTATATAGACTTGAAAGCTATCAGCAAGTTATAGAATGGGCAACGAGAGAAAAAGATTCATTATTTTTGTCGGCAGAATGAGAGCTGCTGTTAGTAGGATATGAAGAATTTATCACCAGAGGCAATACTGCAAACAAAGCTGCAATGCAAAAATAACAGCAGCTAATAAATGCCTACATCTACATAAATGCCTACATCTACATATATTGTTAGATTATAAATGCCTATATTATATATTGTTAGATTATAAATGCCCATATCATATATTGTTAGATGACAGCTAAACAAGGAGCAAAGAGAATGTCGGAACAGTCTTACTAGTATTAATTACAATTATCACTAATACTACAGAAAACTTGTTTAATGGTGATATTGCTATAGCAGTTATACTAAAAAATCCCTCCTGTTAACAAAGTTTTCTATAAAAAATATCCATCATGGCATCTATGTATAAGGCAAATGTTTGGATTTGCCAAAGGGTCTTGGCCAAGATGTAACATATGGCCATGCCTTGACATAGAGCTGCTAAATCTGTGATCTCAATGTGGTTATGTTGATTAAGCCTGCTCCTGAGTAGGTTTGAGGTTATGGACTTGTTCGAAAAATGGAAAATCTGGGAACATGTAAAATATGTCAACAAATCCAGTAGAAGAATAACAGACCTCAGGTAACCATTATTAACCAGATAACCCAAACTAACCCTAGATACAGTGAGAATTTAATCATATGAGAACCAACTTATGGTGACCTGTGCATTGCATAAATCTTTATGTCGTTTCACCCCAAAGAGCTACAAAACTCAAAAAACAAGTGTTAACTAGATAACATGGATTAAATATCTAAATTTGATCAGGTAATTGAAATGCCTCTTGAACATTTTGGATTCAGTTGGAGGCAAGTCAAGTTTACTTATACACACCAGCAATTCAAGGTGCTCTACACAAGAAAATTAGAAGCTTATTGTGACCTGTCAATCACCTCGGGAAGGTCACTGGCGATAACGCATACATTTTAAGGTTACAGTGTACTATAGCAAAGTCATTAGCCACATGTGTTAGCAAAGGCATTAGTTATGTTGCCTTTGGTTGTATGTGCGTTGTTTTTGCATATGCCTTTAATGAACTTGGGCTATCTCCCTTAGATTACTAGCATTTTTAGATGATTTTTTAATTGTCATTTTAATTATTCCCTCCCAATTTTCCAGACTGGTTAGTTCCAGTTCTGCTTGTGTTCATTCTTTTGCTGCAAATAATGTGGTTCCTGGAGCTGGTACAGTATGTCTTCCGATTATGTCTTCTTCTTGATGCTACAGTATTATAAATTAGTAAGCCCTAATGCTGCATTGAAAAGAAAAAAGAACTAATGCTGCATTGAAAAGAAACTGGCAAAACAGCTTGAAACGATTCAGGGTCTGGTTATATAGCAACTATGCTAGTTAATAAACTATCGTGATAATTAAACAACTAAAGTTTTAAAATAACGTAATCTGTAACTAACTGTAAAAGCACATGAAAAGAACATTCAAAAAAAAAATTGAACACATCACATACTGAACATCATACACTCCACGATGACAAGTGGAAAGAGTTCATATCCAACTGGGCACATTTATCTGAATGAATGCATTGTAGAAGTCTGGTGTGATGTTTTGACCCACAATGCAACAGGAAGTCAGACCTGGCATTAGCAAACATACGAAGTTCAGTGAGACGTTTCCCCAACTGTGGAAATGACTGAGCTAAGGGATTTCAACCAGTGTCTGATATGAAATATGGATTTCTTCCTAATCTGGCTGTGTGTGTGTTTGTGTGTGTGTGTGTGTTATCAAACAACATTCCCATCAAGTCTGTGTAAGGCTTACGATCAGTTCCAGCTTTGGTTTGCATTGGATTGCACTTGCACCATTTGTATCAAACACACAAATGAACACCACATAAAAATCATGTATGAGGAAAGAAGTTCCAGCAAAAAATCTTTTTGTCTGTTTTTGTAACACCAAGTGAACCAACTGGAGGGAGCTCCATTACTACATGGAATACAAATCATCTCAGACATCTGAGTGTGACATTGGTCATTTCACCAAAAATGACCAGTAATTCTCGCTGGCAGTCCAGAGATACATCACACACTGCCCGGCTTAATTCTGTTGTGCTGGGGCGATTATGATTAGCAGACTCAGGTGTGTATAGAAGGGAAAAAACTGAATTGAATTTTGCATAGCACAGGGACCCTGACACTACAGATGAGAACTTTTACACCTGCAGATGTGAACAGACCTGAATGTGACATGCATGATCAAAAACTCTAAAACTCTGTAGACACACACACAGTTGAATGAGTAGCTAAACTGTGCACTTATGTGTTTGTACACATTTTTGGTGTGTTTGATTGCATTGTGGGTAAGTATTCAGAACACTAGAAAACTAGTCTCTGTCATAGCCCAAACTGTTACAATCTTTTACACACACACACACACACAATCTTTTTTCTGGGTCTTAGGCCCTATTTTGCCACCACAGCAAGTAAAAAGTCAGAAATGGCAGGTGGACAAAGGCAAGCCATGTTTGTAAGGCTGTCCAAAATGTGTTGTTGCTGTGTGTGTGGGTATGAATGTATGTGAGACCGAGAAAAAGAGGAAAAGGCTGGCGGTCTTACCTGATATCTCCTCTAGGCACTGTTTGGCTGTCTTGCAGTAAAGCAGGTCTTTAGTAGGACTCAGGCATGGCTCAGGGGCAATCACTGTCGTACAGTCATTCTCTGAATATGTCCTGTGTGTGAGAGAGAGTGGGGGGGGGGGGGGGAGAGAGCAATGAAACGTGAACATTTTGCCTTGGTTCGTATGTTTTTAATTTGAATAAATTGGAAATGTGTTATAACCTCTGATTTAAGGCCTTAAAACACACTTTCTTTAACAGTCATTTTTAAATGCAGCTTCAATAATAACATGTGGTCAACATAGTGTACAGTCCTTACACCACACCCAGCTCAGACTGGCCCACTGTGGGTGAGGGGCTTGATGAGGCGAGCTCAGTGGGGCAGTGTTGTGATGGGACCTGGAAACACTGGGACCTTTTATATGTGCTACATTCAAACATGTCAATTTGCAACACTGCTGTTTCTCACAGCAGTTCAGTGTCTTGATGTTAAAAGACAGAGACATATTCAGGTAGATAAGAAGTCTGTGGGAATTATGATTTACTACAGATAGCTGCATGAGTGCTGGCTGAAGGGCTACAGCATTATATACCTCTGAACAATAAATCAGAAAAGTTAGCTCTGGACTGAACATGTGTGTGTGTTTGGGGGGGATGGGGGGGGGGGAGTGTCAGAAAGAGTGGAGCAAAGCTTTTAAGTCGTGTGGGTCTGTGTCTGTCAAAACTGAAGGCATACAGGCATGACAGGTGTTAATCACTTCCAATCCCACTCTAGATTAATGACAACACAGGCTTGCTGAGAAAACAATAACACTCCCAGTACACTCTCAGTAAACACACTCTCAAGACATGGTCCCTTAAAAGGGATAAAACAACAAACATTTGCATCGATACAACCCACAAAAAGATAACTGACCACAAGCCTGCTGTAATATTGCTATGCTGCTACATTTTTGAATAGTGACAAACAAACATTGTTTGGTCCGCTAGGTGCAACTGAAGTACAGTTGTGAGACACAGCTGTTGTAAAGTCAACACCACCGTGTAAACGAGGTTTGTTTTTGACTTCTGAAGTTTTGCCTTGTCTCCAGAGGAGTTTGTGGTTTGGTGAGAGTACCCGACTCCCTACTGCCCATGATGCGCGCACACACGCGCACACACACACACACACACACACACACACACACACTCTTCTAACACCCTGTTAATAACCACAGAAGATAAACCCTTCCTGCCAGTAGCCTTGCAATTGGACAGGCCAGCATGAACCAGTAATCAGCAGAGGCTATCTGCATGTTGACTGAGCTGATTTACTCATCACAGCTCCTGAGTCCTCATGAGGAGACACCTGCCTGCCCGTGTCCTCATTCTGCCGGCGGGCCCTCTTTGCCTGCACTTGAATGAAAAACAACGGAGTGCGTCTGAAGATACATGTACAGTTGGCTTCCACAGCGCTTACACAGGAGGAAGTGGTCTCTCGAGAGCACCTGAAGCAGCTGCCGTCAGGAAGGGAGCGTTTCGGTGAAGGGTTTTTCCTTCACTTACACTCGGATGAAAAGGAAAGTTTCAAAACTGCAGTATGGAAAAATCACCTTCATGGTGTAACATTTAAAAATAACCTCCAGGAAGATTTTAGGTTTTATGGGTGTTCGTGAACCAGCAGTATATAAAAACCACGTTGTGTAATGTTAGTGATGGCTTTGCTGGGTCATGGTAATACTGGTGACTTGGGCAGCGACTCGAGAGCGACCTGAGAGAAGAGCTAAGTATTAGAGCTCCTGCGGGGATCCTCTTGGCCTCCGTGTTGAGCATAATTACAGAGACTGAATGCAGAAGTCATACATAGTAAAGTAATGATTTCACTAATGTATCAACTTAAAATAGAATCCAGAATCTTTGATGCAAACCCACCAAACAAAACTAAAAACAAAACCAAAAAGAAACTCGATGTAATTGTCAGAAAGTCTCTGGAATGTTCTCCCCCATTCACACTGGTTCAATTTGCTTATTATCAGTACTTTTACAGGATATTCAAAAACCAAGGGCCAGCATTAGAATTTTGCGGTTTCTAGGAAAATACTAATGTCTATTGAACAAAGTTGGTGGTTGGTGTTTAGGGGATGAAGGTCTTGGTTCACTTGGGTCTTGGAAGGTCTTGGTTCACTGGCTAACGGTTTCTAGGAAGCCCTCTTATTCAGTTCCCCTCCTTTACCACACCTGACTGAGGTCAGGAAGGGCTTGAGTTGTTAGTGGAGTCAACTGTGTTAACAGCACACACGACGGACCACTCACCTGCAGATAAAGGGGGCAACAGTTGCCGTGTTGGGGTGGTTGTGCTGCTGTTGTTGGGGTAGTTGAACTGCTCCGTTGCTTCCCATCACCCCCCCTCCTCCCCCCAACGTGCTGGAGGTGGTGGAGCTGGAGAGTGCGGAGCTGCTGGTGGAGGAGACCATGTTGCTCTTTCTGCCCTCCAGACCCCCAAGGGAGCGCTGCACGTAGAACGCCTGTCCCGCTTTACTTCCCTTTGCCTTCTCACCTCCCTCCTTTGCCCCCATCAGGCCGGCCTGCGGTCCTGCAGACTTGGCTGAAGCCGCCGGCGTCTTCAGACCTGGCTTGGGGATGCCACTGGAGGCTGGCAGGGCGCTGTCCTTCTTAGCTGCAGGGATAGCTGCTTTGCCTCCTTTAGGGATGAGGCTAGCGATTTTGGAGCCCTTCTTGGCGGTTTCAGTTGGTGGCGGTTCCTCTTTAGGTGGCGTTCCGGCTTTGCTCTTGTTTTTACCCTTCTCTTCTCTGTGCTGCGATACGGACTTGCCGCTGGAATTTTTCCCAGTGGTACTACTGTGGCTGCTAGCAGTGACGTCGGCCGTGCACTTGCTCGGCGGCGAGAGGGAGGGTGTAGGCGTCTTACCCTGCGGCTTGGGAAAGCTCCCAGGCAGCACTGAGCTGCAGGAGCCCTCTTCGCCATATTCTGACAGGTCGTCCTCCTCCTGGAGAGCCATCTCGGCCATGGAGGGTGAGGTGCGTGATGCAGAGCGAGGGTTGACGAGGCGAAACTTGTCCAAAGTGGAGCGCTGGTTGCCCGGCGCCGACTTGCAGGCATCTGCCAGTGGGTTGCGCTGGCGGTCGTGGGCGGATGGGGCTGGTGGTGAGGAAGTGGGGCTGGTTGCCAACATGGAGGAGGTGGCGCTGTGCTTCATGTTCATGGACTTGCTGCGCCAAGCCTTGCCTGCTGCGGGGGAGGGGATGGCCGAGGCCAGCTGCTGACCACTGCTGCTGCCATTTATGCTGCCTCCCAGGGGGATGGACTTCACCGACTCTGTAACACACACAAACAGAGTCACGCTGGAACCAGAGACACCCAGTGACACAGAGAGGGAGGTTCCCAAAGAGGTCTGCTCTGAAAACCAGAGATGTACAACCTTATAGCTGTCATTCTTTTAAATGTAATGTGAAGGTCAAATCGAATCAAAACATACACTAGAGTGCCCTCTTTAGGCCAAGATGTAGTTTGAGAAATGGTGCACAAACAGCGTTGTTTTCTAGGGTTTTGCTCTGCAGGCCCTGTCCACAGCCAGATCTCAGGCAGTGCTGAGAGGCACTGAAGCAGAAAATTGGTTCTCCGATTGATTTGGTGGAATTTCAACCAGACAGCCTAGCCCTCTGCTTGCCTGTTATTAGGAGTTGTTGTAGAATACGAGTGTTGCAGAGAATCCACACAATCCATCAAATCAGTACAGCTGCACTACAGTTACGTCTGGCGTGCGTATTCGGCTAACGTTATGTGGAAACACTCCACGGATATGCCACCGACCATCACAGCTACAGATGCGTGGAAACGCTCGACGGTTACACCACGGCTACAGACATCAAATGAGAGCTAATAGAAGGAAGTGATATCCTGCAGGAATGTAACACGTGCTCTTCAGTGTGGCCTGCTTTCCACCATCAGAACAATGAAACTAACCACCTTTTCTTTATCTCATGAAGGAAGGTCACTGGTTTGTTGATTTCTATCTCTTTTCCACACTGCAAATTTGGAATTAAAAAGAACCTTAAACTGACAGGTACATTAAGCACATATTCCAATATTTAGAGATAAGAGCAGGCTAGATAGATATACCCTTTTCATTCTGACACACACAAATGTAAAGGTCACTCTGTCATCTTACAGTTACCATAGCAACCCGCCTTATTTCTCAGTACTTACTTTGGGCCAGCAATGAAATGTCATTTGAAGCAGGGTGATGGCAGATCCCTTCACGCACACACACAGACAGACACAAACACGAGCATGACTGACACGCACACACACACACATCTAGATGAATTCCACATTCCTTTTCAGACTCTGGTTAAAATGCCTTGGCTACTACTGTGGCCTAAGCTTGGTCAAGTGTGGTGCACACACACACATATGCAGAGCACTTGTAGAGTAAGGAACTAAAGTTGTGAAAGGGTGAGTGGCGCTTTCCTGCTCTAACCTGCCATGCCCGATTCTGAACGCTTAGCCAATTCCCACTGAGTTGGGTATGCTACAGCAGAGAAAATACTAAAGCATGCAGAGGAGTTACGCATGACTGGCTGACTGCATTTTCCAAATGGTGCTGTACAACGATTTAATAGTCAAGAAACCATTGTACAGCAACTGTCCCTTAACAGTGGCACCATCTAGTGGGCAATGGGCATTTTTTTTTACATGGGGGTTTGAATGTTTGTGTACGTGACTGGTATGTGAGTGCATGCATATTAGTGTACAACATGTGTGAGTGTGTGTGTGTGTGTGTGTGTGTGTGTGTGTGTACGTCCCACACCTCTGTCATTGCCACTAGCATACTGCAGTGGTTTGTTCTTGTCGATGCTGTTGAAGCTCTGGCTCCTCCTGTTCAGACTAGCCGAGGCTGGACTCTTAGTGCTGCCTCCACTGCCTGCAGCGGGGGATCTAGTGGGACCAGGCAACCTGACAGACACACACACACACACAAAAACACAAATACACACAGTGAATAAAAATGTCTTTGCATGTAAGCCTTGACATTACACACATGTTGAAAGTATAACCACATTAATTGTGTGCATCGATCAACACACATACAAGCATACACATCTGTGGATAACATGATGTCATCATGAATTTTAGTATTTTAGTCATAAGTCACAGGCAAAGAAAATCCAACTAACACATGCACGCACACACACACACACACACACACACACAAAGTGACACATGCACAATGACATAAGTTCATGCATTTTGGTTAAATTTGTAACAAGATTCTGACAGTATGACAGTCCAACCCCTGAATGCCTGAACTGTGAGCCAGTTTTACAGGTCATAAAACCCCTGGTGCTCTCTTTAGAATGACTTTGGAAAAAAGGTCATGAAAAGGTTATGAAAAGGTCTCTTGTTGATTTGTGCTTATTTCTTTATGATAGCATCTTTACAAAAGGCTGCAAAACAATATGTTCATGCATTTCACAGAGGCATAAAGGCAATGAAGCGAGGGAGAGGTCGAGAGAGAGAGAGAGACAGAAAATTTCACCATGTTTCATACCTAATTCACACTGGATATTAATACCACACAAACCTAAATGCGTAGGACCTCGTATAATGTAAATGGAGAGCTTCAAATTCAAACTCCAACACAACTGTGACCAGCTTCTACCCAGAGCAGCCACCCACTGCAGAAGTGCACCTGAACTGCACTCGCATGCGAATGACAGCAGAACGATCACTCATCACTCAGGCAGTTGCCTCAAGTCTAATGTTAAACTACATGATCAGTCTGTAAGCGCTGATCCCAGATCAGCTGCTTATGTACTACATGACTGTATTTAATACCACCAACTCTGAGAACATTTCTGAGAGCATTTGGAGTAGCTATTTTAAAGAAGTGGAGCAGACACATTTGTCACTGTGTTGGTCACAGGGATTAGTGTAGTGGTTACATCCAGTGACTGCACAACCGGAACACATTCACAGAAGTGATCTCAGATAAAAACTCACAAAATTACTGTTTACACATCATGCTGACTGTATCTGTGCATCTAAATGTGGTACGAATGTGGTAAGTCTCAAACATTTATTAAGACAAACAACACACACACACACACAATATTAACTGCATGTAAGTAGAAAAAAAAGAATTTCTCATGTCTGTATTTGGGACAGAAAGCAATCTATTAAACATTACCCCCCCCCCTACCCTCCTCACTGCTTTACCAATACTGCAGTGACCCTAACCCTGAGATATTATCTCCATTAACCCTGGGATTTTAGGATTAAATTAGTACGTCGAAAAGACAGGTATGAACCGTCACCAACTTCTGCTGAAATATTTGTTATAAAACTGTTATTTAACCTATTAAAATGTGTTTAGCAGTGACACAAACTTAAAAAATCAGGACACTGGCAACCTTATTCTCATTCCTGCCTCAACACGATATGCACACAAACCACGGGTTGCTCTCCAGGGAGGTGGGTAATCTAACATATGAACAAGTCAAAGCTGAGGAGATCAGTACATCTCAGTACGTCTGCCTCCGTCTCCAACTCATCACAGAGTGAGAGAGAGGGAGAGAGACAGACAGAGAGTGAGAGAGAGAGAGAGTGTGTGTGTGTTATGGGTCTCTCAGGCTTCATATGATCTACAATTTTAAAGCACCGATGCAAATCTACATCTCACAAACAGTTAACATGGTCATAGAAAACTATTTTCTCAATACCAAACACCACTATACCAAGCAGGATAACATATACACAGACACCCTCACACACTCCCTCACACTTCTCCTGAAATTCCATTTTCAGTTAGGGTTAGGATTTTGTAAGGGGCTTTTTGACTTGTGTGTTGTCCTGAGCAAGTGAAATTCATTCACTGTGGGATTCGGATCTGACACCTGACCGAGCCACTAAAAACACTTCACTTTTTGGCTTCAAAGAAACTCCCTTATTGCAGTAGAAATGTTTTCCACTGGGTCATCCACTGAGTTCTGAGGCAGCTGTATGGACCTCAGTAGCAAAGAAAAAAGTCTTCTGAACACACATTTTTAAAAAGGGATTTGTAAATTATCTGCTTCTTGAGTCTTGAACCAAGACTCAAGAAACCAGTGGTTTCAATTATGCTGGTTTGTGAGTCTTGGTCTTGCCTGCTTTATGGGCCTTGACATACTGAACAATTACTTGTGGTCTGCTGAAATGAGAGGACCATAGCCCACAATATAACACCCTCCAATTAAAGTAGTCACTTTGACCTTAGAGTCATGTAATTTCAAACCAATGTGTTTAATTTCAAACACACACACATTGCTATCCTGTTCTCACAACTGAGGTAAATATAGCATTTTTTTAAATCCAGATCTGACAAATGACCCTAAAGGTAAGAACTGGCTGCAGAGCTGTGTGAAAGGGACTTGCTCAGAGTACATCTGAGGAACACACACAGCCTCTGCCATCAATGTGATCTACTTCTCCAACAATTCATCCACTTTAAGAGTCTGTTTAAGCAACTTCAAATATAGGGCATTTTTCATGTGTTGAATAGCGAGTTAAATGTATGTGTGAGAAAGAGAGAGAGAAAGAGACATATAGAGTGAAAGAGAGAACGGAAGCACATTCACGGTACTGTACCTTGAGTTTTTCTTCTGAGGAGCTCCTATTCCACTGTGAACTTGTGGACTTGCATATCGTGCTGTAAGACTGTGGAAAGAAAGACAGAAAGCAAGAGAGAGGACAGAGGGAGAAAAAGAGAGAAGCAAAAAGAAATGATGCAAGGGAACATAAGGAGACAGAGGAGCAGGAGCAAGAGAAAGGAGAGACAGGGAGAGAGAGGAAGAGACAGGGAGAAAGAGTGGGAGAGAGACAGAGAGAGGGAGAAAGAGAGAGAGATGGAAGGAGAGAGATATAGGGAGAGATAGGGAAATAGACAGTGAGAGAGAGAGATAGAGACAGCGACAGAACTGAATGGTCTGGAAGTGGAGCATGTTTGAGATTGCCCTCTCCAATATAATAAGGCCATGCTGCCCAGCTGCCTGTTCTCTACACAGTATAAGCTCTGTGTGTGTGTGTGTATTCGATGTTCCCGCTAGGAAAACATGCATCATAAAAATTCCTGCTTCAACAGAAACAATTTCAACCGTTTTAGCATATATGACCTAAAATAGCTATGGGCTCCAACGAAGTGCTGAGGGAAGCTGTTGGGGGGGGTGTGTGGCTGGGTACAGGAAGTGCTGAAATCCTACTGGACACCAGTTTCACTCTGTGGGGGGTCTAGAGGAGCTTCTCTCAACTCCGCTACATTCTGTTAAGAGAGCATGAGGAAGTGCAAGGCAAAGAGTCTGCGCCCTAGGGTCATAGACACCAGTGTGTATGTGTGTGTGTGTGTGTGTGTGTGTGTGTGTCTGTCTGTCTGTCTGTCTGTCTGTCTGTCTGTCTGAGCAAAGCTGCAGTGCAAAGGCGAGGGCTTTATAATTGTTACAGTTTTATAATTTTATAATATCATTTATTATTTTATAATTATTCGACTTTTCTAATTTAATTTTACTATTTTTATAATTTTGTAATATAATTTTACTGTTTTATAATTAATATATCAATATATTCACAACAACCTCCTAATGAAATATCCATAATTACTTATAGTGCCAATAAGCAACACTCCTCGCTCTTGTTATGAAGGCCTGTCCCTGAAGCATCTGTGCCATGCAGACTGGCACATTTCCAGTGCCTACCTGCTGTACTGCAACCCCTGCACACACTCTATAACCCTGCTACCCACCTCCAGTCATGGAGATCTGCGGTGCTCTAGAGTTCAGTTACAACCCTAATCCAATATGGCTGGTTCAGTTCACCAAAGCATCTATTAGAGCTGCATCTGGTAGATTGTGTACACGTGAATAAAACCGTACTGTCTATAAACAGTAAAACTGTGGGTGGATGAAAATAGGTCAGAATCATTTGTCTGTTTGGAACAGTAGAATCTAAGATGGTGGTACTTCAGATACTTTGGGCCGACAGCAACATCAAAAGCCCAAAAAAGACTTGGTGTTCCATAATAGCTCTTAAGCTCTCAAACTCCTCAATAATTCATACCTACCTTTCCTATTAATATCAGTTTTGATAACAGCGAGATTCTTATCTGTCTCTACATCTCTCTTTCCCTGCTTTGTGATGGTTACTGTGTCTCCATGATAAATGACTCCTATCCTCTCAGGAGAGCGGCAGGAAGGCATGGACACCCTCCTTCAATCTCTTCATTTGTCTTTTTCAAAAAGGGGTGGAGAGGTCTGGCACTTAAGATAGGTGGATCGGGGGAGGGGGCAGACCAGGACTTCAGAAATAGACCACAGTGTACAACTGCTGCCATGGCCACTTTTAGCAGAAACCCCACCCTGCTCATGAAGAGGGAGACAGGGAGCGAGTGTCAGAAAGAAATGACTGCACCTCTTGCTACCTTAAACAGGTACAACTATTAACATTTTCTGCTCCTATGAGTAAAGTCAGCTTCTGCTGCTGCTACCGAATAAAATAAAAATTGTATTCAGAAACGGGTTTAAAGGTTTTCCAGGAAACTGGGAAACTAAGCTGACATTACATGACAGACCGTTAGGTAGACAGGTACATTGTCACTAAGCATTAAGCAAACATAACACAAGTGGTTTAGTGAGTTCTGCTCAGAATTAGGTTTTACACGAAAACTAGGAAAAAACTGCAATCACAACAAATACATTGCAGATAGACAGACAGACACATTTTCTTTCTGTGGATCTTTCACTTCTCTCCCTGTCCTGATTCACCGCAGCAGTCCCGCCTATGCATTTATTTAACTGCCTATGCATTTATTTAACTGCCCATGCATTTATTTAACTGCCTATGCATAAGAAATCAATACGCTACAATTAATATAAATGTATCTGTAACTAATTCTAGGGATACATTATAGAATGACAAAATTAATTTGGCTTAAAAAACTAAATCAGTTAACACACATACACATGCAGACAGACACACACACACACAAGCACACTACTGCAGTACCCATTGCTGTAAGTTCTCTTCCTGGAGGGTAGTCTGCTCTTCCTGTCTCGTAAGTTAGGAGCAGGTCGTCGTGAGGGTGAGAGAGCTGGATCGAGTTGTTCTCCACAAGACATGATAAGCCTAAGAGGAGGGATCACACTTCGCCCCCCCTCCCAGACACCTTCTACAGACCTGCAGGAGCCGCAGTCCCCGTGTCTAGTCTGTCTGTCTGTCTCTTCGTCTCTCTCCCTCTCTCTGTCCAACTGTCTGCCCCCCCTCTCTTTTTGACCATGTCTAGAGCAGGTGCTAGCTATAGAAAGCCTGGGTCTCTAGAACCGTAAATGTAAGCAGGGTGTGTGTGTGTGTATGTGTGTGTGCTCTCTCAGGGGACTCAGACAGTGTTGTGTTTGATGTTTACTTCTCTAACATGGCAGGACTGCAGCTGCCCCCACTATGTGATGGTGTAGTGGTGGACTATATGCACTGCCAGTGCAGCCAATTTTATTTGCAGAACACTTCTCATGGGAGTGACTGTCACAAAACAGCTTTCAAGAGATCTAGGCAGAGACCTCTGTTGGCAGGACCCCTATTGGCAAGTGGCAAGTAAAAGACCCTTCCTGAGATGGCATGAGCAGGCAGTCTTAAGAGAAGCCCATCCTGCTCAGAGAGGCTCCAGATAGTGAAGTTATAGGGGCCCCATTATCTGGAGGGCTACTGCTTACTGGAAGAGCATTAATGCTAAAACACCTGGAAACTCTTATATTGTACTGTTCCTACCATTATTCCATTATTTCTATGCTACACACATAGACGCAGACACACACACATCTCCACAGCTGTAGGTCTGCTACTTTGGCTGTGACACCCTGGCTGAGCTCTCTGGCCCAGCTGATGGAGCCTTTGCTGGGCTTCAGCCAGAGCTGCAGCGTAGCCATCTTAAGCTCCAGCTCCAATCGAAACATCCTGGCCCACCTCTTCCTACACAAGTCTGGTATGTAGTGTGTGAGGAAGGCTACATGTGTGTGTGCGCATGCACGTATGTGTGTGAGATGCCCTCTGAGCAGCTGTCATTGCTGGAGCAGAGCCTGGAGGAAGACTCCCACAAGCCACAGGAAGAACTGGGTACAGCTGTTCTCTTCCTCTCTCTCCTTTCTGTTTTCCATTCTTTCTCTCCTGACATTCTATCTCTCTGTCTATCTCACTCATCAACACACTTTCTCCCTGTCATCCAACCCTCTTGAATGCTGACAGTGACAGAGAACTCAACAAAACACTGCACACTTGTTACTTCCCCACCATACACCTCCCAGACTCTCTCTCTCTCTCTCTTTCACACACACACACACACTCAAAGTTCACTGCTTCCCATCTCCATGGCCAGATGCAGTATGTACCTGTTATCCCATGCTGAAATTGCTACGGTGACTAGCATCACAGGGAAGGCACCATCAGTCTTCATAAAAAGGATAAAAGCCACCACAGAGGTACAGGCCTACCTGGACTGCATGTCTTGCGGTTTGTGCTGGCTCACTGGCGCCACCCCCGTGGCCTGGTGAGCAACCTGTTGTTGGAGTTCCACCAGAGACTGCAGGTACTGCTGCTGTTGCTGCTGCTGTTGCTTATAGCGGGACAGGATGAAGAACAGCCCCAGGATGCTCTTCAAGTTCCCCTTACACACGTCTGCAGACAAAAATTTGCATGTGCACACATCCATGCGGTTATCATTGTTATTTAATGTTAATGTTTTAATGTTTTGATTTATTTAATCTGTAAAGCACTTTGAGTTGCATGTATGCATGAAAGGTGCTATACAAATAAAGATTATTATTATTATTATTATTATTATTATTATTATTATTATTATCAAGTCAGCTTCCCAAAAACTACATTTTGAGACATTTTAAGAGAAGTATGTAAAAGAAATCAGTTATGTTTTCTCCTTTAATTATAGTTACCACAGGCGAGTTTGTAAAAGCAAAGCTCGTCCTTCTTGCCTCTTACACTGAAAGCGCAGAACTACCTGTCCAGGCTCAATTCTGTGCAAGATCTATCGACACGCTTGTTGCGCCTCCTGCTGGATGCTTTGGGAGCGTGTCACTAGGAATGCAAGCATGTATGTCTGTCCAGGAGCACCAACTATTTCAAACAGCCTCTACCAAGCTTAATTTTTTAAATATGTCTTCCCGAGTGGTGTGAGAAAGCACAGGAAAACCTGACACAGCAAAGATAATCCTCTCCTCCATCTCCATTAGTGATTTTAGCAAACGGCTTGACGTGACATGAGGAAATGCATCAAAAGGTGATTGATGATTGGCTGCCGTCCAGTGAAAGTCGTTTTTCATTTGCAGAAAGCAAAACGTTTCAAAGATATATCGCAACACGCTTGCTTCCATAATATTCATCACACACCTTGTCTCCATAAAAATGAATGAAATGCACAGAAAAAAATCGTCTTGCTTCGCTGCAGTGTTAATGCACCGTTACTAAAAGTATCGTAAAATATCATGCATGAATGAAACCGCTGTTCATTGCGAGGTTGTCTGGAACAACAAAGACAGACAAAGACAGACAGACAAAGACAGACAAAAAAACGAGAGTTTAAAAAGAGCGTAAACATAGGGGGCGCGTTAAACCCAAAGGTTTGTTTTGTTATGCGAGTGAGGACGTGAATCTGTGATTCGGGGGTGAGAGGGCAGTGCATCGGCAAAGTCTCACCAGTCATGTGACTGACACCCTAGCGCCTCTGCAGCGTGACTGCGCTGCGTTGGCGCACACGGGCGCCTTTGCAACAGCGTAGTTTCAAAATTCTCTGCATCGTTTTATTTGTATTGCGGACTATTTTATTTCCAGTCCGTAATACAGAATTCAATTAGTGAATTTATTTAGCAGGTTTCGAATTTCTTAAAGTCATCTGATCTGAATTTATAGACACGTTCAAAGTTTAAACAAATATGACAGCAGTCATAGTTGGCAGCGGAAGTGCTGTTAATCCCCAGTGTTGACCCCATTAGAGGTCTGCGCGGGACTGCTTTTTTAAACCCTCTCCTGCCCGCTCCCACTTGTTTTAGTCCCGTTACCGCCCGCTCCCGCCAAAAAAATCGCTTATTTTAATCCCGCACCCGCACGCCACATACACATTTCTGTCGCTCCCGCCCACAATCCTAATATGAATTGAATTAATTAATTGTGTACTTTAAATTTTATTATGTATTTATTAAAACAGCAATATAGTGATGGATCGCGCTGTCCCATTTCTTACCAGTCCAAACACATGCCATCAGGTGAATTGGAGATGCTGAAATTGTCCCATCTGTGTGTGTGTCGGTCCTTCGCTTTGGTATTTATTAGTACTATCTTGAGGGTTTTTTTGTTGCTTGTATTAACTATTAACTTGAAACTGCTTCATTTTTTGTTTGCAGCGCTCCTTGAGTGCCAGTCGTGTGTCTGTTATACTCATGAAGTTCGTTCTTTTGAGTTATTGTCAGTGCTTAATGCATTGATCAAAGTTTAAGCATCGATTTAAGCCTATGATTGATTTAAAATATGTACCAGTATAGTAAATGTAATGGATGGGTTATGTCAAAGCTGGAATATGTAAAATTCAAATGTTTCAAATTCATAATAAAAAATGACGCACACTTCACGTGATCAGTTGCTTAGCCAATATTTTGAATTAGTTTATTGCCTACTTACTGAATGATTAGTTGTTTTCCTCCTGTTCCTTATGCATGGAAATCATTGCGTTATTATTATAATTTTCTAGACTATTTATAAATTTGCGGGATTATTCTACATGTATATGTGGTCCCGCTCCCGCATTGCCTGGACTAATTAAACTCCCGCTCCCGCCAATAACAATTAAATTCTGTCCTGCGCCGCAAGATATTCTGACGGGTTAGGGTCAGACCCGCGGGACTACCGCGGGAGTGCAGACCTCTAGACCCCATTTCATTAACAGTAAATTCAGTTAACATGATAAGACAGTGTATGTGTGTCAAACATTATTATACTTGTCTCCTTACAGAATGATGATTCATATAAGCAGACATTGCGGTTAGTAAGATAAGTCAAATATTAAAGGCTCGTAATAAGTGCGGAATATACTCCCTATGGGAGTATTTGGTTGTTTGGCGCGCACACATAAGAGTAAGTTTATCTATTATAATAGCAATTATTGACTTTTTTCAATATAGCCTACTAGTACAGTAAGTGTTCACTTGTAGTAAGTTCGCATTAGCATATTAGCTATTAGCATCTGTTAGCAATAACCATATTTGCTACACTAGATGCATAACGATCGAACATTACCCATTGGTATAATTGGCTCTATATGTGCTATGCTGTGTACTTGTTTGCTTTTTGGAGACACACAGCTCAATCCACTGACCGTACAGTCTATACAGTCTTTTCATTACAGGCCATGCGCAGTATTTTTCTTTCTTGCTGAAAATGTTACATTAACAGGAACTATGTGATTGTTTTCATACTTCTGCTCCAGTCCACGTGTATTAGGCACTGCGGAGCGCATAAAATAACTGCTATTTGTTAACTATCTTAGGATTTAATTTTATTTGGCATTATTATAAGATAATGCTGATTGACTACTTAGCCTACCTGGTGATTCGGACAGGTAGTCAAAGTAAGTGATGGCTGGCCTCTTTGGTCATTTTCCACACTGATTTTGTGATACAAAATGGACACAGTCAGATTTAGTTTTGTTGTATATCTGGCCCTTTCTTCAGGTGGAAGATTTTAGGTGCATCATAACTAATTGCTTTATAGGGTTCAGTCAATGGCAGAATTCATTGTCTGAGCACTAAGTCCTCATACATTGTGGTATTGTGATCTTTGTGTAGATATTACTTAAAGAAGCACAATATTGGCTGCTATTTTATGATATCTAACATTTTGTACATGGCCACAGAGCACATGCATTAAATGACAAATCTGTTGGTTTCTCAAGTGACATCAGTCCCAGATTGTTCAATTAGTTTACTGACACTAACAGACTACAATATTTTAAAACTTCATTGGATAAATGTAATTGTAAAAACTGTTGAAGATTGAAATATACATTCAGCTATTTATCTAAGCTGTGTCTGGTTTTCTCCCATTCTCTCTCTCGCATCTCGAAAAAATGCCCTGACAGCTGACATACACAAAACAGTAGGCTCAGCCTTCTTGTGCTCACACCCCATCCCCACACCCACCTCCAATGCACTTGTTTCCGCTGCTGAACTTTGGGGTTATAAATCTTCAGAGTGCCTAAGCAGCTCTAATTTATAAGGCACATTACCCAAAATGCACTTACAACAACACACTGTGCCTGGCATGGAGGGCACAAGCCTGACACAGACACACACCTGAATACCTGACACACACCTGAATACCTGCATTTCTGAGTAACACAGAGAAGTTTCAGGTGACAGCTAATGCCTGCTCTGGCTATGTTATTTATAAACGTGGTGAGTTCACATGATTTTGTTGAAAATATTAGGTGCAAATAGGTTTATTGTTTCCCCTCAATTTGAATATAATGTTTTGGAGAAACATGGAGAACATCTAGCAAAATCAACTTCACTGTTTCCACAGTATTGATGTCATACAACACACACACGACAGAACCAGAGTGAATTCAGATTAAGCTATTAGAACTCAACCAGATTCCAGCAGTGTGAGAACTTTTGGAGCGAACATCAAGCCTTCATCGCCTTCTGTTTCTTTCATAAAATGCGCCAACAATCACTTTTCTTAAACTGTAGCCCATTAAACTCACAGCCATCAAAAAACTGCACAGGCAAAATAATGACAAAAAACAGAGATTCCATGTGCTGGAGTCGTTGGCCAGACAAATCCCTCGGGAACTCCCAGCTCTCAGAAGAACCCTGTACGTTTTATGTGTTGCTGTGGAATTCTAACCAACCCCACTCCAACCCCTTTCCTTCTCCGAATGGTTTTCAAGAGCTATAAAGGGTCTTGGAGGCTTAAGTAAGCACAGGCTGACAGGGGGAGAAGAACCACTAAGATAAACACTCGCCGTCGTCCAGTTATGCAGTACGAGAAGAAAGAAATTACTGTACAACACGGACAGAGCGAGCATGGCAGCTGGGTCAGAGGGCTGGGGATTAACCTTCACACTTCTCTTTTCTAGCAGGAGTTGTTTTGAGGAATAGGAGGATTAAAGGAGATGCTTAGTGTTAGATGAGGCTTGAACATGTTCAAGGTTTAATATGTGTGTGAGTGCTTCTGTGTGTGTGTATGTGTGTGTGTATCCATGTAGTTCAGAGTCAGGCCAGCAATGACTATGTCTCAGCAAGCAGGACAAGGAGTGTTAAAGAGGTCTCACTCGTTCAGAAATTTGCATGACCTCTGAATACATCCCTGCACTTACAAAGGCCAAAGCCAGCTGAAGAGTAGTTTCCCACCCTGACATTACATCCACCTGAAGCTCTGCCAAGCATCCTCACCCTCTGAGCCTGACCTAGGCCTGACCTGGGCCTGACCTGAACCTGACCTGAGCCTGACCTGGGCCTGACCTGAACCTGACCTGGGCCTGACCTGAGCCTGACCTGAACCTGACCTGAGCCTGACCTGGGCCTGACCTGGGCCTGACCTGAGCCTGACCTGAGCCTGACCTGGCTCCCACTCCTGTATCAATACCGCACACAGAATGAGAGGTACAAGAGAGAGACAGAGGAAGATTCTGACCTAATAAGCAAATAGCAAAGTTGAACTGTGCAACTACTCTGTGGTCAAGAGATCAGAAAATGCCTGATTGTCTCTATCTGGAGTGAAGTCACTCTTTCAGTTTATGGGTGTTGTAGTTCTAAAGCTACCTGCCACTATCCCTATGTAGTCAGTCAGGTCCAGCGGCCCCCTCTCTCAGAGTGAAAGGCTGAGGAGGAAAGAGCTGCAGCAAAATAGTTAAGAGTGATTAACCTTATTATGCCTGAGCTGGTAATGAAATGGCATCATATACGCCATATGGGCCAGGAGTTAACAGCTTCACACGAAATGTCTTTTACAGTTCAAAAGATTATTAAGTTTTCATTTACTTTCCTTAAAGAGGAAAACAGGCACATCAAACGCAGTTTATTTCTAAAGGTCTTAAGTCTGTAGGACTCGTAAAAAGTAATGATAAGCATCTTTAAAGACCAGCTATAAAACCACAACTAATTTAATTAAGACTGCTGCTCCCAGCTTCAGAAAACATGCTTGTTCTAACACTTAAACACACACAGATATGCAAGCTCTCAAACACACATGGTGCGCAAACACAGACACATGTGAACATAGTCATACAGCATGTGCTATCTTACAGCATGCGGCACTGTAAAATGGTCCCATGTTGTGTGTCCCTGTTGTGGATGTGTTTAGGAGGCTTTAACTGGGCACTGAGTTACAGTCTGTTACAGGGCACAAACCAATCAGGGAGCTTTTTGTTGTTTGCTATGAAAGAAACCAGGTCAACAGCCATTCAACCCAGCAGGGGTCTGAAGACCCAAAGAAAGGTCAAACCCATTATTAGCAAGGGCCTGGTCTACACTCCCACACCCTGACCAAATGAGCAACCAACTGCCTCACTACCTCAGTGATGTACTGACTCACTAAATACCTTTTTATCACCAAAGTTGCAATGATAATGCATGCTGACAAAAACAGTGTAAAAATCACATCTTACAAAACTACGCATAGTCAATATTTAGATGAAAAACTTTTACAGAACTTTTATAGATGAAAAAACTTTTACAGAACAGACAATAAAAATGAAAAAGAGATGGAGAGACAGACTGAGGGGGTCCTACCTTCAGCAGACAGGCCCTGCACACTGACTCCTCTGATCTCCAGGAACGTCAGGCAAAGCTCCACATTCTCAATCTGAAACACACACACAGTTCAGCATCAGTGCATATCACACATGAACATGCCCAGTAGGAAAAGGAGCTCACAAAGTGCTCAAGCTACCCACACTACACCTTGAAGCCAACCGATGCCCAGAAGAAACAGAACACTGTGTGTGTGTCTGTGTGTGTGCACGTGCGTGTGTGTCGGTTCATTCAATGGTGATAAATTTCTGCCTGATTGTGGTCTCTGGCTGACGCATGCATGCCAGTGTTAGAGTTGTGCTGATGATGTCATATAGGGCACTATACCCACAAAAGACAGCATTGTAAGACAGGGTCGCGACCTCCGCCCAACCCCAGAACCCCAGAGTGCAAGACAGAAATGGCAGTGTATCACACTTACACACACACACACAGACGGAGACAGTGATGACAGTGTTTCACACCTACACCGGCATTTGTGCGTAGACACACACAGGTCAGGTTGTTGTGGTCCACTTGAGGCCCATAATAATACAAAGACTCACTTAGGGTATGCTAATAAGCTGCACACACACGCACATGCACACAGAAGGCATAGAGTGGCTAATGAATGTTGTCAATGGGGTGTTATGCATGACCAGCATGCTGTGAATTATCATGGGGCAAGAGGGGTCAAGCAGACCCAAAGAGGACCCAGACACACACTCACACACACATTCACACATTGCAAAGATTGGGTGTCCTGTGCTTCATGGTGAAGAATGAGTTATATTGTGGAGTTACATTGTGGGTGGAGAAGAAAGAAAAGCTGACAGAGAGAAGTCATATTCGAAGGGAGTGAGAGAGATGGAGAGAGCAATATGGATAGAGAGAGAGCGAGAGAGAGAGAGATGGAGAGAAACAGATGGTGAGAGCGATTTAGAGACTCACTTCAGAGTTCTCACTGACTGAATGTGAAACATTCAACCAAATATGTCAAATTTACTGTACAGAATTTGAGACGATACACCCCAACTTTAAGTCTCTGTCTAATACTGACAACCTGCCCATCCTCTTGGGAGAAAATCAAGAAAGCAGCACTTCAACTGGGCAAAGAGTTATTTGTCTGCCAACACACGATTGATGGACAGTAGCCTAACCAAACTTTGAAATCTTGATTTCTTTCAAGTATTATTTCAGTATTATTAAGTTCATTCTTAGAATTCATCGAATTCAAAACATAGAAAACACAGAATTGCACACACACAGCTATATTTGTGATACGATGTTGCTGGTGTTCGTTACAGTGGGAGAGTAGCTCTGCTTGGCCTAAGCCCAGTCTCCATCTCTATCCTCCCCACACACAGCCCCATCCTAGCCTCCATCTACCATCACCCACAGTGTTACAGTGTCCTGAGCTAAACACAGCCCTGCACACATACACGTATGATGGCTCACCTATGCAAACCTGTGCACAAACGCATGCATGCAGGCATGTTGACCCTTACAAACACGTGTGTACACACATACCCATACACGCTCACCCACACAACACATGTAAATACGCTCAAGTCCACACATGCATGCTCACCCACACAGAAACACATGTGAACACGCGCACACACACACACAAGGACTGAATGTTTACTAGACTAAAATAAACAGCAGCCTTTTGCATGCAACAGCCATACATCTGCTTCGCCAGACTTTATAGCAGGATGCTTTTCATGTGTCTTTCCTTACACACACACACACACACACACACACAGTAAGCACTGCTGCTGTGTGATGCATGTCTGATCATCTGCTCTCATAAACTTGAACCAGTTATACACGTGTGCCACACACAGTTCTACTCACTGCATCTGTCTCGTTAAGCAAACGGAGTAGGGAAAGCACTTACACCCAGCCATTTTTCAAGGAAGAAACCTAGTGTGTTTAATTGCCTGTCCGTAACATTTATATTATAAAATATCTCCAACACAGAAAGGAATGTGGATGTGTGGTGAGAGGTCAACATGGGGCTTCAGACCAATATCACGTGCATATTATCCAAATTAGTGTTCTCTCTCACTCTCTCACTCTCTCACTCTCGCTCTCCCTACTGAATACGTTTTGCTAGCAGAGCTAGCACTCTATTTCTCTGAAGCCCTTTTGGAGAGGTTTTTTTTTTGCAAGTAGGACAAATAAAACATTATATCAAGACATTTACAGGCATATACATGAAAGCGAAGGGGATGGAAAGTAGTCAGTCAGCCTCTCCAAATAATGCTGTCAAGCTGCTCACGTTACGCTGGTAGTCATCGCAAATCAAACGGTGGTTAATATATAGCGCTTCAGAGAGAGGCTCTAATTCAGGGTAAATGTTTGCAGTTGTATATTGTCCAGATGTAGCACAGCCAGCCCTGTGGCAGAGGGCTCCACTCCAGACGCTTCGAGTAACCTCCCAAACGGCCCGCAGCAGCTGCGTGGCCGTCCAACCCCCTTCCACTCCAAACCTCCTCAGGGCCAAAGCATCGGAACTGCAGCGACCCTGCACTCGCATTTCTCATAGCCTTACAGACGAAAGGTGTCATGTAGCAGGCAAGTTGAAATATTCCTCTACTCTTGTTACGGCTGCACTATCCTGACATCTCCTGTGTCATTCAGATTTAACACTATTTTGACTTGGTGGTGCATTTAGCCAAGTCTGTGATTCTCTTTTATGGAGATGTTGTAGGAGATTGACACTGTTGTTTTTGCTTTGGTTTTTGTGCAGCCGTGCTTAACAGCAGGGACTGTCCACTCTGAAAAGCACATGTGTACATTTCATCTCCTGGCAGCCCTTTCAAAATGTTGATGTAAACAAAACAATTCTGATGTCTTATTCAGAGGCCAAGATCTCAAGGATTTTAAGAGGACGCAATAAACGAGCGTAGGACAGTTCTCTCAGAAAAGATTTTATTTAGTGATCCATTTATTATAGAAACACAGGAATTCTTGCACTTCAAAACTTTAATCATCTTGGAACCAATCATTTGGCACTGAATAGTTCATTGATAGTGTTGGACCCAGTGCATGAACTTCTCCCTTCTTCATCTCTCTCTCTCTCTCTCTCTCTTAATGGTTTTCATACAAAATCTGAACTGACCGTCTGCCAGTGTCCTAGATTCAGATTATCATGGGATGGCAGATGGCGTCTGGCGGTTGTAAAGATTGTTGAGCATTTGATGAATAAACCTCTGCATTTTTGGAGTTTCTTAGACCTTAAGTTCTTAGGTACTTAGACCACAATTTGCCCAATATATATCTAGGTTTGTTTCGAACTTGTGGGAAAGGCAGATATAAGTTGACTCCCAACATGGTTTTGTGCAGACAGTTAAGAGTTTTGCTGTGATGATGCAGGACCACAATGATGGCCAATAAATTCCTGTGGTTCCTTTAAGTCCAATTAGCAACCAAATGGTTTACACTGGTGCCCTGTGATTCTGTGCTGCTTACCACACACTGGAGGAGGTGTCACCACAAATTTGGACCATGAACATTTTTTGGTTCAAACTATGTTTCAGTATCACCTTATTTTACAGTATTGTTTTTTTTTCTGTTTAGGGTGCCCAAACAAATTCACTTCACACATTCATAGCACAAGCCTGTCTCATGCAATATTAACTTTTGGAAAAATCTATTAAATAACAGATTTTTTTTCGAACCTGTTCAAACTATTTGTTATGAACACATTATAAAAGTTTTTAACATAGGCAGAATTTTATTTACAGTTCTACATCTTCTTGCTATATGCTATATGACTACAATGGGTAATTTGCTTAGGAATCCCAGTATTGGAAGTTGTTGGAAGCTGTTGATAACTATGATGATAACTATGGAAAATGAATGGAAAAAAAATTGAATGATGGAGAAACATATGGAACTTCCCCAAGGGCCTGCTAGCAATTACTGGATCATCTTTGAGTTCACTAACATGCAATACATGCAGTATAACACCTCCCAGTAATTATTTTATATATCACTCTGAGGAATCCTGGTGTGCTTTTGTGTTTGTTAAACTAAACTCTGCACTGCCACACTCTGAAACACATGGCATTTTAACTCTGTGATGCACCCCTGTTCAGCTCTTATGTCTGTGATATGTTTCACAATCTCTGACATCGGAGCTTTCCATGGATCTAGAAAACCCGTTTCTAGTCCACAATGCACTTAATATTTAATTCTGACCATGTCAGTGATGAAAGAAGCTGCTAGGAAGACTTGAAGCCTTGGTGATCCAGGTTTGGAAGAATAAATAATTAAAGACAAAAATATGAACATTGACGTTGATGTAAAGATGAAAAGATTTTGCTTTAGAAACATAATGAGTGGTTCATGTTGCAATTTTCTGAGTGTGAGTGCAGAAACACTTAGAGCTCCATT
Source organism: Brachyhypopomus occidentalis (assembly GCA_020368025.1). Lineage (NCBI taxonomy): Eukaryota > Metazoa > Chordata > Actinopteri > Gymnotiformes > Hypopomidae > Brachyhypopomus > Brachyhypopomus occidentalis. The sequence continues at coordinate 7,269,293 of JAGXOD010000020.1, forward strand.
AAACACCCATCAGATCTGTTTGCCGATGAACATTTACTGATCACACTGCGAAAGCATGTCCAAGCACAAGATTAGCACGGCACACGCAAATTAGAGGTTGGAAGCACATCATGGATCAGTATCTCTGCAAAAATACTAAGAGGTCATTTTTAAAGAACTTGTATTCTAGATAGCATCAGAACCACTAACAGAAATAAACCTGATGGCAGGTTTTGGTTTGGAGGACACGACCTGTGTTGCAAGGGCTGGTGAAAGGTGAATCGAGACATCAGATCTCTATTGCGGATGGACTCAGATGTGTGAGACAGACTGTCTGGAGGGACAGTCAGACGATGATGAACACCACGAAGGCATGACAACACAACTACAACTCTCCTACCTGGTTGGAGGAAAAAAGCGAAACAGACACAAACAGACACACACACACACAGTAAAATAAAAAATGTACAAATTTACAAAGGCAAAGCTTAAAAAAGACAGCCTCTACTTTCTGGTATCACAAAGACACCAGTGTGATTTTTAATTCATTTAAATTTAATTTCCTGTTTAGGATAACCTACAGAGCATTGTTGTGGTTGTTTTTATGATATGTGTAGAAATGTCACTGAGCACAAGGAGACCAGACCAGGTGGATGTGACGCTAGTGGTGGGGGTGACGCTGGCGGTGGGGGTGACGCTGGCGGTGGGGGTGACGCTGGCGGTGGGGTGACCTCCATGCAAAGGCAATTCTCTAAGAAAGCAGAACGGATAAAAGGCCACCGACACCACAGACCCACCCTGTTACCGCAGCGACGTTAAATGACTCTGGAACTGCAAGATTAAAGGAGGAATCAGATGCTGCCTCCTTGAGCACAATTGTAACACCCACAGCCAGTCAATTCCAGAGGAGGCTGCCAACCACGAGGGCCACAGACATAAAAGACTGTTGTTGTTGTCATTTCCCCTCTGGGCATTTCAACACTGATGCATCCATCACGCGGATAAGAAAATGAGGCAGCAGCGTGATCCGCACTACCTCTGTGTGTCTGTGTGCGTGTGTGTGTGCGTGTGTCAGTAAGAGAGTACAGGTAGGACCTAATCTGATGGACATAGATAGAGTGTGATGTGTGTGTACATGTGTGTGGTGAGGGTATGTATATGTGTAGCCTACCATGGAATGTCTATCATTCATCCACCTGGATATACAGTGCAAACAGATGTAGCCTAGATGACGCTAGTGCATTATGAAACTCTGAACGCACACCACCCTGCATGCCACTAACCCAACCTGACCACCTACAGCAACCTACAGCAGGGCAAGAGCACCCCACACAGATTTTTCACACTCATTCTCCCTCTCTCGCCTTCTTTCTCTCTCCTTCTGAATACCAAGAGGTGGGCTGTCATTTCTCTGATCATGCATCGCACATTAAACCGAAGATTAAACTGCGGTCTCAAAAATCTGTATCTTTTTGAAGTGTGTTGTGCTTCATTAATGCCAGTTTTAATTACATGTATCGAGATTCTGGGGCCTTTAGTCTCAGATCAGCTGGGAGTTTACGTGTCTGCCTGCCTTCGTCTGGTTTGGCTAGCTTTCACGCCGGCCGCCCTAGGCTGCCTGGCATGGCTCAAAAAGCATCAGTGCGTCTCAAGGCACGTGCAGCGCATGAGGATGTGGTGATGCCTGTCAGAGAGAATTTGTCCCAACAATGGCGGAGGAGAAGAGACTCCATCAGCATATGAATCCACAAAACCCCCTCAATATGAACACAGGCTGCATCTCCAGCTGCTGCTCGCAACACCCGCATGCAGGCCCATGTCTCTGTATGCATGTGGGTGTGAAAGACGACCTGTATGTGTGGGCAGGTGTGTCTATTTATGTGTGTGTTTTCCAGCAGAGTGCCTCGTAAGTCTCATTCGAATAGTCAGTGACATCTCCAGAAACCAGTAACAGGGTCACAAACACAACAATGGAGGACTTAACACAAAGCCACGTTTAAACCTCAACAGTACATGCACGGAGGAGGGAGAGTGGACTGTTGTTCAGGACTGTCCAAAAACCTCAGGACTGTCAGGTCTGTACAAAACCTTGTTTAGGACTACCCCAGCCTCGAGTGGAGTGCAGAAAAACAGCTTCACTCCGAGCCTGTTTGATGAAGTCTCATTAACGAAAGCTCATTAATGAAGTCTCAGGAGGGATATCAGATTACCAAGAGGTCGCATGAAAATGGAGAGACAGAAATGGTGGGATGGAGGTCTCCTTTGACACCACACTCAACAGGCCCATATGTAACAAAGCACCGATGGAGGGTTGTTCTGTCCCAGCTCCCTCCTTGTCTCATGGCACTTCTCTGGCTTTGAAGTTCTAGTAGTTTCCACACAAAGAGTTATCTGTAACTGGATCGATAAGGTGCTGACTCCATGAATTAACTTTGTTAATGGACATTTCCCAGTTTTGGTATAGTGCCAACTACTGGAGCCAGAAGATTAGACACTCAATTTAATGTTAGCTTTACAACAGCTGCAAGAAACAAACACACACACACACATGTGCTCAGATACACAAACACACACACACACAAATGTGCGCAGACACACACACACACAATTTTGGTCTTACATCAGAAAAGATCAAGATTTCTCTGTCCCTCTCTCCTTCTGTCTCTCCATTCTCTCTTACACACATGCACACACCAACACACAGACACACACTATAGAAAAGCCAGACTTTCATTTACCCTCTATAGCAGAGCAGAGTCGCCGCTGATCAGGCAGAATCCACAAAGTGAGAATGCAGCATCTTCAGCTCAGTGGAGCTCCTCACACAGCTGGGTACGTTTGGCTTGCTGCAGTAACGGCAGGCATTTGTGTGTGGGTGTCTGTGTGTGTGTGCACGCAAATGAGTGTCAAATGTCTCTGGGACCTCAACCGCAACTAAACAGCAGCATGCAGACGCACTTCCTCACTGTAAAACCTCATACACACCAACACACACACAGCTCACAAGCCTTGTTCAGTCCAGCAGGTGCAGGATCAGTGCGACACCCCACAACACACACAGTAACACAGCAACCAACTCTTTACTCCTTCAGCACAGTCCTGTCCAGCCAGAGCACCGTCCAGCTGAAAGCCTTGGATCACTGTAGGTGCCAATGCAATCCAGCAACACCACGACACAACACTGCAACTCCACAACCCCACAACCCTGCAACATTTCAATGCTGCAACAGCACCACGCCTCAACACTGAAACTCCACAACACCGTAACGCCACAGCACCACAACACTGCAAGACCACAATAACATAATGCCACAACACATCAATGCCACAACTCTGCAACATCGCAATGCCACAATTTAATGCCACAATGGCACAAAGTTTAGATATAGTACCAACAGTAGTAAACAGGCACACAGACACACAAATTTCTGCTTCTCTAAATTGTGCGGACCTGAAAAATATCACCATGAGGTCAACATTCTGACACTTTAATATCCACATGGGAACACACCTTTCCCCAGAAGAGATACAAATATGAACACAGAAACACACACAAGAGCTTCATTGTTTACTTCAGCTCATTATTAGACAGTGCTGAGTCCTCACCCAACACTAAAAGTGCAGGCACAGGCAATGTCAACCAGTAACGGTCAGCAAAAAAAACAACAATATATCGTTCAAATATGTCTCCAGGAAGATTCAGAAAGAGAAACCACAGAACAATGCAACATATTCTGCTCCTGTTTTAGCCCAGAGATGGGTCAGATGGCTTACAGCAGGAATAACATAGTACAGGTGCCCCACAGGATGGGCTCCAGGAGCCATGTTCTGTTCTGCTGGCTGTCTGATCGTTCCAGCTAAACCCTGAAGGACTCCTGGAGCATAATAAAGGAAGAGAGAACTGTGGCTCACCATTTGAGAGTGACTCCTTGGGCAGTCAGTAATATTCTCCACCTTCTCATTTGCTGCAAAAGAGGAACAGAGGGGAGTCAAAGCATACAATACACTAGCTGTTAAAATTAACAGACACACACACACACACGTACAGATTCCTGAACGCCTCTGTCCAAGGCTCGCTGTCATGAGAGAAGCAGAGCTGAAATTAGAGCATGGGGGTGTGTGTATGTGTGTGTGTGTGTGAGAGAGAGAGAGAGAGAGATACTGACTCCTGTCTGGAGCACTAGGAGAAGAAAACGCATGGCTGTTAATTCATCAGCTTCTGGCTGAGTGTTCTGACACAAATATCTAGAGCCAAAAAGCTAGAGGCCAAGGGCACATGGCAGCTCAGCAGAGTGGAAACCAGGGGAAGGGTGAAACAGTGACCAAATGACAGAAAATGAGCATGCATGCAAGCATACAAATATAGACACACACAGCGTTTGAGTCAGGCTACACGCTAAAGAAAAGGTTCCCCATGCTGTTATTAATCTGTGCGCAACACATGCCTGCAGTTGGACAACAGCTGGTCTGGGTGTGTAACACAAAGCATGACTTTTATGCTGGATAAAAGCAGTTGAATTTCACACTTTGAGAGTCTCCGGGCCACTGGGGGCAGTGAAGGGAAAGCTACAGTGAAGCTTGTTAAGGTCCACCATGACTATTACACAGAATATGGCCTTGATTAACTGAATTGAACTAAGATGGTGAGTGTGTGTGTGTGTGTGTGTGTGTGTGTGTGTGTGTGTGTGCAGGTGTGCGAGAGGGGGGGAGGGGTGTAGAGGGAGAGAGAGAGAGAGAGCCTTACCTATGATCTGGATGATTTGTGCCAATAGAACCCCGTTAGGGATGTCCTGGGTCAAATCTCTTATGAGCCGAGAACAACCAGCCTTGGCCAAGTAGTGATTCGCCCAGTCAGTGTAGATCTAAAAGAGGCAACGGGACAAGAACTCAATAAGGGGCTGGAATATGAACTGTGTGTACAGTGCTGTGGACACAGGCAGAAGACTCGCATTCAGAAACATCCAATGAGGCTGACAGCTCCTCCATTTGTTTGGAATCTGAGTCACATTTGTGTAAAAGCCCATGGTCAATGCAAATCTCTGCCACTCAGAAAGGGGCTTGCACAAACACACACACACACACACACACACACACACACGCTCACTACTCTGACAGGCAGAGCTGGGAGTCACAAGGGCAACAGAAAGCACGTACAGGAACGTTAACCAAACAGCATGATCCTCATTTATCTGTCACACAGAAACACAAGCCATCAAACCTTATGAGTTCAGCCTAGTCTAAACCGCCAATCAAAGTGTTCTTCTTCTACAAGATCAAAATGGATTTATCAACAGATAGATAAACAACAACAGAGACCTGACAGACAGAAACCAGAGCACATATGAACGCATGTCTGTTGTAGTCTTCTAGATTCTTCATTGACATATGACTTATCTGTCAGATCTAAGCAGGGTACGATCTGACAGCTGTGTCACATTCCATAGGAAGTTGTGTTGTTTCACAAATTAGCGTTTGTGTCTGGTGAGCGTGGTTTGAAATCCTTTCAAATGGAACATCTGCTCATTGGGTGAGGATGTATCTGAGATCACAGGATAGCAGATCCCCTGGAGGGAAGCAGTGCTAGCTGTGGTGGAGAGGAAGCAGCAGGCGAGATGGAGCTGTGGCAACTTCACAGGGAGTTGGGTGTATCTGAGGACATGCTTATCCCAGGCCTAGCTGGTCTCTGAGTTCTTTTTTGTATTATTCTAGATTTGTGGAGTTCCTCAGGGGGGTTTCTCAACCCTCTCTGAAAACGCGAGCCGGCAAAATCAAAAGCCTGCATCAAAACCGTGATGATGGTATTCATTTTGTATGTTCTGTGAGTGTTCTTCTGTTCTTGAGCAATAGATAGAGAGAGAGTATCACAAGATGCACTCTGGCCAAACCCCCTCAGCAACACACAGGCTTCCCAGCTGGGGGCAAACACCAGCAACTTCAAAACCTGCTGCTCAAGTTTCACTCAGAGCTCTGCTTAAACTCATATGCCATATGCAAAACAGCTTTAGATCTACCCAAGGGCAGATTTTAACAAAGCTACATTTTAAAGACGAACTAAAGCTCATAAAGGCAATGTTTCCTCTGTAAAACCCTAACCAGCCTATGGAGGCTATTCACCAAAAGCAAATGTCCACAGAACACTACAAAGACTCCGCCCCCCACGTCACATCCAATTAGGGAGTGCTCATTCTGTACCCGCCGCCTCAAATGCTTCCTCTGTTGTGGTTGCGGCCCATGATAGGGAACTTTTAAAGAGAAGTGGATGATGAAGAGCTCATTATTCATCCTCCCCTTTCAAAAACACAGGAAGGAATGCATCAGGCTTTGGGCTCGAAACCACAGACACCTCCACCACCTCTCCCACATGTCAGCCCCTGCAGAACTCACAAACACGCAAAACACACAGGGCAGACATAACTAAGAAACTCGCAAACGTTCTATAGAATACCAAAATATATATTGGGACAGGGTATGGTCAGATTGAGTTGTGCTGGAACTGGGGAGAGGGCACTTAACACTAGGCTAGACCAGGCCGAGAGACTACGGCCAGCAGAGGGGGAAGAGGGAGGCTGATCTGCTACATACTACCACACTTGGCTGCTCCATCCAAATTAGGAGTACTGCAGTGGCACAGAGAGCAAGAGAGGGTGCTGAGAGCGAGAGAGAGAGAGACAGAGAGAGAGAGAGACAGACCCTAAGACCGTGGAAGAGAGATGAGTAAGACAAACAGACAAAGAGAGAAATTAGCAACAACCTGTCCTGGTGCCCATGGCCCACCAACCCGACAGCCATCTCTCAACCATACTAGCACACAATCATACTAGCACAAACTACACACAACCATACTAGCACAAACCACACACAATCATACTACCACAAACTACACACAATCATACTAGCACAAACTACACACAATCATACTAGCACTAACTACACACAACCATACTAGCACTAACTACACACAATCATACTAGCACAAACTACACACAACCATAATAGCACTAACTACACACATACTAGCACAAACTACACACAACCATACTAGCACTAACTACACACAACCATACTAGCACAAACTACACACAACCATGCTAGCACTAACCACACACAACCATACTAGCACAAAACCACACACAACCATACTAGCACAAAACCACACACAACCATAATAGCAATAACCACACACAATCATACTAGCACAAACAATCATACTAGCACTTACTTCACGCAATCATACTAGCACAAACTACACACAACCATACTAACACAAACTACACACAACCATACTAGCACAAACTAAACACAACCATACTAGCACAAACTACACACAACCACACTAACACAAACTACACACAATCACACTAACACAAACTACACACAACCATACTAGCACCAACTACACACAACCATAATAGCACTAACTACACACAACCACACTAACACAAACTACACACAATCACACTAACACAAACTACACACAATCATACTAGCACAAACTACACACAACCATACTAACACAAATTAAATACAACCATACTAGCACAAACTACACACAACCATACTAGCACAAATTAAATACAACCATACTAGCACAAACTACACACAACCATACTAGCACTAACTACACACAACCATACTAGCACAAACTACACACAATCATACTAGCACTATCTACACACAAACATACTAACACAAACTACACACAACCATACTCTCACAAACTACACACAACCATACTAGCACAAACTACACACAGCCATACTAGCACAAACTACACACAGCCATACTAGCACAAACTACCACTAACTACACACAATCATACTAGCACAAACCACACACAATCATACTAGCACAAACTACACACAACCATACTAGCACTAACTACACACAACCACATTAGCACTAACTACACTCAACCATACTAGCACAAACTACACATAATCATACTAGCACAAACTACACACAGCCATACTAGCGAACTCTGATAGGTTTAACTGATAGATGCTGGATCCATATGTCTAACCTAGAGCAGCAAGCATCTGGACAAATATACGCGCACACACAGACCACCTGATCACACAAACATACAGGTACACACACACCTGATCACACAACACTCAGTCCCTACCTGATTAAAAACATACAAATACACACACAATCCCCCCTTATCACAGCTACACACAAATAGACACACACCCAACCCCCAACACTGATCACACAAACATTCAGGTACACACACATATACACGCACCCCAAAACCTATCACACAAACCTACAGGTGCACAAAAATACACCACCCCCAGACTCTGCCACACACACACACACCCAAACCAACACACACACCTGATCACACAAACATACAAACACACATAACGACATTTCCCAACATACAACACACACACAATTACACAAACATACAGATAGACAAATAAACCCCCAAACACCCACACCTACCCAAACTAATGCACATTGACACACAATCAGCCCCCCACACAAAAGGCAGCTCATTCTGTCAGAGTAGACTGACTAGCAATGGCCTCCAGACTCTCATACTGGTAGTGATCAGTGCAGATGTTGGACTTGGTCAAGACAGCTTAGCACATGTTAGTGCTTTTGTTTTAACTTGCACTTTTCTTTTCAGCAAATGCTGAAGCTCTGACATGAGAACACACATGTGCATGCGCACACAGACGCATGCACACAGTCTTGCACTCTAGTAAAGCTCTTTGCCAGGCAGATGTATCACAGCAGCAAAACCCTCAGCTCTGGCTCACTCAAAAAACAGTAATTGTATGTGAACATGCACACACACACACACACACACACACACACACACACACACACATGTGCACGCGCACACACAATCACCTTGTACCTTCATTACCAGTACACATAAAAAGGATAAACACATACACAAACTCCCACACACTCTTAGCAACACTATCTCTGTCCTTGCTAAAGCCACATTTATCTGAGGTACGCACATGTGTGAATGTATGTGTACCTGTTGTGTGGTGTGTGTGAGCCATCATCCTCCCCGTCGTCCATATCCTGCCGGTAAACACTGATGTGTGTGCGCGCGCGCATGTGTATGTCAGCGTCGAGCTGGAAGGCAAGAGCTCTGCCTTCAGCTCGATCTCTCTGCAGCATCTCCTGCTGCGCAGGTACAACTTGCACTTACAACTCACTGCCAGTAGGGGGAAACCCAGTGCCAGGAGAGCAAAATGCCGCAGGGCTCTCAGGGTTCACTCTCTCAGTGGCTGACCCAAGGACATGGTAGGCATTAACACAGCACTGTGATTAGCAGAGAAATTTACTGGACTTGAATTGTAAGGCCAAGCAACTCTTCCAGTATGCAGAACGATCAATTGCCTTTAAATTTGTGCAGTGTTAATAATGCCACTAAGGGGGACTGTAAACCTGTCTATTTCTTAATATGAGAATTAATTGAAATTAACTTGTTACTTGCTTACTAAGACTTGCTTACTAAGAGTCTCCTGGCACACGCGAGCTCACTACAGAATTACATTATGATATAGTTCATTATGCATTACTGAATAAGTAAAAATGCCAGCCACACAAGCAGATCTGATCTCGGCTCCGGGTTCGTTACACATTTACCCTGGGACTACGATGCATAGCCCTGACTACATGTAAGGTGGTAAGAAGGTTCAGAGGTCAGCGTTTGTATGTGCCTATAAGACATCATGCCACAGCAGGACCCTCATTAGAGTGACGCAGGGCCATTTGTTTCTTTCATGGAGATGGATGGCTTTGCGAGATGTCTATCCCTTCTCCGTTCCAACACACACGTTCACACACCCTTAAGACAGGCAATAACAAACTCTTTCTGGGTTTGACATTATCCTTGCTGATGTAGCATATACCTGACATTTACAGGGAGCCCTGCACTGCCAGATGATGAGGACAAATTTATGAGGAGCACCCACAAAACAACTCATCTCCTTCACACACACCTCACACAGCCTCACACCCCACACACTTCTGCACAACCTCGCACAAAGCTTTTACATCACATTCCGCACTAGCCAAACACATCGGCATGATGGAACTATAGTCCTATCAATGTCCACACGAGTGGCACAAGGAATAAACAGTGGTCCCACTCTGAGGTTAATGGAGAGGTGATATTCGTATACCACGCGTTCAGCAAGTGAAGTCAGTCATAACCAAGGGTATAATTCCTCTTGAGAGCTGCATTAATCATGGCCTGCTGTTGCCAATAAAGTGAACTGCATCAGCTGGAAGGTTGTGCACACGTCGCAGTGCTGAATGGTTCACCTTCCTCTCCTGCAGCACGACTCGCTCTGCAGTGGAGAGTGAGGGACACAACCACAGCGAGCTGCTTTACAGCTGCACTTCGCAGTAATTGAAGTTCTCATGCCGCAAAGTCCACAAAACGTACAAATGAAAGATGAAAGAGCAAACTAACCTGACACTGTCTAGGGACACAACAGCAAACTCAAATTCTGGCATGGTGTGTGGACCTGTGGGCAATTCTTGTGCAGCATTTTCTGTTTGAATTTTCTTCCCTATTCACACTGATTCACTAGGCTTATCAGTTCTGTACACAAGTATTGTAAATCCAGCTGCCAGCATCAGAATTTTAATGTAAGTATAAGAATGTTGGTGCTTGATAATGAAGCATCACACATTTAAACGTTCATACTCTCGCCCTATCTTTTTGTTCTTGTGAAACTCCGAAACAGCTGGCGAGTCCACTTCATCTCCCCATAATAATCTTCGCCATTTATCAGCAAATGACACCAGAGCCACACACACTGCAAAATGAGAGCTGGAGTCAGAGCCCTTAGCTGGGTAACACTGGGTTGAAAAACACGTCTGCAAGTGGAAAAAGATGGGGGCTCAGTGCCCTTGTAAATGTCCCGAAAGGAAACACTCGTAAGGAGTCCAGTAAATGAGTATTCACACAAGCACACCCGCATGTGCTCATGCAGACACACACATGAGAAGATTCAGGCACACAAGTACATGCACATGCACACACACACACACACATTAATAAAATCCTGTAAACATATTCATGTTCCAAGAATTTTTCCCCTAATATACCTTTATGGGAAGATTATTTTTGCAGTCTAGCACAGGGCAGTCTAAACCTGTTACCTGTCAGTCCAGAAAGATGTTTATGCATTTCAAATACAGGAACTTTTTCTCTTTAGTAGTCAATGCTATAGAACATACAGCAGAGGCTCTGCAGGAAATTTTTTTTAATGTATTTCCACGCTGCAGACTGATGAATCTAGCAGTGCTGTCCATGTAAACATGTTATTCCCCAGGGGTGCAGCACCACAGAGAACTTGTGCTCTCCACAGTCCGTTTGGTTTCGCCCATGTAAATCTCACCGGCACGGGAAATAAGTTAATCATACTTAACCTGTGATGCTTTTATATACTGATTTTTGGAGATCAAGTCTTTGTATTTTAAAATGCTGCTCCCATTTATTTTAATATGTTGCTCATTTGAGTTGGAGTTATGTTGTGAAAAGCGTGTTGTGATCCAAAATCTTCACTCCCACTGTTAGAGTGTTAGAAATCAGTCATCATCATTTTATGGTCGTGGAACATTTCAGACATTGGGCACCTGCAGTAATCAGTGAAACTAATCAAGATACACTTACTTAATATGTATAAAGTCATAAAATATGTTCACGATAAGCAAATCCCATGATCACAATCAAAATAGCTATTAGCACTCAAAGTATGATGAAAGATTAGATATGAAAGATTAGGCTATTACAAGGGAATGAAGTAAAAGAAGTAAAAGCAGTTTAACTTAATGCATGACATTTTAAACCTTTAGAGTGAATAAATGCAGACTACATTCTTTGATGGTGTTGTTATAGTGCGACAACAGACAAGTGAACCGTTCACTTGATTTGAGTTATTGGAGGGAGTAAGAATTCTTACTCTTGTTCAGAGTTTTAATGTAATTCTGCTACTACTATTGTTTTAAAATGTACTTATAGCTGTCATTTTTGTAACTGTAAAGGAATGATTTATAGTTTACAGTTTATATCCTGATTACGCATCACCCTTAGCACCTAGATGTATTCCGTTATTACCAAACCCTGTCACTGCTTCACATATTACCATTTCTCATATAATACTGGATACTTTATTATATTACTCATTGCCACATTAAATGTGTAGTCCTTAAAAATTAATGGAAGGCAGCACATTTCTTCCTGAGGTTTTTATTCTGGTAGGTCTCTGCGAGATTTCAGAAAATTGTGACTGCACTGAGAGCAAAGAAGCTGAGGATGGGAGCGACCTTCTACGACCACAGAGAAGAACAGATGCAGACTAGTTCAGCAGAAGTTCCAGGGTGGAGGAGATGTGTGCGAGTAAGATTGTGGACCCGACACAATAGGAGATGTAGACAAGATGGGATCAGGTGGATGTCTGAAGCATTGCCAGGGGTGTGCTATGGCAAGCTGAACCAGTGTATACGTTCCTGATTCAATCAATCAACCTTTGACATCATCTCATCTAACCTACTTTGCTGTAGTAAATCTGAGACTACTATCCCTTGGAAGCATTTCCACAGCTATTGATCAAGAACCCTGGGAGCAGAGCATTATGTCAAGACAACAACCAGGTGCTGAAGTCATTGACTGACATCATCCACATGGACATTAGCTGGTGCAAGAAACCCTAGGTTATCATTTTTGTTAAGGCAGGATCCCCAGAGGCAACCAGAACCACTAACAGGTCTTCAGAGAACAGCAACAGACTGGCAGTTAAAGGTGGACTTGGGAATGCAGCATAGATTCCCTGAGGTCATCTTCATGACAACGTTGAGGCCAAATATAGTGGTGCTGTCAATAGCAAGAGACCTGGCAGTTGAGTTGACAATTCTCTAGGCAGACTGAATGGGGAAGGCCTATGAAAGAAGGTCAAGCATATTGGTGCAGGAAAGATGCAGGATGGGATGGGAGGTGCAGGGCTTGAACCTAGAAGTGGGCGGTAGAGGGTTTTTTTGGCGTCGCCATCCACAGAGAAGGCCTCAAATTGCCTGTGGACAAGAGAGCTGTGCCATAATGCTGATTCAGAACTAGATTGGCCCAATCTGACTAGCCCAGGTAAGAGAAAATGATATTGAAAGTTGCAAATGACCTGATGACTATGGAATGTGATTATGTGTCTGAGTGCATCACCTTTTGTATCAACCAATCAAATACCAAGAACCACCTGCTTATCCAGGAAGCCTTGTGACCTAGTATTATCTCTCGTCATCCAATATTTAATCCTGAAAATGACCGTGAATCCCAATAGAAATCAATTTGGCAGCCGTACATCTGCAAGTTCTGAAACCTTTTCCAGGATTTATGCAAATATTCACCTTTCAAGCTAAAGTCTGAAGATCTTCCAGGTATTTGGCATCACTGAGGGCCGAACAAATTTATAATCCTGTTTCTGAACCCTGAAGGCTATGATCCCTGTATGATTTTGCTAGAAATGGTATTATGTCATTGAGCAGTAGGAAGCTGAACGTTGTTAAGGGCCAAATACCTGGAAGATCTTCAGACTTTTGCTTGAAAGGTGAATATTTGCATAAATCCTGGAAAAGGTTTCAGAACTTGCAGATGTACGGCTGCCAAATTGATTTCTATTGGGATTCACAGTCATTTTCAGGATTAAATATTGGATGACGAGAGATAATACTAGGACACAAGGCTTCCTGGATAAGCAGGTGGTTCTTGGTATTTGATTGGTTGGCCAGGTTCACAACACACCAGTGTCAGGAAAGAGTTCTAAAGTTGAATGATAATACATGTAGTTCAATACAGAACAAAGATGTGTCAACACAATTGGGTAAGAATAATAAAACAGTAGAGAGGAGGTACAGTAGACTGGATGTAGGGCAATGGAAAAGTACAGAAAGACAGGGAGTGAGAGAGAGGGGCAGAGAGAGAGATCCTAACTGAGGAGCAGACACACAGATAAGGGAGTGAACCAAATGTCAGAGTGTTCTGATTGAGGGTCACAGAGAGTAAATCACAAATGCCCTTACAGTTACTATATGAAATGATTATATTAAATAAATTTTATAACCACTTGACTAGACATACAATACTGTTATTTAATGACTGTACTACAGCTGAAGAAAGCACCACTGTGGCATCTGCAGTGGAGTGACATCCAGTTTCTGAGAGCCGATTGTGGTCACTAAGGGACAGGCTGTGTATCCTGTTAGGTATACACACACAGGGAGAGTAACATCCCTGGCTGCTCAGACAAACAAGGACAAGAATGATCCACCCACAGCCAGGGAGGCCGAGGTTTCACTCCACACTCCACCATTACTTCACACTGAAAAATACAGGGACAGCTGAGTGCTCAAATTTGTTTTGAGGAATTGTTTGCCTAAAAATGCTAACATAAATAAAAGCCTGCAATTAGCACATTGCTAACCACATTAGGATTTTGACAGAACTTTGTATCAAAATGTGGCAGTGCTGGACTGGTGACTAATAAAGGGCAATAACAGCAATGAGGAAAAATGCAAGCTTAGCACAGGGCTTTGAGGAACCTCACATCATTCCTGAATTTGTTAGCTGATTTCTTATGACCTTATATTGCTGTACTGCGACTTTAATGAAAATGTACTATGCAGTGCAAACTACGCAGATATGTTAGGTGTGAATAAAATGTTAATGTGCTTTTAATTAATTGTATTACTTTTATAAAATCATAAAACCTAAAACCTAAAAACATTTATCACCTCACTGCAATGACTGGATGGACCTACACCAGATAATAATGAAACAAAAACACATAATTAGCAAGAAATTTCTGTTCTTCACTTCAGACTCACTGAATGGGGCACTCTCTTTAATTTGAAAGTCACTCACTCTTTCTCTCTTTCTCTCTCTCTAACAAAAACACACACAGTTGCTTTCAAATGCCCAAACTCAAAGGCCCACATTCAAATGCCCAAACTCAAAGGCCCACATTCATATACCCAGACTCAAAGGCCCACATTCAAATGCCCAAACTCAAAGGCCCACGCTGACTTCCAATGTCCCTGGCTGGACAGGTAGCAGACTCTGGCCATGTACCATCACCATCATCTAAAGTACTGCTCCCCTTTCAAATACACAAGATTGGCAAGTTCTTTCTCCTAGCAAAATCAATAAATTACCACAATTTGTGGGTAGACATTGAAAATATTCAGAATAAATATCAGCTTTGCTGATGTGCCTGGCAGAATCAACCTATGACCAGAATACGTAGACACTGACATGATGTTGTTGTTTTCATCCAAAATACACACAAGCAGACACATGTTTCCTTAATTTCCCTCTGTCAGAACAAATGTGATCTGACTTCAGTCATTATGCATTTGTGTGATTTCTTGGGACTATCTAGAGACTCGTTGCTGCTACATTACCACCAACCACTAGAGGGCAGTGTTAAACGCTTCACATAAATAGCATGGGCCTGTGTGTGGCAACAGAAATTTTATCACAGCAGTATGAAAACAGGCAGGAGACCAAAATATGCTGAGTCATTTTCATCCACTTAAGCGCAAATGGAAAGTAGAAACCAGTGATGACTGTGGAGAGTAATGGCTGCAATATGAGCTCAAGCTTCAGTCTCACAGCGGCGCATTCGAATATCACATTCTGAGCTATTCAAACCATAAGCTATAAAACAGTCTCTCATCACCTCCTGCTCTGGGGTAGCAGCACCAGGGGGTATAATGTCCCCCCCCAGTCATATCACATCACATTTACCTCAGACAGAGAAGCAGATAAGCACCCATTGCTGAACAGGTTCTTAAGGTCACTGTGTGTGCATGCATGTATCACCCACTGTGACCACTTACTAGAGTCACAGCACAGACTCCCACAGCAAATGATTCAGCTTCTCTGTCCAGTCCAGTTTTATTTGAATAGCTTCTTGCAATTATCACAAAAGTGCCTCAAAAAGATCTGAACAGGAGTGGCAGGAACAAAAAAAACCCAAAAACAAATTTAATACGATGCTCTCTTCTACCAAGTCAGCCTGTGGTTCGCCTTCCAGTAAGTCTACAGAAAGGAACTGTAAGCCGTATGAGTCAACATGTTCAAAACAATACCACGAGGAACAGCATGACTGTATCAAAGCATAACTACAGCATTAGTGATCAGGCATGAAGCCAAAGAACTGGGGCAGGACCACAGCACACCCTGAGTTACAACCCCCCCACTCCCCACAGACTCAGGTCAGCAGTGATGGAGAAGGTATGTGATGGATGAGGTTTCCTTCCTGTAAATCACTTTAGTCTCCAGATCTGTTCAACATCCGACATCGAAGTGTGAGTGTGTCTTAGTCATGTCTGATGAAGTGTGACTCACCAACCTGATATGGTGAACCTGTCTTCCTTTTCCTCTCTCTCTTTCCCTCTACCCTCCAGATTTTCCATTTTACTCTACAGCGCTGAGTCACTGTCTCGCTAATAAGCGCTGACTAACTTTTCTTATAGCACTTCCCGTTTCCTGTATCATGATAGAGGTCAGAGGTCAAAAGGACAGCTGTTAGGATTTCCGCTCTGCACATTCTAAAAAAATTCTCTTTCTGTCCACCCCTCTTTGAACTATCTCATACACACACACACAAACAAATCTGCTTACTGGATTTTCCTCTCTGACAGCTAACGTAACAACAGATAGTCAGTTCAGAGGAGAGAGAGGAAGAGGAGTAAGTGAACAACAAGAGCAGAGACCAAAATCTCACATACACACAGCAGACAAGAAGTGAGGGAAGTGAGGAGTCTCTGAGGTCTTTCAGAAAAGGGCCACACAAAATAAACGTTGGCTCTTTTTGATCAGAGGGGAACTTTTCCTCTCTGTTCCCTACTCTCTCTTCAATACTCCCTCTCCTCCCCTCTCTCTCACCCCTCTGTCCCCCTCCTCACATCTCTCACCCATCTTCTCTCTCCTTTATATGGATGCATGATTGAATATGGCTTCATCCCTTCTTTTTTAAAAGTGTGACTGAAGTAGATGTCAGGAGGTGCAAGTTAACCCTCCCCCCCCAGCTCAGATAATTACACCTCATTTTGTCCAGCACCTGATTATGACAGTCACACCCATAGCAAGCCAGAGAGTTGTGGTCCAGTTACATCACCAAGCTCATGATAACAGAGCATTTATGTCCTGTCCCTAATTGACCCCTTCCCCCCTCTCTTTCCTTTCTTTCAGAAGTCAGAGGTATGGATAGGCACACATACACACCTTCCCAAACACACACACACACACACACACACAAATCCTTCTGATCCTTCATATGTCCTGTCACTTCTGAAAGAACTCTCTCTTTCCTTACCGATAGGACTGGTGACTCAAGCAGCCAAAGCAATTGATTTTTTGGACACCACCCCCCCACCCCACCCCACACCTCTTTCTCAAGGGTTAAACTATAGAGACTAGTCTGCCCACATCAAACACACAACTGAACACAGCGCAGCCCTGGCATGTCCTGTAAGACCCCTCATGCCCCGTAAGACCCCTCATGCCCCGTATGACCCTTCATGCCCCGTATGACCCCTCATGCCTCATAGGACCCCTCATGACCCCTCATACCCCGTAAGACCCCCCTCAATCTTTATACATGTAAAGATTCATAACTTTCTTTCTTTCTTTGCTCCATTCCCTCTTTCCCCACCCTGTGCTGTAGTGAGCTCTGGTGAAGGTTTGCCTTCCATGTATTTCGGTTACTCCAAACTCATTCATCAGAGTCAACCTCTGGCTGCTTTTAAAGCAAACAGCAAGGGGAAAAAAGAGCAGCTTTTAAGAGCGTGATGATTTTTGAGGAGAGAGAAACCACTAATTACACCCAGACCCAAAATGGCTCTCTGGCCATGTCAGCTGGTGTGGGCAGCAGCTTTTTCCCTTCTGTTAAAGGCAGCTAAACCTCCAAACAGCGAGTGGTGGAAGCAGCTCTGTGAAGCGCGCCTGTCTGACCCAAGCCGTGAGTCATATTGACCAGTAAAAGTGCAGGGAATGCTTTGTAAATGATACAGCCAGCTCAAATAAAGGCTTTAAATCTGCAGGCTGAAACCAGAGGCGTTCATCAGGGTAGTATGGGTCATGCAAGTAATTCTTCCCAAAGGACAGAAAAGTGATATTCTGCTGCCGTAGGAGAATACCCCTGTCACCACAAACCCGACATGCACACACACATAGACACACACATACACACATCAGAGAAAAAGAAAAAGAGTAATGACAAATACACAAACTGGCACCATGATATATCCTACACACACGTACACTCATCAGCACTAACCCTCTAATGATAAAAATGAGCTGTGAGCTCCTAGCCACTGATGCAAGCTTCTGATTAGCTGGATTCATATGTCCTGTCACTATTGAATGTGTATTTTCACACAGTGAAAATCTGTCTCTCATTCTTCATAAAAAAGGTAGGTGTCTTTTTGACACCAAACTGCTCCCCTTTAGGTGGAATTGCCAGAGAGGTAGAGAGGCACTTGCTGAGGTTCCTGTTGCCCTGCACACCCTCGCCGAGGTTCCTGTTACCTTGTAAACCCTCGCTGAGGTTCCAATAATCATGCACACACTCTGAGATTCTAGTCGCCGTCCACACCCTCCCTGAGGCTGCAGTAAGCTGATCCACTTCAGCTCACAAAGACACTGACAGGGAAACGCACCTGGGCCTTTGTCTCTTACATGCACCCAACATGCAGATCCCCCCCACACACACACACACGTTCACACTCTTCCTAGATCTATATCAAACTATTGAAGCACAGACGTCCTGTTATTTTTGCCATCTATTACACATGATCTTGTATATGTTTTTGTGTGTATGTGTGTGTGCGCGCACGTGTGCATTGTGGGGGGGGGGGGGGTGTCGTGTGTCAGTGTGGTAGGACATTCTGTAAGACACAGACTCACAGCTCTGTGTATGAAGATTACTGAAGTTGAAACAAGCTCAGAGAGCAGCGTGTGAATAAGGAGTGAGATGCATTAATCCCGGTCTAACTGGATAACCCAGTAATCTCCATTCAAAGTATGGGTCTCGAATGCACAGAAGAGAAATGGTGTGTTTGTCTGGTGGATTACGGCTGAGATCTTCTTGCCCCTCATCCAGCTATTCTCACCATGAATGGCAAGAACGTTCACATGGGTGAGTTAGCCCACACGGAGAATTCTAACAGAACTTTTAGACATAACTGTGTGTGCAAACGTGTGTGTATGAATGTGTGTGTTTGAGTGTGTGTGTGTCTGCTCAGCCATTCCTGGTGTTGGCTGGTTCCCACACTCCCATGGGGCACCACTGAGATCAGTCAGGAGGCCTGTGTCCTTGGGTCTGACCTCCACTACAAACACACCTCTTATCTCTACGCTGCACAACCTTTGACCCCAGCCATCTCCCAGTCTGACACAGGTTAAATATCTGTTCAATGGAAGGCCTGTTGGGCACAGATGAGGTTAAGTTGTCCCACAGCTGAGGCCCCAGGGATGTGTGCTAGAATGCAATGAATGCAGAATGACATACAGGGCAGGGCAGACTGAGAGATGAGGAGAGGAGAGGAGAGGAGAAGGGAAGAGAGGAGAGGGGAGGAGAGGAGAGGAGAGGAGATGGGATAAGAGGAGAGGGGAAGAGAGGGGAGGGGAGGAGAGGAGTTACATGTGAAAACATTAACACCAAGTGGTGTTTGAACACAGCTCAAACTCAGCTGGGGAAACAGGACACTGTGTTAGTCGCTAGTTACTGAGTGACTTATAAACAATCTTTTTTACACACACAAACACACACACACACGCAAATACTCAGGCTCACACATATGCGCACACACTCATACACACACACACACACACACAAAAGCACCTGCATACTCAATGTACACAGTGTATCTCTGTCTGACTATTTAAGTCCTTTGTTTTATCAGGCCGTGATAGACTTGCTTATCTCCATGCGTCAGACTTGACTAATTGAATTCACAGGAGCAGATGTAATCAGTTCAGTGTGTCACTGGATTAGTAGAGCCTCAGTGCTGGTTGCTATGGTAACCGAAGAATGAACTTCCTCTCTTATTTGAGAACAGCACTGCTGCTGTGAATCAGCAGATAATGGCAGATAGAGAGACAAAGAGAGAGAGATGGGAGAGAGACATAGTGTTTTTGTTTCACAAAAGGAAATGAGAACAAACAGTGGTGTGATGTAGATGAGGGTTAGTCCACAGTTAGATGAGGGTTCGTACATTGTTAGATGAGGGTTAGTCCATTGTTAAATGAGGGCTAGTCCATTGTTAATGAGGGTTAGTCCATTCTTAAATAAGGGTTAGTCCACACTTAGATGAAGGTTAGTCCATTGTTGGATGAGGATTAGTCCACACTTAGATGAAGGTTATTCCATGGTTAAATGAGGGTTAGTCCATTGTTAGTTCACAGTTAGATGAGGGTTAGTCCATGATTATATGAGGGTTAGTCCACACTTAGATGAAGGTTAGTCCATTGTTAGATGATGGTTAGTGCACACTTAGATGAGGGTTAGTCCATGGTTAGATGAGAGTTAGTTCACAGAGTCCACACAGTACACTGGCTTATTATTAAACCTTGGGAGGACCAATTTGGTAACATGTATGAAAATGGTCACCTCTGGCAGAAAATGTAGACAGAGCAAAAGTCTTAGAGCTCTCTGTCTCTCTCTCTCTCTCTCTCTCTCACTCTGACACACACACCAACCACACAGATGTGTAAGATGAATGTCCCTGATGACAAATGACAAATGACAAAACTTTACACTATACTGTTTACACTACACTATACACTCACCACTATACAGAAGCACTACTATACAGCGAACCAGCGGCATACAAAACCACCACAATACAGAACCAACAGTATAGAAAACCAGCAGCAACAGAACCACCACCATACAGAAACACCACCATACAGTACTGCCACCATACAGAACCACCACTATACAGACCAAGATTTATACAGAACCACCACCATACAGACCCAGAATCAATACTGCACACTGCAGTGGCATGCTAAAGCGATGGTCCAACAAAATATGTCCTCAATGAAATCTCACACGTGGTCACATGACCTGTGGACATCACACTCAACTACACCCAGACTAGCCCTTCTTCACTCCCCTTATCCTCCTTTTCCTCAAGAGAAGGGGTGGACGTGTTGGTAGGAATCAGGGGCCAAACAATAGCTGTCGAGGAGCAGGAGCAGAAACATCTCAGCCATGAGAGAGGAAAAGATAGAAAGAGACAGATTTTCACTGTGTGAACATACACATTCAATAGTGACAGGACATATGAATCCAGCTAATCAGAAGCCTGGATCAGTGGCTAGGAGCTCATGGCAGGCAACAGGGGTCTGGGCCCAGGATGTCAGTGGACTTCATAAAAGCTCTACACAGCTTCAGTTAGACAACAGCTCTCAAATCAGCTTTTGTATCAGCTCTCAAATCTGCTTTCGTATCAGCTCTCGCATCAGCTCCTGCATTAGCTCTCAGATCAGTACAGGACTGAGCCCAGGGTCTAAACCTCAGCATGTCTTCTGGGAACCAAAGTAACTGAAAGCGTATTTACAGAGAAACACAGGCAGACAGCAGGTTATGAGGCCATATCCCATGAAAGGACGTCAGCTTACATAAGTCTGTCATTCACAGCCCCATCTGACGCCAGCTTATCTGATGCACATCTAGAGAGATGGAGATAGATATAACCAGGGGTCAGATTCTTTTCTAGCAGACACATACACACATACACAAACATGCATGCAGAAGTGTTGACAGCAGCTTAGCCAAAGTGCAGGTGCATTTAACGACCATGTATTTCCTGGAACACTGCTGATGTAGGAATGGATCCATGTCAACTCACAGATGCGGGTAGTGCGCACATATACACACACATAAACTATATATATTGCTGGCAAAACTCAGTCGTTATTGGAGTTCCATAAACACACACAATCGCACTCATGTAAGTGAAACCAACACTATGAAGTTCATGCGGTATGCAGCCGCTGTGCTCTTATACAGGGAGAAGCTCAGACAAAGCTAATCTGCTGTGGGACGGTTAGAGGAATATCCTTAGCTTGAGCCGCACACATCAATACAGGGACAGGGAACGCAGCTGTGGGAGGATGAACATGCCAGCATACACCTCCAGACTCGCAACAGATGCTCAGCTCAAACAGTAGTTCATGTTTCAACAAAGGCTGAACAGAGACTTTGAAGTGAAATCACCCAAAAAGCTCAATGTGGGACAAGCTAGTTAAGGTCTGATCATTCTGTCCGCAGCTGTCTGCACACAGCCGTTCACGGCAGAACCAGCAGCTAAAGTGGAGAACAGATTGCAAAACTAGGACATATTTAAACAGTAAAACAGGACAGACAGCAGTTCTCACATTTGAATCTTTAGCTTGCTCTGTGTGGTTGGACAGCTTTGTGATTTCCTGTAAACAGGACTGTGGGAATAAAGACAGCAGGATGAGGGCAAAGTGAACTGCAAGAATGGAGAAGTGGAGTTCACCCCTAACTCCCAACACACTCTCACTCTCTCTCTCACACACACACAAACACACACACACACACACAGTAGCTGTTGCATAATAGTGTACAGACTACTGCGCTCATCATGGGAACATCTTCAACTGTATCTAAGAGTCTGTCCAGTCGGACAGGCTGTGTGTGTGTGTGTGTGTGTGTGTGTGTGTGTGCGCAGCCTTGGGCAATAAGATGAAAGCCTACTCTCTTATCAGCAGTGTGAAGTGAGTGATCCAAGAGGCTGTAGCTGTAGCAACAGTTTCTCTGTATCTCTCTCTCACACACATATACTGTTACTTACACACACTTGCATTAATGAACCTCTAACCTTCAGCGCCAGAAACTCTACTAAAAAGTAGGAGTGATAAACCAGACACAGCCCTCACCCAAAACACATTCACACATACACAATGTACACTAATAAAATGATTATTTTGAATGCCAAAGCCAACACAAAACAGTCATGTGACAGGGGGGTTGGACTTTCAGGCCCTTTATCCACTAAAGGTCAAAGGAAACACTCTCTGCACTTATTGCTGCAAAGAATTAGAGGGAAGATTCCTTCTGTTTTTATCAGTCTACTTTAATGTTAGTAGCTTGGCATGAACAAACCGAGAACTGGCTGTTATTCAAAAGTGATTGGTCATGGGATTCAGTCCCAGGTGCTGGCTGCCACCATGTGCCCTCAAGCCCAACTGGGGTTGGGCTGTTCTCAAGACTGCTCCTGTTCTGCTACTGCGCTGCAAGCTGCTTTGCACAAAAGCCTCAGCCTTTGTGACAGCACATAGTCATGCTCCTCTCTCCAGTCTGCATCTCTGTTCTCCAGCCGTCTCCCGCAGCCAAGCTGTCAGACAAAGCCCCTTTGCACGCCATGCAGTCATGGTGCTTCTCCTGCTGGGTACTGCACCGTGGAGAAAATGAATATTCTCTTTGCTTAACACTTCTCCAATTTACCAACCTCAGCACTGAGCCGTTTCAGTGTTTTCTCTGGTCCGGGGAGTCGAAGTCCTGCAGCTACAGTGGGTTAAATGATGCAGACTGAGGCAAACTCTGAACCCCGAGCCAACACCTCATCGTCAGCAGTGCAGGGCTGCCGTGACAACCCGGAGGTCCTGCCCACCACTCTGAGCCCACGTTCTTACATTCCACTGGGCATCCATCTGGCTTGCTGAGGTTGTGCATCATGAGTGAGTGATACAGGGGAAACCTCTTTGCACCTGTGGAGGTGATGGCCAGGTGAAATACACTGATGAAGGAAGCCAGTATCTCAGTGGGGCGGATGTTCTAAGACTTGAGTCTCTGTTTGTGTTCATTTCTCTAGATCCCTTGTCTTAGTGATCCTTGCGTCATCACTAGGGTATTATACCAAGGACAACATCACCACCACCACCACCATCTTCTGCACATGGCTTTGATGTTTTTGTCTAAACAAATTTTGACTGTTACAATTTTGAATCTTAAATTCTAATAAACTTTTTACATCTTTTGTTACTATGGATACCACTTCCTTTTGTGTTGCTGCCAGATGGCTGTATCCACAGTACAGTATTAAATTACACATCGAAAGCTTCAAAATAAGCATGATGTCTCCCTCCCTTTTGTTAAGGGCAGTCTATTCCCCAGGCCAGGAAGTGCATGATGAGGCAGAGATCATGATGTAGCCCTGATCCACAGCTGAGGGAAAGTGGGACAAGTTCACTGGGGCCAGATCACTCCTGGAGAGAGACGTGGAAGAGTGAGAAGGGTCCCCCCCCTCTCTCTCTTTCAGTTATATTGTCCCTCTCTTCCCTCCCTCTCTCTATCGCTCCCCTCCCTATCTCTCTCTCTTCCTTCCCTCTTTCTCCTCCATCTCTTCCTATCTCCCTCTTTCAATATCTCAATCTCAATATCCCCCTCTCCATCTGTTTGATTCTCTCTCGTGCTCTGTATCAGTTTCCCTGACATATCCTGGAAGCAGAATCTACCCCAACAGGGCAGCAGTAAAAGTAAACCCCACCAGACCACACCACTACTCCACCAGACCACACCACTACTCTTCATACCAACATTACCAGTGAAGCTCAGCTGTGTGAGTGTGTGTGCTTCAGTTTAAATGTGTCAAGTCACACACATGTTGTCACAAAGCAGCTTTACAATCATATAGGTCCAGATCCCTAATGAGCAAGCCAGAGGCAACAGTGGCAAGGAAAAACTCCCTAAAATGGCAGGAATTTAGGAAGAAACCTTGGGAGGACCAAGACACAAAAGGGAACCCATCCTCCATTGGGCGGCCCCGCTAGCAGAAGTCCGCATTTATGGTTCAAATATAGTTCTGTAGTTATAGTTCTAATTCCAGGCCGAGTAGTCACAGTCCCTTCAATGCCTCCCTTCAATGCCTCAGGTAGGAGTTGGCATCAGCGTGTCCTCTTGCGGTAATGGCACATCCAACCACGGCAATGGAACATCCAACCATGGCAACGGCACATCCACTGGCAAGCCAGACCATCTCCTAGGTGCTTGTATGGCGTTTTCTTTTTGTAGAAGCATGCAATCAAGATATAAAATACAGGTTGAGTATGTGAACATCAATTTAGACAACCATCGATTTAACAGACATACATAGCTCACGTGCCAGTGATTAGCATGTGGCTCCGGCAGGCTTATCTATAGCAGCATAACTAAAGGGAGGGGCCTGGGGGTGACTACAGTCAAGAGGGCTTACTGAGACATTGCTTTCCACCCAAGTCATTGTCACAACAAGAGTGATCACATGACATGGCTGGATGACAGCATCAACATCTCAGATTACCAGAAAGCTCAATGACTGGAGGCCCCCAAGCTCCACACCTTCACAAGTAGAATACTAACTGAAGGCTTGATTAAATAGGTGAGTCTTAAGTCTAGATTTAAAGATTGGAGCTTTGTCAGAATCTCGGATTTAATTTTTGGAACCAAGATAAATCCTGCATTTTGGGAGCGCAGAAGGCGAGATGGGTTATAGTATGCAATGAGTTCACTCAGATATTGTGGAGCAAGACCGTTTAATGCTTTATACGTCAGCAGAAGAATTTTAAAATCAATCCGATATTTAACTGGAAGCCAGTGTAATGCCGAGAGAGTAGCACTAATATGATCGAATTTTCTAGCCCTAGTTAGGACTCTAGCTGCGTAAAAGGAAAAAGGCAGCCTTAGTGACATTGCATATATGTGTATCAAATGAAAGATCCGAATCAATAGTGACACCTAAGCTTTTTGCAGAAGATTTAGGTGTAACTGAAAAGCCATCTAGGGTGAGAGGGATATCAGACCAATTGCTTCTAGCAGCTTTTGGTCCAAGAAGCAACACCTCAGTCTTATCGGAAATTAGAAGAAGAAAATTAGACGCCATCCAGTTTTTTATGTCCTGGACAGTTCTCAATTTTGGGAATAGTATTGACATCATCCGGATTAGAGGATATATACAACTGAGTATCATCTGCGTAGCAATGGAAGTTAATACCATGTCTACATATAGACAATGATCATCAAATACAATGAGAATAATATGGGGCCCAATACAGATCCTTGAGGGACACCATATTTTACCTTTGTACGTTCTGAACATTTGTTATTTACAAGTACAAATTGGTAACGATCTGTCAGGTAGGATCTGAACCAGGAGAGTGCTTGACCTCTTACGCCAATGAGTGTCTCCAGCCTATTCAGAAGAATATTGTGATCAATGGTGTCAAAAGCAGCACTAAGGTCTAAAAGTATAAGAAAAAAAAGTGTCCTTTATCACAGTGTATGGGGGCGATTAGTTCCGGAGAACTAATCGCTGGTGTTTTGTATGTAGGACTCAAGTGCAATAACCTAACACAGGGAACTAAGGCCTCCGTCAAAACTGTACGGGAAAAGCGTAAAAAGTAAAAGGCAAATAACTTAAGGGGAACAAACTGGGAAACGAAAAACTCATGGAGAAGCCTCGACGTGACGGTAAGTATGGGAACAAACAAAAACCAAATTTTCAAAAATAACAAATGGATAGGAACAAATAGAATTAGTAAAACTTGAGATGGGCCAGAATTGGCGCAGGAGTAATAATACTCAAAAGAGCGAAAGAGATGGTGAAAAGACAGAGAGAAAATGCAATATCTGCGAGAGAGGCTGACTGCATGAGCAGGTTAGGCGACAAACAAATCAGCAATGTGACCTTGCAACTGTCTCCCTTAAGAGATCATTTACTACTTTAGTCAGCGCAGTTTCAGTGCAGTGGTGGGGTCGAAATCCAGACTGAAATAGCTCTAGGACATGTTCTGTCTGTAAGAAAGAAAAGAGTTGCGAAGAAACTACTTTTTATAGAATTTTGGAAATGAATGACAGATTAGAGATTGGCCTATAGTTGGACAGTTCCTGGGGATTAAGACCAGGTTTTTTTAATTAGTGGCTTGATGACTGCAAGTTTAAGTGATTTGGGGATGTAGCCTAGGCTCAGAGAATGGTTAATTATAGTAAGCAAGGGTTCTACATTACTGTGCAGTAATCCTTTGAGTAGATGAGACGGTACGGCATCTAGAATGTATGTGGAGGGTTTGGCAGATTTTACCAATGAAATAAGCTCCTCACAACCAATTGGGGAAAAAACTCCAAAAAAGAACCAGGGATGACTAGACAGCTGTCAGAGTGCATTTGCAGGTAGACAGGGTCTGAGATAGCATGCCTAATTTTTTCCCTAATTTTATCAATTTTATCAATAAAGAACTTCATAAAACTGTTACAGCTGCACTCCTGTGGGATTTGGGATTCAATTTGGTCAGGATTTCTAGTTAGGCTAGATACAGTTTTAAATAGGAGTCTTGGATTGTTTTTATGCTTTTCTATTAAAGCCGATGAGTATGAGGATTTTGCTGAATGGAGGGAATGCTTATAATCAATAAGGCTGCTTTTCCATGATAATCTATATACTTCTATTTTAGAATTAGAAAACTCCTACAAAAACTCAGTGTATGAACCAGGGGGGCGGTAAATAGTAATTAACATAAACGACTGTTTCGCTTTGTTGGTTGATGATAAATTTGACACACTGAGGATGAGATTTTCAAACGAATTAAATTTGAAGCCTGATTTTTGAGAGACGCCTATATCGCAGTCATATAGTGTGGCAACACCACCTCCGCGACCATTTGGATGGGGGTTATGAACGTATCTATAGCCGGAGGGAGGTGCTTCGTTTAGGGCCATATAGTTGTCTGGCCGAGTCCAGGTTTCAATCAAGCAAAGCATGCTTAGATTATGATTGGTAATCATTTCATTAACAACCAGTGCTTTAGATGACAGGGATCTTATATTTAGCAATCCTAATTTCAGATGTAAATGATTTCAATGATTCTCAGCGGCAGCGTTTTTACGAGAAAATTTTACGAGAACTGTTTTTTGATACTCGAGGAACAGACACAGTTTCAATCCATTGTGACCTAGGTGATGTCTCCTCACAGCTCGCAGACAGTCAGATTAGCCTGTGTGTCTGCTGCCTGGCCTCGGCTCTGGTATGTCAATCCCCATTAACTATTCCTACACTACCACAATGTGTGTGTCCATTCTGTAGTGCTGCCGTCGTAAACCTGAGGAGTATGTCTGATCTCTATGTGGCCTTGACACTCCTCTCAAGACAGGAAATAGGCTATTGCCTTGACCTTGCAACACATATGTATATACACACACATACACACACACACATAATGTGTATTAGTATACCAAGGTAGTGGATGGTAATTACTAGTCAATTCCATGAACCATCAACCTCAGAGGCGGAAGCCACATTCCTGTGTTGCCCTGCTAGAGAGGGGTTATAAAGCGGTCATGCAGGTGGGTTGCCCTGCTAGAGAGGGGTTATATATCAGTCACACAGGTGGGTGCTCTCACTCAGGTCCTCCACAACTTTTTCAAGTTGGCTGTTAGTTGGCAGTTGTGATTGTTTATTTGCTATGGTAAAGTTCAAAGAGGTGAATTCAAGTTTATGATTAATAGGACCCATAACTTTACAATGACTCAGTTTGTTTAGAAAGATTCACATGCTTCGTCTCTTACCAAAAACCCACTAGTGTGTGTTTGTGAGACAGTATATACACTGTACACTGTAAATACTGTATATCTTGTTGTTTACTGCTCTGTTTCTCATCCATGTTTAAACATTTCTGTTTGTATACATGTTACTTTGGTTTACGAGAAATGCTTTGAAAATACAACATGACTTTGTCACACCAATAAAGTTCATTTAGATGGAAACGGAAAACTGACAGACAGAAATGTAACGATCAAATAAACCTCTGACGAACTGATGAGGTTACTGATTTGGAACTACAAGTGGAATCCCTCCACATCCAACCCGCAGCTTCAGTGTGATTCTGCTCACTTCCTGAGTGGGGAAAAGTGTTTTCGGGAGTGATTCCAGATATCTTCGTTTTAACTGTAGCCAGCACCCAGACTATCCAGACACGCCTGAGTGGCCTCCGATGGAGATGTAATCAAATACATCCAGTGATAAATCAGAAACCCTTTTCACCTTCTGCTGCACCTCCACACCCAGATCCTTCACATTAGTCAACACAGGTAGGAGCGTTAGTCCTGGGATGCACAGCCTTGCAGAGACCCTATTCATTTAACACTATTCATTCACACACAATATGACCATCAGGGACGGAAAGAATCCCAGAGCCCCACTGGAAGGAGAGCCACAATCACACTTCAACTCAAATACGCACTCAGATATTCAAACGCATTGGCCAAATTACAGGCGTTGGGACAGTGGGAGCAGAACTCCTGTTTGAGCCATCAACAGGGCATCAAGTAAGGAGAGCAACAGGCCTAATCCATCTCCTAAGTCCCCGGATAGCATCACTGCCATCATCTCTGCGTAACCAAACCACAGAGTGGAAGTGGCCCTCCCACCAAAGGCTTCCAATGCAAACATTCCGCTGGGAGGTTACTGACACACAGTGAAGCCAAAGTTCCAGTTAGAGGTGCCATTCTTTCCATGATGGCAGGCCCAGGACTACCCAGGTTGCTTGTCCAGGTTGTCTAGGTTGTCCAGTGTACAGGTAAGGCTGGGCCAGACACAAATCTCTGAGCATCACATACTAAACTTGATTGCCCCCTCTAATCTCACCAGCATCTCCATGTTTCATGATGAAGGTCAGAGGGTGGTGGCTCCACTGACTTCCACACAAAAGTTGATGGAAGATCCGGACAGATGGGCAGCCTCTCTCGCCCAAACTCCTGAACAATTCAGAAGACTTCGTACCCGCAATTCTCCTTCCATGACCTCTTTCCTCTCTCTAATCTGTTCTTTCTTTCTTTCTTTTGTTATTTTTTCTTGCTTTCAGTTTACAGGTATGAGGGAATGTTTCTGGCTTCTGGAGACCCCTCTATTCACATAGATCCTGTAGATCAGAACATAGTGCTCATAGACTTGACCGAGCTGGGACTTACAGGAAAAGTTCCAGTTTCCCCTGACCTTGGTGGCTAGCACACTATAGCAGCTGGGTGAAGGCAGCCAGGACGCCACGACTACACTTAGCTCTTTGTAAAGCAGTGCCCCTCACCCACCATTCAGCACAGAGTGAGGAAATAACAGGTCTCACAAACATTCCCACCTGCAGACCACGACCAAGTGCTATACCAGAACAAAGGTTTGGGAACAGCGACTACACAAATTCACTCACAAACAGACATGCACTCACACTGATTCACTCACAAACACATTCTCTGTGATGCATCAGTTTCATTGTAGCAGTGTTAAAAGTGTTAACTTGTTCTGGGAGGCACAGACAGAATGGGAAAATAAAGCCAGAGGATGGCATGCGCGCACGCACAGACACACACACACAGTGGATACACACACACTAAGAAGCTCTCTCCAGAGCATGGAGCTCACTCCCCAAAAGCAATGTGCTTCTAATCATGTGCTATCCACTGCAGTTTCATTAAACCTGCTGACCTGCTAACTTCAACTCCACATGCAGAGAGATTAAGAGAAAGAGTAAGAGAGAGACAGAGGGAGAGAGAGAGCGAGAGAGCACAAGCCTGTGATTCATTCTTGCCTGCCTGACCCTCTAACACTCTTCCTCTCTTCCTCCCTTTCAGACTCATCCTTTTCCATCAGCTGCCCCAGTCAAACAGGGAAAAGGGAGGGGTAATAAAGGCACTGTAGAGCTGCAGCTGGGGCAGGCGTTACAGGGCTGAAATGTCCCCTGTGCCCCTGTGAGAGTGACCCTGTCCATTCCAGCCTATCAGAGACAAGTACAAACAAGAGGTTGACATAGCTCACACTTATGCACAAACCTACTAGCTCTGCTCGCAAACACACACACACACACACTACACTCACCACAACCACACACAATCCCCCACACACACACGTAGAGTTTCTTTGATGGAAACTGAGAGTCAACTGCAGCAGCAGAAAATCACCCGCAAGGTTTGTGTTTGTGCTAAAAATGGAAAAATCGTAAGAGGTGTGTGTGAGTGGAGTGAGGTGAGACAGGTGTGTGAGTACTGCAGTGTGTACTGTGCAAAAAGCTGCTGTCTTCCTCTCATACCAGCAGCAGTGAGAAGTCAGTGAAGGCAGCAGACATCTCCACACTCTCCCATCAGCACACTATCACACCATGTTTGTAGGAGACTTAAGGCCCATCTAGCATCACCTCCCTGGCCCAACAACCTGAACCTCATATGACCCATCCAAATCGGTTCAGTCCCATGACTGAGACAAAGGCCCTGATTCTCTCTCTGTAAGAACCACCTCTGCTTGACACAGGCTTGGCTAGCACTGAACTATTAAAGATGATTGTGCTAGGGCTATTGGTTTTTGTTAAAGAGGAACTTGTTCTTTGTGTGTGGGTGTATGTGAGTGTGCACAAGTGTCACAAAATGACCAAACAGTCTTACATAAAGGCCTAAACTCTATTCTAATGGGCCTGCAGTCTTAGCAGAGGGGGGTACTGAGTCAGAGGCTAATGATCACCACCACTAAATGAGACTTATCCCCTCACCATCAAAACCATCTGAGAGGAGAGGAGGCCCTCCAACCAAGGTTAGGTACAGGAGCAGGGTGGAGCATAAGGGACACACACACGCACACACACACGCACACACACACACACTCCTCCATGCACACTAGGGTTGGGCGATGTCTCCTTAATTGGCAGATGACGATGTTTACAGTGAAACATCGCGATGGACGATGATATCGTCATGACTAAATTTAAAAGGGGCCTACTATATAAAAACATAATGATTATAAAATAAAAGTACTATAAAATATATGGTGATAATTCTACACAGGCTTTAACGTGTAAGGAGAAAAAAAACCTTCCACTGCCTTTGAATGACCCTTGCCCTGAGAATGTCACTATCCCATAGATACTTATTTAGCCTACTTAATTGTAACACTAAATAAATAAATAGTTAGGCCAGCATAAAAAAATTACCATTATTACTAAATTATTTAATGTTAATACATTTTAAAACTATATACTTTATTTTTCAAATACAATTACTCTTGCGCTTTGGCGCGCTGCGCGTTATAAAAAGCTGCTGTTCCATTCCGCTTGAATGTTAACGGTTAAAAGCGTCCGTTTAATTCCGTTAGAGAGGCGCATTTCATTTCAACAGTTGGCAACCTACCATGTTGTTCAACTTTTAATAAACGTGTTTACAAACACTGCACTGCAAAATTAATGCTTTCGCTTAAGTTGAACGTCATACTTCGGTTGACAATGAGCCAGTTTCCCGACGCACAACGAGCAGGCTTATTCTATTTGCGTGAATAACATGAAATGTTTAAAATTAATACAGACATGCAGAAAAAAACGAAGACAAGCTATAACCTAGATATAAATAATAATAGAATAATAATAGAATAATAATAAATAATAGAATAATATGCCAATTAGGCATATTTGTAGCAGTAGGGTATTTTAATTTTCATCCCTGACTCTAATTCATATAAGTTATAGACCACCATGTTTGTGGAAAAACAAAAAAGTGGGCGTGTCATCGCGATGGTTAACATCCATCGCTATGGTGGGTCGGCACAACCCTAATGCACACAATGCACTTTCACACTCCATTTGAAGTAAGGCGTGCAGACAAGGCATTGTCTTTGCATCCTGTTCAGATTTTTGGATGTAAGGGCAGTCATGTGCAACACCGACACGAATGACAGAGTCTTCCAGCAGAAGAAGAGGCTACATGTCTCACCTGTATGATTAACATTAGAATGTTAGAATGTTTGAATCAATGTTTGTAAGTCATGCCAATATTTATGTACAACTCCTATTACTCACTCCAAAATGCAGATCTGCTTCTGCAATGCAAATGAGTTCTACCAGAGCAACAAACAACAAAAATTAATTACCATGGACAGAGGCTGCCTTACTGAGATTCTAAGCTTCCCAGTTTGTTTTGAAACATAGAATCCTGGGAATGAGGGTTATCAGGAGTGCAGGCCCTGTCAATATCAGCCCTGTCTGTCGAAAGGGAGGGCCATCACATCTGAGTTCTAACAGATAAGGAGGCCACCCATCGCTGGAGCACATACAGCCACACGTCCCCCATCCACCACATTTCCAGCACCTCCACTCCTACTCCTGCTGCTCTCCTTATACACTCTCTGCAGTTCTTCTGGAACACCAGCAGTATGTTTACATTCCTCACTTTCTCTAAGTTACAAGCACTTTTTACATGGAATGAGAATAGTGCTCCAAGAGACCCCGCTTTCTCTTACCTTTGTGAAAGATTTACCTCTTGTAGTGTGTGTGTGTGAAGTGTGAACATACTTCAATACGCCAGCATCCTAAACCTTAGAACACAGTAAATATAGAGATCATTGCCAAACAACTAGTTCATGACATGGTTCAAACTGTAAAGGTTTCCCATCTTAAGACATGGAGGGTTCTCTTTCCCTCTCTTCTCCTAAAGGTTGGACAACATAACTTCAAGACCTTTACCTTCATTGTATGTCATTTGATTTTCTAACAGCCAGTGACTGAGTAAGCCTCCATAAGTGAAGTGCTGAAGGATGTGTGATTTCCAACTAACTAACTTCAGCACTATAACCTCTCAACTGACCTTGATGCTCACAGTTGCTACTTAATCCCTAACTGTTGAGGAGGAACTCTTTACTTCACTTCATTGCCAATCCTGGTCTATCTTGACCCCTTCAAACTCTTTGCTATTGAGGTCAATGGTTCTGAAGTGGGAGTAGGGATTGTGTTTCTTCTCCAAGCAGATGTTGTCCAGAGAATATAATTATACTACTGGAGCTCTGTACCATTAAGGTGGCCCTCAAGGAGATGCTGGTTTGAGGAGGGTCTTCATCCTTTTGTATACACACCGAAACTTCATTATATTATAACAATTTAGTATCCTGTGGAACTTGTGTTGCAATGTTCATTCTCATATCTCTTAGAGATCTTTGTGTCAGAAAATAATACTACCATCCTGGTAGTGGTCTTTTAAGCCCTGCTGTCTTGTCCCATTTAGACTTCCCCTACCCCACTTGCCCTTCGTCACTCCCCACACATGCTACAAATCTACCAGTGCACATAGATGTGTCTCTTCACATGTATAGAGCTTTAGTGTCATGAGATAAAACAAAATAGAAGTGGATAAATGCAAAAACTGAAGTAATAATAAAGGTTATAAAAATGGACAAATGCATCTGGCACCATTTAAGACTCAGTGATGTCCTAACAGTTTCACTCCACTCTCTGTGCACGTGATGAGATTTTCTAATCCTACATATATGCCTACAATTTTTACTTATAGATATGGGTGAATATTCCTGAGAAGATATTCAATGACTGAACAAAAATATTATACTTTAAATATATTACTATTAGTATTTTACTTTATATATACAGTATATTATTATTATTATACTTAAAAGATTATAAGCATTATAATTAAGCATTATAATGCTTAAAAGAGGCATGGTGGTGTGGTGGTTAGCACTGTCGCCTCACAGCAAGGCGGTCTGGGTTCGATTCTCGGTCTGGGCTGCTCTGTGTGGAGTTTGCATGTTCTCCCTGTGCCTGCGTGGGTTTTCTCCGGTACTCGGTTTCCTCCCACAGTCCAAAGACATGCATCCTAGGTTGATTGGTCACTCTAGATTGCCCGTAGGTGTGTGCGTGTTGGCCATGTGGTGGACTGGCGAACTGCCCATGGTGTACCCTGCCTTCGCCCGGAGATGCTGGGATTGGCTCCAGCCCCCCCGTGACCCCGACTAGCGGGAATAAGCGGTACGGATAATGAATGAATGAATGAATGCTTAAAAGATCCTGGGCTTTTACAGAGCAAAGTGATCCTGGGTTTTTACAGAGCAGTGGCATTCAGGACCTCTGTGCTGGATTATAGCTCCATGCTCTCAAATGCTATAAACTATCTGATCTGCTAGAAATGACTTTGCTGCATGTTGTCCAGAAGACTCTAGGCAGATCTGCCGCTTGTTGTCAGTCTGGTCCCATGCTAACGGATCACTCCTTTGTTTACTCACGCCAAGCTTCCCAGTGTGTTTGGGGATTTGATAAATAGCAGTGTTACACTCCTTGCTGCAAGGACCTGACTGATGTATACAAAAAACACATAGGCCGTCAAAGCATCTCTTAACACACTGCTGGAAAAATAGCACAACCATACGTTGGGTGTGTGAATGTGAGTGTGGGTGTACATGTTCAAACACTAAACAAGCATGATGTCCTCAGTGGGAATGAATCAAAACAAGTCCAAACAAGTGTGAATAAATACTGTGAAAATACACCCCAACACACACACACACATCCAGTGTTGTTCCACACTAAAATGAACTAGTTCAATGTTCAGTTCATAATAATGAATATTAACTAGTTCACATTCATTTTTTAAAATAGTGCAGATCGCCCAAAATTAAATCCAGTACAAGCCTGTCCACTTCTTGTTGGTAAACGAAGGCAGCAGGTCCTGTACACAATGCTGTGAATCAACTTTGCGGCTGTTGCATTGTAGTTCTTAATGATTTCTTGTACTCATCATTAAGTCATGTGTATTCCACAAGACTATGATGCTTCAACACTATATGTCGTTTTGAATTTGATGCCAATGTGGCTGAAGTCAGGACTTGTTTTTTCAGACCATGAGGGCACAATTTGCAGCAAATCGTGATTTTTCCAAGTCCACAAGTGTGTTCATAAAATGTATTTAAATGCTCAAACAAAACGGCATCATCAGTTATGGCATTTACGCTAACAATGGACATGGGCTGTGTTTGAAGACGTGTCATGCGGCGTGCAGTAAAACTGCAATAAAATGTGAGCAGCCGCTCACGTTCACATACTTTGTTTATAAACTGAACGGTTCAAGTTCAGAATTCACAAAAAATATGAACAGGTTCAATGAATGCCATTCACAACATTGCACACGTCCCAGCCTGGCACCTCACTGGCATCATCTCCATCACTCAGACAGACAGACTGAAAGCTGAACCTGCATAAAATTATGAAAATGTACTACAGGACTGCTCAGCTGTAAGTCTTAACATAAAGCTAATTTTAACCAGTTAAAATTGATTGGCATACCAATATGCAGGCTTTCATGATGTACATCTAATGATACAGTAAGTGCATCAAACACAGGAAAATCAGCATGGATTAACAAATAAAACAAATGTAGGACATAAACACAATAATGATCTGACATCACTCAAACAGGAACACAGTATATTTTCAATATAAATATTATCTTGGCTTATGGTAGCTATATCAAAGTTTCTTTGAAATGAGATTTCTGACCAAATGTTTATCTGTTCAGGAATAGAAACCAAATATTATCCAGTTATATTATATATAGAATTTATTTAGAGAAGTCCATGACACTTTGCAAATTTAATCAGAAAAGCAATAATCTTAGGTCAGTTTTCAGTTTTCACACTGTTGAAAAGTAAAAGAAAAATGTGTGTTCAAAATTTTGACCAAGATTGCCCAACCAGTTTTCACCTAGAAGATTCCTGACAGAATAACTAGATTAGTAGTTACAGTAGATTAGTATCGAACTAAATTAACTAGATTA
Organism: Brachyhypopomus occidentalis; assembly: GCA_020368025.1. Taxonomy (NCBI): domain Eukaryota; kingdom Metazoa; phylum Chordata; class Actinopteri; order Gymnotiformes; family Hypopomidae; genus Brachyhypopomus; species Brachyhypopomus occidentalis. Next base: position 7,305,898 of record JAGXOD010000020.1, read on the forward strand.
GCTGCATCTCCATCATAACATCTCCATCATGAACATAAGTTGAGTCCTGTTGGGGAGAATAAAAGAGTGTGTGTCCTTTTGTAATACACTACAGACCTGTGACAAAAAGAACTATGACACTTGAGTGAACCCTGCAGAAGGTCACAGAGGTTTAAGTTAATGATAAGACACACTTGACCCCGTCACTGCAGGTACTCTTCACACTCACACAAACACACCACACACTTGCATGTGTTCTCAGCCAAATGTCTGCTTTGAAGTTTACACGAGCTTCCTACACGTCACAGATACCTCAGCACTGGGGTCTGTCTGAATGACTAGTGGGTGGGTCGCCGAACTCGAAGAGGGTCACTGAGGTTGTTGAGAGCCTAACGGCTGAGAAGCTCATGGCCGGGAATGGGCTCTGCAAACAGGAAAATCATTTTTCTTTTTTTGCCATGAGAGGGTGGCCTTGTAGGGGCCTTCAAATGAAATAACTTGGTGGGAAATTTCGAAAGCTTTCCATTTCCTTCATAAGACATCACCCCGCCCTGTCTTCACTCACTGCTCTGATTTGTAACCAAAAGTTCAAAAAAGGGAAAAGAATACCTCCAAAAACCTTGGTATGTGGTTGTTAAGTATGGGAAAGCGCTTTGAATAGCAGGTCTATGCATATGTGTGTGTGTGTAGGTGCACACTGCTTAAAACCTATTGGCTCCATGCGTTTTTAATCTATGTGTGTCTGGAAAAGAAGGCAAGGAGGGAGTCCATCTGTCCCTCTGAAACGGAGCAGCATATGTGCGAGAGAGGGAGAGAGGGACGGCTCAGAACAGATCTGCCACAGAAACTTTCAGGTAGCACACTCCCTCCCCTGTTGAAATGCTTCGTTTCACAGACAGTGGTCTTAAAAGCCCTGAAAGAAGATTGAGCGACCCTAGACTCCAAGCTGCAGACATGACGCGATAGGCGACTCATAGAAGCCTTCCTTATGCATCAAAGAAACACAAAAAGACACGAGCATAGGAGAAGGCTCGCTCTGAATCGGCAGCGTGCGGTTAGGCTGGTTGTAAGTACTTTCTGATAAGGCATCTTAACTCCTATCCAAACACACAATCACAGCAACGCTGTAAAAGGTGGTTACCAGCGGAAAGATGCATGCTGGGACTAAGAGTAGGTACTCAAGTACATATGCTAGATATACTCAAGCCATAAGTGTCACTCTGTCTGAAAATGGAACAGCTCCACCTGCACGCTCTCTCGCAGTCAAGCAGGCACACACACACACACACACATACACACGCTGAACTGACCTTACAGATCTTCCTCTCCTCTGCCTCACGGCTGCTGCTGTGGGCTGTCGCCTCTACTGCCCTCCTCTCCTGAAGTTCCACTTTAAGGGACAACTGGCAGGTGATCTGGGCTGCCTCTGGGCCCCTGGCCCCCAGCCCCTGCTCCACAGCGGCCCGGCCCGGGTTGGGAATGGGCAATGCTGTGTGCACTGGCCGCGAGCCCACCGCTGGCTGCCGGAGTTTAGACGCTACTCCCACTACGGGCATGGCTGCTCGAAGCTCCCACGCCGGAGAAATAGACAGAGGGAAAAATTCTCTTGTAGAGCTCCCACACGAGAGAGAGGGAGGGAAAGTGAGAGGGGGAGGCAGAACAAGAGTCCAGTGTGTGCGTCTGTTCCTGACGTTCTGCCTCTGAGAGGAGGAGAGCCGTTTGTGTCAGACAGGAAAGCAAGAGTGAGTGAGAGAGGGAGAGAGTGAGAGGGTAAGAGAGAGGGAGAGAGTGAAAGAGTGAGAGAAAGGGAGAATGAGAGAAAGTAGCCACATGCATTCTTCGGCTGCTTTGCACAAACTGAAGAAAAATCCACCACTCTCTCCCCTCCTTCTCTTGTCTACTCCTCCCTCTGCCTTTTTCACTCCCTTTACTCCTCCCTCTTTACTCCTTCCTTCTTTTTGACACTGTCTCCTTCTCTCTGCCTCTCTCTGTCTCTACTTCTCTCTATACTCCTCCCTCTCTTTCTTCATTCTGACAGTGTGACTACCAGAACCAAGCAGCTCTCAGGGGCGTGAACTTATCATTATACAAACCTGGCAGAGTGTGTGTGTGTGTGTACGTGTGTGTGTGTGTGTGTTTATCTTGCTTGCTCTCAGTCTCTGTCTCTTGAACATTCCATAGCCTTGTGTCACACTCCTACTGTCAAAACAGGTTCTCCACAAGCTCATACTACTGACTGAACACACACACACACAACCACCCAGAACATGAATGCTCACACAAATTCATGCTCACATGCATAAATGCACACACACACACTCACACACAGACCTGCTACACAGACTGCAGCTGGAGCAATCCAAGTGAAACAGGGAAATAAGAAACACAGGGGAGAACCTGATTCACGCAGTATCCAATCAGCACTGTGAACAGTGGCTGCATGGATTTCCAACCAGGGCGATGGCTTTCAAACAATCAACCACACGAGCACTGTCCCCACCTGCAGACCCAGGCCAGCCAGATCAGTGGCTATGACTTTCCGCTCAGAACAACCACGTACTTCATGGTTCCCAGCACTATTCCACAGCACATGGGTTCTAATTCAGTCCATGGCTGCAGTGGTGGATGAAGTACACAAATCACGTACTTGAGTAAAAATACCCAAGGTAAAACATTACTCCAGTACAAGTAGCCTATAACTCCTCCCTTTAGACTTCTACTTGAGCAAAAGTACAAAAGTATTGGCCTTCAAATATAGTTAAATATTGAAAGTAATGTATCATCAGTTAATAAGGCTCTAATTATCTCTATACCATGACTGCATAATCAACTCATTTATGTGAACAGACTCGACTCTTTGTACACAAATATTTGAATATTATTAATTCTGTGTATATAGTGTTCGTTTTGTTGTTTATTAAAATGATCATAAGCAGAAAACACAGAAGGCATGTAATTTCAATGTTTTCAAAGTATTTTGCAATATTTTGGTTAAAGATTTCTTTGCAATTGCAAATCCAGATATCAATCTCCTTCTATTTGATGAATAAAATAAAAATTTCCTGTTTTACTGCTCCATACAAAGTATACAGAATAATTTAGTTATTGCAAAATACTTTAGATATTTTTTAGCATACGCAAAAGCACAAACTTGAAGACAATGTATCAACTGTTTTCCCTTAGCAAAAAGTTTATTCAAGTGTACTATGAGTATACTTATTTTTTACTAAAACTGAGGAAGTATACTTGAAGGTGAATTTTTATAAACTATATTTTAGATACTTAAGAATAGTATAGTGAAGTATACTTGGCTTATACTGAAAAGTATAAACAGAAGTCTAAGACTAAGTACATTAATACCAAGACTTACACTTGTATTTTAACACATGAAGCCTGAAGTAACGACAGATTTCGCATAATGTAGTGGAGTAAAAAGTAAGTAAAAGTTACAAAAATGGGAAATACTTGAGTAAAGTTTAAAACACAACAGATTTACTTCAGTAAAGTAACAAATTACATTTATTTCGTTCCTGTCCACCACTGCATGGCTGTACCCAATCAGGAGTGAAGGGTTTCTATAGCAATCTCCCCAGAGTTTCATATTTCCCAATATGGGTTAAGGTGAAGATATGGAATGTGATGAGGAACAGTGAGAATTCCCATTGTAATGAAAGCATCCAGCTCCCAAATCCACAGCAAATACATGTCCCCTGAAAAGACATGCCCCCTGAAAATACATGCCCCATGAAACCTGCAAGATCTCACTAAATTGGAGTTCATGCTGAAAATGCAATCCTCAACCAAACTCTTAAATGGAGGCTTTACTTTGCATGGATAAAGAGGATAAATAAGGGACAGCAGCACAGTACAGCAAACACATTAAACGCTCTTTGGACGAGCATTACAAAGACCGAAGATCTCTCTCTCTTTGAAAACAGCTGGTGCTGCATGACCATGGACCAGAAAAGGTCTGGATCGGAGCCAGACGCGATCCCAATCACATGGAAATTATGAGGATAAGGAGTTTCACTCAGCCTCCCTGTCACGAAGCATTACGGCACGCGTGTTCGGACAGGAACTACAAACTGCATGCATGCCTTCTCCTGCTCCTCTTCCCCCGTGACGTCATGGATCTCATGCCGCACTACAGGCACTTTTAAATCTCTCACGACAAACACTGTTCAATATTGTTCAAAATTACCACAAATATTTCAAAGACTGTTCAATAAACTAATAAAATATTCCTGTCACATCACAATGGAAACTGATCATTTGTACAAAGGATGGTTCACCTGGATGGTATGATCATGACCACAGTTGAAATGGCCACCAGCTTGATTTGAACCTATGACCATCTGACAAATAGGTCTCAGGCCACCAAGTTAAAAAGGCCACACTAATGAGAAACCCGGTAGGTAAATTTATTAGCCTGTGGGCAAAGAAGGTGTTTCTCCTCCAGTGCATGAGGCTGACATTGTGCAAATTTTTTTCTCTAATGCAGTTTCCAGTACACTTGCAGCAGGTATCCAGTGTTCTTAACATTTTGGGTCAGGCATGTAGGGAGATGGGCTAGAGCAGAAATGGTAGACCATCTTGAACATGGGGTTGGGAAACACAGCACTAAGATATTTGCATGCGATAGGATTTGTTAAAGTAGGCGATGAAGAGTTCGATGCTGCCCCTCTCCAGAGAGGTCACGGCCAGTGCTCACCACTGAGAAGCAACCACAACTCTCTGCCCCATGGAGAGCCTCTCAGCATGTGGCTTAGGAACAGTCTTAGGTCATAAACCATACTGACAGAGAATGACGAATGCAACGGCAATAAAGACGATCACAGCATAGACAACGATGACGGTAATGATAGAGTTTGCTCCGTACAGCACGGTGGTTGCAATAAGTCAGCTCCTCTCTGAGGCAGTGAAACTTTCACCTCCCACCAACCACTTTGCTTTCAAACCAGAACAGGATGTGGGTGCCAAGGAGGATCTGACAAGCTACATTTTAAACTGACTGCTATTTCTGCAAAGGCAGTGAAGCAAGGAGCTCTGCTACAGGCCCCCAAATCCACAAAAGAGGAAGAAATTATGGTGACGAAGGGGTATTTATTCCAAACTTAAATTCCAAATGTAAATAAAATGACTTGAATTCAACTAAACAGAAATACGATTAACTGAAGTTAAAAACATACATAATTGTTTGAATTTAGTGTTGTCAATGTATTCAGCCTGTATAGGCGTTCATGAGAGTGTTCCCTACATTCAGCCGTGAACTACATTGGGAACAACAGGAACAACGTCCTACAGAACAACAGCAGCCTTCATTCCTTGTGTTCATCCCAGTGCTATGTGACACTGAACCCCAGCTAGTGGAAGATCCCCTAGCTTCCTCACTGCACCTATCCTGAAGATGTGCTGCCGTTACCAGGGTGAGGGTGAACCAATGGACATCTCAGATCCTACCCAAACCTAGGCCAATGCACCGAGCACCAGGCAGAACCATGACAATAATTCTGACTATTCCCATGTGGCAACTGAGGATGTCATAGAGCAAGCAGTAAAAACACAAAACACAAAAACCAAAAACACACATAAAAGAAAGAGAAGAAGAGAATGACAGACCACCATCCACACCCCACTGGAACTACCTCTGTCAAAACAAATCTCTTGAGAGACTGATAGTCATGCACCTGGTCCCGACCACAAGCGCAACCTTATCTATGCCCTGCACACAGCATGGCATGGAAAAGAAAACACACACACACAAACACACACACACACACAAAGGATTCCAACTCCCCAGTCAACCTTTAACATCTGAGTCTAACCTTCTTTATAGGGCATCAGGTTCCACATGTGAAGGTTCTTGGAGCCTTCATTAACCTCTCTCTGTATGTCTTATTCAAATCCCTGTCCTGCTGGTTGTGTAGCCCCACACTGCACATACTTGTGTTTTGCCAGCTCTAAAATACAAATTGAAATAATTATCATACAGATGGGTTGGATGGGTTGAGAGCAGATAAGATGCAGTATTACTCTGCAGTATTAGTATGGACTGGGAAACTAGCTAAACTCAGATCAGCTCACATTTTATTGATCATTTGGATGATGGCATCCACTCTAGACGTTGCTCAAATTCAAATGAATTTTTATAGCATTGTTTATAACATGTGACAAAGCAGTTTTACAGAAAAAAGTGATGTTTAGGACATGACAAGGAGTGCAGATGTGCGCAGATAGAGGAGTTGAGTCATGGAATTCTGGGTAGTGGAGTTCCCATTCCCTGAATGCATGACAAAATGGGTCCAGGACCTTTGGGCAAGCCAAAGAGACACTGGCAAAGAAAGACTGAGAACAAGAAGAAGAAACCCTGAGAGAAACCAAGGCTCAAATGAGGAACCCATCCTTCTTGGGATGACACTGGATGACAAACAAATTGCACAAATATGTAACAAGTATGTTTTTTTTATTTCAACATGTTAAAAGCTTATTAAAGCCTTAAGAAACTTAAGAAACAAATGAGAAGCATGAAGCATCACACAAATTCAGCTCCCTGGAGCATTGCGTCACAAACAATATTTTTTTCCTGCAACATAAAACGATGTGTTCCCCGGACATTCCTGCCTCTCAGCAGGAAAATGTTCCACAAAGCTGGAACTAGCGTGCTCTGATAGGTAGTGTTCGTGAAAAAGTTTGGACCAGGATCCCTTTAGCAAATCATGAGTTTTAGACGAGGATTCCTTTGTAAAAGTGAGTCTGGAAGAGGATTCCTTTGCACCATGATGCAGGACATTCTGGCTAGGTCATGTTTGCTCTTCACCTGATTGTGATTGGGCCCCAAATGACAAAACAGCCACTGTTAACTGACAAATTCAAACAAGACAATAGACCGAAAAACAAGCTAGAACAAAGCAGTGGGTTTCAGCCAAAACCTATGTTTAGTCAGGGACAGGATTGGGAACTAACCACATAAACAAGTCTTAAGCAAAAAAAAAAGTGGTATTCCTGGCATTCTAAGCCTGGTGTGGCTTGAGCTTCAAGGCCATGTGTGAGAGGACGTGTGTGAGTAAACAGGCGAGCCCTACAATGACTCAAAGTAAAGCTCCGCTTCCCCACAGGAAATCCAGTTACACTCAGCTACACTGTCACTCTTCCACCGCTTCAACACCACTCACCAGCAGCTGAGAGTTCCCCCCTCCCCTCCCCACCCCCACAGACATGCACACACACATATACACACGCACGTACACGCACCTGCAGGTCACCATGCACTCCGACAAACACACATGCCCATTCACAGCACAAGCCTTTGTGGAGACTCTGAGGAGAATTGGTTGAAAAGGAAATCTTTAGGAGAGCTTTCAGCAGCAACTCTTGAGCAAATTGGTTAGTGTTAGGGATTGTTGGTCTTAAGCAACAGTTTCATTTTTCATTAGGTTTTCAAAGGTTTACCTTGCAAGCTGGTGTTTTCATTTGTTTGTTTTTTGTTATGATTTTTGCTTCAGATGCCTTTGAAGACCTGTACATTCTCCACCATGCTGTGCATATGGTTCATTCTCTTGGTGAGGTCAAAGCTGGCCATGCACTGGGCCCTGTGCCATTTCATTTTCTGATTTGTCCTCTGGAGGTCACTGATGCATGTCACTAAGTGGGTGATAACTGCTGCACGGCTGCATTGGTTTCAAGCTCAATATCCAAACCAGATGAACTTCTGTTTGCAATCCATGGCTAGATTGAAGACATCCTAGATCAGCTGGTGATAGAATATGACTTAATGATCAAATGTACGACTTATCATAGCTGACACATATTATGGTTTGTTTCAGCAATGCCTTACAGCCATGCACACACAACACATTCATACACATGCACACACATACACATGCAGCCTTACAAGCTCCCCCCCACCCCCCCCCCCCCCCCCCACACACACACACGTACAGCTGGCTTTAACACACAGAAGCAGCTGGCACCACCACCTCTACGTCAGAGTGCATTCCGAGGTGGCTTACCCTGGCACGAGCTGTCAGCAGCAAACAGCTCAGCAATGCCTCGCGCCATACAGGGTAAAAACATCCCTCCAGGCAGCCTCTGAGTCTGATGCAGCTTAGCCTCATTTAGCAATACACCTAGATGGGAATAAACCAGCAGCACTGCCATAACACTTCTACATTTATTCATACAGTTATACACTTCACTGGAATGTAGTAATGATGTGTGTAAGATACCCATTTCAGTTTAGCAACCTCATACAATAGCTAATCTATCCATAACATTTTTGACAGATTCATAACATGAAAGTATTCACATACAGGGATACATATTGTTTTAAATATACTTGCTAGATCCATTCACATATATTATTATGTAGCTATTTAGTATACCAATTAGTATACTGTAATACATTTATTTGGACTCAACAAAAAATAATCTTATATTACCATAAACGTGGAGTGACAATGAGAACCATGCAATAATATGGAAGCCATATTTCAGATTCTGTTATAGGCTACAATATTGGATTATGTGTACAAACTGCATCAACCGAAATACACAAGGTCATAATTACTGCTAATCAATATATTAGTCTATACCACATGAAAATATTTGTTGAATATGCAATGTTTCATTAATACTGACTTTGTGGTATAAAGTGTCAGGGTTGGCCACGCCTCCTCCTGTCATTTTCCGACGGGGCTGTTTTAGTGGTCATGTGCGTCTTAGGTCACGCCTGGCCACGCCTCCTCCTGTCATTCCCCGACGGTTTTGTTTTGGTGGCCATGTGTGTCCTATGTCCCTCCTTGTGTTTTGTGATCCCCGCCCCTCGTTTTCGTGCACAGGTGTTCCCAGTTTGTGTGTGTATTTAATGCCTGTCGTTTGTCTTCTCGGACGCGGATCATTATTATTGTATGGGTGTTGTATTGTGTATGGTTGTACTGGTTGCTGAACTGTGGCATTGTTACTATTGTTTGTTGTACTGGATAGTGTGGGTAATGTTTTATGTGTGCGGACCTTCGTGAATATTCTCCCGCTTTTGTTAATGCCAGGTCACTTTGTATGTTACTTAGTTAAGCTATCTGTTAGCGCTAGCTCCTTTAATGTTACCCTGTCTTTCGTGTCTGGCTTAGCTAGTTTCGTGCCAGCTTGTAGTCTACCTCTGTTAGTGCCAACGTTCGTGTTTGTTACCCTGCCTCTCGTTTCTATAGCGTTTGTTTTACTTCGTCTTTATTATTGTGGTTTCGTTATGTCTCGGCGTTATAGTCGCCACTCTGACTCATTAACGGATTTGACCCAAGCCTGTTTCTTTGACTATGATTATGGAATGCCCTTCAATAAATCTCGCTCTCCTCAAAGTCTGTGTTCGCCACCTCCCTTCACGCCTTACACAGCGTCTCACCCCTTACATAAAGCATGTTTAAAGCATGTATTTGCTGTATAAAGCGTGTTAAAACCATGACTTTGCACTATGTTGCTCACGCCATTTTGCATGCATATCTTCTCTGTTACTGGGGTACATGTTAAAAGCATATGGTGTAGTTGTACATAGGTACTTTCATAACAGCATTTTATTTGGGAACCATCCTCATTATATCAGTCAACACATGATCTCTCAGTACAGTTATTACTCCAGTAATCCACAGACACAACAATATACATATACATATACATATGGGATGGAACAGGGCAGAATATTTAACTCATTTGAGATCTCAGATAGAGAGAGAGAGAGAGACAGAGAGAGCACGCACATGGCAAAGCTGAAGTTGGCTGCATGTGATGGCAGACTGTCACTGCTCGGTGCATGTAAGTTAGATGATCATAATTTTTTCTTGTATTGCATTAATACTTGTTTTGTTGGGCTCACTGGAACATTCTTTCATGGTTAAAAGCACTAAAGACATAGCCCAGATTTTCACATACAGACAGAGAGAGAGACAGAGAGAGATTGCTTCGCAGAGATAAACAGAGGGAGAGACTCTGTGGGCTATAAAGGGCCTAAGTTCTCCATGTCTTCACCTATCTCTGCCCACAGGCCCCAACTCAGCAGTTCCAGATGTACGACAGCAGTCTCATCAAAGCGGAATGTTTCTGAGTGGACGAGTTTCATTACAGGGTTTATAGCCATGGGCACCCCTGAGTGGTGCTCCACACTGTAGAAGACTGGCCCAAGGCATGGCCAGCAGGGGGTGCTGCTCCAGTTCTACCCACTAGCAAACATACTGGGCAGTGGGCAGCAAACATACTGATTTACTAACCCTAACACTGCTGGGTTTGTGACAGAGTGGGTTAACAATCTTTTGAGTGAAAGAAAATGGAAAGGAAATCTGAGGAAGACCGAGAAAGGAAAGAGGACTGTAGCTTATCTTGTGTCACACACAAATGTCAATGAACAATGAATGGCGGCCAATGAACACCTCCCCCCCGACAGAAGAGTCCAGCAAGCATGCAGGGCCGGTGGTTTGGGTTACCTCCGCCGAGATAGCGGGGGTGTTACCTCCGGTGAGCGAAAGAGGGGACTCCGAGAAGGAGGGATACCCTCCCTCCATGTGCTCCGACAGCACGGTGGATTATGCGGGGGAGTACGTGAGCCCCCTTCCCTCTGATTGCGCGTCAGGGTCCGAGGGCGAGAGGGAAGAAGTCAGCCCACCACCGTCGGAGTGCTCGTGGCGCACAGAATACGAGGCGGGGGCGCACAGCTGCCCCTTCCCCTCTGATTATGCGTCAGAGGGCGAGAGGGAAGAAGTCAGCCCACCACCGTCGGAGTGCTCGATGCGCACAGAGTACGAGGCGGGGAACTATGGCCGCCCCCCTCCCTTGGACTACGCGTCAATGCCCGAGGAGGAGGAGATGGACTGTCGGGAGAGCAGCGTCACGAAGGACGTCAGTATAAGGAGCGAATGTTCCTCCGACGAGGAGATGAGCTTGGGAGGGGGGCCGAGAGTCTTTCCTTCCCTACTGGGAGCGTGGCCAGTGAGCGCAGCCGCGAAGCGCTCACCGCGCAAAGGCCGGCAACCTCCGGTAGCGCCCCGGAGAACACAAAGCCGCGCTACTCAGACTCTTGAGTCGAGGCAAGCTCCTGCTCCTCCTGCAGCGGGGAAGAGAACCCCGGATGCTGCAAAGGGAGGGGGGTTCAGGCCGGCAGCCCAAGGCAGAACCCCAACGTTCGCGGGGACCCAGGCATTGAAGCCTGGTCCTCTACTTCCCCCGCTCTCCGTGCCTGTATTCGTGTCGATCCCAGTGTTTATCCCTAATCCCCTTTTCCCTCTTGTGCCTATGTTTGTGTGTGTGCCTGTGTGTGTGTTCGTGCCTGTGCCTTTGCTGTTGTCTAACGTGTTTTCCCCTGTCTTCCCAGGGAGGGTATTCTGAGCGTCGTCGCGGTGGAGCCCCTCGCAGGGGAGGCGGCTCCCGCTCGCCGAGGGTTCCGGCGGTCCCGGGCCTGTCCGTTGACAGGGGTCCGGGGCTTAACAGCTGCGCTGGGCAACCCGGGGGCGGTGGTTGCCCTTGGTGGGGGGCTCTGTCACGGTGACGCTCCCGGACCCCTCCCTCTGGGCGTGTGTTTATGTTGTCTACGTTCTTATGTGTAGTTCCGTGGGTGTGTCGGTATGTGTGTTCATCAGTCGCACCTGTAGCTCGTCTCGTCATCACAAGGGGTTAGTGTTGTTCGTCTATTTAATGTGCGCTAGCGCAGTGTCCCGTGCTCGTCTTTGTTGGAGTCACTGTATGTGAAATTGTGTGTGCGTAGCGTTCCAACGCTAATTTATGTTAAACGTCCAAATAAAAGATATAAAAACGAAGCTCGACTCCGCATCCTCGTCCTCTCACCATCCGTTACACACAGGCATGTTGTGCCTTTAAGAACTATGTATTGGGCAACATCTCTTAAGAGAGAAGGGGAGGAGAGAGCGAGAGAGAGGCTGAGGGTAACGTCTCTTCTCCGCCGCCAGATCGATATACATAATCTCATAATCTTACGGTTTTATATGACATTTATGTATAAATGGAGCATCTGTAGCCGCATGATGTGTAGTATGTTCGTTATTTCACAATAAACGAACCCCTACGGAGTGTCAACACCAGCGTCTGTGTCCGAGCTCGAGCATAGCGGCTACCCTGAAGCACCCACTCACTCTGCGTATGAAGGACACTAGACGCTTTACAGGCGACGGCGGCATATTATTTTTAAAAGTTGCAGTGAGGAAAATAAACACATTCATGCATACTTTTTGTAGTCAAAATGTTTAGGCAAAGCTAAAATACCAAACGAAAATTTAATATCTCATAAAATTCGTGATTGAGATTGAGATTGAGATACCCATCCCTGACAAAGGGATCACACATTACACACACCGTAACAGCACTGTAACACACACTGGGAGGTAAAATAAAATCACAAATAAACAGAATTTATTTCTCTTTACAAAGGTTTAAATCTAAAAACCATTAAACAGGTTTTGGGCCCAGTGAACCTCTTAGCAAATAATTTTTAGTTTGTGCATGTTTGGCACAGGTCCAGTGAATAACGGTTCCAGCAGAGGTGCATATGCTTGTGTATATGCAGTGTGTTTATCGTCTCCAGCCACATGGCCACAATGCAAACATTACATGATCCACCATTTTTCTCAATGCCAGAAATGTTGTGTTTGGCCAGACAGCAAGTCCAGCCTTTATAACATGGTCCAAATATTTGTTACAGTTGGCATGATCTCTACATCTCTACATCTCAGCCGACAGAGAGAGAGATTGCCTGGGATGTTCACTCACTTTTACTCTATGCATTCACACACAGGATGTGTGTCTGTGTTAGTGTTTTTTTGTGTCTCATTATTCAGTCCAGTGAATCTCATTTCATTCCACAAGACCAAAATCATCTTGAATTTCTACTCCCTTCTTCTCACTCAGCTACACATAGTCAAAAAGAGGCGTACTTGCCCATATTATCCTTCCCCTAAATACATAGAGACTCTCATGGCTTCCTAAATACCTCTCAGATGCACAACCTCTCCATGTTACCCAAATCAATGTCACGTCCTTGTATTGGCAGACACTGTGAAACATCATCTATTCTGCAGAGATCTCTCCCTCCCAACTGCCCCACTGCTCGATGCATCACTCCATGACAGGCAGCCAACAGGCAATGCTAAGGCCTGGGTAGGCTCCAGAGATCTGGCTATGGGTGAACCCATGCTGTTGGAGGTCAACACACATGCTGTTGGAGGCTCTGCACCACACACACACAAACACACACACAAACACACACAACCACTCCTCTCTTGTCATCTCAGCCAGCTGAAACAAGGTAATCAGGCATCTGGCACCTCCTGAGCTGGCAGTGGCCATATAAGGGTGTGAGCAGTGAGCCGGGATCTGGATCAACAGGAGCAGCAGGCCACCACACGGCTGCCTGGCTGCTGCTACGTCGGTACAGGGCTATAAAAGGCTTGCTGGAGCCCCAGGGCGGAGCACTGTGGTCCCGCAGCAGTGCTTCATGGCTACAGGAATGGGCCCTGCCCCTTGACTTACAAAGTTTAAAGTGTTCCTACACTTGATTCTTCTCATTGATGTCAGGTGTAGTGAATTGATAATAGTGATACTAGTGGGGCACATAAAGGAGAACTTTGTGTGATACAGCAGAAATGACACAATATAGGTGAGGCTGTGAAGCAGTTTTTGAGAAAAACTACACAACTGCAAAATAAGCACATGAACTGAGATCAGGTAGTCTGCTCTCCACGAGCCTTCAAAAAGGTCGATGCATGGATTTTCCCTGGCCTTGTCAGGCCTGGTTTGCAATTTGCAAAGTGCTTTGGTGAGGAGAGTTGGGCTGTCAGCAGGTCCAAGCTGATTCAGTGTGAGTTTAGAAAACACAGTCCACGACTGCAGCCATAGATCAGAGTCCATTCTTTTTCTTCAACTAAAAAACCTTTTAGTCAAATCAAACACAACAGAAACTTTCCAAGTGTTTTATTCAAGAGTAAGAGATAGCACACTGTTCTCTTGATAAGGACAGTAATTTAGCATGGTGAAAGCTACACAGCCACTGGCCAAGGTTCCAGCAGTCTCAGTCAGAGAAGGAGGAATAACCACAGTGATGGCCAGCAGATGGGAGCTCTGTGAGGAGTACATCACCAAAACCGATGCTGTCATCCTAGTTATGAAGGTTTGGCTTGATCACAGGATGAACACATGCTCTGAACTTCCACATGGTAACTTGCTAAAAAATACATTAATTTTCTTTAGCAGCAGCAGTGTCACAGTGCTTTCGGTGTTAGAATGCATATTCAGTTTTGCTACCTCTTGGATTAACACAGGGGTCCCCACAGAAAACAAGAATCAAATATAACACACTTCTACAGAAACGCATTGCTACTGAGATTTGGAACTGGGTTTTAATGAATATACTAGAAAATAATGTAAAATCATGTTTCTCTTTATTATTTAAAAATAATTTATGAAATAAAACCCTCCATCCCCTCTCCCAGTCTGACCCCAAACCTGTGCCTGATATTGAACATCATGGCACCTGTCAGAGAGAGAAAAGAAAAGAGCCAAAAAATGTACATGGAGATAGAGGGAAAGAAAGAAAGAGAGATATAGAGAGATATGATCATACGAGAAATTATTAGATCATGATCTTCTTAATAGTTTATAACAGGAACACATAATTTAATCCCAGAACAGACCCTAACCCTATTAAAGTATGATATAAAGATGTCATTTATTAAACAGTACATGGAACAGTACATTAATATTAAATATCAAGCCCTGACTTTCTACTGTGTCTACAGGCAATTTTATTAATGCAACACACATTGGTAAAAGTCATTATAAAGATTTAAGGGGAACAGTGTTGACCGCAGCATATTTTCCGGTGTGCCCAACTACAGTATGTCTTAAAGATACAGACATACTGTCTCAAAGAAATGCAGTGGATTAAAGAAATGAATTCTAAGAAAAGAGTGGCATTTGAGGTCTGGGTGTAGCATGTCAGCCCTCAGTGAAGGAGAAGGCTGTTCTCACTGAGGTAGGAAACTACCATCTCAGCAAGAATGAGGCCTGCATGTCTCTTGGTAAGATACTCTGATCACTAGACTACAAATGTACTGTCCTTCTGTATCTGTCAGAGTACATTTGGAGCAGTTAGGAGCACTCAAGAGACAGCACGGATATACAAGAAACAAGATAACAAGAAACCTTCAAGAAAACACAGTAAAGAAACAACAGAAGTTGCTCAGAGAAGGCTGTAGACAATAGGGTGGGACCTGTTGCCAGGTTTCAAAGAAGTTAGAGCTTCTATAAAATGTGCCACAGATAGATTTCTCCAAGCACACACACACACACACATTCAAACAAACACACATACACACACAAACACAAGCACTGCAAAATAGACAACTTAAAAAAACTGTGGACAGTATATGGCATAAGTTAACATATAATAATTATATCCATGCAATGATTCACATTTAACTTACACCCCCTGCAATCTTTTCAATCTGGCAGAATCTCCTATGTTTGTGCTGAGCAGAGCAGGGCGGAGAGATGGGTGAGCTCTCGGCCAAGCACTAGGGGCAGACACTGAGCAGGCCACAGAAATACATGCACATAACACCTAATAATGGGGGCATTACTTATGGCATGAAGCTCTCCTGCACGTACACACAGTGGGATTGCACCTACTAATTATGGTAATGGAGGGCTGACGTAGAGACAAACAACTGTGGTGAGCTGGAACAAGATATCCACGCGAGGTCACAGAATTCTGGCATCGAGCCAAGTCTCTCTGTCTCCATCCGAACCTGCAGAGCAGATGGGGGACATTCCATCTTCTCTTAGAATCGTCCTGACACAGGCCCCTCAGATCAGCAGGAATAATTTATTTTAGAAAGTTTAAAAAAAAACAATTCAGAATGGCAGTTGTTGGGAGGGAAACAGCTGAAGAGGGGTCCTCATATGAATCCCTCCTCTTGTGAAGCTGCCATGTGAATTTGCGTGAATGATATTTTAATCCCAGCCAAGTGCTGTGTCAGACGGAGCAATCGTGGTACATGGTGGTTGTAACGGTGGGCTCCGCCCCCCGCCCCTGTTTTGTCGTTTTGTGTTCACGCCCTGTCTTCGGTTACTATGGTTTCCTTCTGTGTTTTCGTGTCGTCATGATTGTCGTCAGCTGTTCCTTGTTTCTGTTTATGTATTTATACTTCCTGGTTGTCTCTTGTGCTTCGTGGGTTATTGTCACATGTTGTCGCACGTCACGTTGTTCCATGTCCCGGTGTCTATATATGGTTGTGAAGGTAAATGCTCTGGTTGTGAAATGTTGAAGTAGTTAATGTCTAGCTCCGTTGTCGTGTTCGAGTGTTTTCGTGGTTGTGTTCTATACTTTAGTTTCATGTCAAGTTGCTCGTTTATGGTTCACCCGTCTGTTTAGTGTATGCCGTTATTGTTCTGTCGTCTTTGGTTTTCCTTGTAGTTGTGCACTGTCTGTTATGGTTATGTTCTTGTGTTATTAAATATATTCTAATGTTCTCCTTACGTTCGTTTGAGTCTCCGGTTTAGTGTATATGTAAATCACGTCGAGCTCCTGCGCCTGCGTCACATACCTCCTTAGAGGGAAAACGTGACAGTGGTACTGTGGTTCCACGCACAGCTGTGCCTGTCCTGAAGCAGCAGGAGAGCAGCAGCAAGGGTGTTTGACACACAGACTGACCCCCCAGCCCTGTGTGCTGGGTGTGGACTGCTAGAGAACTGCATGGGGCTGCTCATTTAGGCTGTCAAAAACCAAGCATGGGGACCTCCGTGCTAACTGAGCCTGCAGATCCCCATGCTAACACAGCCTGGGGAGCCCTGAGTTAACCCAATCTGGGATGGTAAAAATGCACATGCACACTCACTGTTGTGTAATTTCCTCTATGATGGAAGAAGAAAAGAACAGTGTGCTCATCACCCACCCAGCTCGTAGTGCACTCAGAGGATTAAGAATCAGAATACAGAATTATGATGTGTAATTCCAGAATGAGGAAAATAAAAACTAATTACCCCATAAGATGTTCAACAAATTTAAATTACATTAGAAAAATGGTTGTGCATTCAAAAACACCACATCATACCACCAGACTAAAGCATGATCTATAGTTCTGGGTTCATAAATTACAGGAAAATGAAGATCAAATAAAGCCTGCCCTTTCTCAGAAATGCTCAAGTACATGCTTAGAACAAATCAACCTGTTAATTGGATCTGAAGTCTATTCTTCTAGTGGTCCCAAGATACTGAAAAGATTACACTCTCTCTTTTGCAGTCACTGGAAGGTAAGACAGTCCACTGTTTACTCCCATTAATGCAGTCAAATGATTAGTACTTGCTAGAGATTGCAAGAGATTTGTACTGGCATCCTGTCTCTAACCATGTGAATGTTAGGCCCCTCATCCTCTTCCAAAGAAGTCAAAAAGAAATTTCTACAAGTCATAGTGCAAGTATATATATCTAGACACCCTACCGCACCACAGGAGGCCCACAGCTGGAGATCCACTGTGGTGGAGGCCTAGCTCCAACTATGGCCCTGAGGGCCTTGCAGGGTTTAGTTTCAATTGCCTTTGTGGAGCTCTACCTCACTGCAGGGTTTAGTTTCACTGACAATATAAGAGCCAACCCTGCTCCTGAAGATGTACGAGCCTACAGAGTTTACAGCACCAAAGAGACTGTCACATTGATGTGACAGTATGATGGCAGGCATTTCCATTTCAATTAAAACAAAGAAAGAAATCACAAGACATGAAGATCTGCAGAAGCAGTGGGATGTACAATTTTCCTCACGCATGCAAACTTTGTGTGTATGTGTGTGTATGAGAGACAGAGACAGAGTGTGTGTGCATGTGTTTGTGAGTGCGCATGTGTCAAGTTAATTTCTACCACCACATTGGCTACTCATTCATAAAGTAGCTTTACTGAGAGTTTTGTGAAAGTGGATTTCACTCTGATTATGGTAGCTTGATATGCAATGCCCACACACTGGGCCTGTGAAAGATAAAATAATGCCATGGGAACGATCCACTTTTGCTGCCTTGGTGGGAGTCTGCATTGGTCATGGTGAGAGTCTATGTTAGTGAGATTGTTGGTCAGATTGTTGGTCAGAGTGTGCACTGGCAAGGCTGCATTGGTGAGAACAAGTCCAGTCCAGTTTCTCTCTCTTTATTTGCAATAAACAAAGAGACACAACTCAAATAAAGCAGCTGTAGTGGGAGTAGTACATAAATGTAGTACATAATCATCTCCTCATGCCCACAAGTGAAGTTCACAGCAGACTCAAGTGATTTGTATGAAGTAACTTTCCCAAGACTAATATATTGCGTAACTCTTATTCTCTATGTCTCTCTCTTTCTATCTCTCTTTCTGGTGGGATACATTGTTTCCCAGCCTGGGAGGAAGCTAGGTTTTTTTTTGGTTTTGAATTTGTAGCCAGGCATTGTGCGATGGCTTATCTGGGTTATGTTGTGTGGAGTAGTTTGATGATTAAAAAGAGCAGAAACAAGGCAGAGTCCTGAGCTGGCCAGAGGAGGCATAGACCTTACCACCATTTGGATGAGAATCTGAATGTGCAGATTCGTATGTGCAGAAAAATACTGGTGCAGAAAAGGACAGGAGACTAGAAGCTACTGACAAAATAAGATGTAACCAACATGCAAGGAAATAAGTACTTCTCCTTTGCTTTTCATGTGTAATATGTGCAAAAACAACTCCGATACAACACAGTATCATGAAATGAGATCAGACACACAGAGACATCACATATACATACATATTCAGATATGAAATGAGATCAGACACACAGAGACATCACATATACATACATATTCAGATACACATACATATATTCTGTATATACAGTAGAAGTAAATAAAATCACTTAAAATTACTGAGGCATTACTCTGTCGCTGTTGTTAATGTCATACAGCAGTGACAGATGTATGATCTTGGAGAGAGAGAATAAGAATAAGAGGCAACGAGCACAAACAGACACACACAGAGAGAGAGAGAGTACATCCAAATGTAGGGCTCTGCAGGAAAGGAAAAAGAGAGGAAAGAAGAAGACCAGAGAGAACCAGAGAAGGAAGTTTGCTTTCTTTGTCTGGGTCTAAGAGAGGCATGCTAACATTAGTTCTGGGTGATTTGGGTAATTACTTCAAGAGCTAGTGGACGTGCTTATCCACTGAAGAAGCAGCATTGCGCCCCCAGGGTTCCGCCTCCATCCCAAATCCTCTGCACCCCAAAGCCTCCACCTCCCACCTCAAAGCCACTGAGTGAGCGTAACATACTCTGTTCATGCGCCAGCCCACTAGCCTACCACAGCGAGTGTTGCAGACCACTGAGACACTGTAAAACATCAGAGACAGCATGGCCTCTCTCCGTGCAGGCCATTCCTCTAATCCAGCGTGCACAACATAGACACACACACTAGTAGAATGAGGCTCCTCTAAGCACTCAGGCATGGGTCCATAATGAGGGACTCTCCGACAGCGGAGACTCAGCACTTTTGGTCACGAATAAATAAACGGAGAAGTGTGTTTTCCGGCCGCGTTAAATTGAATCCAGTGTTGTGGCTGCTGGTGAGGGAGTGTGTATGGTATGAGAGAGAGGAGGCGGGCCCAGGCTATCATGGGCAGCAAGAGCTCATAAATCACAGATCAGGGGTGTGTTCCTCCTGTGTGCTGACACAAGGACTGAAGGGATATTTGTAGTGTCATTATAAGTCATTACACTGACAGATACTCGAA
Source organism: Brachyhypopomus occidentalis (assembly GCA_020368025.1). NCBI lineage: Eukaryota > Metazoa > Chordata > Actinopteri > Gymnotiformes > Hypopomidae > Brachyhypopomus > Brachyhypopomus occidentalis. Next base: position 7,325,638 of record JAGXOD010000020.1, read on the forward strand.
AGGCCACTTAGACCTGACTCAGTTCCCCTGTGTACATGCATGCATGTGTGTGTGAGATCTGACTCTCCAAACCTCTGCCATCCTTGCAAGAAAGCAATCATATAACATGCACAAACTGGCCTTCATTAGGGATTAGATTAGCCATAGAAATCACCATCCACATACCTTCCTTTACATGCACACACACACACAAACACATTATTGCTCAGGTTGCTATGCAGCTTTTCCATATTAGGACTGGCCTGCAATATTTTTCACACACCGATCCCATTTTTCTAATTACAACAAATCAGTTTCATATATTGCATATAATAAGCTGCTAATATATATGCCAACTCTTCAGTTATAAACATATATAAGGGGTGTAGGGCTTTTTATCATTTGTGCGCATTTCAAATAATTAATCTCAAGCATGTTGTTACAAGGAGTAGTTGGACGAATGCCGATATTCAAGTGTTGCCTTTTTTAACATGACGTTTATTTATTTAGTGGAGTAGCACTTAGTGACGTAGACGACATACACAGAACAATGGGGAAAGACTCAAACCGAGATGAGCAAACATCACAACATCGACACTAATTAAATACCTAGACATAAACGAGGCCCAGGTGCAACACATCATGATAACGAGACAGGGGCGACGAATGAACACACGCACATGTAACTACATCCAAAGGAAATACATATATGGACATTACCAGACGCAGGATCAGAGGCTGTACCGTGACATGTCAGTCATAATTTACATTGCCATGTGCTAAAAATAACACAAATGTCATGTTATTACTAATAGAGGAACTTTTGGTATCACATTATTGCCTGATAAGATTAGTTATTTATTATAGGTTATTATTATTAATTTCATAATACCTTCAGTGTAAGATTCACAATACTCAAACTTAAACCAGGCAGCTTTAACATCAAGACATGACAGACCCCACATAAATACTGGGCATCAAAAACATGCAGGATCTGGTGATCCCAACCACATCCATGGGAGCCTAATAATAGCAAAGCTATTGTTTGGGGCCTGTGTTTGGGGCCTATTGTGCAGACAGAGGGGATAAATCTAATATATAAGCTCAGTGATCAAACACTGCTGAGTGGTTATGTGTGCACTGAGCGTTTAGCCAGGTTTCCAAACATGCCTAGATCTGCATACCCCATCTACTTAACCCATACCATCTCAAAGCCCACCGTCAATGTGCCATGACATACCATTTCACAGTCCACTTATAATTAATATACATAGACAGGTTATGATTGAGGAAACCAGAAGTTTACACTATGTCTTCATTATGATGGCATATTTTTAGAATAGCGATCTTATGAGAGAGGAATTGATGTATTTTCATGTTCGAGAGGGCACAAGGTAAGATGGACACTGGGAGGCAAACAGGACAGGACATGACAGGATATGAGTCCAACAGGACAGGATATGAGGCCAACAGGACAGGATGTGAGCTGAAATCAGAAAACTAAGAACTTCCTCTGTGCACGGAGCAACCAAAAGCTAAAGGGAAAGCACAAGCATCAAAAACATACATTGCAATACTGACAAACTGCAGCACTTCAATAGTGACAAGATACTAAGTCAAAGGAAAATGTATTTATATAGCGCTTGTCACAAAACACCTTAACAATCGTATGGGTCTAGATCCCTACTGAGCAAGCCAGAGGCGACAGTGGCAAGGAAAAACTCCCAAAGATGGCAGGAATTTAGGAAGAAACCTTGGGAGGACCAAGACACAAAAGGGAACGCATCCTCCATTGGGCGGCCCGCTAGCAGAAGTCCGCATTTATAGTTCAAATATAGTTCTATAGTTATAGTTCTAATTCCAGGCCGAGTAGTCGCAGTCCCTTCAATGCAAATGGTGAGCCTCAGGTGTTGGCATCAGCGCGTCCTCTTGCGGCAATGGCACATCCAACCACAGCATCGGCACATCGACTGGCAAACCAGACCATCTCCTAGTTGATTGTATGTTTTTTTGTTGAAGCATGCAACCAAGATATAAAATACAGGTTGAGTATGTAAACATCAATTTAGACAACCATTGATTTAAACAGTCATACATATCTCACGTGCCAGTGATTAGCATGTGGCTCCGGCAGGCTATAGCAGCATAACTAAAAGGAGGGGCCTGGGGGTGGCCACAGTCAAGAGAGCTTACTGAGACATTGCTTTCCACCCAAGTCATTGTCACAACAAGAGTGATCACATGACATGGCTGGATGACAGCATCAACATCTCAGATCACCAGAGGAGAAAGCTCTGCCTCCGACTGTAGTCTTACTAATTTTTGGAACTAAGAGAAATCCTGCATTCTGGGAGCGCAGAAGGCGAGATGGGTTATAGTATGCAATGAGTTCACTCAGATATTGTGGAGCAAGACCGTTTAATGCCTTATAGGTCAGCAGAAGAATTTTAAAATCAATTCGATATTTAACCGGAAGCCAGTGTAATGCCAGAGAGTAGGACTAATATGATCGAATTTTCTAGCCCTAGTTAGGACACTAGCTGCAGCATTCTGTACAAGCTGGAGTTTCTTTAGGGACCAATTAGAAGATCATTACAGTAGTCTAATCTTGCGAGACAAAAGCATGGACCAGCTTCTCTGCATCAGCTAATGAAAGTAAATGTCTCAGCTTGATGATATTACATAAATGGAAAAAGGCAGCCTTCGTGACATTGCATATATGTGTATCAAATGAAAGATCCGAATCAATAGTGACACCTAAGCTTTTTGTGGAAGATTTAAGTGTAACTGAAAAGCCATCTAGGGTGAGAGGGATATCAGACCAATTGCTTCTAGCAATTTGGTCCAAGAAGCAACACCTCAGTCTTATCGAAATTTAGAAGAAGAAAATTAGACGCCACCCAGTTTTTTATGTCCTGGACGCAGTTGTCAATTTTGGGAGTAGTATTGACATCATCCGGAATAGAGGATATATACAACTGAGTATCATCTGCATAGCAATGGAAGTTAATACCATGCCTACGAATGATTGTGCCCAGCGGTAGCATATACAATGAGAATAATATGGGGCCCAATACAGATCCTTGAGGGACACCATATTTTACCTTGTTATTTACAAGTACAAATTGGTAACGATCTGTCAGGTACGATCTGAACCAGGAGAGTGCTTGACCTCTTATGCCTATTCAGTAGAATGTTGTGATCAATGGTGTCAAAAGCAGCACTAAGGTCTAAAAGTATAAGAAAATAAATGTGTCCTTTATCAGAGGATATTAAGAGATCATTTACTACTTTAGTCAGCGCAGTTTCAGTACTGTGGTGGGGTCGAAATCCAGACTGAAATAGCTCTAGGACATGTTTTGTCTGTAAGAAAGAAGAGAGTTGCGAAGAAACTACTTTCTCTAGAAAATTGGAAATGAATGACAGATTAGAGATTGGTCTATAGTTGGACAGTTCCTGGGGATTAAGACCAGTTTTTTTAATTAGTGGCTTGATTACTGCAAGTTTAAGTGATTTGGGGATGTAGCCTAGGCTCAGAGAAGAGTTAATTATAGTAAGCAAGGGTTCAACATTGCTGTTCAGTAATTCTTTGAGTAGATGAGATGGTACGGCATCTAGAATGCATGTTATTTTTTCATAAAACTGTTACTGCTGCAATCCTGTGAGATTTGGGATTCAATTTGGTCATGATTTCTAGTTAAGCTACATACAGTTTTAAATAGGAGTCTTGGATGGTTTTTATGTTTTTCTATTAAAGCCGATAAGTATGAGGATTTCGCCCTATAGAGGGCATGCTTATATTCAATAAGGCTGCTTTTCCATGATAATCTATATACTTCTAACTTAGAATTTCGCCATTTACGCTCCAGGATTTGCGCGGCTCGTTTGAGACTACACGTGTGATTGTTGTACCAAGGCGCCATCTTTCTCTCATTTGCCCTCTTATATCGCAATGGCGCAACCTTGTCTAAAACTGTACGGAGAGAAAACTCGACTTGCTTGGTAATACGCTCTAGCCCTTCTGGAGCTACAGGTGGATTCGTTTGTCAGATCTGGTAAAGTATCAATGAGCACAGCTATAGTACTAGATGTAATAATTAGTTTAGTTTGGTAGCGGGGCTGCCAATGAATACCGATGTTCAAGCGCAACTCGTACGTTATGAGGCTGTGGTCAGAAACGGCCTCACTCTGAGGATGTACTGCTAAACTGGATATGTCTATTCCAAAGGATAATACCAAGTCTAATGTTTGACTACAATTATGCGTAGGACCCACCACATTCTGAGTGATACCCATTGAATCAACAATTGTTTGAAAGTTTATTCTAAAAGAGTCATTTAAATGATTATCAGCAGCGTTATTGAATTTAGCATCTATCAAATTTTGTCTACAAATTTTCGAGAACTGTTTTTTGATACTCGAGGAATAGACACAGACGCAGATAGTCGGTTTAGCCTGTGTGTCTGCTGCCTGGCCTCGGTTCTGGTTTGTCAATCCCCATTAACTACTCCTACACTTCCACTATTAAGCCTAGCGGATATTCTCCTAGATATGAGAGCAGCGCCCTCCCAAGAGGGGTGAATGCCGTCCCGCTTCAAAAGGCCAGGCCTGCCCACAAAACGTGTCCAGTTGCCTATATAACCCACTTTGTTTTCTGAGCACCATTTAGACATCCAGCAGTATAGAGCCCATAACCTGCTGTAAGTTTCAGCGCCACGCCGAACTGGAATGGGGCCAGAGCATATTACAGCGTCTGATATCGTCCCTGCTAACTCACACACCTCTTTAACGTTATCTTTAGTAATCTCTGATTGTCTCAACCCACATCATTGGTGCCAACGTGTATAACTATCTTGGACTTTTTACATTTAGCCAGCACCTTTAGGTTAGCCCTGATGTCAGGCGCTCTAGCCCCCGGGATACATTTGACTATGGCTGCTGGTGTCTCTAAAGGGGTAGCTACATTCACGTGGTGGAGCAGTGAATCTCCTATAACCAGAGCTCTTTTAACAGGTGTCTCTGACAGTGTATCGCTGAGTGGGGCAAACCTGTTCGACACATGAACCTGAACTGAACGGTGCTCAGCCCTATGGCTATGCCGCCGAGACGTCACCCATTCGCCCCACTGCGAGGGCACTAATGCCGGAGCTCGGGGCTCGCTAACTACGGCTGTGGCAACCGGGCCTGCTACGCTAGATGCTGCCAACTCTCTAGGACTTTCTAAAGCCCAGATGCCCGGATTTCCCTCTAAACGGGAAATCTTCTCCATGTACACTTTTCACATACAAAATTACCACTACTGATGGACGAAGGCTAACTATACATGCCACACTCAACACAAGCAACACGTGACTCAGACATGTTTAAATACTTAGCTTCGGTTATGTTGTACATCGATGTTTTTGAAGGTGGAAAAGGTCTTCTAATGGCTCGTGGAGGTTGCTGGTATCGGAGTTATGTGTAGATATATCCGAAATTATATCCGAAGGTTTTTTTAAGATATTGAAAATGAATAAGTAACTCGTTTAGTAGTATGGAAAACAGTGGCGTTCGCGCAAAAAATGGTTCAAAAACCGGAAGCAGGAAGTCCAAAAAGGAGGGAGTTGCAATGCAACACTCTAATAGTGTCACAGTGTTCACTATAATACTGCCACACATTTTAACACTGCCATATTTTAACATAGAAACAATGCTGCCACTTGCAATTCATAGTGACCATACCTTTCCATTCCTTACTTTACCATAGTGAACCACTGTCCCACTACCACACTGAATAATGGCAGGATATTGTAATGGCGTTCCTGTTTTGCCCACATGGTAATCTGAATTACCACAGCAATGCAGGAAAGGTGCTGAAAATTCAGGGATATTACCAGGGCCTACTCAATTAAGCCTCCAGACCTAACTGAGAATGTAGGACAACATGTTTGTTTTTGTTTTGTTTGATTTTGTTTCCTCTCAGCGTAAAAGGAAAAGAAAGAAGAAACTGAAAAACAATTCTGTAAAATCAGTCTTTTTCATGGGTCGACCTTCCCACAGTGTTTCAAGCTCCTCAACACCTAATCCAACTGTCACAGGAATCCTTGGTTAGCTGGATGACATGTCAAGTCAGGAACTGTAGGATCTAGTTGAAGATTTAAACACCTCTGCTGTAGGATATGATTGGACTGTATTTCTGTGTAATGCCCACTCAAACTCAAAAAGTGGTAGTTATAGCACAATTTTTTAAAACACTAACTCATGTAGCCTATCTATTGACCTGGTGCACTAAACCTTAAGCACATTCTCTGCCTTACACTTACACTTAAGAATTTAGAAATTCTTAAACACACTTTTTGCAAAACATTAAACAGTTCTTTACATAAGACACAATATTCAAAACTGAAAGCTGTGTGTTTCTTTTGGAAAACACTGCCACGCAACTGCTACACTCACCTACCAAAATCCACACCCAGTCCTCACAGGTTACAACACTTCTAGGTAATTTTTACAAATCTTTAGACATCAAAGCCTAATCCCTTTAAAGAGGCCACAAGTTACAAATCTTGGTTTGCACATCACTGGAGTCCAATACTGCATAGAGATGACGATGAATAGGACGAGAATGAGGAAACGGATAAGCAACCATAACTGATGAGATCATAGCCACTCTGGTTGACCATGTGGTCAACCATGCGTTGGGTTTTCTGGAGGCGAAAGGTCCAGCCTAATCTATGCTGCTACACTGTAGCATAATTCAGACATTTCAAAATGAGAATAGATAAGTAGACCTGACCTCTATACATATTGCATCACGTTTTTGCACAACTAAACTACCCCTTGCTGCGGGACGAAGACAGCTATCCACCTCAGAACAGAAAGAGACCTTCGTCAATATGGTCAGAGCAAACAACAGCATTCGTTACCGACAACTACAACAGCACATCATTACTGACAACGTCACCATCAGCAACATCCATTCAGTGAGTCTATCCGGACTGGGCCAGTAACAGTGTGAAACAACTGTGCTATGAATTTGCGTAAGTATGCACTGCTATCCACTCACTGATCGTCCAGTGTCCTGTGCCATACAGCATTGACAACATTATGCCTATTTCAAGCTGTTGTACAATACTGTAATGAACATCATAGGACACCATGCCATTGTCAGAGTCCAATGTGTGCAGCCATTTGCCAGAATGGTGGTGTTCATCATCATGCCACTCTTGGTCCCCACAACACTGTTCACATCATCACCTTCCCCAACACAGAGCACAACATACTCATTCTCCATCACTAGGGGGATGAACCAGAACAGTTTACACTGGGCTGCTCAAGTACAAATTGGTTCACTGAACAGTCACGATTTGTTGTGCTTCACCTCCAGCAAACATTGCTGTTGAGTTCTTTTTGGCATGGAGGTGGTCGCCAACCCCACCGACGCAAATCCATTCAGCAGGTGATGGAGGAAGCTTGAGGCTGTTTTGTTGTTTTGTTTTTCTTTTTTTTTGTTGATTTTGTTGTCCATGTGTTTACAGTATATACAGCATGTGTTGCTGAAGTGTTCATGTTAAACCAAAAAAAACTTCCCATTGTAATTGTGTTTTTCTTTCTGCTGTAAATGTACTGAATATGCTGAAATAACCTTGTACTTCTTAAATTTACGAGTGTTTCCCGAAACTCTTCGTAACTTATGTCATTCTTATAGTCGTTCGTAACTTAAGAATATTCGGACCCATTCGTAAATCACTAAATCTTTACTCGAAGCTCATGTGCAGTCCTACCTCAAAAAGGATAGAGGCTGCTAATTTCACTCACGCTGGTTTTACAGTTTTTTACAACTGTTTACACATATTTTCCAAGCTCTGTGTCTATTTTTCAAAACTCTACACACAAAACCCACAATTGCTCACACAAAATGCAAAATGCCTCAAATCTCCAGCAAAATGACACAACATTCAAAATGTCATAAACACATCTCAAAAGCAAGCACTGACGTCACATTGCCAACACCTTTGTCATAATATGACATTTTGGATTCATCATGTACACACTGTTGATCAAAACATAAAGCTCTTCTTTCATTCATGGGATTCTATGTTTACAGTTTTTCTCGATTGTTTACACACATTGTCTGAAAGCATGCCACATACTCTCAGAACTCTACACACAAATTAAAAAAAAACACACACAATGGGCAAAACCCCTCAGTTCTCTTTCAAAATGAAACTTTACATTCAGAACAATGTTATCTCTTCTCAAAATGATATTTTGTTCTCAGATGACACACACAAACCATCATATGAATAGACATTTATAAGAACCAGTTGAACACTCATGTGCTCAATGTAAAACACTATGAAGAATGGAAAACACTTCTTCTCCATTCATCATAATGACTTAGGCCTTTTTTTGTTCAGTGTTACACTTACTACAGACAGGAAATATATAAGTGTGTTGTAAAATATTTTAGAATAGTGTTTTTATACTCAGAACACACATACACGGTAACAAATATATTTTATTTTTTCCCACAAAAGCAATGTACACAGTGTACATCCCACCCAACACAAAGTTGGACATACAGTGGGTCTACATACAAAACAACAGAAGAATTTTCTGTATACAGTTACAGTAAAAAAAAAAACTATGTTGCATCCTCTCTTCTGTTTCAGCCTCCCTCATTGTTAGACCATGGTTGACCACATGGTCAACCAAAGTGGCTCGTATCTCATCAGAGATTACGGTCCTTGGCCTTCCTCGTCCTCGTCCTCGTCCTCGTCCTCCCCGTCCTCCTCCTCTTACTCTCACTCCTCTGGCTCTGCCTCTGTTTCCACTGTTGGCATCCAAAACAGCAGAGCTCACCTTTTGCCATTTTATGCTAAAGCTCTGATTGCTGATCGTAAACGTGTGTGACAGGTGTTTGCAGATGTGATGAGTCAGTGTGCATAGTAGGACAATTAACTTTAGAATTTTGAATAACAGTGTGTTCCTTGTGAAAACAAGAGATTTTCTTCATGAAAATTGTGCCAAATGCAGAAAATTGTGTGTAGTGTTTTGAAAAAAGTGTGTTTTAGAACTGCAATTTGAGTGTAAAGCAGGAATTGTGCTTGTAGTTTAGTAGAATTGGTTCAGAGGGTTGGTGCAATAGTTACATGTTGTGGTCATTGTGTCTCAATTACCAGTATTAGTGTGTAAACAACTGAGAAAAACTGTATTTCCAAACAAAAGTGCAGAGAGAAGGTGAAATACTCACAACACACATAAACCCAAAAACCCAAAATATTTATTTTTTCCAAATCATTTGCTGCTGTTAATACAATATTTGTACAGCATAGAAAAAATCCAATCCAAAATCCAACCACCACATGAAGTTGGACAGACACCAAACATATGTCTGAAAATGCTAGGGGGTGTTGGCTGTGGTGAGGGTATGGGTTGGGGGGTTGAGTGTGTGTCTAGGCTTCATCTCTCCTCCGGGCTGGATCTGGCCACAATACTTCATCCTTCACAATACTTCAGTTATGGAAAACAGTTCACTATGTGGTGCTGGATCTCGTGGATTCGAATGCCATTATTTGCTAAAACCATATTTATAATCGCGGTCTCCTGCTCTTCAGTAAATTTGCGCCAACCAATGTAGCCCTAATCTCATCTGAGACAGCTCTCCTTGCTTCCCTTCTTTGCCCTTGTCCTCTTCCCTGTCCAACTCATCCTCTTCCTCCCCTTCCAACTCCTCCACCTCGAACCCGAACTCCTCATGGACGTCCTCTGCCTCTACCAACTCTCCTGGCTCTCTCTTCGTTGTCATTCATGGTTCAAAACAGACATCTTGACATTTGACCTATTTAGAGGCCTATACTTAGCCAATGATTCGTAATGAGTAAAGTAATGAGTGCTTACACATATGAGGAATGGGAGTGAAGCACTGGTGATTTAGTGTGGCATTTTGATAGGTTGTGTTTGAAAGATGAAATCAAGTAACTTCCTGTTTGATCTTTGTGTGTTAGGTAGAAACTTGTTTGTAGAGTTTTGCAAAATGTGTGTTTGGAAATTGAAAACTGAGTCAGACACTGAGAATTAGTGTATGGTTTTGCAGATTTGGTGTGGGGTTATGGTGTTTGAAGGGCATGTTTAGAAATGTCACGGTGACGCTCCCGGACCCCTCCTTTTGGGCGTGTGTTTACGTCGTCTAAGTCCATATGTGTAGTTCCGTGGATGTGTGTCGGTGTGGGTGTGTTCATCAGTCTCACCTGTGGCTTGTCTCGCCATCACCAGGGGATAGCATTGTTCGTCTATTTAATGTGCGTTTACGCAGTGTCTTGTGTGCGTCTTTGTTCAAAGTGTACGTGTGAGATTGTGTTGGTTGTTCCGCTAAATGTAGCTTATCTGTACGAATAAACGTTGAGTGTTCCCGCAGTTTTGTGCCGTCCTGCTTCGAATTCCTCATCGTTACAAGAAAATTGTGTGACAAGCAAAGATTTAGTGTGTAAACAGCTGAAAAAAACTGTAAGCATGGCTTCACAACGTTTGCGTTTATGTGTATTATTAGTATTTACAATAAATACTATTTGAAGTGTATTATTTGAAGTAATTACATCGTATATACCACATTAAGTGTAAACAAAAATCAAATGTACGACTTTGAATTATTTAGCATTAGCTGATATGTTCCCAATATTTAATTAAATATCTCCATTCATCATCATATAGTTAATAGCGTTTCAGAATTTCACAATTAATGTATGCTTTGCAAAGAAATGGCTACAAGTTGGCCTATTAAGCTTTTTTTAACTTAACCAATCAAATTGACTGATTAATCAGTAGCACATATACGTAACTTGGAATAAGGCTAGCAATTGTGCTTGTGTAATGAACATGGCGGCTCTACAAAGGATATTGGATTTGAACAGGAGACGACGATTTAAGAAGACGACGTAATCCACAAAGCCATGTTGTTACTAAAGCATTGCTTCACCATGCAGCAACATACATAAAAATTTCCAAGGACTAGGGATGCATTACATGAAACCAAAATTGGTTTTCATGCTATTGCAAACATTCCTGGACTTGCTGGTGCAGTGGATGGCACTCTGATCCCCACTCCACACTCCCAGCCTCCTGAGCCCGATCTACATCTGCTATAAGGGCTTCTCTGCTTTGAATATACAAGTAATATGCAACCACCAAGGTCTCTCTCGACATCGTGGCCAAGTGACCTGGGAGTACTCATGACTCCTTCATCTGGGCTAATTCTGGAGTATGTCAGATGGCTAGGGATTGTGCATTTGCTAGTGGACATGTACTAGCTAACAGTGGGTATCCACTCCAAAGCTATATACTCACTCCTGTATCAAATCCCCAGACTGAGGCTTAGGAGAGATACAACATGGCACACTGCATAACACGAAGTGTAATCGAGAGACCTTTGGGCATTTGGAAAAATGCGTTTTCAGGTGGGCTTCGATTTTTTCCATAATGCAGCTGTGCTGTAATTGTTGTATGTGCTATGCTGCCCAACTTTCTGTTAGAGTTACCAGGAGAAAGGAGAGAAGGACTTTACCAGGCTGGCCTGGAAAACCGAAGGCAAATTAAAAGGAATGTTTTGGCCTAGATAAACCAAATAACTTTGGATAAGTGAAAATTTAGTGAAAATTCAGTAAAGTATATTCACATTTACTATTGTTACTTGGTTAAGTATCTCACCTTGTTCAGAGGGCAATATAATTCGAACAGAAATTGAGGCCTGCTCATTTGATTGCAAGCTATTGCAAGCTGTTTGGCCATGATATCCAGTTTGGCCTTCTTGAGTTCCAGCAGCTTTTGGTGGTGCTTCTCTCTCTGCTGCATTCGCTCTTCATGATGTCTCTCCTTTTGTTGGAGCTTTTCACGTTTGAGCTGCAGCCTTTCCCTTTCCAGAGCAATAATTTCCACATTACACCCACAGGTATTTTGTGGTGTACGTGTTTCAGGTGGAGCTATCTCTCCATTAATGTATATGCGAGACCTCTGACCTTTACAGCAGACTACAAACTGAACACTCAGTTGTGTTTTCCTTTTGTCACATGTGTAGTTGTCACATGGGAAAGGCTAATAATCTGATATTTGTGTGTAGAGTTTGGATGCAATAATATGGTTTTGGCAAGAGTTGCAAGAATTTTGGTTGTAGTGTATTCCAAAAGTGTGAGATGGTTTGCCTGTTGTGTGTGTGGAATTGGCTGCTGTGTGTTAAGTTTTAACAAAAAGAGACATACTTTGAGAAATTGGGTCTTAGCGTCTGCAAATAACTGTAAGAGACTCAGCAATAGAGAAAAGTAATTTTTCTTTAAACCCAAGGCAGAAATCAATCACCCTTATGTATGTTATGTAATTTCAAACAGATTCCAGTGAACTTTTGTCATATCTTGGGAACTATGTAGGGCATTAGTATCCATCGCAAATGAGATAGCTCTAAGAATCCAGCCAGCATTGCAGAGAGTACACAATAAATGAATGTGTCCATCTTACAGTTTTTTCCAGCTGCTAACACACTAAAATGACCTGCTTAGCAGAAATATTTTAACTGACACACAGAGAGCACAACCTCTTCTCAAGTCTCCAAAACTCTAAACACATTTCCTGTTTTACACACATTTTGCAATTTAAAATGGTACTTTTTAAAACACACTGAACACGGTTCTCTGCAAAAGACACAGCAATCTGATATAAAGTCACATGTTTGCCATTTTAAAACACTGCCATTGAAAATTACAACACATGAACTAAATTGCCAATATATGAGCCACCTGGCCAAACACCTCAGTGCTAAATTGTTAGCGCTTCAATCAGGAAGTAAAACACTATAAAAAGACCCCAGGTGAGCACCTTATTTTACAACAACAATGGAAGATGTTGCAGAGAGTTAGAAGGAGGGTGAGAATGAGAGGAGGAGGAACAGTTGGAGGTAGAGGTAGAGGTAGAGCTGGTAGAGGAATTCATGGCCAAAAAAGACAACAACTGTCAAATGACATCAGAGCAACCTTAGTTGACCATGTCATCAACCATGGGCTGACAATGCAAGAGGCTGGACAGAGAGTGCAGCCCAACTTGAGCCGCTTTTACTGTCGCCTCTGTCATCCGGACATTTAGACTAGAGAACAGGTATGTAACCATTTTACTGTAATTTTTCACACTATGTAGTACACCCTATGTCATAGTGGCCAAAGTTGGGTGACACCTGTTTACTTCATGAATTACAGTTTTTCTCAAATGTTTAAACGCATTTCTAGAAATTTGGCTCGGTTTCTCAAAACTCTACACACAAACTGACAATTATTAACTGCTTTGTTGAAACTCCACAAATCTCTAGCAAAACTTATTCCCTCCACCAAAACAACACACACAGCTATTTTATATGCTTCTCTTGGAGAGCATCAAATAAACACTGACAAGATAAATTCAAAGGACTATTATCAGAAGTATTTGTGTATGTTTTTGAGTTCATAAGGCCACTGCTCAAATGCATACAAGTCCATGAAAATATGTTAGCTTTCTGTTCTTTATATTTATTTGGTGTGGTGTAGGACCCCCATATAGCATTTACAGTACTACATGTATATGTGACACAAATGTAAGCCATTTTACTGTATGTAGTAAGTTGCAAAACTAATTTTCACCAATGTACGTACAATGAGAAACATGACAAGTAAATCAAAAGGAAAATTTATTGCAAAATGCAAAGAAACAGATCACTGTTCATCAATTCTCTGATCTTGGTCAGGCCAGAGGACCTTATCAACATCAGTTGCTATATTCTCCCTCGCCAAACAGCGGGGGAAAAACGCCTTGCATGACGAATCCATGCTTGGCAATCATCTGCTTGGATGTTGTCACATGCCTCCTCCATTGCCTGTAGTAGCGCCACACGCTCGTGGGGTCTGCGTAAGTAAACTTTCCACCTCCACGCAGAAAAGAATTCCTCTATTGGATTTAGAAATGGGGAATATGCTGGAAGGTGCAGCACAACAAATTGTGGATTGTTAGTGAACCAGTCATTGACCAGAGCTGCCCGGTGGAAACATACATTATCCCAGATGAGAACATAGGAAGGCTGCTCTGGTTCTTCCTGTGGGAGGTTGAGGATGTTTTTGAGTTCATCAAGAAATGATACCAAACGAGGAGTGTTATAAAGCCCAAGTTGTGCATGGTGATGTATGACCCCACGGTGACCAATGGCAGCACACATGGTGATGTTTCCACCACGCTGCCCAGGGACATTGACAATGGCACGGTTGCCAATGATGTTCCTCCCCCCGCCGCCTGATCTTATGCAGGTTGAACCCTGCTTCATCAATGAATATATATTCATAAGGAACAGCACTGGCATCCAGTTCAAGCACTCTCTGGCAAAAAGGAAAATGACCATATTAGACAAAAAAGCCAACCTATAGACACCGAGGTAAACAGTGACCTGTCCAAAAAGGGGACTGAGAGGGTGCTGTACTCACATGCACATATTGGTAGCGTTGCTCCTTCACATGGCCAGAGTTGCGCTCAAATGGAACACGATATACTTGTTTCATACTCAGCTGGTGACGTTTTTAAAACGCGGTCAATTGTGGACAGGCTGACCTGATCAATGTTTGTGAAATGAACATTATCTTCCAGGACTCTGTCCCTGATTTCCCTCAGGGTAATGGCATTGTTTTCCAAAACCAGGTTTACTATGGTGGTCTCTTGTTCAAGTGTGAATTTCTGGCGTCTGCCGCCTCTTGCTGGTAATACACACATTACTGTAAAGATACGCATTTCACAATATTGCTACATACTGGAAATGTAAAGACAAACATTGCTCTATAGTGCACAAGTCTGTGAACACTAAAACCATAAAGTGGTTACTTAACTATTCTCTTCTGTAAAAGCCCGGATAACTGAGGCTACTGTAAAAGCGGCTCAAATTTGGCTGGACTCGACGCCCAGCTTCAGTCATGGTTAGGCCATGATTCAATACATGGTCCACTAAGGTTGCCCGTATTTCATTTGAAAGATTGCCTCGTCTTTGCCTTCCTCTTCCTCTTCCTCCTCTTCCTCTTCCTCTTCCTCTGTGCTCCTGTAGCTCCATCATCTCACCTAACACCTGTATCAGGCACTTGAGGCCTCTTTTATACTCTGACAAATGATTGAAACGTTCTTCAAATTATGTTTGCACAGGTGCAACTTGTATGAGACTACTTGGTAATTAGGTTTTTTTATTTGAAGGTCAGTGATTCTTAGGTGACCAAGGTGTACTAAATGATGCTATTTGTGTTTAGTGATTTGCAAAGCTGCGATTTAGATTGATATTTGAGTGAAAACATATAGAATTGTGCTTAGAGTTTAGCAGATTGGGGTCACAATGTTGACACATGATCTTCATGTTCTTGGACTTGTGTGCATAGTTCCACATTTTGTGTGTATGCATTTGGGAAAAACTGTAATAATCTCATACACTAACTGTACAAGTTTCCTGTATAATTCATTGTACTCTGGGGGAAATATCTTTAGGCTGCATTGTCCAAGGCCTATATTTGTGTTTTTGTCTTTTCCCAAAGGACTGAGAGACTCAACCATGGTGGAGGAAGGGCCAAAATGTTCACCGCAGTACAGGAAGATGCCATTATAAACTTGGTTACGGAAAACAATGAAATCAGATTACGAGAAATTCAAAGCCACATCATCCAAGACAACACAATATTCAGCAACATTCAAAAAGTTAGTCTGTCCACATTAGCTTGCATTCTCAAACGAAACCAAATCAGAATGAAACAACTTTATAAGGTGCCATTTGAGAGAAACTCAGAAAGAAACAAAGAGCTCAGAAAAACATATGTGGATGTAAGTACAATATTGACTACAGTGCACACATTTCTCCCTGTGTACTGGATAACATCATATTTACTTTTTGTGACATTGAGTTTTGTTCTTTGTTTTTAGGCAGTACTGGAAATGGATGCTCATGCAATCCCACATGAGTTCATCTTTATAGATGAGGCTGGGTTCAACCTAGCAAAGACCAGAAGAAGGGGAAGAAACATCATTGGCCAAAGAGCCATTATAGATATTCCTGGCCAACGTGGTGGAAACATCACAATGTGTGCTGCCATCTCCAATACACATGGAGTCCTCTATCGTCATGCCAATCTTGGACCATACAACACAGTTCATATTCTCACATTTTTGGACAGACTCCATGACATTGCACTGACTTCTTTGGTGAAAATAAATAACAGCAGCGTGTGTGTGTATCTGCAAATATTTTTCTGCATGTGAACAATCTGAAGAATTTTCAACAATTTGAACTATTTTAGTATTATAACAAAGCTCACTAGACATTAGTGTTTTTCATTCTGCCCAGCAGTGTGTAGTTGATCAGAAAAAATGTAGTTATATGATGAAGTGTGTGTGCTGTTTGGTGCAAAAGTTTGATTTTTATAATATTATATGTAGTTTTGGTTGCAGTGCTTGATTTTGCAGGATATATGAGGTATTCCGCAGTTTGGGTGTGTGGTTTTGTGAATTGTGTTAAGTATTTTGATAAATTGTGATAGTTTTCAAAATTGTGTCTTAGCAGCTGGAAAAAACATATATAAGCTACATACTTCAATTCTGATCAAAGGCAACAAGGGATAAACTCAGGTAACTCACGTTCAGGTGACTCAATGTTGATGCAGTTCATGAACTGAACCCACAGGTTGTATAATAATAATAATAATAATAACTTTATATGAACATGTTACAGTTTTTCTCAGTTGTTTACACACTAATACTGGTAATTGAGACACAATGACCACAACATGTAACTATTGCACCAACCCCCTGAACCAATTCTACTAAATTCTACTAAACTACAAGCACAATTCCTGCTTTACACTCAAACTGCAGTTCTATAACACACTTTTTTCAAAACACTACACACAATTTTCTGCATTTGGCACAATTTTCATGAAGAAAATCTCTTGTTTTCACAAGGAACACACTGTTATTCAAAAATCTAAAGTTAATTGTCCTACTATGCACACTGACTCATCACATCGGCAAACACCTGTCACACACGTTTACGATCAGCAATCAGAGCTTTAGCATAAAATGGCAAAAGGTGAGCTCTGCTGTTTTGGAGCAATGGATGCCAACAGTGGAAACAGAGGTAGAGCCAGAGCCAGAGGAGTGAGAGTAAGAAGAGGAGGACGGGGGAGGACGAGCGGACGAGGAAGGCCAAGGACCGTAATCTCTGATGAGATCCGAGCCACTTTGGTTGACCATGTGGTCAACCATGGTCTAACAATGAGGGAGGCTGGGCAAAGAGTACAGCCAAATTTGAGTAGGTACACTGTAGCATCCATCATCCGGACCTTCCGTAATGAGAACAGGTAAGAAATCAACTCTCAGTAGGAAACTGCAGTACTGTATATGAGTACAGTACTGCCTGTGGACTGTTCTGTAGGACTGTAAATATAAAGTATGTTTCAAGTACAGTACTGCCTGTGGACTGTTCTGTAGGACTGTAAATATAAAGTATGTTTCAAGTATTTGGGAAATGTATTCCTACTTTGTATTCCTACACAGTATTTACAGTATTTTACTATTTGTATTGCAGAACTGAAAGTTTACCAACACGAGGTGGACGGAAACGTCTTTTATCTCCCTCCATATTCTCCATTCCTCAATCCTATTGAGGAATTTTTTTTCTGCCTGGAGATGGAAAGTGTATGACCTACATTCACAAACACGTATACCCCTTCACCAAGCTATGGAAGACGCATGTGGAGATATAGCAGTTGATGCTTTTCATGGCTGGATTCGCCATGCTAGGTGATATTTCCCCCCGCTGCTTGGCCAGAGAAAACATTGCTTGTGATGTGGATGAGGTGCTGTGGCCAGACCGAAACAGAAGACAGGATGCAACATAGTTTTTTTTTTTTACTGTAACTGTAACTGTATACAGTAAATTCTTCTGTTGTTTTGTATGTAGACCACTGTATGTGCAACTTTGTGTTGGGTGGGATGTACACTGTGTACATTGCTTTTGTGGGAAAAAATAAAATATATTTGTTACTGTGTATGTGTGTTCTGAGTATAAAAACACTATTCTAAAATATTTTACAACACACTTATGTATTTCCTGTCTGTAGTAAGTGTAACACTGAACATAAAAAAGGCCTAAGTCATTATGATGAATGGAGAAAAGTGTTTTCCATTCATCATAGTGTTTTACATTGAGCACATCAGTGTTCAACTGGTTCTTATAAATGTCTATTCATATGATGGTTTGTGTGTGTCATCTGAGAACAAAATATCATTTTGAGAAGAGATAACATTGTTCTGAATGTAAAGTTTCATTTTGAAAGAGAACTGAGGGGTTTTGCCCATTGTGTGTGTTTTTTTTATTTGTGTGTAGAGTTCTGAGAGTATGAGGCATGCTTTCAGACAATGTGTGTAAACAATCGAGAAAAACTGTAATGCAGAAGCCAGAGCATGGGACTGAACAAAAGAAATGGATGAGGTGAAACTTAGCAACAACATGAATTTGAATTTTGACAACATGAATTTTTTACAGTAGCTCTTATTTTTACAAAAACAATATTTGAGACTTTAAAATCCTCTTTTTAAGAAGCTGTGTTCCTAACAATCCCTATATCACTCAATACCTCTGAGATAAAGATACTGAAAAGCTAAAAGTCATTTCTCAGAGCTGAGTGAGAATTGCAAATTCCTCGCTTGTGAATGTTGTGTTGTTCACATTTTCCGTGTTTCTGTGAAAACAAACCACCTCTCACAAACACATAAATGCAGAACACAGAAAATAATATAATATGCAAGAAAAGGACAGCGAAAGGAGAGTTAACCTAAAAGCTTAATTTATTCATGTACACTTGGAAAATAAAACACATTCGTGACACCATCATTTAATAAAGACTATATCTAGTCCCATCAATCCTGTGTGGCAGGCTGTTTGCTAGAAACTCACTATAGGGGTTTAATTGAACAAGGAAATTGTAACAGCTGACTCCGCCCTCCGCCCCTGTTTCTGTGTCGTCCTTCTTGTCCCGCCCTGTTCTCTGGTTTCCATGGTTACCCTTCTGTTTGTCAAGCCTTGTCTTGATTTGTTTCCAGCTGTGTCTCGTTTTCTGGTTGTATTTATATTCCCTGTTTCCCTTGTCTCTTGTCGCTTATTAATGATGTCATGATTGTTCGTCAGGTTGTATTCTCTGTTCTATGGTTTCTGTACTTTTGTTGCGCTGTTCATTGCTATCCGGTTTTCGTGAGTGCCTTGGTTTTCGTGATACGCGTTATGTTTCTTGTTAGAGTTCTGCCTGTCTGTCTAGTTAGTGTCTGTTAGTTCTTAGTTGCATTTCAGTAGTCTAATATGTTGTGTAGGTATCCTGTACGTACGTGTACAGGGGACGTGCTGATGCTGGCTCTTACCTGAGGCTCACCATCTGCTCCAAAGGGACTGTGACTACTTGGCCGGGAAACAAGAACCTTAAGCTATAACTGTAGAACCACCTTTTGTCCACAAATACGGACTGGTGCTAATGGGCCGCCCAATGGAGGATGGGTTCCCTTTTGAGTCTTGGTCCTCCCAAGGTTTCTTCCTATTTCCCCGCCATCTTAGGGAGTTTTTCCTTGCCACTGTCGCCTTTGGCTTGCTCATTAGGGATCTGGACCCATACAATTTGTAAAGCTGCTTTGAGACAACATATGTTGTAAAAAGCGCTATATAAATAAAATTGACTTGACTTACGTTCATGTGTCTCGTTTGTTTTATGATATTGTTTTGTATGAGTCTCCCATTTATTATTTAATAAACTTACGTTCTCCTGCGACTGCGTCCCGCCCCCTCACTCAAACCGTGACAGAAGAAGCGACCAATTTAATATGACGCAGCAGGAGAACCCAGCAATTCCCTTCCTTGAGAGGGACGCAACAGGAAACCCCAGGGGGCTACCGTCCCTCGCACACTGCCCAGATGAGTATGATGGTGTGGGGTGCACAGCTGACGGGTTCGCTCTGCAGTGCAGAGCCTACTTTCGCTTCCTAACCGTCCCAACGCTCCCGGATCCAGCGCTGGTCCTGTTCATGAGGTCTCTACTCACAGGAAAAGCATTGGAATGTGCCAACATAATTCTAACCAACAGGACTGAGATAGACGGGACGGTGGCTGGCTGCTTAAGCCTGATGTGGACCAGATTCTCGGGAGTGACGCCTGAAACCCCCTGGAAATTTTTGGGAGGGGGTGGTGTGGAACCTGCAGCGCAGCCAGCAGCTGGGGAGCCTAAGGACCTGCGACCTACAGCTGTGGTTTAGCCTGCCAACCCACCTGAAGTTCCTGTTCCCGTGACCCGGAGGGGGTCGTCTGCAGTTCCTGTTCCCGTGACCCGGTGGGGGTCGTCTGCAGTTCCTGTTCCCGCGACCCTGAGTGGGTCGTCTGCAGTTCCTGTTCCCGCGACCCGGAAGGGGTCGTCTGCAGTTCCTGTCCTCGCGACCCAGAGGGGGTCGTTGCCGCCCTCATCGCCTGTTCCCACGACCCCGAGGGGGTCTTCCACGTCACCCGAGGGGATCGCCGTTGTCTCCCGAACTTACCGCCTGTCGGCAGACTATTCCAGTACCCACGGACACTGCACTGCCCGCCTGTGGGTCTAGGCTTGGACATTTCGTTGTTACTAAGGCTGGCTACTCAGGTTTTGTGCCCAGGTTACCTTTTGTCCCCTGCTCCATCCCTGGTTTTTTGTTGGTCCCAGTCCCGGTAGTAGTTTCTGTGCGTGTCCGCATACCTGTCCGTGTGTCTGTGTCTGGTGGTGTGCAGGACGGGGAGAAAATCCAGAGGCAGCGGGACCTAAAAACAGGGCAGGAAGGACAGGACGAAAGGCCAGGGGTTCAGCAGAAGGGAGAGACACAGGGGGAACTGGACCAGTACAGGGGACTGACTGAAGGCTGGGAACAGGACTAGACGGGACAGGACTGGGACCAGGTCCTGGAGCAGGGCCAGAGACTGAGGATGTAGCAGTGGTGAGTATGTGATGGACGGCGAAAACCGGTACAGGGACAAAGTAGACAATGACTCAGGGGACTGACACAGTGACAGGGACAGAAAGCACACCAACAGACACAGACACACGGACGGGGATGCAGACACGCACAGAGACAATGACCGGGACTGGGACCAACAAAAAAGCAGGGATGGAGCAGGGGACAAAAGGCAAACTGGGCACAAAGCCTGAACCGGCAGTCTTCACCGTACATAAATGTCCAATTCCAGGCCCACAGGCAGGCAGTGCAGTGTCCGTGGGGACTGGAATAGTCTGCCGACAGGCAGCGAGAAAGGGAGACAACGGCGACCCCCTCGGGGTCACAGGTGATGTAGAAGACCCCCTCGGGGTCGCGGGAACAGGCGACGAAGGCGGTGACGACCCCTTCTGGGTCGCAGGAACATCAGACGACAACCCCCTCCGGGTCGCGGGCACAGGAACAGCAGACGACCCCTTCCAGGTCGCGGGAACAGGAATTGCAGACAACCCACTCCGGGTCGTGGGAACAGGAACTGCAGACGACCTACTCCGAGTCGCGGGAACAGGAACGTCAGGCCCCTCCTGGGCCTCTTGTGAGCTAGGAGGCCCCTCCTGGGCCTCTTGTGAGCTAGCCGGCCCCTCCTGGGCCTCCGGTGAGCGAGCCG
The DNA here is from genome assembly GCA_020368025.1 of Brachyhypopomus occidentalis. Classification (NCBI taxonomy): domain Eukaryota; kingdom Metazoa; phylum Chordata; class Actinopteri; order Gymnotiformes; family Hypopomidae; genus Brachyhypopomus; species Brachyhypopomus occidentalis. The sequence continues at coordinate 7,347,284 of JAGXOD010000020.1, forward strand.
GCCCCTTCTGGGCCTCCGGTGAGCAAGCAGGCCCCTCCACAGTCCAGTGGAAAACACTGTTTACACATCCCACCTTACTTTTTTGCCAAATTTTGTGGGTATTATGTGTCACAGTACAGCCCCTGAATCCTCCTCTTGGGCATGTGTATGTGTGGTCTGCGTCCGTTTATGTCAATATATGTATTTCCTTTGGGTGTGGGACTATGTGTGTGCGTTCATCCGTCTCACCTGTTGCTCGTCTCGTTAATGTTATGCATTGCACTTGTTTGTTTATGTTAATGTATTTAATGTGTGATGATGTTGTGCTTGTCGCTCATCTTTGTTAGAGCCTCGCTGTGTGCAAGTTGTGTTACTCGTGAATGCTAGCACTAGACATGCTACTATCTGTGTTGAAATAAAAGCGCTATTCAAAGTGTACTCTTGTCTCAGCATCCTGCCTTCCCCCTCGGGTCACACTATGTACATACTCTACAAGGTGTCATGGTGTTTTTGCCTCATGCCCTGTATATTTATTTCATAGCACCTCATATTATTATACTCTGTTGAGCAGCTTCATACCAAATAAAATTCCTGTACTGGTGAATAAAAAAAGTTTTCTGTTTCTGATTAGATGCCTTTGTTACACCCAATCAGGTTATGTTCCAAGGGCAGTGCGTCTCATGCTGCTCATGGCATGGCAAGATGTGAGCACCTCAGTCCCAGTTGGTGAACTTTATACCAACTGATATAACAATTGCTGTGCAGGGGTTAGCCATTATGGACAAAGCAGAAGCTCCAGAATGTGGAAACAGTAGGTCGGTCTTCCATTTCTATGTGGGTGACAATACAGCCTCCATTGCTGAATTATTCATTACTTTCAAGAAATCTAATACCTTGGTAGCTAGTAAGGTAGAGATGTACAAAGTAACAAACCAGAGGATGTGTGTCACAAACTGGAGGATTCTTCTTACAGGAGTCAAGTGTAAAGACAAAATGGCCAATCAGTTGCATTTCCTGATCCCATCATTAAGGACATTTAGTTACAGTGTCAGTCACTGGACCTATTGTTATTGAAGTTTAAAACAATTACAATTCAATCTATAATCCCAGATGTGACATAACAAAATGATGATGTTCAAAATCATTCATGTTTATGTTGTTTATGTAAAAATTGTTCATGTCCTGTATTCAAAGCAGACTCTGGAAGTTCACAAAAACTGCACTAGCTGCTTATAGTCTAGAAGATGGGCAGAATCAGACAGACCTCCGGCTCCATGGACGTTCTCTAGCATGTGAAGCCTGTGTGTCTGGAGAGAACTGGAGATTCAGACTGGCTACATGGGTCTATACTCTGGATAGATTGGGCAACTGTTACTCACAGGGAGAATGTTTCAGCATGCAACCTTTTAGTTCAAGACTACTTTTTAAAATAAGAAAAGACTGCTTTTACTTGTGTTACCTGTGTTTTTACAACTTGTTTTATTGTAACTATAATTTACAGGCAAATGACTCTGGCACACTCTGGTAATATTGACCTGATCCCTATGTACAAAGAAATGCTGTGATAATCTTGTTTCTTTATTTATTAAAGATAAGTGGAACTTATCCAGCAGAGTTGTTAGGGGTAATAATGAAACCATCTATAGCTCACATTTTCAACATTTTCAATAATTATAATAACATTTAAATAATTTAGGCTGTTAGTACTGATGTTCCAACACACTCTGTCCTATAAATACAAACCCAACATCAAACACTCATGCTGGACAATGCTGGGATATTGTGCTCTGGGCTCAGGGGTTTGTGAAAAGCATGTGTCCTGCAAAGAGACTACAGGTCTGAATGGCTGCATAATAGCTGAATAGATTTAGGTGTACTATTTGGGGGGGAATTGAGCATAAAAGCTAAAACTGCTAGGCAAGTTCTGGTCTATAAACACTTGCTCACAATAAACCGGCGTGGACTGACGAGACAGTTCTGAAGAAATCTCTCCCATGGGATTGTTCCCTCTTGCTCTCTCTGTCTCCCTCTTTCTTTCTCTCTCTGTATCCATCCATTAGGTAACATTCAGGTAATACTTTACTGTACTTGTTATTTTTAACATTTGTATTATCTCATTACAATACAAAACCAATTGCCTATATGGCTATGTATTATATGACTTATATTATACTAATCAATCCAATGTTACCTTAAACTCATGCGATACTCAACTCCTCAGATATATAACAAAGCTAAATAGATTGCTGACAGCAATCACCTATAAAGAAAATATTCTGCTGCACGTTGATCAAGCTGGCTGTTTTAGCATGAAGGAACAAGAAGGAAAGGAAAGCTGTAGTTTGTTTTTATCTCAAACCCACTTCCATCATTGGTCGTAGGTGGAGTTGGGATTGTTAAACATAATAACAAAAACCCAGGAAGACCAGCAATGAGACAAGGTTCAAAGGAGCATATAGTTTAATACTAGTATAAGCATGCAACACACAGTCATTAAAACCGAAGCAGCTCTTGGCACAGCTTGGTGTAGCATTTAGACAGTCAGACACTGGATAAATGTTAGTGTTACTAAGTGGTAAAGGAAATGGTGTGTCAGAACAAATTCCAAATCAATTATTTACAGAGACCACCAATAATGAAGAGAGTGCACTGTAAATGTGTGAGTGTGTGTTTTATGCTACTGACTATCAGATCAGTCCAATGTGGGTGACATTTCTGTACCAGACCACAAGAATGCCCAGCAACAGAGAACACTTAAAGCAGCACTCTCCTCTGTAAAGACTAACTGTAGAAAGCTGCTCTGACACTGCCAAAGACAGCAGGAGTCAACCTGTCAGGAGGCCGGTTGTTGTTACAGCTCTGTTTAATGCTAATGGGTGGCAAGAGCACTTCGGTTATAAACAGATATAAACAGATGTGTTCAAATGGGTGTCATAGAAAAACAATAATAAATAGGTTGGTATTGCGAAACCAAGAAGGGAGTCAGAGTCTCCTTTTCCTTCTTAGTGCATCAGGTCTGAACTCGCTCCCATGCGGAACTGTCCTGCCTGGCCTGTGTACACAACGCTGACTCCTCAGGGTCATTACGGTGATGTTGTGGCGGCGCAAACAGGCTGCGTGTCCTGACCTACCATCTCATTACACTGAGTGCTCAGACCCTCTGGCTCGCACACACTTCCACAGTGGTACGTTTAAGATCTTACAGCCTGTTTACAACAGCAACAGAGAATGAAGAGAAAGGATCGAGAAAATAGCCAAAATGCTGGGCTTGTTACAAAAAAAAATCACTCAAAATTTATTTTTCAGGATGCATACAAATTACATGATCTGTGTGCATCTGTCATGCATCCGGACTCTAGGAACTCCTATACCCAGAATTCCACAACATGGCTTCCCAATCCTCCTCCCCTCATTACTAACTCACCTGTACTATTGAACATATCTATATAATACTGAACATTGTCAATTGCACTTTGCGAAGTATTGCCAACTCTGTTGCATACCGAGCGTTCTCTATAGTCTCTGGATTTTTGGATTATTGACGTTTTAGCTCATGTTTTCTCTCTCTCTCTCTCTTGGATTTGCCCCCTGATACCTTTGTCTGTTATTGCTACCGTGTGTTTGGAACTGGACTGTTTTTACTTAGTTTTTATTGTGGAACTTTGGGCTGATCTATCTGGTTTGACACTCTCTGCTTCCGGATTACAAGTTATCAATAAACCTTCCTTTTAACGCATTCGTCTGTCATCAATGTCTGCACCGGCACAGCATCCTCTAGAAAAGTATATAAAATGTGCAATATTTGGCAAAAAACTGCAATATTTTATTGGCAACCCATAGGTACTCAACTCCTTGTCTACAATTTTACCCAACATTCTCCATCTCCAACAGGCTTGCACTGTAATGCCCTAGTGCTGAGAGAAGTGAGATTTATTACGGGCAAATCCATAATCAGTGTTCATAAAACTGTCAGGGTCAGAACTGGTGGGCATTCAGACAAAGAACAACAACTGAGACGGACGGACATTATCAATGAAAGAAAAACCAGGAATAACAGGATAAGAAACTAATTAAAATCAGGGAAGACTACTTAACAGATCAGGAACAATAAAAACAAGAAAGCAACAGAAACTTGGTAATATAGGAACTACGGAACTGGTAAACCAGGGTCCTCATGACAAACAGTGAACAACTTATGATGACAAAACACTGGGCTTAATTACAAGACTAAACAAGAAACCGAACATGACACAGCTGGAGACAATGATGAGGGGGCAGAGTTACAAATGACAAGGGTGTGGCTACAGAACACATGGAATTGGAATACCAAAACAAACAGACAGAGGAGGGACTAAAGGTGGGGTGGAGCCAGACGTGACATACGCACCTGCTGCCTGGAACACAAACGTGGCCACAGCTAAAACTCCTAAACACCAGGCAACAGGTTAAACAAAATTACATAAAGGTTTATTGGTCATATATTCCTGAAAACCTAACAATGTTGACAATAACTACTCTCAAGAGTCTCTGCAGGACATTTTTGCTTACTAAACTTGAAATGAGGATGCCACTTCCCTGTACATAAATTATAACTGCAAGGACATTTGTGACAGGGTGCTTTTGTGTGTGCGCGTGTGTTTGTGTGTGTTGGTCTTCATCATAAACATGTTACTGTAAAATTTGATATGTTGTGGATCATCCTGTTCCCTCATTCAGGAAATCTGTCTTCCTGAAGCCTTGGCCTCAATGAAGACATCCACATGAATGCCAAAACCAGGGCAGTAATCACCCAGTCCAGCTGAACCCAAAACTGAAGTGAGGCATGCTGCAAAGGGACGCTTGCTAAGTAAACCACACACAATAATTACAAGCCTCTGGAAAGCAGGCATGGAGTCTGTGGGACAGCTCCAACTGACCGTCTGTAGAAGAAACACTTTTCAGATTGGAACATCTGTGAGTTACAGTATTGTTGCTGCAGGAAGAAATTGTAGAAACCTTGCCAGAGTCTGTAGAAACACAGTCAGTGAGCTAAATTCACCTCTGGGTTGTTCAGGAACTGCATGCAGAGCAGTGCCCTGGTGGTAGTGCTCACCGCTCCCAGATTTGTTGCCACAGTGCTTGAATGACACATTGAGGAATGCAAACTTGAGACAGCAGCAGGTAGGCAACCTCCAATCAGGCTGGACTTACTGCCTTTTTTTGAACCAGATTTCAACATTTGAAAGAGAAGGTTCTCAATGACATAAAAATCCTGATTAAAATTAATGAAATATTGCTAAGACACAGAACATTGTTCCAAATCTCATCATTTCACTGTTCCTTTTGATTAATTTATTTATTTGTAGAATTTGATCAATACACCATACAAATGTGACAAATGTGAGGTGTGTATTTTAAATATATATCCTATAGGTATAAATATCTATATGCAGAAAGCAGGGAGTGTGACAGATGGTTACTCCCCTTTACCACAGGAGAGCTATTTCACTGTGTCCTGCCTTACTGGAGAAGATGGTGGGTGGCATGTATATATGTGTGTATCTGTATGATCACCACAGTTCCCTCTAGTGGCTACTGTACAGAAACAGACATCACATGACTTCTTAAACAAATTCATATACTGAATCATACACACACACACAAATTAAGGTAAAGCACACTACACTGTACTTTTAGCAACTTTTCCAGGGAAATGCATTTTCCTCATAGTGGAGACAGATGTTTAGGGGGCCAACTTGGGATTGCTGTCAGGTGTAGGGAAAGCAAATACATACAAATCAAAATGAGGTAATGACCACTGGCTACACAGTGAATCTCTACAGAGCTCCCTGTTGTATTTTAGCAGTCCAGAGAAGTGCCGACATAGTTCAGTGTCCAGCTCAGCTTTCACTGAACTCCAGAAAAATCTTGTTTTCTTGATGTTTGTTTTGTCACATATTGAATGGTCCTAGGGTTATGAACACATATACGCATTACATAGTTCACTGTTAAGTTTTTTTAGATGCATGTTTTTTAGATGTATGAATCAAAATTACTGTAAAATGTAACCCCTACCCCACATCACCGCCCCATTTCTGTAGCCTTTTCTCCATGTGTCTCACCTGCAGGACATTCATGGTGAGCCTTTCATCTCTTGCTCTTTCTTTTAGTCAAACCCTCTTAAATTAACACCCAATTACCTCACACACAAGCTTAATGAGTGACTAATGAGTGGAGTTCAAACAAGCAAGTATTTAATGGTCATCATTATTTCCATGACACACTCTTATAAATCTGAAGCATGCTCCCCATTTCAGCTCTGCTCCAGGGATTTATTGATGTTATCACATCCAATCAAATCAATGTCACACTGGATAAAACCTAGTCTGATAAAAAACAAAAAAACAGCACACATTGTCTCTGTCTCACAATGTCTATCACACACACACATGCACGCACACATGCACACACTGTGCGGGAGGCAAGTCTGTGGACAGACCTTTGTAGTATGACAAAAAATATTTTTTGCAGTATTGCTTCGACCATTCTGCCACTGTGTCTCTTCTATTAGTCACCTGGTCTTGTGGTAATAATCTTGTTGGCAGGAGCACATATGCTGTCCATGTTAGGGATGCCATGTTCCTAACATCAGGCTACAGCACAGTGGATTCTATGCAGCAATCTAAATTCATTCGATTCTGAAAGGTGACCAAGGACAGTATCCATTCTAGAGGGTGCGAATGGGGCACTAGAATGGGTTTAACAAACAGTGGCATTGTCTGAGCACCTAAAGAACCACTCTGATTTACACTGCCTAGCTCAACACCAGAGGGAGACATTTCCTCTCAACTCCAGCCTTTTATAGGCCCTAGGTCTAAAGAAAGATTTATGACACAAATAGTCATCACATTTGAAGAAATACAATCTGTGTGTATGTTGTGGCTCTTTATTAGATCAGGTCTAAAGATCAGGTTTATTTCTCACTTTTTGGGTTAGACGAATAGTAGTAGTTTAGCTAATATGATTGTGTTGTATCCATTAAGGACTGGATGCTTTGTAAGTTCCTTACATTAAATGAAGTCAAAATGGAGGTCCAGATTATTGGCCCAAGGTAGCTCCTGGTCTGCTCAAATGAAAGTCATTTTTTAGAGTAAGTAAACAGTGTTAATTACGCTGAGGTCGAAGATGGTGTTGTACTCAGAGTAAACAGATAGCTTATTTGATAGAGTTAACAGTTCCATTTGAGGATGCAGTGGGTAGAAGCTTTTGAAAAGAAAAGGCTGAAGTGAAAGGATTTGGTGGCTGAGGTGAGAGAACACTGATGACAGGCACATAAAAGACCAAGAGAGATTGGTGTTGGGGAATTGTAGTAAAATCTGCCACATCATTGCTTGTGCAGACCGTTAAATTAACCAGATGTAGCATAAAGGGCTATGGAGAGATCAGACCAGTTAGGAGAATGCACCATAAAGGTCGAGTTGCTGAGGTAGTCATGTCACTGTGTAAAGTGGTAGATCCAATATTCCTTTTTCCAGCTAAAAAATATTGCTAAAATTACACATGCTTTTACACTGTGCCATTATGGACATTCTTCATACATTTGTGCCATCTCACTTGTTTACTGTGGAGAAATGTAATGTATTTACTTGCCTGAGCTCTAGCTCAGGTTCAGTTAGTCCAAAATGCAGCTGCTCGTCTTCTGACACAGATGACATGCAAGAATGTCATCAGTGCAGTGCTGCCTTATATTAGGCTTCACATGGCGAAGCTTCTCATTGGTTAAAATCAGGTCACAAACAGGTCAAAATGCCTTTTTATGATTTAGATTTTATGAGTCATGACAGGTAGTGTGTATATATGTTTTGCAGTGTTGATTTTTATAGTATTGTATTGATTTTGTCTGTTTTATGTTGTCATAGTGTGCCTTGTATTCTTTTTAAGCTGTTCCACAGGAAACAAAATGTTTATTTCATCCTTTTACTTCCCCACAGGCCTTGAAGTGGTAAATGAAAGCAGGCTGAGGGCAGAAGAATGAGGGTGCAACTCTTTATCCAGCAGTGGCCAGGCTGAGGGAGCTGTATTCACTTCCAATGACCGACACAAGGGCGCACAGAGAGGAAGTGGTTTTACACATAGGCCAGAATTTGGTCGATTTGGCCTCAAGAAGAGCTCCCCCCCGTCATCCACTTGACTTTAAGCGAGATATAGCTTAGACTTCCAGGGCCACCCTCACAAGCACCTTCTCCTCAATTACTACATTATAATTTCAGACTAAACATGGATAAAAACCTCCCATAGTATTCATGAACTACATAGTTTAGTGATGTAGTATTTGTCCTGTGCTAGCATGTACCAGTCAACTCACCGCTTAGTGAACTGTCTTTCTGTAAATGGGTGGAGACATGTTGAAGAGCTAAATGGTTCACGGATGGTCTAAACACAGCAAATAGCATATCAGTCAAGGCAAGTCAAGGCTGAAATTATGATCAGGTTTCCTATTATCACAGCGTACGCAACTTGAAAGCACTGGAACTTGCAAAGAGAGTATGAAATCAAAAGATAGAAAAAAGAAAACAGGATTAAAGTGGGTAGGCATATCATGTATATGTAGTATAATGTAGTATCAGTAATAATTCAGTTATTTTGGCTTATACATTATAATGTACAGTATAATTGGAGAAAATTGATGTACTATTGTGCACGCATGTGTACGTATGTGTGTTTACTGATATACAAACAAATTAAAAAGCACTGGCAACACATTAACTGAATATGAACATGTCAATTAAGCTATTTTGAACAGGACCCATGCGCAAAATTCAAACTAAAATAAGAGAAATGTGTGAAGGGAAGAAGAGAGTCAAACTCCTCAGTTTTCTAGAGTGGGAGGAGAGCGGGTGAGGGGATTGTTGGGCTTGTGGTGGGTCTGTACAACACAAGGAAGCCAGTTGAACCCAGCCATAAACTGACCTCAGAATGGAAAATATACTCACTCCTTCATACTCTCTCTCACTGGAAAAACTGGGAAAGGTAATGTCATGTTGTACTGATATAAACTGATATTCCGCAAGCAGGCTGACTGTTCAGTTATTTGTGAATTTTACTCACATCCCCTTTTGATACAGCAAAAAATAACACATAATATGAATTATGAAATAACAGAACAATTAATAGAACATTTGACTGTTTCCCCCACTTTGTTGAAGTGATCAAATATTCTGCTGGAGTAGTAAAGCATAGGTGAAATGAGTGTAAAAACTAACAGTAGGTTATACTTCTATACTTCTATACTAACTATAAACTTCTAAGGCAGAGGATGGACTCTAGCTAATTGAGATCGTGTTGCAATACCATTATCATTAGTGTAATCTGTATAGTTCTCTTGATCTGAAAGGCTGTAAGATACTGCTGGGTGGAAAAAAACTCTGAAAGGAATGCATCTCTCCCCAAAGAAAGTAATCTGAAAGATTAGCAGTGGAATCAGAGTCCCTGTTGTGATAAACAGGCACACTGGCTCACTGTGTGAAACAGGTTAGTGAATACTTCATAAGAGGAAAGAGCGTCTGGAGTCTCCAGAGGCAGCCATTTGAATGCCAGTTGGTTAACTGTTAACATTTATTCCCTGCAGCTGTTCAAAAGGAGAGATGCAATATTAAACAAGTAGTACAAAACAGTGAAAAATCCTTCTAATGCAATTTTCTTGTGTAATTTCAAATGTATTCATTCATTTTTTGAATGACAAAAACACTAGGTGCTCTAATTCTGCCCAATGTTCAAACAGTGAAGCTGTGCAAACCTGGGAGACAGAATCTCAACAGCACTATTAAGAAAAAGAGAGGGGGACTTAGAGTCAAAGGTAGACCAGGGGACAGAAGGAAAAGGTACAGACTCTATTGGCTAGCTGGGGGTTAGAACTATAGATTAACCCACAAACATACACACACATCACTGCACCTGTAATGTCTCACTGTACAGTATATCAAATAGGAGTATTTATAGATTGAACAAGGTCACAGTGAGGGTCATAAGCTGACTTCTTGCACATTTATATAAATGTAGAAATAGTGCTTCTCTCAGAATTTCTCAAATCTGTCCTTTTTATCTTTCTGAAAGGGAAAGGTCACTCAACAGTATCTGAGGTCATCACTCTCTATGTCCCCTTAATGAGTTTTCGATTAGTCTGATCAGTGGACATCCATGCCCCCCAGACCTGAAAAAACTATCACCACGAAAACAACACATCCAAGCAACACCTGTCAAACATCAATTGGGCAGTGCCACTACACTTACACTACACTACACAGAAATCCATTATTATTTGCAATATCCTCATTGTTATGTTCATTTGTATATGGTTGTATGATTGAAATTCTCCCTATTTTCATCACTGGGACAATCCACCATTGGAGTACCACTGAGTCTTTGAAAAATTACTTATTATATATTTCGGACAACAGATAGTAAATCTTTAGAAAACTGGAGTTGTTATAGCCAACTCTGTTTGAATAGCATAGCAGGCTGCAACTCAGTGATACAGGACTGTCAATCAAGCTTTCTCACTGGAATGCTTATTAGGGATCTGGACCCAGACATTTATGAAGTTGTATGGCCAGTATAAATCCATATCTCCCAATGCAGTCCTCAAAACCTTCAGATGGTACACAGATGGATTTTAAGCCACCTGAGCAAATCGCTCAAGAGTAGTAGAGTAAATCTGGTACGGTTATACTGACTACTGAGACTGAGAGTCAAATACAGATTGGCTGGTGTTCCTTCAGGACTAAACTGGGAAGCACTGAAATAGAGGTAATCCTGTTGAATGACGCTTAACATTGACCTTTCAAATGTCCATCAAGCTGATCTTGTTACTAAAAGTACTTTTAGACCAGAACAGACAACTAGTAGGTTTACAGTTATAGAAATTTTACATGTATGAGATCTCAGCTATAACAGTTTTTCTAAAGTCAGATTTAATTATGTAGTTTTCTAAAGTCAGATTTAATTATGTAGTTAATTAAGCAGGTTTACTGATACTAATTCTAATTGAATTGACATGATATAATGTCATGTGAATAAAGTCATCTTGATTTGAACTGACAGACAGAGAAGTGACCAAGTGTGTGTGAGTGACTGAATATGTGTGAGTCAGTGTGAGTGAATGAGGAGAGAGTTCTATGGAATTTTAAACTAATTAAATAAATCTGAACAACTTAGATGCCTCCATCTGTTCTCCTCCTAACAGAGCAGACCAGTGTTTGCCAATCCTGTCCTCATGGATACAGAAAAGTCATGCACAATTCAGCTTTATCTTAGCTCCCAGCACAACGTAAGTGTCCTCAGTTGCTTGAGTCAAGTGTACAGAGGCTTGGGGAGCTGGATTGGGAATCAATGCTTTATACTGATACTAGCCACTGGGAGACTGGATAAACCCTTCAGAAAACAGTGGAAAGTTTAAGCTTTTGCATGTTTCCATGTTCAGACATTTCTGTTTGGTTCTCTTTGTCATTGAACCCATTGGACCAATACCCTACACTTAATCTGACAAAGACTAAATGATACTGAAATGCTGGATTACGGAAAATGTTAGAAGCTTTGGAGAAAGTGTAAATAAATGAGCAAAAAAAAAAAGTCAATGTCAAAAAAATCTTAAGCAACAGTACTGTAATGAGGAAGGCGCAGACAGATGTGTGCAGTCCAGGAGAGCTTAAAGACACACAACACACGAACGGGGCTCGCTGCAGACAAATCCAAGGGGGCAGGCAAAAGAGTAGTCGAAAGCAAGCACAAAATCCATAACACTGGAAAACCTTGATCATATAATAACGCTTGGTACGCACACTGGAAAAGAGGCAATACTTCGCAACATGGAGAGTGAGTGGAGCACATAAATCCCGGATGAAACAGGTGACTTCAACATTCGGGTGATGACGATCGTGGGAGTGGTAAGTGATCAGGTAACAGGGAACTCTGTGTATTCGGGAATGTGACAAGTACAGGGAGATTAGTTCTATACGTCTGTGCTTGGTCATCATTCAGGAGCCAAGATGTGTTAAGGTCTATACAGGTGTGTGGTGGTTTGGCTAGAAGCACCAGGCACCCCACAGAAATGCAGCATCTATGAGCAACACCCTTCACATGCCTCCTCCAAGCCGCCGGCAGGTCAGCATTACCCACTGGGCACCATAAGAACCTGACAGACATACTCTAGGGTTCCCCCACCTTCTTTCCTATAATTTTGTTTATGTGCCCATGAAGTGTGGTTTGCTGCGTGGCTCTCTGAAAGTGTGCAGGACAGTCTCCACTTAGTGCCACCTTGCTGCTGTCCCCAGGCTACTGCTGGCACTCAGCACTGGAGTGACAGACTAGAGCCTTGTGGGATGTCTCCAACATGCAGCTGTAAGGCACAAAGCTAGTGAGGAGAGGACTTGAGAGATGCCACTGAAGCTGAATGCCCTTTAATGCAATGCCATCACATGTCTCACTGCCTGCTTAACCACTTGGCATTTCAACACAATTGACATCAGATCTGAAACAACTCAAAGCTCCCTCCCATTATTTCATTGGCAATACATGTATATAACAAGAGAGCAGAGTGTATTTACTAAAAAACCTGACCATCATGCAGCACAACTCCCAGAACTACAATTCCCAGCAGCCCTCATCTAGATGGATTGCCAGTCTGCATCACCAGTCTATTAATGTCACCTGTTTCTCATTTAGTCTTCACTATTTAAGAGAATCTAACATGCCAGAAAATCAGTATTGCAAAACACTCCTGTGTGTGTATATATGTTACTGAGTGTTCCTACTTTTTAATTGTTTATTCCATCTTTGACCTTGGATTGTACTACTGTTTTGACTACAGCATTTTGTCTGTGCTTTGTCTAACCTTTTGCCTGTATTTTTCTACTCAGATTTTTTGGATCGCAGTTTTGACTCTGGCCTGTACCCAAGTTGCCATATTTGTCAATTATGATTTTCACCCCAATCAAAATTTGTCCTCTGCATTTACCCATCTGTGCAGTTAGAACACACACTAGTGATCACTAGGGGGCTGTGGTGCACACATGCCCAGAGCAGTGGGCAGCCATAGCCAGGGAGCAGTTGGGGTTAAGTGCCTGGCTCAAGGGCGCTTCAGTCATGGCCTCAGGCCTGGGAATCAAACCCATGACCCTCCGGTCAAAAGACCAGGTCCCTAATCACCTGACCACTATACTCTGACATGCAGTACATAACCACTCTGAAATAACACTCGGCCCTGACATAAATTAATGTATAAAACCATTACACTGATCCTTCCTACAACTGTTTTCCCAAAGATAGGCATTAAAATTATACAATTACTGTCATTCCCATTCACCCAGGTGTTATCAAAGCTAACTTCACAGTGACAGAATCTATAATAATGTTATGTGATATTGATAGGTGCTGAATAGCAATTAATTGCACACACTGTATAAGCAAGAAAGAAGTAAGCTAATCCCAGTGTTGAAAATGACTTTCTTGCATTTGAAACACAATCTGAATTTGAAACAGTGCATACAGTGAGAGCAAAAGAAACACAAATGTTTGTGTGAAACAAGAATGTGTGAAGGTGAAATGGAGAAACAAGAAACCAAGAGGTTTTATCAGGTCCCAAGGTTGAGGTGTTCTACATTTTGCCTGTCTGGTGCTGATGCGTGACTGCATGCTGAGGCCACATCAGCACGCCTGTTGGACTGCTCAGATGACCAACAAAAGCATTTCAGTATTAGCCTAAGTACCATATTTTGAATATTTTGGATGCATTTTAGACAGGTATGATCTATGTTATGATAATACTATGTAGCCTGGCTAATTATCAGTAAACCAACTTGCAAGCTTTAACTGTAAATTATTAACAAAAACATATTGTACCATAGATTATTCAGTCTAAAAGCAATTATAAAAGCAGAAATCAGTTTCTATGAGAAAAATCCTAGTAGCGTTTGGGGACAAGCTAATATGTTTAATAATGTCTGACAGTGGAGAGAGTTTGTGATGTTTCACCCAGCACTGGACATGCATTTGGTGAAAATTCCCCCTACTGACGTGGTACACGGATAGTACTGCTAAGCTCAGACAGTTGCAGGCAGATCTCATCTGGCAGAATGGAGCACGTGCCACCCGAAGCCATTTGTTGCAACCATCAACAGGTAAAATAGGCCTCAGACAACAGGCACTGACATACCCAGACTGGGCAGTGCACATGATATATAAATTAGTGTGTGTGTGTGTACAGAGTATATTCACTACCAGTCAAAAGTATGAACACATCTGACTAAAAGCATGTTTTTAATAGTAAAAAAATGGATTATGCTTAAATTTGTTTATTAGAAATATATAATTTGGGAAAGCTGTTATATATGAAATCATTCTCAACACACACACACAATTTTAAATGTATGTATGTACGTTTACTTCTGTAGATGCCCTTATCTATAGTCAGAGGAATCATCAACTGTGACAAGTCTGAAAGAGGATGCAAGTGTATCTTGCCACCACGCACAGTGAGAAGGATGCTAAGAGAAGTAAAAAGTTCTCCAGAGCTCACTGTAAGAGAATTGAATAAAATGGTAGCATCTTGGGGTTACGAGGTCTCCCAAACAACCATCAGGTGCTATCGTACATGCCAACAAGCTGTTTGGGAGGCATGCACGGAGAAAGCCTTTTCTGAGTTATACTCATAAGCGTAAACGGGTGGAGTTTGCCAAGCGGTATTAGGATTTTAACTGGGACTGTGTGCTTTGGTCAGATGAGACCAAGAATAGAGCTTTTTGGCAACAACCACACCAAGTGGGTCTGGTGTGACCCAAGGATGAGTATGCAGAAAAACACCTCATGCCCACTGTTAAGTATGGGGGAGGATCGTTGATGCTATGGGACTGTTTCTCCTGTGGGGTGAGCTGAAGAGAAGAGTGTTAAGGAGAAGACCCAGGACTCTGGATGATTTAGAGAGGTTGTGCAAATAGGAATGGTGGAAGATCCCTCTTTCTGTATTCTCCCATGTTGTGAAGAGTTATAGGAGAAGATTAAGTGCTGTTGTTGGAAAAAGGAGGTTGTATAATTTACTAACACCAGGGGTGCCAATAATTGTGGCACACATGATTTCATTCAAAATATTTATTTCTTAATGTGTAACATGGTGAAATCCAGCAACGGGCTTCACCGCAAGGGTTTTATTTCAATAGGCGAACCCAAGAGCCTGCCCACACAAAACAAACAACCGAAACCTCGGCCAGAACGGCCGCGGGAAAAGCGCTTAAATAAAACGCCGCCGTACACAAAGTACGGGAGAAAAAACAGAGTGAAATAGAAACTCGCAGAAGGGGAAGTAGCTGGCTCTCCGACTGTAGCGGTAAGTAACAAAAAACCCTTCCCAACACGGAGAAATAGGTAACAGGAGATAAACGTGGTGACGAGACAACTAGTGATGTCAAACTCGAAACGTGGAATCGAACTGAATCGATTCCTTTGAATCACGGTGTTCTGAAACACTATTTCGAAGTCCGAATCAAAAGGGGAAAGCCACGTGTTCCAAATCGGGTTTCGTTACGTCACGCAGTTTCGAATCGTTTCGAATCTTTTCGCACGTTTTAGTCCGCACTTAAGCAGCTGGTCTGAGATCTGAATGTTTGGTCTCCCAAATGCTTCTAAATTATTCCGCTCTCTGATCTCAGAACTATGCTTGCTTTCCACAGTGCCACCAGTGTTTTTTTTATAAAAACATCTGATTACTTGTAATGTTTAATAAATAAAGTATTACACAAGCATTTCCCTACCTTGCAATGTAAAATGAATGTCAGCTATATCAATCCACTGACTAACAGTGTATCATAATGAAAAATACATCTTAATGACATCATAAATGACATCATAAAACAACCCTGTTCTCTGCAAAATGATATGCTTTCATGACTAAAATTTATTTAGGGACACAATATGCTATGGGGGAATATTTCATGTCATTTTTCATAAAAAACATTACTTCTGTTTCTGTTAAGAAAAAGTTGTGGATTTAGGCCCTGGTTGCCCACTAGATGTCACTGTGGCGTGTGATGATTCGAACGTCTCACAAGATCGAATAATTTTCCGAATCAATTGGTTCATTTGATTCGATCTCCCAAAAGACCCACTTTTGCCATCACTAGAGAAAACAGAGGCAAAACGATGCCGACTTGAGAACGAAAGTTGGGACGCCACATGATACTAACGGAGAGAAACTGGCTGCACACTCATAGCAAGGGCTACAAATAACTCTGCAACTGCCCTTCCTAAAGAGGGGAACAAACAGCTGCAGGTCATCACCACTGATTGCGAGTGAGTTGCTGGGAAGTGACTTGTGGGCTTTTTCCAACCAAATAAAGGCACTTGAAATAAAACTTTTTTTTTGCATTGTTGTCCTATATTATTGAAAAAAAAAAAAAATTTTTAGAAGCCAATAATTTTTTAGAAGCCACACTTCTTAACCAGGGGTGCCAATAATTATGGGTGGGTTGCACTGTATATACTGCTATGACCAAGGCCAATTCCCTGTAAAGTATTTTTAATGTTTACTTTTAATATTGTAATATTCTCATTCTCCCTTCCGGGTCGTGGGAACAGGGACGGCAGGTACGGGTGTAGGCCTCTCTTGGGCCCTTGGCATCGTCAGGAGGCGCTGCTGCCAAGGAGACGGCGTCATTGGGGGGCGCGGGAGCCATAGCCGGCGAGGAGACGCTGCAGCCGTGGAGGCGCCAGGGAGCACTGCAGCCGAGGAGGCGCCGAGAGGTGCTGCAGCTGAGGAGGCGCTGGGAGGTGCAGGAGACACTGCAGCCGAGGAGGTGTCTCTAGTGAGCGCTACAGCCTTGGAATTAGCCCTCAGGCCCCTAATCATCCCCACATGGCGGATGGGGTCGGCCTGTCGGGTCTTGAGGGCCCGGCGCTCGTGCCATTAGCCCCCACCCAAAAAATTCCTTGGAAACCTCCCCTTCTGTGACCAGGATTTTGGGCTGGGAGGAGTGTGAACCATACATATCCATACCATGCTTACCATACATGCTTATTAAGGCCGCTGCGTCTGCCGATACACAGCTGATTCTAGCCTCTCCTAGGCTGGTAGTGTCTCTTTCAAACAGCCAGTCCATAGAGTCGGCTACTCTGTGTGCTGCTAAACGTTTACGCTGCTTTTATGCAACTGTGTGATCAGGCAACATCAGGTAGGAAGTAGCTACCCGGATTAACTCAGATAAATCTCTCTGCTGCGTCTTGTTATGGTCTGTCATTCTGTCACGTTTGACTAAGTACAACAGAACAAGGTTTATTTTAAGAAACTAAACAACTAACTGAACAGGGGAATATAACCAGGCATGGGTAAACACACACGACGATAAAACTAACAAAGTGGACATGGCGAACAGGCAAAACGTGATGGGGGAACAGAAATGTTAACAAAAGACAACGAACACACACTGCTACTGTAAATCTTAATAACAAAGAATACAATGAGGACGAGAGACAAACCCAGTGACGAGGATACAGGGATAATGGGGAGAACTAGGAATGAACAGAACGCAGACATGAGCTAGGAAATCAGGAAAACGAAACACGTACCATAACTCGACGTCGCACAATGACCGACACTGGAGAAAACACACCATGGGGATTAAATACACTGAAACAACCGGAACTAAACAAGACACAGGTGGGAACAATAATCAAGGGGCAAGGTTACAAATGACAAAGAGGCAGGGAAAACACTGACATGCGGAACAGGACGACAGAGAATGGCAGCTAGTAGAGGGGGACAGAGCCAGACGTGACACTGTGCTGATCTTTGTTTTCTAATACAACTCTTATTTCAAACATCAGTATAGTTCATTCGGCAAGGCATTTGTCGCATAGGCATAGTCAAACGAGCCGCATGAATCCTGAAACGTAAATTGTGAAATTCTAAATATCCAAAAAAATCCAAGATTCCTATTTAAAACTGTATTGAGTCTGACTAGGAATCAGGACCAAATCGAATTCCTAATCCCACAGGAACGCAACAGTAATAGTTTTTACTGCAATAATAGCAATTGGTCTAATATTCCTTTTAACCCAGATGTTTTTTCAGTAACACCTAAATCTACTGCTAAAAGCTTAGGTGTCACTATCGATTCTGATCTTTCATTTGACATTTACTGAGACATTTACTTTCCTTATCAGATGCAGAAAAACTGGTCCATGCTTTTGTCTCATTAAGCTTGGACTACTACAATGGTATTTTAATTGGATGCTCAAAAAAGTCGCTAAAGAAAATCCTACACATACAGAATGCTGCAGCCAGAGTCCTAACCAGGGCTAGAAAATTCGATCACATTAATCTTACTATATTGGGGTATGTGGGGGCTATATGTTTTGTATCATTTGCCCCAGTGATTTGTTAATTTCCCTAGTTGCGTTACTTTCTATGCTGTGAGTATGTCTGAGACTGTTGTCATATGCATGACAGCTAGTCCCTCCCTCCTCGCAACCCCCTCCGATTAATACTTAAATATTGAAACCTGAAGTTGGAGAGAAGCAAAAAGATAGCTATCCCCAAAAAGAAATGCGCCTGGATTTCTGTGGAGGTGTCAACAGCAATGGAAATCCAAGAATTAAGTATTCATGCCTTTAAAGCCTGATGTTTAGTCCGTGAGTTCGTTTAAACTCACTTAATTTGCTCTAAAGTTATTTTTGCCTCCTGTTTTCGTTTGTAGAGATAGGGCTTGTTCTGTTCTTCAAGAAGTAAATAAATATCAGTTCCACTTTAGCACATAAAAGACCTGCTCAAGTCTATGAAGACCTAACTTAGAGGAGACTGCGACCTGAATGCAGACCTATAGTTCGCTTGGCCATCCTGACTGAAAAAAGCCCCTTTAAAGTCTTCCAGCTCCAATGAGAAATTCTAACACAGTTCCAATCTTTAAATCTAGACTTAAGACTCACCTATTTAATAAAGCCTTCATTTAATGTACTATATATATGAAGGTGTGGAGCTTGGGGGCCCCCAGTCAATGGATTCTTCTGGTAATCTGGATGTTGATGCTGTCATTCAGCCATGTCATGCGTTCACTCTAGTTGTGACAATGATTTGGGTAGAAAACAATGGCTCAGTGAACCCTTGTAACTTTGGTGACCTTCCCTCCCTTTAGTTATGCTGCTATAGATCAGCCTGCTGGAACCACATGCTAATCACTGGCACATGTGCTATATACAGGTTCTTCTCAAGAAATTAGCATATTGTGATAAAGTTCATTATTTTCTGTAATGTACTGATAAACATTACACTTTCATATATTTTAGATTCATTACACACAACTGAAGTAGTTTAAGCCTTTTATTGTTTTAATATTGATGATTTTGGCAAAAAAGTAAAGAAAAAAAATCCCTATCTCAAAAAATTAGCATATTTCATCCGACCAATAAAAGAAAAGTGTTTTTAATACAAAAAAAGTCAACCTTCAAATAATTATGTTCAGTTATGCACTCAATACTTGGTTGGGAATCCTTTTGCAGAAATGACTGCTTCAATGTGGCAGGGCATGGAGGCAATCAGCCTGTGGAACTGCTGAGTTGTTATGGAGGCCCAGGATGCTTCGATAGCGGCCTTGAGCTAATCGAGAGTGTTGGGTCTTGCGTCTCTCAACTTTCTCTTCACAATATCCCACAGATTCTCTATGGGGTTCAGATCAGGAGAGTTGGCAGGCCAATTGAGCACAGTAATACCATGGTCAGTAAACCACAGTTTTGGCACTGTGAGCAGGTGCCAGGTCGTGCTGAAAAATGAAATCTTCATCTCCATAAAGCTTTTTAGCAGATGGAATCATGAAGTGCTCCAAAATCTTCTGATAGCTAGCTGCATTGACCCTGCCCTTGATTAAACACAGTGGACCAACACCAGCAGCTGACATGGCACCCCAGACCATCACTGACTGTGGGTACTTGACACTGGACTTCAGGCATTTTGGCATTTCCTCCTCCCCAGTCTTGCTCCAGACTCTGGGACCTTGATTTCCGAATGACATGCAAAATTTGCTTTCATCCGAAAAAAGTACTTTGGACCACTGAGCCTTTTCTGGTTCAAAAGTGGCTTGACCTGGGGAATGCGGCACCTGTTGTCCATTTCCTGCACACGCCTGTGCACGGTGGCTCTGGATGTTTCTACTCCAGACTCAGTCCACTGCTTCCGCAGGTCCCCCAAGGTCTGGAATCGGCCCTTCTCCACAATCTTCCTCAGGGTCCGGTCACATCTTCTCGTTGTGCAGCGTTTTCTGCCACACTTTTTCCTTCCCACAGACTTCCCACTGAGGTGCCTTGATACAGCACTCTGGGAACAGCCTATTCATTCAGAAATTTCTTTCTGTGTCTTACCCTCTTGCATGAAGGTGTCAATGATGGCCTTCTGGACAGCAGTCAGGTCAGCAGTCTTACCCATGATTGCGGTTTTGAGTAATGAACCAGGCTGGGAGTTTTTAAATGCCTCAGGAATCTTTTGCAGGTGTTTAGAGTTAATTCTAAATTGATAAGATGATTCGGTTAATAGCTCGTTTAGAAAACCTTTTCATGAAATGCAAATTTTGTGAGATAGGAATTTTGGGTGTTGAATGAGCTGTATGCCAAAATCATCAGTATTAAAACAATAAAAGACCTGAAATATTTCAGTTGATGTTCAATGAATCTAAAATATATGAAAGTTTAATTTTTATCATTACAATATGGAAAAGAATTAACTTTATCACAATATGCTAATTTTTTAGAAGGACCTGTATATGCTTGTTTACATTGATGTTCACATACTTGGGATGGGCTGATGCCAACTCCTACCTGAGGCTCAACATCTACATTGGAGGGACTGTGTCTGCTCTGCCTGGAATTATAACTATAACTGGAACTATAAAACTATATTAGAACTATAAATATAATAACTATAAAAATGGAGGATGAGTTCCCTTTTAAGTATTGGTCCTTCCAATGTTTCTACCTAATCCGTGCCTAGGGAGTTTTTCATTGCCACTGTCTCCCATGGCTTGCTCATTAGAGATCTGGACCTATGCAAATGGAAAGCTGCTTTGTGACAACACATGTTGTAAAAAGCGCTATATGAATAAATTGGACTTTGACACCTGTTCAGTTTAGTATCTCCCTTATATAGTCAAGTCAAGTCAATTTTATTTATATAGCGCTTTTTACAACACATGTTGTCTCAAAGCAGCTTTACAAATTGTATGGGTCCAGATCCCTAATGAGCAAGCCAAAGGCGACAGTGGCAAGGAAAAACTCCCTAAGATGGCGGGGAAATAGGAAGAAACCTTGGGAGGACCAAGACTCAAAAGGGAACCCATCCTCCATTGGGTGGCACGTTAGCACCAGTCTGTATTTGTGAACAAGAGGTGGTTCTACAGTTATAGCTTAAAGTTCTTGTTCCCCAGCCAAGTAGTCACAGTCCCTTCGGTGCAGATGGTGAGCCTCATGTAGGAGCCAGCATCAGCACGTCCCCTTACGGCAATGGTACATCCAACCCCGGCATCAGTACATCCACCGGCGAGCTGGAGGGGTCCAGAGGTGACCACAGTCATGAGGGCTCACCGAGACATTGCTTTCCAGTCAAGTCAGTCACAACTAGAGTGATGCCATGACACAGCTGGATGACAGCATCAACATCTCAGATTACCAGAAATCTCAACGCCTGGGGGCCCCTGAGCCCCGCACCTTACTAGGGGAATATTAACTGAAGGCTTGATTATATAAGTGAGTCTTAAGTCTAGATTTAAAGATTGGAACTGTATCAGAATCTCATATTGGAGCTGGAAGGCTATTCCATGATTGAGGGGCTTTAAAGGAGAAAGCTCTGCCTCCGGCTGTAGTCTTACAAATTTTTGGTACTAAGAGAAATCCAGCATTTTGGGAGCGTAAAGGGCGAGATGGGTTGTAGTAAGAAATGAGTTCACTCAGATATTGTGGGGCAAGACCATTTAACGCCTTATAGGTTAAGAGAAGAAATTTAAATTCAATTCGATGTTTAATCGGAAGCCAATGTAATGCCGCGAGAGTGGGAGTAATATGATCGAATTTTCTAGCCTTAGTTAGGACTCTTGCTGCAGCATTTTGTACAAGTTGTAGCTTCTTTATGGACTGTTTAGAGCATCCAATTAGAAGACCATTACAGTAGTCCAATCTTGACGAGACAAAAGCATGGACCAGCTTCTCTGCATCAGCTAATGAAAGTAAGTGTCTTAGCTTGGCGATATTACGTAAATGGAAAAAGGCAGCCTTAGTGACATTGCATATATGTGTGTCAAATGAAAGATCCGAATCAATAGTGACACCTAAGCTTTTTGCCACTTTTCTAGGGTAAGGGGAATATCAGCCCAGCTGCTTCTAGCAGCATTAGGCCCAAGAATCAGCACCTCAGTCTTATTAGAATTTAGTTGAAGAAAATTAGACGCCATCCAGTTTGTAATGTCCTGGACGCAGTTCTCAATCTTGAGAGTAGTGGTGATATCATCCGGATTGGAAGATATATACAACTGAGTATCATCTGCGTAGCAATGGAAGCCAATACCATGCCTACGGATGATAGTGCCCAGTGGAAGCATATATAATGAAAATAATATGGGGCCCAGTACAGATCCTTGTGGGACACCAGATTTTACCTTAGAACGCTCTGAGCATTCGTTGTTTACTAGTACAAATTGGTAACGATCTGTCAGATAGGACCTGAACCAGGAGAGTGCTTGACAATGAGTGTCTCCAGCCTATTAAGTAGAATATTATGATCAATGGTGTCAAAAGCCGCACTGAATTATGATCAATGGTGTCAAAAGCCGCACTGAGGTCTAGCAGTATGAGAAAAGAAATGTGTCCTTTATCAGAGGAAATTAAGAGATCGTTCAGTACTTTAGTAAGTATAGTCTCAGTGCTGTGATGGGGTCTAAATCCAGACTGAAATAATTCTAAGACATGTTCTGTCTGTAGGAAGGAAGAGAGTTGTGAAGAAACTACTTTCTCTAGAATTTTGGATATGAATGACAAATTAGAGATAGGCCTATAGTTGGACATTTCCTGGGGGTTAAGACCAGGTTTTTTAATTAGCGGCTTGATAACTGCAAGTTTAAATGAACTGGGAATATAACTTAGGCTCAGAGAGCAGTTTATTATAGTGAACAAAGGTTCTATATTGCCATGCAGTAATTCTTTAAGTAAATGGATTGGTACTGCATCTAGTATGCATGTGGAGGGCTTGGCAGATTCCACCAATGAAATAAGCTCCTCACGACCAATTGGGGAGAAGGACTCTAACAGGGCATCAGAGCTGACCAGACAGCTGTCAAGGTGCATTGGCATGTTGACAGGCTCTGAGATAGCACAACCAATTTTTTCCCCTAATTTTATCAATCTTATCATTAAAGAATTTCATAAAATTGTTACTGCTACACTCTAGTGGGATTACTGGATTGATTTGATCATGGCTCCTTGTTAGGCTGGAAACAGTTTTAAATAGGAGTGCAGAATTGTTTTTATGTTTTTCTATTAAAGCATGGAGGGCATGCTTATATTCAATAAGGCTGCTTTTCCATGATAGTCTAAACACTTCTAATTTGAATTTCGCCATTTGCGCTCCAGGATCCTCGCGGCTCATTTGAGACTACGCGTGTGCTCGTTATACCATGGCGCTATTCTTCTCTCAGAGGCTCTCTTATAGCATAATGGTGCAACCTTCTCTAATGCTGTACGAAGAGAAGTCTCAACGTGCTCGGTAAAATGCTCTAGTCCTTCCGGAGCTACAGGTGTATCAATTTCTGTCAAACCAGGTTAAATATCATTGAGCGATGGCTATGGTACTAGGTGCTATAGTTCGTTTCATTCGGTAGCGGGGCGGCTGATGAATACCGTCAGTCAAGCATAACTCGTACGTTATGAGGCTGTGGTCAGAAACGGCCTCACTCTGAGGTAAAATTGCTAAACTGGATATGTTAATACCAAATGATAAGACCAGGTCTAAAGTATGACTACAATAATGCGTAGGACCCACCACATTCTGAATGATACCCATTGAATCAAGAATTTCTTGAAAATCTTTGCTGAAAGCTTCACAAAGATTCTCAAAATGGATGTTAAAATCACCAGCTATAATCACCTTATCGGCTGATAGCACTACATGAGACAGGAAGTCTGAAAACTCCTGCAAGAACTCAGAGTAAGAACCAGGAGGGCGGTAAATAGTAATTAACATAAACAACTGCGACGCTTTGTTGGTTGTCAGATTTGATACATTTGAAACAGTGAGGATGAGATGTTCAAAAAAATTAAATTTGAAGCCGTATTTTTGAGAAATGTCTATATCAGAGTCATATATTGTGGCGACACCACCTCCTCGACCATTTGGACGGGGGTTATGAACATATCTATAGCCAGAGGGAGATCCTTTGTTTAGGGCCATATAATCATCTGGCCGGGTCCAGGTTTCCGTCAAGCAGAGCATGCATAGATTATGATCGGTAATCATTTCATTAACAAGCAATGCTTTAGATGACAGGGATCTAATATTTAGCAGTCCTAGTTTCAGATTTAAACTACTCTCCAAGGGAGCATTGATTACATTTTGTCTACTATCTTTGCTAGAGTTATTTTTTGGTACTCGAGGAACAGACACAGTCTCAATCCAGTGTAACCTAGGTGACTTCTCTTTGCAGCTAGCAGACAGTCAGGTTAGCCTTTGAGTCTGCTGCCTGGCCTTGGCTCTGGTTTGTCAATCCCCATTAACAAGTCCTACACTACCACTAGTAAGCCTAGCAGATATGCTACGGGAAATGAGAGCAGTACCCTCCCAAGAAGGGTGAATGCCGTCTCGCTTCAAAAGGCCAGGCCTGCCCTCAAAATGCGTCCAATTATCTATATAACCCACGTTGTTTTCTGAGCACCATTTAGACATCCAGCGGTGTAGCGCCAATAACCTGCTGTAGGTTTCGGCGCCACGCCGAATTGAAATGGGACCAGAGCATATTACGGCATCTGACATAGTCAGATGAAAACTTGAGATAGGCCAGTAAGTGGTGCAGGAGATAAACACTCGAATAAGTAAAGCAGTAGAGGAACAGAGAACAAGGTGACGAGACACCAAAATCACTAGAGACATAGAAAGCTGGCTGGCAAACGAGAGGCATAGGAACCAAACGACGACAGCAGTGAGCCGCTGCAACTCTCTCCCCTAAGTAGTAAGGGCGACAGCTGCAGCAGATCACCGCTGATTACTGGAACCCTGCCTACACCGGCCCGTGGGTTCCCCCTAGTGGTAGCCGGAGGAACCGCACTGGAGCCAGCCCTGACAATCCCGAGTCTTTTTCTCGCTAACATCAGATCTCTGAACAACAAGATGGACGAGATAAGGCTACGAATCACCTCAAATGATATGAGCTGCTGCATGTCTTATCATGACAGAAACCTGGCTGAACTGCTTCGTTCCTGACGATGCTATTGCGCTAGTTGTTGCGATGCTATTGCGCTGTTTACAGAGTGGATAGAACAGAGGACTTGGGGAAGATCAGAGGTGGAGGTCTGTGCATATACATTCATAACAGCTGGAGTACGAATACGGGTGTGCTGGATAAATACTGCTCCCCGGAACTGTAATATGTAACACTAAAATGCAGGCCATTCTACCTCCCGAGGGAATTCACTACTGTGTTAATTATGGAAGTATATGTTCCATCTAGGGATGTAATGATGCATCGCAATACAGTTAATAATCGATGCAAATATACCACAACTGAAATCGATTGAGATATATAATGACAGCTGGCGCTGTCTTCCTCGTTTGTTTGATGCCAGTACATTACGTTAGTTGAATGCAATACAAATATGTCGACGGAGCCTCAGGACGTGGAACATGAGGGTGTCCCAATCCATTTGAAATCAGAGGCTTCCTTAAGACAGAAAATGAAAAAGGTGAGACGATAACAGACAAAACAAACACAGTGTGCAAATACTGCAAGAGGATACTGAACTACACAAATAGCACAACAAACACGATGCAGCATGTATCCCGGCACCACAGTGAGAAGCTCCACTCAACACCGCCTAAGTAAAAACACTGCTAAAAGGCGCATTACGAGGTGCATTGGCATTTTCATGGCAAAAGATATGAGGCCATTTTCCGGAGATGAAAATGAGGGATTTCGGCTATTGGTCAACACAATGGAGCCTAAATACTGCATTCCTTCACGCCCCCACTTCAGCCAGACTGTAATTCTAGCGCTTTACCAAGAATCAAAAACTAAAGGTGATTCAAATCCTCAGAAAAGCGGATAGCTTATCGATTACTATGGACATCTGGACCTCCAGGGCGACTCAGGGTTATCTCACCAACACAGCCCATGCCATCACCACCGAGAGGGAGATGGTGAGTTTCGTTCTTCAAACTCGCCCTCTTTTCAAAACTCACACTGGGGTCAAAGTCAAATTTATTTATATAGCGCTTTTTACATCACATGTTGTCACAAAGCAGCTTTACAATCTTATGGGTCCAGATCCCTAATGAGCAATCCTGAGGCGACAGTGGCAAGGAAAAACTCGCTGAAGTTCTTAAATCTGCTGTGACTGAATGGGAGCTTGGAAGGGCTAACCACTGAATTGCTGTTGTTACCGACAATGCGGGAAATATGGATGTTGCAGTCAGAGAGACTTGATTAGCACCCCATATGAAGTGTTTTGCCCATACTTTAAACTTGGCCAGCCAAGCAGGTTTGAGTGTACCCCGCGTCAGCTGATTGCTGGCTAAAGTGAGGCAGCCTTCTTCCACCGAAGCACCACAGCGACCGCCGCTTTAGCATCCAAACAGAAACAGCTGAATATTCCATCACATAAGCTAATCTTTGATGTGCCCACACACTGGAACAGCAGCCTGGACATGGTCGAACGCTATCTTGAGCAACAAGCAGCGGTAGCAGCAGCTCTCCTCAGCACAGACATCCGACGAAATGCCCGTGAAATTGATACTCTGGATGCCTCAGATAAACGTGATGCTGAGGACTTGGTAAGGCTGCTTAAACATCTAAAAACCGCCACCACCGTGCTATGTGATGAGAAAACCCCAACTGCATCTCGCATTGTGCCATTAAAGCATATGGTTGAGCAAAGCATGTTACCCAAAGAAGATGACTCTCTCACCGTGAGCAACATGAAGAGCGCCATACTCAACAATCTTGCAGGCAGATACACTACAGAATATAAATTCCTGCTGGAATGCACTGCATTAGATCCCAGATTCCGAGCTCTACCTCAACTACAGGAAGACCTGCGCAAGGATGTGTTCCACAGGCTAAAGGAGAAAGTTACCCAGTTGCAGAAGGTATTTATTTTACTCTCTTTTTCTGAATGTGTGTATGAACTTTCTAAACGACTATATATGGCATAAGTCTTTTTTCTAAATATCTTTAAATATATGGAAACATAAAATGGAAACATAAAATAATAACAACAATAATAATAATAATACTAAAGTGTCAGTGAGAGTTACTTAGTCTTTTGTGTTTCTGCTTATTCACTGTGCAGGAGGCAGATGAGAGGGGAGCAGGTAGCAGTAGCCAGACTCTTGCAGCAGAGCAGTCTGCTGACTGGACGGACACAGCAGGAGCTGAACTGAAACAACCTACAAAATTTTCAAAATTATACCTTTCCATATCATCCACCTCTGTCCTCAGTGATAGAGTTTTTTCAACAGCAGGTGACATTGTGAATGTCAAGAGGTCTCTGCTTCTGCCTGAAACTGTAGACATGCTGATATTCCTTAAAAAAATTCCAAAGCCGTAGTTTATTTCTTTGATATTCATTTGTATTACTCACAATTTTATTTCTTTTGTGCTTTTGTTTATTTGACATACAAAGAGAAATGTGCAGCATTGTTTTTGCATAAATTGCATCCTACCTCAGAAATAAAAGGGGATTCTTTACTTTGATAAGAAAAGATAAGCAAAATACAGCATTTTGTAGTTTTGTTGTAGAGAAATAATAAAAGGAAACTTTGTTTATAATTTGTGTTCAGTTTGATTTTGTAAAAAAAAAAAATCGGGTGAAAATTGGATCGTGAGGCCAGCATCATGAATCGCACTGCATCGTGAGTAGAGTGTATCGTTACATCTCTAGTTCCATCACAAGCGAATGCCAAGCTTGCGCTTAGCAGGCTGCACAACGCTGTAAACCAACAACTGACGGCACATCCGGACAGAGTTGTTATTGTAGCAGGAGATTTTAATCAGTGCTGATGCTCAAATCATGCTTTAATCATGCTGATCTCAAATCAGTTCTCCCGAAATTCCACAAAAATGTACATTTCCCAACGAGAGTGATGAACACGCTAGACCAGGTTTATACAAACATCCCACATGCATTTAAAGTGAAACCATCAGCACACCTGGGACATTCGGATCACATTTCACTAACACTGATACCTGCATACAAATCACTGATCTGCAGGTCAAGACCAACTATTAAAACAGTACAGGTATGGACAGAGGCAGCTACCTTAATGCTTCAGGACTGTTTTGATTATACTGAGTGGGATCTGTTTGCACAGGGGGCGGATTTGAAGGAATCAGTCCTAGGGTACAACTTCTGCACAGAGAATGTACTAACAAAAAAGATACTAAAAGTGTTCCCCAACCAGAAGCCATGGATGAACAGCATTGTCCGGGCCTTGATAAAGAGTCGAGACATGGCTTTCAGATCGGGAGATGCACAGGCTTCAGGAGCTCGAAGAAACCTCAAAAAAGGCATCAAGGAGGCCAAGTGTGGATACAAACAGTGCATTGAGAAACACTTCGAGAACAACAACCCCCAAAATATGTGGACTGGAATAAAAAGCATTGGCAGACTACAAGACCAACACCCCGCAGGCCATGGATGACTCCAGTCTACTGGATGTGCTCAATCAGTTCTTCGCACGATAAGTTTGATCAAATGAACAGGGAAGCTCCGCACATCACATCGCCCCACAAAGAACCAGCACTAACACTACACAGGAAAAAGTAAACATCAACAAAGCAACGGGTCCAGACGGAGTCTCAGGACGAGTACTCAAGGCCTGTGCAGGGCAGCTGACAGAAGTATTCACTGACATATTCAACCTTTCTCTACGACTAGCCATGATCCCAACATGTTTTAAGACATCTATCATCATTCCAGTCCCCAAAAAGACAGCCGTGGAAAAACTGAATGACTATAGGCCTGTATCACTGACACCAATAGTCATGAAATGCTTTGAGAGACTGGTGCTTTCATACATCAAAGACATCATCCCTCCGGACATGGATCAACATCAGTTTGCGTACAGGGCAAACAGATCCACTGAGGTCTCCATGGCATTATACACTACATTAACTCACCTGGAACAACCAAACACATATGTGAGGATGTTATTTGTGGACTACAGCTCCGCTTTCAGTACTGTTGTCCCTCAAAAACTAGTCACCAAATTAAAAAGTTTAGGTCTGAGCAAGACCATCTGTTGCTGGATTATGGACTTCCTATCAGATAGACCACAGAGGGTCAGAATGGGTCAGCCCACCTCCTCTACCCTCATTCTGAACACTGGAACTCCACAGGAGGCTGTATTGAGCCCAATACTTTTTACCCTATTTACACACGACTGGCAGTCGTGGTCTGGTGGTTAGGGAACCGGTCTTGTGACCGGAGGGTCGTGGGTTCGATTCCCAGGCCTGAGGCCATGACTGAGGTGCTCTTGAGCAAGGCACCTAACCCCAACTGCTCCCTGGGCTAGGGCTGCCCACCGCTCTGGGCATGTGTGCACCACAGCCCCCTTAGTGATCACTAGTGTGTGTGTGTGTTCTGACTGCACAGATGGGTAAATGCGGAGGACAAATTTCGATTGGGGTGAAAATCACAATTGACAATGTGGCTTGACTTAATTGACTGCACCCGCATCCACTCTTCTAACCACATAATAACATTTGCAGATGAAACAACAATAGTGGGACCCTTTTTTTGGCTTGACTAGAGAAGTCATGCCACTTTTTCCTTACCTCTACGCCTGATGTCTTAATGCCACTACAGGCACTGATATTCTTTGCAATATCATCCCATTTTTTTTCTGAATTTGAAGAACTTCCTCACGCTTTTGAAAATAATATACTTTTGTTATTTCCCACTTCGTCTACCATTCACTCGGCTCAATTCACTCGACAGAAAGTTTCGTTTTCTTGTTTGCCATGGTTTTGAATGACGTGTAAAAGGTTAATTGTGTGCCCTATTTATAGCGTATTGATATACGATCGGTCAGAATTGCAAAGGTAATAATTTTAGAGTTCTTCTCATTATTTTTCTTATACTTGACATTTCAACACTTATTAGTTAGTAGTTTTTATGATTGCCATTTTCCCAATGATACTTTTGTGTCGTAATAATGAAAAATGTATATAAATCGGTGGGTCGGTTTTCGACTAGCGGAGCTTTTCCAGCGTAGATGCAGAGTCGGTCGTAAATTTGTAGACTAAGCAGGCTTTTGGGAAACACTCGTTAAATTGGCGTTCTTAAAGTTACGTCGTTAACCTAGCCACTAGGGTGCACACATCAGTGTATTTTAGTGCCGGTCCCAAGCCCGGATAAATAGGGAGGGTTGCGTCAGGAAGGGCATCCGGTGTAAAAACTGCGGCAAATCAAATGATGCGGATCAAAAATAGAAATTCCATACCGGATCGGTCGAGGCCCGGGTTAACAACGACCGCCACTGGTGATGTTATCCAACAGGTCATTAGTGGAAATTGGACTACTGTTGGGACAAGGAGGAGGAGGAGAGGGGGGAAGAGGGTTCTGAAGCTGAAGGAGAGGAGGCAGAGCAGGAAGATGGAGGTTAGAGTTGGTACGTTGAATGTGGGCTCTATGACAGGTAAAGGGAGAGAGCTGGCTGATGCGATGGAGAGGAGGAAGTTAGATATACTGTGTGTTCAGGAGACCAAGTGGAAGGGGAGCAAGGCCAGGAGCATTGGTGGTGGCTTCAAACTCTTCTATCATGGAGTAGACAGGAAGATAAATGGAGTAGGAGTAATCCTGAAGGATGAGTTTAGTAAGAATGTAGTGGAGGTAAAGAGAGTAAGTGACAGGATGATCTGTGTAAAGTTAGAGATTGTTGGAGTGATGATGAATGTCATCAGTGCTTATGCTCCTCAGGTAGGTTGTGATGTGGAGGAGAAAGAAGAATTCTGGAGGGAGTTAGATGAAGTAGTTTTGCAGGTTCCTAAAGAAGAGAGAGTGGTTATCGGAGCAGATTTAAATGGACATGTTGGTGAAGGGAACAGTGGTGATGAGGAGGTGTTGGGTAGATATGGTGTTAAAGAAAGGAATACGGAAGGACAAATGGTGGTAGACTTTGCTAAAAGGATAGAGATGGCTGTAGTTAACACCTATTTTAAGAAAAAGGAAGAGCACAGGGTGACATATAAGAGTGGGGGAAGATGCACACAGGTCGACTATATCCTCTGTAGGAGACAAAACCTGAAAGAGGTTAGTGATTGCAAGGTGGTACCAGGGGAGAGTGTAGCTAAACAGCATAGGATAGTGATATGTAGGATGGTTTTGAAGGTGAAGAAGAGGAAGAGAGTGAGAGTGGCACCTAAGATCAGGTGGTGGAAGTTAAAGGATGAGGACTGTGGTGTAAAATTCAGGGATGAGGTGAGACTGGTACTGGGTAATGGTGGTGTTCTGGGTACCTGGGATGAGACTTCAAATGCAGTGAGGGATGTGGCTAGGAAGGTACTTGGTGTGACCTCAGGACAGAGGAAGATAGACAAAGAGTCGTGGTGGTGGAATGAGGAAGTTCAGGAAAGTTTGAAAGGAAAACGGTTGGCTAAAAAGAATTGGGATTTTCAGCGGGATGAAGAAAGTAGACAGAAGTACAAGGAGATGTGTCGTATGGCAAAGAGAGCAGTGGCATAAGCTAAAGAGAAGGCATATAACAAGCTGTATGAGAAGTTGGACACTAAGGAAGGGGAAAAGGATCTGTACAGATTGGCCAGACAGAGAAACCGTGATGGGCAGGATGTGCAGCAGGTTAGGATGATAAAGGATGAAGATGGAAATGTGTTGTGTAGTGAGGAGAGTGTCTTGGGAAGGTGGAAGGAGTATTTTGAGGAATTGATGAATCAAGAGAATGAGAAGGAAAGAAGGTTAGAAGAGGTAGAGGTTGTGAATCAGGAAGTGCCCCAGGTGAGCAAGGAGGAAGTAAGGGCTGCGATTCGGAGAATGAAGTGTGGTAAGGCAGTTGGACCGGATGATATTGGAGGCATGGAGATAGTGGAGGCATGGAGATGTTTGGGAGAGACAGCGGTGGAGTTTTTGACTGGGTTATTTAACAGAATCTTGGAAGGCCAGAAGATGCCTGAGGAGTGGAGACGAAGCATAATGGTGCCGATCTTTAAGAATAAGGGCGATGTTCAGAGCTGTAGTAATTACAGGGGAATTAAGTTGATCAGTCACAGCCTGAAAATCTGGGAAAGAGTAGTGGAAGCTAGGCTTAGAGGAGAAGTAGAGATCTGTGAGCAGCAGTATGGTTTCATGCCAGCTAAGTGCACCACAGATGCTATGTTTGCTTTGAGAGTGCTAATGGAGAAGTATAGGGAAGGACAGAAGGAGTTACATTGTGTGTTTGTTGACTTAGAGAAAGCTTATGATAGAGTACCGAGAGAGGAGCTGTGGTATTGTTTGAGGAAGTCAGGAGTAGCGGAAAGGTATGTGAGGGTGGTGCAGGATATGTACGAGAACAGTGTGACAGCAGTGAGATGTGCGGTAGGAATGACAGACGGGTTTAAAGTGGGGGTAGGACTACACCAGGGATCAGCCCTGAGTCCCTTCCTGTTCGCAATTGTCATGGACAGACTGATGGACGAGGTTAGGCAGGAGTCCCCTTGGACTATGATGTTTGCTGATGACATTGTGATCTGTAGTGAGAGTAGGGAGCAGGTGGAGGCGAGCTTGGAGAGATGGAGGTATGTTTAGGAAAGCAAGGGAATGAAAGTGAGCAGGAGTAAAACAGAGTACATGTGTGTGAATGAGAGGGCAGACGGGGGACAGGTCCAGTTACAAGGAGTTGATTTGGTGAAGGTCGACGAATTTACCTACTTAGGGTCGAAGGTACAGAGTAATGGAGGAAGTGAAAAGAGAGGTAAAGAAGAGAGTGCAGGCAGGGTGGTGTGGATGGCACAAAGTATCAGGGGTGATCTGTGATAGAAGGGTGTCGGCTATAATGAAAGGTAAGATCTATAGGACAGTAGTGAGACCTGCTATGTTGTATGGACTAGAGACAGTAGCACTGACAAAGAGACAGGTGAGGGAGATGGAGGTGTCTGAGATGAAGATGTTGAGATTCTCACTTGGAGTGACGAGGAAGGATAGGATCAGAAATGAGTTTATTAGAGGATCAGCACATGTAGCTTGTTTTGGAGATAAGGTTAGAGAAGCGAGATTGAGATGGTTTGGACATGTACAGAGGAGAGAGGAGACGATATTGGCAGGAGGGTCTTGAGGATGGAACTTCCTGGCAAGAGGAGGAGAGGTAGACCTAAGAGGAGGTTTATGGATGCAGTGGTAGAGGATATGAGAGTGGCGGGTGTGTCAGTGGAAGACACTCAGGACAGGGCTAGATGGAGGAGTTTGATCCACTGTGGTGACCCCTAAACGGGAATTGCCGAAAGAAGAAGAAGAAGAAGAAAGTTACGTCGTTCTTAAAGTTGTTCATAAATCTCTAAGATCGTTCGTTATCGGGAAACACACCCCTGGTTCGTAAAGCGCCACCTTGCGTCCATTTTGCCACTTACAGTCAGACATCAGTGAAAGCACAATGACAGAAGTACAAGCCTTCAACCTGCATCTGCATGCCGTCTCATCAGAGAAAATGGTAAGAATTATTTTCTCTCCTTCAGCTCTCATTGTTAATGGCTGATCTTGGTAACATACACTCAGTAATCTGCTATAATAAATGACTGAGCTGATAGTTGTAGCCCAGATACCAAGAGTTATTTAGTATTTTCAGTCGGCTGCGCTTGCTAATGCTAACTCGTTAGCATAGCTTACATTGCAGGGAGTCCAAAAGCTAGCGTAAAATGATTAACTTGCCAACAAGTTAGGAAACAAACTTTACTTTTTTTTGTAGACGTGAACGCTCCCTTTTATTCGCCGTCGTTCAGTGAAACAGCAGCGCAAATAAGGAGATAATGCTCCTCATGTGCCACTGTGCGTACCACGGCAATAGCCGCTGTGCCGCTTCTGCATATTTTCTCTCTTTACCCCTATCTAGCTACTTACCAGTTTGATTGTCTTAAATATTGGAGGGGCATAATATCCACTCTTTATCAAGATAATTTATTTATGGCTAAGATAACCATGTATTAATTGTAATGTGTATGGAATCATGGGGTTTTTTTTGTTTTTTTGATTCACCCTATATATTTCTGTTTTAATAATTTGAGATGGCTGCACACAAATCTAACATTGTGTGGCAGCATTTCACTGAGCCAGCACCAGGAAAGGACAAGTGCAATATCTGCAATGAATTGGTGAGCATGGGGGCTGAAAGAGGAAAGAAAAAAAAACACAACAAACATGTGGAATCACCTGAAGATTCACCACCACCCTGTTTATAAAGAGGCACAGAAGAAAAAAGATCTACCGCAAAAAGCTTAGGTGTCACTATTGATTCGGATCTTTCATTTGACACACATATATGCAATGTCACTAAGGCTGCCTTTTTTCCATTTACGTAATATCGCCAAGCTGAGACACTTACTTTCATTAGCTGATGCAGAGAAGCTGGTCCATGCTTTTGTCTCGTCAAGATTGGACTACTGTAATGGTCTTCTAATTGGATGCTCTAAACAGTCCATAAAGAAGCTACAACTTGTACAAAATGCTGCAGTTAGAGTCCTAACTAAGGCTAGAAAATTCGATCATATTAGTCCCACTCTCGCGGCATTACATTGGCTTCCGATTAAACATTGAATTGAATTTAAAATTCTTCTCTTAACCTATAAGGCGTTAAATGGTCTTGCCCCACAATATCTGAGCGAACTCATTGCTTACTACAACCCATCTCGCCCTTTACGCTCCCAAAATGCTGGATTTCTCTTAGTTCCAAAAATTTGTAAGACTACAGCCGGAGGCAGAGCTTTCTCTTTTAAAGCCCCTCAATTATGGAATAGCCTTCCAGCTCCAATCCGAGATTCTGACACAGTTCCAATCTTTAAATCTAGACTTAAGACTCACCTATATAATCAAGCCTTCAGTTAAATATTCCCCTAGTAAGGTGCGGGGCTCAGGGGCCCCCAGACGTTGAGATTTCTGGTAATCTGAGATGTTGATTCTGTCATCCAGCTATGTCATGGCATCACTCTAATTGTGACTGACTTGACTGGAAAGCAATGTCTCAGTGAGCCCTCATGACTGTGGTCACCTCTGGACCCCTCCCTTTAGTTATGCTGCTATAGTTTAGCCTGCCGGAGCTACATGCTAATCACTGGCACATGAGCTATGTACATTTAAATCAATGATGGTTAAATTGACATCCTCACACTCAGTCTGTATTGTCCATCTTTTTGCATGCTTCTAAGACGACTGCATGCAAGCACCTACAAGCACCTGGGAGATGGTCTGGCTCGCCGGTGGATGTACTGATGCCAGGGTTGGATGTACCATTGCAGTAAGGGGACGTGCTGATGCTGGTTCCCACCTGAGGCGCACCATCTGCACCGAAGGGACTGTGACTACTTGGCCGGGGAACAAGAACTTTAAGCTATAACTGTAGAACCACCTCTTGTTCACAAATACGGACTGGTGCTAACGGGCCGCCCAATGGAGGATGGGTTCCCTTTTGAGTCTTGGTCCTCCCAGGGTTTCTTCCTATTTCCCCGCCATCTTAGGGAGTTTTTCCTTGCCACTGTCGCCTTTGGCTTGCTCATTAGGGATCTGGACCCATACAATTTGTAAAGCTGCTTTGAGACAACATGTGTTGTAAAAAGCGCTATATAAATAAAAAAAAAAAATAATAAAAAAAAAAGCTGTTCCCACCCACTGGAACTCCACTCTCCACATGTTACAGAGGATGCTGGAGCAGAAGCGTGCCCTAAGTGTGGAGAACCTGGGAAGTTTGCAACTCCCTTTGCAGAACAATGGGATATCGTCTCAAATTTGGTTGAGACACTGGGCCCTATCGAAGAAGTGACTCTTGAGATGAGCAAAACAGAAGCCTCCATCTCCTGCATCATCTCAAGCATTGCAGTACTGAAGATGCTGCTTCAGGCAGAGGGTCCCACTTCTAGGGGAATCAAAACACTCCGTCAGACAATGTTGCAGAGCTTGGAGAAGAGATTTTCTAAGATTGAGGAGACCAAGTGTTTGGTATTGGCAACACTGCTGGATCCTAGATATAAGGGTCATGCCTTTGCAGCAGAGGGCACACTGGATAAGGCAAAACAATGGCTAAAAGAGGAACAAACTGTTACCTGTAATTCTGACAAAGAAGTGACCACTGAAGATCAAGAATCTTCCAAACGAATGAGGGTGGAGGAGAAGAAACCCTCTGGTCCTGTTGACCAAATGTTCGCAAACATTTTTGGGACTCACAGTCATCAAGGACAGTGAGGGCATCTCTGATGAACTTGACCATTACCTCCGGGAGCCGGTGATTGACAGAAACACTGGTCAGCCATTGGAATGGTGGAAACAAAACAGAACCCGCCTAAGCCTTCTTGCACCAATAGCAAGAAAATATCTCTGTCCCCCACCCTGCTCGGTTCCCAGTGAGAGAATGTTTAGTGAGATTGGTACCCTTTATGAGAAGAAAAGGAACAGGCTCACTGGAGAAACTTTGTTTCCTGCATTACAACTTGCCGCTTCTAGACTGGGACTACTGAGTGACTTAAAAAAAGAGAGGCTGAAAGAACATTCTTTGAGGATATGGCCATTTCATCAAGACTGGAAACTGTTTCCTACAACTTGCTGCTCAACAACTTGCTCGCTCTTTTTTTTCTCAGGAACAAACAGAAGCAGTTATCTGTTAATAAATGCTGTTAAGTGCACTTATATTTTATATTTATTTTTTATTGAAAAATTACTATTTTATTTATATTTTGATTACTTATCTAAATTTGCAGACAGAATGTCTGTTTGTTGCTTTAATAATGGATTTGCATTAGTTCATTGAGACCAAAAACTACTGCTGCTATGTTATTTTTTTTTTATGAATGTTAATTCTCAAAAAATATAGTGATGCTGCTATCTGCTTGGGTATGTTAAGTGCACTGAACTTTTGTACTTTATTTTGTTTTTGTGTTTTTTTTTTATTGAAGTGAACTGCAAAAAGAGCAAAGAAGAGCAGACTGCTAAATAAATGTTTAAAGTTCTTTAGTTTTGTGTATTCATTCATTATCCGTACTGCTTATTCCCACTAGTCAGGGTCACGGGGGGGCTGGAGCCAATCCCAGCATCTCCGGGCAAAGGCAGTGTACACCATGGGCAGGTCGCCAGTCCACCACATGGCCAACACACACACACACTCACACCTACGGGCAATCTAGAGTGACCAATCAACCTAACATGCATGTCTTTGGAATGTGGGAGGAAACGGGAGTACCCGGAGAAAACCCACGCAGGCACAGGGAGAACACACAGAGCAGCCCACACCGAGAATCGAATCCAGACCGCCTTGCTGTGAGGCGACAGTGCTAACCACCACACCACCATGCCGCCCAGTTTTGTGTATTGTTTTTTATTATTTTTTATTATATTATATTTATTCAAATAAAAAAATTTAAATATCGGCTTTACATATCGGCCATTGGCCACTACTGCCATCCAAATATCGGCATCGACATCGGCCATCAAAAAACCCATATCGGTCGATCACTACTTACAACGGGTGGTCAGGGCAGCAGAATGCATTATTGGGACTGATCTCATCAGCCTGGACAGTGTATACACCAGCTGATTACAGAGAAAAGCTGGCAGCATCAGCAAAGACAAAACACACCCTGGTAACTATCTCTTTGAGATATTGCCTTCTGAAAAAAGGTATAGAACCATACGCACAAGGACAAGTAGACTCAGGAACAGTTTTTCCCCAGGACTATTGCATTGATTACACCTCACTGACTCTGACCCCATAACCTCCATCCTAACAGATCTGACACTGCACTTTATCCTAATCTATCATATCCACAACTGTATCTATTTATTAATTTATCTATTTATTTATTTATTTATTTATTTATATCAGTATCTACCCCAGGACTAGAAATCAAACTTCGGTTTCTAACCAATGTTATGCTGCTAATATAATATATGTTATCCACTCTATTGTGTTTTTATCTACCAATCGTTCATGTACAACTTATTGTTTACGTGCTATCACTCAAATCTACCGTATTGTTCATTGCTGCTTTTATTGGTGTTTGTACTGCTATATACCCTATAGTTTATTGTTTATGATGCCTGGGAAGTTGTCAACAAAATTTCGTTATACTGCGTGTAATGACAATAAAGATTCTCTATCTCTCTATCTCTATCTCTCTATCTAGAACGTGTTGCTTCAGCAGCTGTTTGCAAAACAATTCAGGAAAAAAAGCTCGCCAGCCAACCATATGTCGAATGAGAACAGAAGGTTATGCCTTCTTCCGATACTAGATAGATACTAGTGTGTAAACTACCCTGTGTTTGTGATTCATTGCTCTTCTCCATATTCATATGCATTTGATACATATTCAGATCTCACTGACTTCTAGTCACTTGACAAATTACTGTGTTAAGGTTTGTCCTTTTGGATTTATAATAGTCACTCATCTCCACAGATGCATTTCTGCCACACTGCTACAGTAAAGCTGCCCATGAAGTCTTCTTCTATTTAAAAATAAAAGTATGGAAACTGCTGCAAAACCAGCAGCAGTGAATTTTCAGAGGTCCTGAAAATTTGAAAAAATGGATTGTGCACAATTAAATATACCCTCAAACAAAGAAGCAGAATTTGCAAAAGATGCATGAGGGACTTTTTCCTAATGAAAATCCTGATTGTGGCAAGGGCTCATGTGACGGACATGTAGGCTGCCAACCACTTTTGGCAAGAAGAAACAATATGTTGTAGCAGGCACTAGTGTTAATGCGTGGATATATTAAATTACTGTATGGTAGCAGCCACTCACAGTAACCACAAAAAGACAACAGGATGGAGAAGCACAGTGAGAAACATCTGCTGTGCTATGCACTAGGCTGCTGGATGCCAATTCACTGAAACTGACTATGAGCAGGTATGACACTGCAAACATGGAAGATGCACTTTTAACAGGAACTGAAGTTCTGTGATATGGCTACATTATGCTAGAAAGATTAATTCAAAGATTTAAATGTTTAATGATATTTATATATGGGAATGATATTATATTATAGGGAAAACTTTATCTGTATAATAAGGGGAGTATAATGTTATTTCTATTTGGGAGCCTCTGACAGAAGAAAATGTCAAAAAAACACAGTAGTTTTGATGTTGGGGATGTGTACACTGGTGATGTGTATTTTTTTATATTATATCATCTATGATTCAATAGGGCCTTGTCTGACAAAATAAAAAATATTGAGGACATACATGTAAGTATTGAAGAGTTACACAACATCGCACATTAAATGTCCCAAGGAATGTCCATAGTGCCACACCCTTGTCCGAATGCCGCACACCCTGATCCACGACGCTAGCCCCTATACATCAAGAGCATGCAACATGTTTTTTTTGCTAAAAAACAACAACGTTAGACATCTTACAGAAAGACCAGAAAATTCCTATTTTTTTATAATATAACATAAAAGTTACTAATAGGCCAAGAGATGTCCAAGAGTCCAAGAGGCTAGCTAAGCTAACCATGCTAGCTAAGAGCCTAAACGTTGCTGAGGAAGTACTACAGTACATAAATGCTCTAATACTGTTTATAATCTAATATTTAGTTGATATTTAGCATGAATTCTCTTATGCACAATTGTTTATTTATACTCACAAACACAAATGAGTCCTTTGTAGACCTTCGTTACTGTTGTCCCTTCCAGTTCAACATTGTACCCAAACAACTGGACATAAACTCCAGGCAAAGTAAGCCTTTTCTTTTCTATGATGCCCAAAATAATAAATAAATATGATGCATACGCAATAAAAATATCAACTAACAAAATAATCCACGACTGCTTCAGTTTCGCCAAAGAGTCAATCGTGTGTGTGCTGGAGAGCTTATCTTATCTTATCTTAGCCTAGCTTAGGTTAGCATGTTTACAAAACCCAGTTGGCTTGTTGTTTTGCACATGTCCTTCTCAAAGATAAACATTGAACTATTGGTTAGAACAGCTATCAATCACATCGAAGGCATCAGCTTGTCGCTTTTGCAGTTACTTGATTGGCCCACTACCCCGACAGCTCGAATTTATTTGGTCTGGTAGTTTGTGTTTTGTGCTTGCTTTTCTTTTGTGCAGATGCTTTTGGTCGGGTTTACAATCCAGGTATGAGCTTGTACAAAATACACCGGTGAGGAGCTTCGACAGTTACGATTTAACTCGGCTGAGATTATGCATGATATTTACATTTACATTTACATTTACGGCATTTAGCAGACGCCCTTATCCAGAGCGACTTACAAAAAGTGCTTCATTGTTTTACTCAGAACAAAATCTCTAGCTAGTTAGTTTAGGCTAAAATCAGGAAGAAACTTTAAGCAAAGATATTATTAGATACAGTCAGTATGGGCGCCTAGATATACTCAAATATATACTGAAAAAGCCCTACTTAAAAGATAAAAGCAAGAAAAGTCATTACAGTCACAAATATTTAATAAATGCTAGTGTAGTAAATTTTAATTTAAGTGCTCTTGAAACAGATGTGTCTTCAGTCTTCGCTTAAAAACAGCAAGAGACTCTGCCATTCGGACACTCAGGGGAAGTTCGTTCCACCACTGAGGTTCCAGAACTGTAAAAAGTGTGGGTGCAGGTTTTCCGCGTGTTCTGAGAGATGGTGGGTCAAGCCGAGCTGTGCTTGAGGCTCGAAGAGCTCTGGGTACAGATCGGGATTTGACCATTGCCACCATGTATGGAGGTGCTGGTCCATTCTTAGCCTTGTAGGCCAGCATCAGGGTTTTATATCTGATGCGGGCAGCTACAGGAAGCCAGTGAAGAGAGCGCAGCAGAGGAGTAACATGGCTGAACTTAGGAACATTGAAGACAAGTCGAGCCGCCCGAGTTCTGGATCAGTTGCAAGGGCCTGATGGTACGCATAGGAAGACCAGCCAGGAGTGAGTTGCAGTAGTCAAGTCTTGAAATGACAAGAGACTGAACAAGCACTTGAGTAGCCTCGCTAGACAGAAAAGGTCGAATTCTCCGAATGTTGTAAAGGAGAAATCTGCATGACCGAGTCAGGTTTGCAACATGGGTTGAGAACGATAACTGGTCATCCACAACTACACCAAGGCTTCGAGCTTCAGCAGATGTGG
Source organism: Brachyhypopomus occidentalis (assembly GCA_020368025.1). Taxonomy (NCBI): domain Eukaryota; kingdom Metazoa; phylum Chordata; class Actinopteri; order Gymnotiformes; family Hypopomidae; genus Brachyhypopomus; species Brachyhypopomus occidentalis. The sequence continues at coordinate 7,388,776 of JAGXOD010000020.1, forward strand.
TGACCAGCAAGTTCTCAAAAAGAGATGGAAAGATCCTGGCGAGGACTTGAAGTTCCAGGGATGAACAGTAATTCAGTCTTGCTGGGGTTCAGCTTCAAGTGATGAGCCGACATCCAAGATGAGATATCAGCAAGACAAGCCGAGATCCGAGATGAAACCTGTGTGTCAGAAGGTGGAAAGGAAAGGACAAGTTGAGTGTCATCAGCATAACAGTGATAGGAAAATCCATGGGAGGATATTACATCACCAAGAGAACGAGTGTAAAGAGAGAAGAGCAGAGGACCGAGCACTGAGCCTTGTGGGACACCCGTGGTGAGCCTGGAAGGAGCAGATGTGGCCCCCTGCCAAGATAATTGGTAAGATCTCCCATCTAGATAAGACTTAAACCACTGCCAGACAGTGCCGGTGATTCCAAGTCTTCTGAGGACAGACATATTGAACTGAACTGAGGAAACCTTTCAGCGGATGCCGTGCAGGAGATAAGATGAAAGCTAGAAGATGGAGATATAAGCCATTTTTACTATCTATTATTACGGGGAATGTTAATTTGCTTCTCAACAAATGTGAGGAACTGGAAATGCTGGTGAAGAAGGATAAGACTTACCGGGAATGTAGCTTATATCTTCTCACGGAATCATGGTTGAATAGTGATATCCCTGATTTTTCCATTGGGCTTTGCCCATTCACGCATGTGATGTTCAGGATGCAGTGGCAAAAGTACAAGCGGCCCATCCTGATTTATGTATCGTGATAGCGGGGGACTTTAATCATGTGGACATATGTACACATTTAGATGGGTTTACTCAGTATGTAAACTGTCCTACGAGATATAATAACATACTAGATGTATGTTACATCAATGTTAGGGATGCTTATAATGTGTTGGCTATGCCACCTTTGGGTAGATCGGATCATAATTTGATTTATATGAGACCACATTATGAGGCCTAGTCCACACGTAGACGGGTATCTTGTAAAACGAATAAATTTTTATGCGTTTGGGGCTTTTGTAAAAACGATTATAAATGAAAACTCTGGGCAAAGTGGAGATTTTGAAAAACTCCATTTTAGTGTATGCGCGTGTACTTGTAAAATGCCGTTTTTATTGTCGCAAACGGTGACGATGCCGTCACACATGCGACACAAAAGTGTTTAAGAGAGGTTCGACTTCTTTGTTGGTCCACACAAACGAACCTCCCGGCGCCATGTTTTAGACCTTACGGAAGCGACAACAGGAACCGCTGATTGTGTTTGTTTTGAGGGATTCTGATTGGCTGACACAGATTTTAGCTTTGTTATACTGACATCTATGCACTTGGTGTGTTTACGACAACACTCAATGGTGTATTTGTGCGGGTTCATGTGGATAAAAACTTAAAAAACGATCAGATGTGTGTATGACATTTTTTTTTTAAACGAAGTGGGGGAGATATTCGTTTTTATAAATACCCGTCTACGTGTGGACTTGGCCTAAACCATGTGTGAAGAGATTACCTCCCATCTATTGTTCCTTTCGTAAATGGTCCCCTATGGCCAGTGAAGCTCTGCAAGATTGTTTTGAGATGACAGAGTGGGACATATTCATGGAATCTGAGGACATTGAGGGCTCAGTGGATAGATTGATGGACTATGTAAAGTTTTGTACTGATGTTGTGGCTCTGATTAGGTCTGTCAGTTGTTTCTCGAATAACAAACCATGGATTACAAGTAATACTAAGGGTCTCCTGATATTTAAAAAAAGAGGCATTTAAATCTGGGGACTGGGAAAGAGTTAGGAATGTACAGCGGAATTTGAAGAAAGAACTAAGGAGGGCTAGAAGGAACTTTGGTAAAGGCCTGCAGGGGAATATGCAGTGCAATAACACTAGGGAGGTATGGAGGGGGATGAGGACTATCACGGGTTATAAAAATGAAGACAAGACAAGACAATAGGTGATATGAACATGGTCAATGAATTCAACCTGTTTTTTAGTAGGTTTGAGTCATTTGGTAATTTGTCCGGTTCTTCTGCAGTGTCTAATTGCTCTGTGATCCCGAATAGCTGTGCCACTTCTTGTGATTCGGCGCGGAGTATTTGCTCCGCCATATCTAGTTGTGGAACGAGTCCCCGATGGGTTCTCCTGCAGTGGCGGGGGCCGTTCGGGATCCGAGGCGGGATTTTCATGTACTCTCTGCATCTCTGCAGATGAGGTACGGGACGAACTACGCAGGCTGCGCCTGGGGAAAGCTGCTGGTCTGGATGGTGAATCGCCTTGGGTACTTTGGGAATGTGCAGTGGAGCTGTCTAAGCCTCTGCAATCAATATTTAATCTATTCGTTATAAAAAATATTTCCCTTAAATTTCAGGGTGGTGTCCCTTTATAATTCATAATTAATCCAATATTTCTACAATATAAACAAAAACACACATACATAAACTGTTTATGATGGTGGCCATATGTAGCTGAGATGGACTGATGTGGCTCCAGAGGGTTTTAGACAATCTTTAGGGTGAAGGGGGGAGACTCGACCAAGAAACAAAGTGGCCAGCAACTCATGAGACATCTCTGACAGCTCTAACTCCCTATACAAACACTCTTACACAAACACACATTCCTACACACATGCATTAAAAAAAACACATGGACAATAGAGGCACACGCACACACACAAGAACATACGAGCACATGCACAAACAAATTACTTTGACTGAAACATGAGAGAAAACCAGTGTGTCAGCACTGGCGATTCCACCCCTCGCCTGCAGAGGTCCTCGTCTCCGGAATACTAATGATTGTCAGCTGTACTGATCACCACACCCTTTATAAGCAGTCACCACACCAGAATCCGTGCGACGTATTGCCACTGATTTCTACATGCATACCGAGCGCTAATTTCTCTTAGTCTTAGTCTCATGTTTTGGCCCCCTCTCTGGTTACTTGCTGCCTAGCCCTCTTTGGATACCTCTGCCTTATCTGCCTTCTGTTAGTCCACATCTATTCCCTACCCTTGTGTCGTTGTGTCCTCTGCCGGAGTACTGTTGTCCATTAAAGCTCTCTCCTTTACCTGCATCTGGATCCTAGTCTGTTCCCTGACTCCATGTCGTTACACAGTGGTTCTAAGTAGTGGTTGACTGATATGGATTTTTTAATGGTCGATGCCGATATTTAGAGAGCAGTTCTATTTCGGCCAATACAATAAAATAATAATAATAAATTATACAAATACCTAAACTTAAATGAACATTTAGCTATAGTTATTAGTTATTGATTGCACTGTTTCTGTTTGCACTCTGTCCACAGTATTATTTTATATAAAATAAATGTTTTTTAAAAACTAGCTACTTAAATGTCCAAATGAGATTTTTTTAAAAAGCAGCAGGGTGCCTGAGCATTATGTCACAGAAGCCCGGTATCGGGGCTCAGGGGAGACGCCCACTTCCCGACACATCTTCGCCACACCACTCCCTCAGACACGATCACCTGAATATTAATGCAGCACATCTGTCCCTAATCCTAGAGTCTCCTATAAATTCCTACAGGTTCGGCCGTCCAGTGCTGCATATTCCTCGAGCCTGCCTTGTGAGAACCTGCCAACTATTCTCCATCACCCTTGAGTCTTTGTTAGTATTTTTTGTTAGGGAGATTGCGCTTCTGCGCTTTTTGAGTTGTTCGGTATTCTTGTCTTTTCCGTGATTTACATGGACAATAAAGATCTTCCAACACCTTTAGCGCCTCCTGCTGCTTTGCCTACGTTACACATTATAGTACAGGACTATTTCACCACCTTCCCAAAACTGTCCTGAAGCATATTTTGGTATGTTTTTTAAGGTCGTTGACAGTTGACAGACTTCTTAACAAAACTATTGTTGGGTATCTTATGACTATCAAACAAATCTCTTATGATAGCCGATTACTGAGTTGAAGAAGAATTTTTTTAGCCCTGTAGCCAAGATAGCTAGGTAGTTTAGCTGGTTAAAGGCTTAAGGCTATTAATTCCCCCCAAATATTATACATTTTGTTACTAAATTACCTATGCAGTAAACATTGTATACGTAACCACGACTGGCCAATTAATTATAATGTGCTTACCAGATACTGACAGGGCTACCTGCATAATGCTATGTAACATTTTTGATTATAGGCCTCGTGAGTGCAGGCATAAGTCAGTGTTGATTATGTGGGAATGGCAAGAATAGGGCCAGTTAATTGGGCAGCTGATTACTCGGCCAACTGCCAATGGTGCTCATCTACATGTGGTGTCAAAATGGTGCAGCTTTGAGCTTTAATAATGAGAGAATCACATCCAAAACCGGACTATTCTAAACTAACCAAAGGTTGGCAACAACAATTCAGCAATGATGACGAGACGAGACGAGACAAATTGGACGAGACATATTAACCTGGAAATCTTAAGGTTCATAGCATGACAAATCACAGTACTTCAAGCCTGAGAAAATAATGCCACATCAGCAAGGAATGCAGAGGAATAAGCAAGGAATAATGTGTGACTCACTCCTTGACTCACTCCTTGGTTATCCCCAATGACTGCAGAAAGCAGACTCTGTAGTGAAGTGCCCTTATTACACTGACATGCATTATTACATAAAATGTCCTTAGAGATAATGTCTCATTGAACTTTTAGAGTCAGTATTGTGGTGCTCTACATACCTACAGTGTATTTGTGTCTTTATAAGTGTGTGCATGAAGAAGTATACAAACAGGACTATGACTGTGTGTGTGTATTCTTTTAAAGAAGTACACTGTTGCTAAGGTCATTAAAGTAATTCCAGCAGTGTGTTGTGATGATGCAATGCCATCTTAAATCACATTCAAAGACACATGCAACAGTAATTCTGAACAGGACACATCAAAGTGGCATGCATGTTGTATAGGTCACTGGTCACTTGTCATTAGTAGGGAGAGGGAATGTGCTGAGAAGTCTGAATTTTGATTGGTACTCCCAGCATGGCTACTGCCTTTCTCTGCACCATTCTCAAACAAGTAGGATTTAACCTCATGCCTATGGGCTTTGATTATCATTAGTGATGATGTGCTGCATTTCAAAACCATATACAGTATACTACATGCAGGACTACATACAGCCTTTCTCCTTTTCTCCATCCTTACAGTGCCACGTGGTCACACATTCATCTCACTAGTCATATAAGATGATGTGAACTCAGCCTTTCACTATAGCACTGAGTCATCACTCTCCTTGACATGACAATATTTTAGCAAATCAGCATGCCAGAGTCAATCTGTGTGGAGAAAGTGCCCCATCAAGCTTAATGGTAGACATATATGTTCCATGCTGCCCAGGCAATCCATTTAGATTCCCATTCCTACTGTAAGCACATGCACTGTGATTTAGGACAAGGCTCTAATAGGCACTATGTGGTTGCACTAAAGTAGGTTTAGCATATATGCATACACATGTCCACGCACACACATACACACACATACACAGATGCTAACATATTTACAAAGGACTGCAAAGAAGGTGGAGATAGCAATCTCATCTCTTCAAGTAAACAGACAAGCAAATAGAGTGCCAGTAAGTAGAAGTTCCTAATCCCATCCCTGGGGACTGCATACTCAGTACAATTTTATATTTTCTCTGCTCTACCTCACCTGACTTAGCTCAAGAAGGACTTAATAAACAGGTGACACAAAAAAAGAATCTTATCAGAGCTTCTGGGGGCTGGTAGGGGATCCATCATGCCCTCTGGGGGGACAGGCTGTGTATCCATCAGAGCCTCTGGGGGCCTGGCTGGGGATCCATCAGAGCATCTGTGGGCCAGGCTAGGGATCCATCAGAGCCTCTGGGGGCCAGGCTGGAGATCCATCAGAGCCTCTGGGGGCCAGGCTGGGGGCTCACTCCTTATCCACACTCCCCTCACTCCTTATCCACACTCCCCCCTCACTCCATATCTACACTCCCCCCTCACTCCTTATCTACACTCTCCCCTCACTCCCCTCACTCCTTATCCACACTCTCTACCCTCACTCTTTTTCTGCCACCCAGATAAACCATTGCCTCAAGAGTCTTTGTTTTGCAAAGACTGTAAAAGGACTCTGCTGGTTTGCTCAGTTTGTATAATCATAAAAATCATACATATCTACAAGCAGACTCACCATGAAGAAACTAAAATTGCAAAAATATGAAATAAAGTTGTGATTTGCTAATGTAGTGACACTAGTCTTGGGCTTCACAACAACTTGTCAATTGTGTAACACTGCACTTGCCAGGGCCAAACATATAAAAATTTCAAGCCATACATTTCATGATGCATTCAAGTCTGGTGTGGTCTGACACCATGCCACCCTGAACCCCATGATCTACTCTATGCATTAGATTTACACACAAATAAAAGACCTGCTGAAAACCAGTGAAAAAGCTATTTTAATTTATTTTGTTTTTGTCATTGTGTCATTCTAGTTTTTGTTGGTTCTCTTAGAGGACAACATCATTATCCAGACTGGAATCATTATTCATTTTAAACCATTGAGTACAGTGTATTCCCCACTAATTCCATTATGTGTTAACCTTGGAGACAGGGTCTAAAACTAAATTAAATTTTACTACACTAGCATTTATTAAAAATTTGTGACTGTAATGACTTTTCTTGCTTTTATCTTTTAAGTAGGGTTTTTTCAGTATATATTTGAGTATATCTAGACGTCCATACTGACTGTATCTAATAATATCTTTGCTTAAAGTTTCTTCCTGATTTTAGCCTAAACTAACTAGCTAGAGATTTTGTTCTGAGTAAAACAATGAAGCACTTTTTGTAAGTCGCTCTGGATAAGGGCGTCTGCTAAATGCCTTAAATGTAAATGTAAATGTAAATGCAATAACCTTTCTTATTAGCTGATATCAGGGCAGTAAACACCAGTTCCCATGTATTGTAATGCACTCTATGGCTGAGAAGAGTACTACACGTATTATAGCTGCCTCTTAAACCAGAACCAAGTCTCACTATGGAAATATATATGTCCAAATTACACAAGCATCCTAACCCTCTGCTCATACTTTCAGGGGCTCAAAACACAAGGAAGGAAAGTACATAATCCTTTACAGATTACAACTCCAAAGAACGGTGTTCTAAATGCAGAATACAAATCAATTTCACACCTGTGCAGACCTGCAACAAAAATACACAATAAGCATCCAACTCTTTGTAAACAACCTGTATTAGCCAATTACATTAAGCGTGGTCCATGGTCCTTTCGCCCAGTAGGCAGACACAAGAGGCCATGTGCATCATTAATTATACAGAAGCTTTATCTGCTAAACCCAAGGAGAAAGGCCATACATTTCTGAAAACAAGTGTTTTTACCTTTTTCTGGTCCTCCAGCTTTTGATTCGTGGACTTCTTAACATGTTTTCCAGTTTCAGGGTGTACCTCCATTCCTGGCGAGTACAGCGGTATCTCTGAGAGGGAGACCAAGGAGCAGGTGCGTGGGGGTATGGGGCTGAGGGGGGTATAGGCAGCAGAAGGAGGCCTCACCTCAGCTCACATTTTTTCATGGACTTGGAGCAACATGGAGACTGATGACTTAGTGATGGGGAGGGGGAAGGGTTAGTTGCCTGCCCAAGGCTACCTGGACATGAACCACCTTAGCAAAACAAAAATAACACCATTGTGATCTTCATTCATAGATACATCCATTCAGAAGACACATTGCTTTTCCATCCATTCCATCTTCCAGGATCACTCCTCACATCTGCAAGACAGAGACACACTCATAAGCAACAAAAGGCAGATATAGCAACTTTTTGTAGTCTTTTGTAGTTACAGGAGCATATAGCTCATGAGTAGGTTAGTTGTTTATGTTCTTTATAAATGAATAAACATGCAAACCAATGCTAAAGGACAGACTGAATCTGCAATAAATATTTTGTGAAAAACCCAATCAATAAGAAAGTAATCAATAAGAATTGGATTGATGAATCTCTTTAGACTTGTTAAGCAGACTTTTAACTTTTAACTAAGTTAGACTTTTAACTTAAAAGCAGCTGTTATCTGGCATTGTTTTTTATACTGGTATTCACTGTGTTGAATATAAAGTTAACCTGTATGTTTGGTAGTGCTAAGCTGCATACAAAAAATTTAGTATTACTATAATGACTTTTGAGCGTGAAAGGGATTTTATTTGGAGTAAAGAATTTAAAGAAAGTGCTACTCTTTAATAGGCTGCAAAACTTCTAATTTGTCAGAACCTGAATAGAAACACTCAAAAGGAAAATACGATCAGTCAGTGCACTCACCACACACAATAAGAAGTCCTCTGGTATGTCTGAGCTCTCTCATGCTACTCACTATATCTATAGGTATTTTCAAAATGGTTGACATAGTAACTAAATTATAAATAGCCAACTATTAGCTGAATAGCGAACAGTTAATCAATTAGAGGCTAAAACATAGTCATTTTAATTAAAATAAAACTATGAAGCTATAAGTTTCAAAGACGGTCAGCAGGGTACAACTAAAAGTCTTACTGCACATGTAATCTAGAATCACTACAGCAGACAGTTTACCATAGGTTTCTGAACCTAATTCAACTGTCAACTAGATTTTTGACATATTATCAAGTGATGTTTATATGGGCGTCCAGGTTTTGTGATCTATTGATACTTGACTTATTTCAAACCTCATGAGAAAAAGAGTAGCAACAAAGAACTGATTGTGTTTTTCAAGCGGCAGTAGGACTATCTAGGTATACTCAACACCAAACTCGATTCAATCAGTGCAATAACGTCAGCTCCACCTCGAGAAGAGTACTGAGTGTTTCAGATGGAGGCGGGGGTACATTCTGTTGGTATTTGTTGCATTCATTGACAATTCATAGAAAATTAGGCCCACATTTAAACAGAAAAAAATACTTCACCAGATCCAGATAAATCTTTGAGCAGAAATGTTAGCCATTCTAGTCAAAAATGCATATTGTACCAGTTGAAGGTCTGCCACTGGATATTTCTTAGCAAACTCCTGCCTCATGCATAATTCACAAGCAGTCATTTCCATTCTCTTCTCTGCCACACTTTGCAGGATATGTTCTCATTTTGCTCATACAATCAGGTTTGATAATAGCCATTCACGTCACCATCACCTATTTATTTGATCTCTGAAATAATAAATATAGTTGCATTTTGACCTGTTCCCTGGCACACTAAGTCCCAGCCATGGATGAACACTGAATGTCTGAGATGTGGCAAGGAAACAGCTATACACATACTAAAAAATTACAAAGCGTATGCTACAATTTTGGAAACGCGATGCAAATTCAGAAACCCTACAAATTCAACAACACAATGGAAGTGGGCCATAACACAACAAGTGTTTCTGGACTAATTATTTTATGCAGGGACTCTGTAGGTTTTTAGCCATAAACAACAGTAGTGTCATACAGTTTCTCATTACATTTTTAAGAGCTTTATTAATTAAGTCCCCTAGCTAGCTATTTAGATAGAAATTAAGTTGTGTTAAATAGGATTTTTGTCAGGGTTTTTAAGCCTTAGTTTCTGTCTAAATACCTAGCTAGCTAGCTACATTTAAAGAGCATTTAGCTTACCCATGATATAGGCAGCAACTACCAAGTGACAAGTAAGTGTTTTATCATGGGTCAGCTAAATGATGCAGTATATCTCAAATCAATTCCACAAAATAGACAAAACATAACCTGGTAAGACGGAGTGAATAACTCTAGGTAACTAGAAACAAGCGTTGTGTTAGACAGTACCTCATTACGTAGAACGGGACTGAATTAGAAAAGCTCTTTAAATGCAGCTCGATGGACTTTCAGGGCCACTGTAAAAAAGTACAAGGAATACCTTTATGTGGCAGTGTTTCACAATATGAAGGGAACCATCTCTGACTGACAGCTACATTTTCAGTGGCTCAGAGCCTAGACAACAATGACCTGTGTCATTTCCTTTCAAAGGAAATCTTTAACATTCTGTGTTGGACAACAAGAAACAGCTGCCCTTAGTTACTTTTAGTCATCGGGGTGTGTATGTGTGTGTGTATTTGTGCATGGGTGTGTTGGTGTTTCAGTCAATGGAAGAAGGGAGTCTGGAAGTCTGGTTACTGCTGATTCTCTCTCCTTTAGCAGGGATAATAAATGGAGGGCAAAACAGTGTATTTACTGAACATTTTATCCACAGTCCTATGTGCATATTCCACTTATTGTGATTGTAAAAGATCAAATGCAAAGATCAAATGAATGTGGCCCATACACAGGAAGATTTACACAGCCACTGTGTCCACGCAGCTGCAAGAAATATGATGAGAAAGCATTCTACTAAAAGTTTTCTGATAGTCAAAGGCTATGAATGCTGTTCATATGACTCAGAAGAAACTTTACCAAACACAAAAGGGAAAACTACTGTGGGCAGATTCATTACTACTCATTGCAGAAGAATATTTGCTACAGCATCTGGTTTAGTGATATTGTAAAGTCATAAATTCCTTCTTTTAACCATCTGCTTGTTTGAAATTAACATTAAAATGAGAAGTGGTCAAAACATTTATCTTCCCAGGAAACAGACCATGGGTTTAATTTAAGGAGATGTAAATACATACAGAGAATCTGTAATTTCCTTAGGGAGAAACCAGTGGAGAAACCTGCTGCTAAAAGTCTATTAAACAAACAATAAAAATCCCTGATGACTGCCTTGTACTAGCTATAGAGTCATGGCAGAATATTTTAAGAAGTGTAACTCCAGCTAGATAAGAGACTGATCAGAGTGTTTTGATCACACCTACAGTCACAACTACATTACAGCTAGTATGAAATCTATATAAAGTGTACAAACATCCAACCATAAACTACTCATAGCATCGCTGTCAGTTAATCCACAGCATTTTTGAGAAGGGCATGTTCTTTTGATTTAAGTATTGATTCAGTGTTCAAGATCAATAGAATTAGGACTGTGAATATTAAGAGTCTTTGTGCAACTGCGCAAGGAAAATGTATAACTTTAATTTGATTAACCATCACTATTACGTAAATATTAACTTTATTCTCATTATAGCAGAGGACCAAATGCGCTTTGGTTACCTTCCTGGTTGAGGCAATACAGCGTCGATAGTCATTCCGGTCATTTGATTTAGTTTATTTCAGGAGCGAACAGACGGAGCGTGATAACCGCCACGCAATTTACATGCCAGTCACTTGGAATCATATAATCCGTGTGTATTTGAAAAAATGTGGAAATTAAATAAATTCATTTGACGGTGCAAAGGAAATAAATTCGTAAACAGTTCCGCTCTTCAACAAGGTGTACCGTTCGTAAACGCAGATAAAGACATTTTACTGGCATTCTTTATATGATATGATAATCAATGCATATCGCTAATAACATTTAGTGAAGCTTAAAAATGCATGTAGTCAAAATAGGCCGATCTAAGTATTAGCACGGGTTTGCCAGTTAACACCAATATCTCCAACAATGTCTATATATATATATATATATATATATATATATATATATATATATATATATATATATATATATATATATATATATATGGTCTGTCCGCTTTTTATAGCTTTTCAGATAGTTCTGCTGTTTCCAGACATGTATTTTCATATTAAAGATTAAACCAATCACATTTCAGCCATCGATTGTTGCCAGGCAGGGTCAAAGTCTGCCCGGGGGCTTTCACACAATCCATTCTGCAGGCCCTCTAACACAAAATAAATGTCGACGAAACACAAGATTAATGTTGCTTCAACCAATCAGATTTTGAGTTGGTATCACCTGGGCCCTCTAGCAGGCATATGGCAACGTCACCGTATTCAGACTAGTTTTGCCAATTTAGACTTTTGAAACCCTCTAGCGACTTTTTTTAAAGCAACTGGCGACAAATCTAGCGACTTTTTGTTAGTGGAGACTTTTGGAGACTCTGAGATGAACACTTATGCTCTTCAGTTACTGTCCTCAGCGAGCAGCGAGTGAGCCCTGTCCCAGAACAATCACAGTGCAGTCTCACAGTCGGAGCAGACCCACACCGCTCCACGTTCATTCATTATCCGTACTGCTTATTGCCGCTAGTCGGGGTCACGGGGGTGCTGGAGCCAATCCCAGCATCTCCGGGCGAAGGCAGGGTACACCATGACTCTGTTCGAAATAGCCTACTACATACGGCATACTGCATACTGAACTCAGTATATACTGGATACTGCATACTGGTCCTTGTAGTAGTATACAGTACAGTTTCCAGTATGCGACAAAAGCAGTGCATACTATGGGGTCACGTGAACGTAGCGTTGCATGATGGGATGCAGTACATCACGAAGATAGCTCTGTTCGCGTACTGGAATATTTTGCGGAAGTAGTATGTCATCCGGGGATGTTTCGCATACTGGAAAAATTATTTTTATTCGCATACTGATTTGGGGCCCAAGCAGTACGCCAGTAGTATGTAGTAGGCTATTTCGAACAGAGCCCATGTCTTTGGTCGCCAGTCCACCACCGCGCGCGCGCGCACACACACACACACACACACCAACCTAACATGCATGTCTTTGGACGGTGGGAGGAAACCGGAGTACCCGGAGAAAACCCTCGCAGGCACAGGGAGAACATGCAAACTCCACACAGAGCAGCCCAGACCGAGAATCGAACCCAAACCGCCTTGCTGTGAGTGGACAGTGCTAACCACCACACCACCATGCCGCCACCACTCTACATCCACGCTCCACGAATGAATTGCTCATCTACAGAGCGGGATGTAAATATAAATGCGTCTTCAGTGCGACAAGAAAAGAAATCACTGCATTTAGCTCACACAAGTCTCAGTCACTCACCTCATTCACCACGTAGCCTGTCACTCACCTCGTCCACAGCGTGTGCCTCTTTAAGCTAAACATTAGGGATGTAATGATACACTCTACTCACGATGCAGTGCGATTCACGATACAATTTTCTCCCGATTTTTTTTTCTTTTTTTTACAAAATCAAACTGAACACAAATTATATACAGACAAAGTTTCCTTTTATTATTTCTCTACAACAAAACTACAAAATGCTGTATTTTGCTTATCTTTTCTTATCAAAGTAAAGAATCCCATTTTATTTCTGAGGTAGGATGCAATTTATGCAAAAACAATGCTGCACATTTCTTTTTGTATATCAAATAAACAAAAGCACAAATGAAATAAAATTGTGAGTAATACAAATGAATATCAAAGAAATAAACTACGGCTTTGGAATTTTTTTAAGGAATATCAGCATGTCTACAGTTTCAGGCAGAAGCAGAGACCTCTTGACATTCACAATGTCACCTGCTGTTGAAAAAACTATTTCACTGAGGACAGAGGTGGATGGTATGGAAAGGTATGATTTTGCTGTAGGGGTAAGCAGTGGATACAGCTTAGCATTTTCTTTCCACCACTTGAGCGGACAGCCTGTGAGGGAAATGGCTGTTTCATTTCTGTACATATCCATTTCTAACTCATTCCCACTGATTGGTTGTACTAGTTCTGGTTCAGCAAAAGTCCCTCCAAGGAGAGCTTCCAGTGCTGTCTTCTTGGGAGTAGGTTGTTTCAGTTCAGCTCCTGCTGTGTCCGTCTGGTCAGCAGACTGCTCTGCTGCAAGGGTCTGGCTACTGCTACCTGCTCCCCTCTCATCTGCCTCCTGCACAGTGAATAAGCAGAAACACAAAAGACTAAGTAACTCTCACTGACACTTTAGTGTTATTATTATTATTGTTGTTATAATTTTATGTTTCCATGTTCATACACACATTCAGAAAAAAGAGAGCAAAATAAATACCTTCTGCAACTGGGTAACTTTCTCCTTTAGCCTGTGGAACACATCCTTGCGCAGGTCTTCCTCTAGATGAGATAGAGCTCGGAATCTGGGATCTAATGCAGTGCATTCCAGCAGGAATTTATATTCTGTAGTGTATCTGCCTGCAAGATTGTTGAGTATGGCGCTCTTCATGTTGCTCACGGTGAGAGAGTCATCTTCTTTGGGTAACATGCTTTGCTCAACCATATGCTTTAATGGCACAATGCGAGATGCAGTTGGGGTTTTCTCATCACATAGCACGGTGGTGGCGGTTTTTAGATGTTTAAGCAGCCTTACCAAGTCCTCAGCATCACGTTTATCTGAGGCATCCAGAGTATCAATTTCACAGGCATTTCGTCAGATGTCTGTGCTGAGGAGAGCTGCTGCTACCGCTGCTTGTTGCTCAAGATAGCGTTCGACCATGTCCAGGCTGCTGTTCCAATGTGTGGGCACATCAATGATTAGCTTATGTGATGGAATATTCAGCTGTTTCTGTTTGGATGCTAAAGCGGCGGTCGCTGTGGTGCTTCGGTGGAAGAAGGCTGCAACCCGCCTCACTTTAGCCAGCAATCGGCTGACGCGGGGTACACTCAAACCTGCTTGGCTGGCCAAGTTTAAAGTATGGGCAAAACACTTCATATGGATGTTGCAGTCAGCCTCTCTAATCCCTCAGCCAATCCCTAATTTTCATCTCCGGAAAATGGCCTCATATCTTTTGCCATGAAAATGCCAATGCACCTCGTAATTTCTTTGGCTCTCACACTGGTTTGGGCGAGCGGTTTTGTAAATGTGCTTGTTAACGTGGTTTGGCCTTTTAGCAGTGTTTTTTGCTTAGGCGGTGTTGAGCGGAGCTTCTCACTGTGGTGCCGGGATACATGCTGCACCATGTTTGTTGTGCTATTTGTGTAGTTATCTATTTGTGTAGTTACTTATTCCTTTTCAGCTTCAAAAACGTATTATGCAAATTAGGCGATGACGTCATTTAGCGACTTCTAGTGACTTTTAGGACGGCCAATAGCTACTTTCCTTACTGAGGAATTGGCAACACTGATTCAGACCCGTTGATTGGATAGTCTAGATCTGTCCAATCTAGTTATTTTCTCACCTCACAATGGCTGAAGGAGAAGAAGAAATAGATTTGGTGGCTGATTTACTTTTAAGGCCATTTTCAAGACGGTGTTTTCAAGAAAAGCTAGACATTGTTAAGAAAGGTCGAACAACTCCGAAGCTAGCCAGCCTGTCAACAAGAGGATTTGTCTAAGAAATCCACTTTGCAGGGCAGTTTAATTTGACTCTGCATTCACTGCTCTTTTTTCTACCTGTCCCAGCTGTGTCAATTACTGCAGGTTTGGATATGCAAGTAATTCCAACTGTTTCCACAGTCCTTTTTATTGAATGGCAACGTAGCTGACATGAGGCTGACCCCCTTCAGCCAAGATACAAATACAACCAGACACTGGAAACACGCACACATGTAAGCAGGCTTTCAGAGAGACATAAAGTAGACCCGAACAGCACAGGAAACAGAACAGGAACAACTATTAATTCCACAAATGTGGAGCCCAGGCCCAGTGCTTTTATTTCAGTAGACCGGAAGAGACCAGCAACCACGGCAGTCATGACTCAATTCTACACAAATGGCATCCGCACACTCCTGTGTTTAATCAGGGGTGCTGCAGTGAAGGGGACTCTGGCTTCACTGTTGTCATGGTAACAGGTAGGTGGGATTTGTTGATGAGGGGTGCAGGCATTTTGTCATGCCTGTCTATAAAGCTGCTTAGCCCAGCAAAAAAGAATCTTTAAGAGAAACATTTTAAAGACATTTAAAAAAGCAACTATAACAGCGAATGACATTTTGCTGTATTTTGTAGATAAAAACAAAAACAGAATTGAAGGCATGTATCTGGTGTTAAAAACCAGTTTCAACTGTGTCAGAAGTCTGATGTCCAGCAACAACAAAAAGAAAAAAATACATCTGGATCTGCCTGACTGTAAAGCTGTGTATGTATGTGTATATATACTCATATCGGTCTGAAGAATATCAGTATTTCCTTTGTTACACTTGCCACTCTCTTTCTTCCTCACCCTCCATCAGCCAACTACCCTCAAGAGAAAGAGAACTAAGAGAAGCATAAAGCACTCCACATCTATTCATTGGCAGGAGTACTGAATTACAGCTAAATTATACGTAGATCAGCCTAATGTGCTTTGTCATGACCATACAAATCTCCTGAGCTGCCGGATTCAGAGAATGGCATAATCTGGTGATTTTGTGGTTGGATTAAAATAAAATCTTGTTATAAGATGTGTGTGAGGAACCAGGGAGAGTTCAAAGTGCAGTGTGAAATCGCAATTGAGGGTGTGAAGTGTTAACATGCAGTGGAGGCGATGCTCCCGAGCATGTCACTTCCCAGAGGACACATCCTTCTCTGCATGCATAGCGGAACAAGGAAACAAGGAGATCAGACGGAGAGGTTAGATGGGCACCAAAGACATGGAACTGTACTCTGTACATACAGCCTCACCCAGAGAGCAGCTCCGGTTCACAGCTGCTTCATATATCAGCCTTCTTTTTTACAATTGTGTAATTTAGAGTGTGGTTGTGAGGCATCAGCTGGCAAGGTGTGAACACAAACACAGAGATGTGATGTCAGGCCCAAAAAACTGCATCAGAGGGGGAATTTTAATGACTGTTGTTCAACAGCTGGGGAGGCTTGGGAAAGGTTAAGGACCAGCTTCCCAACCTGCTGGGCAAAGCAGGGAAGGCCAACAGAGCAATGAGGGGCCATTGCTTCTGTGGTCTGCAGGCTGTTCCCAGTTCCGCATGGTTCAACTGTCTTTGAGCAACAGACAGAAAAAAAGGGTAGATTGAGACATCAATTGCGAGTGCGAGAGCTCCTTGGGCTACGCTGGTTTTTGGCATAACATCAGTGCTGAAGTTTGCTGATATTCATAGCTTTGGCTAGCTGCAAGGCTGGGTGAAACAGAAGGTCTGTGCTGAGGCGTGTCCTCCTGTCATCACAGTGATATACAGTTGCCCAGAAACAGCTTGGTTTCAGCACAATCCAGGCACTGGAGCATCTTTGGAGCTCAAATCTCATTTCAGTACACAATCAGGGTACCAAGGGCCATTGCCAGTACTGGGGGAACATACAAAACACTCATATACTAGAACATGCACTGCACACTCAGTCATCTCACACACACACATACACACACACACACACACACATACCTAGTTTGTTCTAATTTTGTCCCTTGATAGCTGTGGATGTGTGATGGTGTTTGTGTGTATTTGATTAATTCAGAATAAGAGACCAAGGTTCAGATGGTGCAGAGCCAGCTTAGTTGGTGGCAGCCATCGTTCTGTTTTTCCCCAGACACAGACATCTAAGAGAAGCTTACACACCTCTCTTTTTAGCTAAAGATACCAACAAATCTAAACATTTCTGTGTCTCCTACCAATGACTGGACAAAATATATCCTCTTTCAAAAACGGCCTTACCAAAAACAAATGGGTCTAATTAGTGCTGATTTAAATTTTTAGCATTTCTCATTGTCTGCATTTAGCCTTGACATCTCTTGAATAGAATTACTGACTGTTCATCAGACACATTCTGAGTACAGAAACATTAGCTTCCAGAACTAAAATTTCAGCAAGTCTGTGAGAAGCAGGGAGAATTAGGATAATTATTAATCATTATCATGTTGCCATTTGTAACTGCAGCCAGTGAAGGGGAAAAGATACAGTGATATCATGGGAATGAGGTTTACCTGATGTCTGATGAGATGGAATGCATAGGAGAAAGCTCAGCGGGGGTAAGGTGTGGAAAGCAGCAATAGACCTAGTGATTTCACTCTAACCGTCAAACTGCTCCCTCCACATATCCAATTAATTTCGCCTGAATCATACAATTCAAATCATTTAACCTCGAGCTACTGATCCAGCTGAAGGCACAGTTGGGAGTGCAGTTTGGATAAATAGCAATGATCTGTGATCACTGCATCAAGTCTGGGACTGGTGGGGGTGGGAGCAGAACAGGGATTCATCAATTCACTCAAATTCCATTAACCTGCCTTTGGACTCTACACAAGACCTTTCCTCCGATTCCTCTCTCATCTCTGAATCATTCTCTATCTCATTGTACCTCTGCGGTCCTCATCAGTAATTCATCATTCCTTCCACAGATCCACTGTCCCGTACCAGTGAATTACTCCTGCTTCCACGCTTCAGGAAACCATTACTGACCTGACACTTATTAATCAGCTAAGCTTCACAATAGTGCTCTTAACTCTTACAGAATATATATATATATATATATATATATATATATATATATATATATATATATATATATATATATATATATATATATATATATATATATATAGAGAGAGAGAGAGAGAGAGAGAGAGAGAGAGGGGAGAGAGAGAGATACATGATCTGAAGGTAAGAATGAGAAACAATGGTATACGTGAGTAAGCAGACATAGGCAGCTCACCCCACAGCTCAATACTACACACAATATTACAGATCTGACACAAACACATGGACAACATCTGAAGATAAAACCTCTTGACCTCGCCTATTTCACATTATCAGTGATCTACACTCAAGTCAAACACAACCTCTTTTGCTTTTAAAATCAGTCCTCACCTAAAGAAACCACATGTGCAATGGCCAACAGGTCTAGTTTCATATAGCCTCTCTTACCTGCTCGGCTTTCTGCATGTCTATAGGAGTCCTCCATGCCAACAGTGTAGACAGCCAGCCTGAGCTACAGCGGGCACTGACATACCTGCAGGGATGGTAATCCAAATGTTCTGCGATATCCCTGTGCTCAGTGAGCCCTTTTGTACAGCAGTGAGAGATGGGTGTATGCAGGAGGAGGAGGGGATTGCCTCCCATCACCAGCTTACAATCGAGGGTGTATGCATCCCTCTACACCACCAGCCAATCCAGGGTAGGGAAAAGATGAGGAAGCGTTACCATGTTTGTGTGTGCGTGTGTGTGTTATAGTGTTAGAGTGTGAGAGCGTGAGCGAGAGAGAGAGAGACATGCTCATTCTCTCCCTGCCCAACCCCCAGTCCCACACCCTTATTCTCTGTGATTTGCTGGAGACAGCACTGCACTGATTTTAATCAGTCTTTAATAATGAACTGTTCCACAAATCACAATAACATGCATCTATGTATGAACATACCCACACAAACACACATGCACAATTCTCTGTTCATAATGCTATTTTGGAGATCAGCATGCACACACACACATACACACACTATCTGTATCTTTTCCAGCATAAATAAATAAAGAACTGTTCAGGAGCCTTATGGTACCTCATCAGCCATCTGCAGACACAGACGCTCTCAGCACAACTGACACACACAGTGCAGGCTAGAACGTAGTCACGAATGTCATCATCTAGAGAAGGCCACCAATACCGTTGTGATATGAGTTGCTTGGTGCGTGTAATGCCGGGATGTCCGGTTCCTGCAATATCGTGAGCGAGTTGTAAGACACGGCCTCTGAGTGATACTGGTACATATTGTTTACTCTCAGGGCAGTCAGTGGGACATGGATCCTCTCTAAGTGCTTCTTCCATTTCCCCTTGAAGATTCCATGGAATGGCCACGAGGAAACAGGTGTGTGGGAGAATATATTCTGGTTTCTTTTCTTTCTGATCTCATTCGTGTATATGGGAGAGAGGATCTGCTTTCTGGTTCTCTGAACTGGACCTGTAGGACACAGAGAAGCGAAAATGAGAGAAGAACATAGTCCACCTGGCCTGTCGGGGATTGAGCTGCTTGGCTGACTTTAGACACTGTAGATTTTTATGGTCAGTATATACTATGAATGGATGTTTAGCTCCCTCTAGCCAGTGTCTCCACTGTTCTAAGGATAGTGTTAACTCCAGAAGTTCCCGATTTCCAACATCATAATTCATTCTATTCGGCTGGGAGCAACTTCTTGGAATAGAACGCGCATGGAAATAACTTACAGCAGATAGCGGATTACCTTGTCATTGAGAGAGAACAGCTCCCACCCCCACTTCCGAGGTATCAACTTCGACGATAAAAGGGAGCTGAGGGTCAGGGAGGTGCAGCATGGGCACCGACATAAAGGCCCCCTTCAGCCCAGAGAAGGCACGATCAGCCGCCTGTGGTCCAAGTAAAGCGCCTCCTCTATCCACCCCATAGGAGATTCATGAGAGGGGTTGCTAGGGTTCCTAAACCCCAAATGAAACGCAGGTAGAAGTCCTTCATTGTCCTTCATTGTCTGGGGAACCAGCCAGTTCGTGACAGTGGACAGCTTGTCAGAATCAACTGATATACGCCCATGGGGAAAGGTGAAATTTGCACTTTTCAGCTTTTAGAGTTGAGAACAGCGGTGACGTGACGGACATGGTCAGCTAAGAATGTCATCAATGTAAACTGGGCACGAATTTGTCAATCAGAAGATTTCATCCATAAACACTTGGAAGACAGAAGGACTGTTGGCTAATCCACACAGCATTACCAGATACTCATAGTGATCCCTTGCGGTGATGAATGCGGTTTTCCACTCATCTCCCTGCGAATTTGTATTAAATTATACACACTTCTTAGGTCCAATTTAGTGAAGACCTGTGCCCCATAAAGCGTTCTTGAGAGGGAGTAATGAGAGGGAGGGGATAGGCGAACTTGGAAGTGATGGTGTTCAAAGAGCAATAATCAATACAAGGTCGCAGCCTCCCCCACCCCTCCTTCGTCTCCACAAAAAAGAACCCTGCAGCTACAGGCGATGTGGTAGGACGAATGAACCCGTTTTGCAGCGCTTCCTCTACATATAACTCCATCGTTCCCACCTGCTACAAGACCACCACTGTTGTCTCCCTCCCCAAGAAGAACCCCCCATCCTGCCTGAAGACTACAGACCACTCACTCAAATCCTTATGATGTGCTTCGAGATAGTGGTGCTGTCCCACATTCAGAGCAGTATACTAAGCACTACAGACCCTCTCTGCAATATGCATACAGGTCCAACAGGTCTACCTCAGATGCCATTGCCGCCGCCCTTCATGTTTCCCTATCCCACCTGGAAAATAAAGACTCCTATGTTAGGATACTCTTTATTGTTTACAGCTCCACCTTCATGGGGCAGTCATGGTCTGGTGGTTAGGGAACCAGTCTTGTGACCGGAGGGTCGTGGGTTCGATTCCCAGGCCTGAGGCCATGACTGAGGTGCCCTTGAGCAAGGCACCTAACCCCAACTGCTCCCCGGGCGCCGGGCTAGGGCTGCCCACCGCTCTGGGCACGTGTGCACCACAGCCCCCTAGTTATCACTAGTGTGTGTGTGTGTGTGTGTGTGTGTGTGTTCTGATTGCACAGATGGGTAAATGCGGAGGACAAATTTCGATTGGGGTGAAAATCACAATTGACAATGTGGCTTGACTTAAATTAAATAAGACTCACCCATAAACTGTCATCTCTAGCCCTCAACACGGATGATAGTGGACATGAGAAAGGAGAGGAGACCTCATCAGCCACTATTTATCCGGGACCTTGAGGTAGAGAGGGTTAGCAGCTTCAAGTACCTAGGGGTCCACATTAGTGATGACCTCACCTGGACACTGAACACCACACAGGTGCTGAAGAGGGTTCAGCAGCGGCTGTACTTCCTGAGGAGGCTGAGGAAATTTGGCATGTCACCCAGAATCCTCAGCAACTTTTACTGCTGCATTATTGAGTCAATCCTGACGAGCTGCATCACTGTGTGGTATGGCAACGTTACTGTGAAGGACCGCAAACGCTTGCAGAGAGTGGTAGACTGCTACAAAAATCACCAAGATGGCACAACCCTCTCTGCAGAGCATATACAATCACAGAATCCACAGGAGAGCTGCCTCCATAATCAAAGATTCCACCCACCCCCAACATGGACTATTCACACTTCTACCTTCAGGTCGGAAGTACAGAAGCATGAAATGCCGGACTACAAGATTAAAGAACTCTTTCTTTCCCACAGCCATCAGACTCTCAAACAGTTGAGCTGATGTCTTCACAGACATTACTGCATTTATAATAATTGCACTAACTCATATTTTGCACATGAACTACTGTACTTGACTGCTTGTGTATGCATATAGCTGCACACATCGTTTGCACATGTAACTGTTCTTGTGTGGTTATATATCAGCTAATTTTGCACAGCTCATTTTGTAACTGTTCTTGTATGACTATATATCGGCTAATTTTTGCACAAACACCACTTTACTACAGACTGTTACAATGTAACTAATGTAGCACATACTACTGCACAATGTATATAGCTTGTATAGTTCTGAATAGTTTACATTTTATATTTTATTTCATATATTTTCTACTGCATGTTTAATTTGATCTTTGTTATTTGTCTATTTATATTGATACTTTTTTGACATCCAATGTGGGCAGCAAAGTAAGAATTTCATTGTACAGGGAAACTAGTTTCCTTACTGTGCATATGACAATAAAGCTTTGAATCTTTGAATCTCTGAATCTTGAATCGCCTGATCCTCAGGATGGGACAGCGGGCTTCATTTTCTTAGGAAGTGGAGCCCCTGGCAGGAGGTCGATGGCACAATCCCAAGTTCTATGAGGCGGTAAATGACTGGCACTCTTCTTATTGAAGACGTCGGAGAAACCTCGATACTGCACTGGGATCTCTTCCAAGAGAAGGGAGTTGGGGCTCTCTTTTGAGGAGGATACGTGGCAAGTATAGACAGTTGGCTAGGCAGTGTGGACTCCATTCTATCATATCGCTCATTTTCCAAGAAATTATGGGGTCGTGCATAGAGAGCCAGAGGAAACTGAGAATTACGGCATCAAGGGGTGTGGATAGGAGTAGGAACTGTATCACCTCACTGTGAAGCAGCCCTATTTTAAGGGTAACAGGTACAGTCAGGAGTTTAACTAAGCCCTTGCCCATGGGATGCCCGTTGAGAGAGTTCACTCGCAAGGGCAGATGTATTGATATGGTGGGAATACCTAACTGGCAGGCTAGATCTAGATACAGAAAATTACCAGCCGCCCCTGAGTCTACGAGCTCCGAAAGTTGAGTATGGGTCCCTCCCCAAGAAACTAGGACCGGTAGGTTACACTGATTGCTACCTATAAATGAAATCAAAGTCAAATTTATTTATATAGTGTTTTTTTTTTTTTTTTTTACAACACGTGTTGTCACAAAGCAGCTTTACAATTGTATGGACCAGATCCCTAATGAGCAAGCCAGAGGCGAAAACTCCCTAAGATGGCAGGAAAAACTCCCTAAGATGGCAGGAATTTAGGAAGAAACCTTGGGAGGACTAAGACTCAAAAGAGAACCCATCCTGCATTGGGTGGCCTACTAGCAGAAGTCCGTATTTATAGTTCAAATATAGTTCTACAGTTATAGTTCTAATTCCAGGCCGAGTAGTCACAATCCCTTCGATACAGATGGTGAGCCTCAGGTAGGAGTTGGCATCAGCGTGTCCTTGCCAGAGATTCAGATCACACCCAGGACCGCCAGAGGGCGCCATCCCCAGAATACCGACCAGCGCACCTGAACTCCATTAACACTTATACCTGTAACGCCGTGCCCGGCGCGGGTTTAAGGGACGGACGCAATCGCTGAGGAGAGTGAGCTTTATTTTCAGACATACTAGTTAACGAGACGCAACCTATACGTAAAGACATTACCAAAACAGAGAATACACTAGCAAACAAACAATGAACACGAAAGGGAACTTTTAGACTTACACGTAGCTGAAACAGAAGCAAGACAAAGACTAAAATGCGAAGTACAAAACAAGACGGAGCTTCTAATACCTGGACTACGACAATGACGACAAGGGCGGTAGACAAAATGCACATGAACAGGGCTGAAGACAAACGCAACGAGAACCAAGACTTAACCAGGGCTGTGCACAAAATAACCAGCAAAGTGACGAACCAGACAGGGAACATAAATAGAACCTAACTAACATGAAACACCTGAACTAATTAGCGAGGGGTAGTGAATAGAAAACAGGAGGCGGGGCTAAGACGCACATGGCTACAAAAACAACACAGACACGAGAATTGACATGAGGGGGCGGGGCAGACCGTGACAGAACCCCCCCCCCAAAAGCGCATCCACCAAACAAAAACACCAATCAAACACAAACAGAAGACAACGGAAAACGAAAACCCAACATAGCCCAGGCAACCGCCAGGGGAACCGGCACAAACACCGGGACAGCAACAGACACAGAAACAGATACAGGCAGGGGCACAGGCAAAAAACGGGACAATAACAGGAACACACACAGGCACAGAAACAGGCAATACTACGAACAAAAAACCAAACCAGGGACAGCCGAGGGAACAAACAACGAGTCCATAGTCACAAAAGGGGGCAGGGATGGTGGGACACAAGGAGCCACAACGCGGGGCGGGTCGGGCGGGGACCGTGGCGCCGCCGGACGCGTAGGCGAACCCGAGTCCACAGGGGGCGCTACGCGGACGTCCAGCTGCGTCCGGTCAATGTTCACTGGGGGCGCCCGGGTCCGGCGCCGGTGGTGACCCCAGCTGGGTCCGAGGAGACGTGAAAGACCCCCTCCGGGTCTCAGCGGACGTGGAAGACCCCCCGTGGGTCTCAGCAGACGTGGAAGACCCCCCGTGGGTCTCAGCAGGCGTGGAAGACCCCCCCGTGGGTCTCAGCAGACGTGGAAGACCCCTCCTGGGTCTCAGCAGACGTGGAAGACCCCTCCTGGGTCTCAGCAGACGTGGAAGGCCGCTCCTGGGTCTCAGCAGACGTGGAAAGCCGCTCCTGGGTCTCAGCAGACGTGGAAAGCCGCTCCTGGGCCTCGTGCACTCGTGCAGGCCGCTCCTGGGCCTCGTGCACTCGTGCAGGCCGCTCCTGGGCCTCGTGCACTCGTGCAGGCCGCTCCGGGGCCTCGTGCACTCGTGCAGGCCGCTCCGGGGCCTCGTGCACTCGTGCAGGCCGCTCCGGGGCCTCGTGCACTCGTGCAGGCCGCTCCGGGGCCTCGTGCACTCGTGCAGGCCGCTCCGGGGCCTCTGGTGCGCTAGCTGGCCCCTCCTGGGCCTCTGGGGCGCTAGCTGGCCTCTCCTGGGCCTCCGGTGCGCTAGCTGGCCTCTCCTGGGCCTCCGGTGCGCTAGCTGGCCTCTCCTGGGCCTCCGGTGCGCTAGCTGGCCTCTCCTGGACCTCCGGTGCGCTAGCTGGCCTCTCCTGGGCTTCTGGTGCGCTAGCTGTCGGACGTGGGTGAGCAGGCTCCCCAGCCACCGGCTGCACCGTAGCCTCCTCACCACCCCCCCCAAAAATTTCCAGGGAGTTTTAGGCGCCACTCCTGAGAACCTGCTCTGCATCAGGCGGAGAAAGCCGTCCACTGTCCAGGCTATCTCCGCCCTTTTGCCAAAATGATGTCAGCCCAATCAAGAGCTTTTCCAGCTAGCAAGGAACGCATAAATAAGACCAGAGCAGGGTCCGCGGGTTGAGGGATAGTCAGGAAGCGCAGGTAAGCTCTACACTGTAGTGCGTACCCATCCGCGTTGTCCTCTTCTCCCTCATAGACGTCAGGACAACGTGTGAGGGACGGGAGCCCCTTGAGTTACCTGACTCATCCTTCTCTAGGAAGGGCGCGAACATGTCCACCAACTCACTGACCCTGATCTCGTCCGTGGGTGAGGGCAGACAACGGTTCTCAGGCCTCTCCTGCTGCGTCCTTTTAACAGGCTGGTTATTATGTAACGCCGTGCCCGGCGCGGGTTTAAGGGGCGGACGCAATCGCTGAGGAGAGTGAGCTTTATTTTCAGACATACTAGTTAATGAGACGCAACCTATACGTAAAGACATTACCAAAACAGAGAATACACTAGCAACCAAACAATGAACACGAAAGGGAACTTTTAGACTTACACGTAGCTGAAACAGAAGCAAGACAAAGACTAAAATGCGAAGTACAAAACAAGACGGAGCTTCTAATACCTGGACTACGACAATGACGACAAGGGCGGTAGACAAAATGCACATGAACAGGGCTGAAGACAAACGCAACGAGAACCAAGACTGAACCAGGGCTGTGCACAAAATAACCAGCAAAGTGACGAACCAGACAGGGAACATAAATAGAACCTAACTAACATGAAACACCTGAACTAATTAGCGAGGGGTAGTGAATAGAAAACAGGAGGCGGGGCTAAGACGCACATGGCTACAAAAACAACACAGACACGAGAATTGACATGAGGGGGCGGGGC
This sequence comes from Brachyhypopomus occidentalis, assembly GCA_020368025.1. Classification (NCBI taxonomy): domain Eukaryota; kingdom Metazoa; phylum Chordata; class Actinopteri; order Gymnotiformes; family Hypopomidae; genus Brachyhypopomus; species Brachyhypopomus occidentalis. The sequence goes on from JAGXOD010000020.1 coordinate 7,414,816, forward strand.
AGACCGTGACAATACCACCTTACTAAAGGATTCTCTGTACAACACGCCATTGCGAAGTATTGCCTCTTTGCGTTGCATTTACCAAGCCGTTATTCTGTATTCTGAAACTCCTGTTGCTGACTTTTGCTCTGCCTTGTGATTACCCTCCTGTTGCCTAGCCCTTGTTGTACCGCTGCCTGCCGTTCCTGGTCTTTTTTGGTTTTTGACTCCTGCCTGTATTTTTTGATTCTTCCGTTTTTGCCTTGCCCCTGTGGGCTGCTGCCCACCACCCTTCGGGTTTGTCTCTGTGGGACCTCTGCAGTATTTTTGCATTCATTAAATTTACTCATCTAATCTGCATATGGATTCATCTCTGCCTTCTGAGTTTAAGGCGGTTTGCCCTGCACTACGGAGTGGGGAGAAAACTCGCCAGGTGAGTCCCCTGACTACTCTACCATACGCCATATGAATGCTGACTCTGTCTGTGAGAGTGATGTGGGGTATGTCTACACCTATCGTTGCAGCCCTGGTAGATTCCGGAGCTGCGGGAAATTTTATTGATCATCAGTTTGCAACCCAGCTTTCCGTTCCACTAGTCTCTTGCTCTACTCCTCTTCGCATTAAAGGGATCGGCGGTCAACCCATTGGTTCAGGGATAATCACAAAACGCACTATACACGTCACTATACGGGTGGGGTAATAACAGAAACAGTTTCACTCCACGTTCTACACACTCCAGAACATCCCATTGTCTTGGGATTTCCGTGGTTAGCTCAACATAATCCTACAATTTCATGGAAGACGGGGGCACTGACTAAGTGGAGCCAGAATTGTTATGAACACTGTCTACACACGGCCATTAGGACGTATGGCTACTTTCCTTTTGTTGTCTTCTCCTCGTGGTCCTGTGCTGTCCCGCCTCTCTGCTGCCCATCAATCTCCAGAGCTTTCATTCTCCTGTTCAGTGTCACCCCTTCCTCTTCCACGGCCCCTCCGCCATCCTCTGCTTGTGATCACGTGTTTGGTGGTTTGCATCATGGTCAGCATAGCCTCTTGTTGGGTGTCGTTCTGCTTCTGCATTTTCATCTTTTCTTTCTTTGCAAGTAGTTCTTCATGGTGCTTGGCGTGATCTTGTATGGTTTGCAAGGTGGCGCTGTTATACCCTATGCACTGGGCTCTGATGAGGTTGCTGATGTCCCTTCTCATGTTCATCAGGAAACTGTTTCTCAGGTGGGCTTCCCATCTGCTGGTCCATTAGCTCGCTGTGCTGGCACCCCAATTCCACAGACTAGAACTCTAGTCAGTCTTACTAGAAAGTCGCTGGCAGATTCTCCATCTTCTTGTTTACAGGGAGCTATTCTGGCTGTTTTGACAGTGGCTGGGTACGCGGCCTCCACCCTTGCGATTAGGCACCTTATCATATCTCTGTAGGGCCCATTTGGGTCATCTTGTCCGGCTCCTGGAGCTTCCCACTCGGGTAGGTGGAGTCGAACGTCTCTTGGTGCCCAGTCTTGGTCTATTTACATTTTACATTTACGGCCTTTAGCAGACGCCCTTATCCAGAGCGACTTACAAAAAGTGCTTCATTGTTTTACTCAGAACAAAATCTCTAGCTAGTTAGTTTAGGCTAAAATCAGGAAGAAACTTTAAGCAAAGATATTGTTATTGATAACAGGGCTGTTATTGACACTTCAACTAGAGCGAAACCACACCTGAATCAACTGAAACCACTGAAATAGACTGAAACCACACCTGAATCAACTAATGAACAAGCAAGATATCTAGACTAACCAAACAGCCAAGAGATCTATCAATATCTAGTTAATAGTATATTCAAGACAAGCCTACCTTACAATCAGAGAATCTACCCAAGTAACAAATGCAAGCACACTCTATTCTGTTGAACTGGGGGCCAAGCTTGACCACCAGCAAGTGCATCAGTTCAGATTGGGTCAGTCTGCAGGACTGAACAAAGGCCGTGAGTTCTTCTCAGAAGCGTCATCCTCCCATATCTGTTGGTTTGCCCAGGCCCTCTGCTGCTTTCATGATGTCATCTGTCGTCCAATGACGGTGGACCATGATAACTCCACCTCAACCATCGGGAAGGTTGCTGCACTGGGTGACCAGTTCATGCATCATCCCCCCCCCCCCGACAGACTTTTCTCTTGGTTCGCAGCTTCTCGTGTGGGATGCCACGGGTGAGGTTGGTGGCGGGGGTGGCAGTGGGAGGCTGGCGCAGTCCATTGCCTGGCAGGCTTCCGCATACGGGAACGATGAGCCTGGGTACGGTGGTAGTGGTAGATCGTGGGCCGGTGGTGGTGGGGGTTGTGGCATCGAAGCTTGCAGCTGTTGGGCTGGAATAGCTGGAGGTGGCCTTGGTGCTTGCTGCTGCTGAGCTGGTATGGCTGGGTGGGTGGGGCAGCATCGAGGTCAGGATCAGCTACAGCGACACACAGAGACTTTGTTAGTAAATTTTTTAAGCCCTATCTGTTCTTCTTGTATTTTCTCTACGTCTTTCAGCCAACATTTAGCTTTTTCTTCCATATCTGCTTTATGTTTAGCAAAGTATTTGCGCGCCTTTTTATCTGCACCCTTGGGCTCTGTTTTCACTCCTTCTGTAATGTCGGTGGGACAGAGCGGAGCGATCCACCTCGAATAATAAGGAAACTAAAAACCCAAATGCCGCGAAACACAACCCGACTCAGGAAGTAACGACGAGCACGTAATAATAAATAACGGAGAGCCGAACAGAAAATGACGCGGAAAACTCAACGCGTAACAAAAGAAAGATAAAAAATCGACCGTGCAAAAACGACAGGAGAAAACAGGCAAAGCCAAACAGAAATAACGTGTAAAAACTCTACGCGTAAAGAGGTAACGAGCAAACCAATAAACAAACCAAAAACGCCAGGGGAAGTCACTGGCTGGCAGGCGAGATACTGCAAACAAAAAACCCTTCCCAAACAAAATACCAAAACGGATAGGAATAGACAGCACATACGTACACATGAGCTCAAGATTATATACTGAACCATACAATATTCTTATTATCAGAATAACATGTACTAAATCATACTGTTCATGGTTCTCTTGTAATCAGAATGACGCAATTTCCTCCACACGACATGGCTGGATGACAGCATCAACATCTCAGATTACCAGAAGACTCAATGACTGGAGGCCCCCGAGCTCCACACCTTTACAAGTAGAATACTAACTGAATGCTTGATTAAATAGATGAGTCTTAAGTCTAGATTTAAAGATTAGAACTGTGTCAGAATCTTGGATTTGAGCTGGAAGGCTATTCCATAACTGAGGGGCTTTAAAGGTGAAAGCTCTGCCTCCGGCTATAGTCTTACTAATTTTTGGAACCAATAGAAATCCTGCATTTTGGGAGCGCAGAAGGCGAGATGGGTTATAGTATGCAATGAGTTCACTCAGATATTGTGGAGCAGAACCGTTTAATGCCTTATAGGTCAGCAGAAGAGTGTTAAAATCAATTCGATATTTAACCGGAAGCCAGTGTAACGCCGAGAGTGTAGGACTAATATGATCGAATTTTCTATCCCTAGTTAGGACTCTAGCTGCAGCATTCTGTACAAGTTGGAGTTTCTTTAGGGACTGTTTAGAGCATCCAATTAGAAGACCATTACAGTAGTCCAATCTTGACGAGACAAAAGCATGGACCAGCTTCTATGCATGAGCTAATGAAAGTAAATGTCTCAGCCTGGCGATATTATGAAATGGAAAAAGGCAGCCTTAGTGACATTGCATATATGTGTATCAAATGAAAGATCCAAATCAATAGTGACACCTAAGCTTTTTGCGGTAGATGTAGGTGTAACTGAAAAGCCAGCTAGGGTAAGAGGAATATCAGACCAATTGCTTCTAGCAGCTTTTGGTCCAAGAAGCAACACCTCAGTCTTATCGGAAGAAGAAAATTAGACGCCATCCAGTTTTTTATGTCCTGGACGCAGTTCTCAATTTTGGGAGTAGTATTGACATCATCCGGATTAGAGGATATATACAACTGAGTATCATCTGCGTAGCAATGGAAGCTAATACCATTCCTACGAATGATTGTGCACAGAAGTAGCATATACAATGAGAATAATATCATGATTTTAAGGCTAACGCTGCTTCCTGCTGACGCTGCTGCAGAGTATTTTTTGCCTACCCTTTTTTTCTATCTGTTTAATTACATCTGATACATCTACAAATATTTTGTTGACTTTGTGGACATATTTACGCATAACTCCGGCTACAACAACCTCCACAAGCCATCGAAAGACATTCAAGTTCATCTTAACCGAAGCTAAGTATCTTTAGTATTTCATCATGTCTGACTCGCCTGTTGTTTCTGTGGAGTGTGGCATGTATAGCTACTCTTCTTCCATCAATAGGGATAATTTTGTTTGTAACAAGTGTAGATTAATTATTAGCATGACGGAGAAGATTTCGCTTTTAGAGGAGCACATCCGGGCTTTAGAGAGTCCTAGAGAGTCGGTAGCACCTAGCGTAACACCTAGCGTAGCAGGCCCGGTTGCCACCACCGTAGCTAGCAAGCCCCCAGCTCCGGCATTAGAGCCCTCGCAGCGGGGCGAATGGGTGACGTCTCGGCGGCATAGCCGTAGGGCTGAGCACCGATCTACTCAGATTCCCGTGTCAAACAGGTTTGCCCCACTCAGTAATACACCGACTGAGCGACCTGTTAAAAGAGCTCTGGTTATAGGAGACTCCCAGCTCTGACACGGGAATGTAGCGACCCCCTTAGAGACACCAGCGGCCATAGTTAAGTGTATCCCGGGGGCTAGAGCGCCTGACATCAGGGCTAATCTAAAGGTGCTGGCTAATCGTAAATATTCAAAGACAGTGGTACACGTCGGCACCAATGATGTGGGGTTGAGACAGCCTGAGATCACTAAGGATAACGTTAAAGAGGTGTGTGAGTTAGCGGGGACTATGTCAGATGCCGTAATATGCTCTGGTCCCATTCAAATTCGGCGTGGCGCCGAAACCTACAGCAGGTTATTGGCGCTACACCGCTGGATGTCTAAATGGTGCTCAGAAAACAACGTGGGTTATATAGATAATTGGACGCATTTTGAGGGCAGGCCTGGACTTTTGAAGCGAGACGGCATTCACCCTTCTTGGGAGGGTGCTGCTCTCATTTCCTGTAGCATATCTGCTAGGCTTACTAGTGGTGGTGTAGGACTTGTTAATGGGGATTGACAAACCAGAGCCGAGGCCAGGAAGCAGACACAAAGGCTAAACCGACTGTCTGCTAGCTGCAAAAAGATGTCACCTAGGTCACACTGGATTGAGACTGTGTCTGTTCCTCGAGTACCAAAAAATAACTCTCGCAAAGTTAGTAGACAAAATTTAATCAATGTTAAATTTGATTATGCTCCCTTGGAGAGTAGTTTAAATCTGAAACTAGGACTGCTAAATATTAGATCCTTGTCATCTAAAGCATTGCTTGTTATATGGCCCTAAACGAAGCTTCTCCCTCTGGCTATAGATATGTTCATAACCGCCGTCCAAATGGTCGAGGAGGTGGTGTCGCCACAATATATGACTCTGATATAGACATTTCTCAAAAATTCGGCTTTAAATTTAATTCTTTTGAACATCTCATCCTCACTGTTTCAAATGTATCAAATCTGACAACCAACAAAGCGTCGCAGTCGTTTATGTTAATTACTATTTACCGCCACCCTGGTTCTGACGCTGAGTTCTTGCAGGAGTTTTCAGACTTCCTGTCTCATGTAGTGCTATCAGCCGATAAGAGAATCTTTGTAACGCTGTGGTGGGTCCTACGCATAATTGTAGTCATACTTTAGACCTGGTTTTATCATTTGGTATTAACATATCCAGTTTAGCAATTTTACCTCAGAGCGAGGCCGTTTCTGACCACAGCCTCATAACGTTCGAGTTATGCTTGACTGACGGTATTCATCAGCCGCCCCGTTACCGAATGAAACGAACTATAGCACCTAGTACCATAGCCGAGCTCACTGATATTTTATCTGGTTTGACAGAAATTGATACACCTGTAGCTCCGGAAGGACTAGAGCATTTTACCGAGCACGTTGAGACTTCTCTTCGTACAGCATTAGACAAGGTTGCACCATTACGCTATAAGAGAGCCTCTGAGAGAAGAATAGCGCCATGGTATAACGAGCACACGCGTAGTCTCAAACGAGCTGCGAGGATCCTGGAGCGTAAATGGCGAAATTCAAAGTTAGAAGTGTTTAGACTATCATGGAAAAGCAGCCTTAGTGAATATAAGCATGCCCTCCATACGGCAAAATCATCATACTTATCAGCTTTAATAGAAAAACATAAAAACATTTCTGCACTCCTATTTAAAACAGTTTCCAGCCTAACAAGGAGCCATGATAAAATCAATCCACTAATCCCACTAGAGTGTAGCAGTAATAATTTTATGAAATTCTTTAATGATAAGGTTGATAAAATTAGGGGAAAAAATTGGTTGTGCTATCTCAGAGCCTGTCAACATGCCTATGCACCTTGACAGCTGTCTGGTCAGCTCTGATGCCCTGTTAGAGTCCTTCTCCCCAATTGGTCGTGAGGAGCTTATTTCATTGGTGGAATCTGCCAAGCCCTCCACATGCATACTAGATGCAGTACCAACCCATTTACTTAAAGAATTACTGCATAGCAATATAGAACCTTTGCTCACTATAATAAACTGCTCTCTGAGCATGGGCTATATTCCCAGTTCATTTAAACTTGCAGTTATCAAGCCGCTAATTAAAAAACCTGGTCTTAACCCCCAGGAAATGTCCAATCTATTAGGCCTATCTCTAATTTGTCATTCATATCCAAAATTCTAGAGAAAGTAGTTTCTTCACAACTCTCTTCCTTCCTACAGACAGAACATGTCTTAGAATTATTTCAGTCTGGATTTAGACCCACCACAGCACTGAAACTGCGCTGACTAAAGTAGTAAATGATCTCTTGATATCCTCTGATAAAGGACACATTTCTTTTCTCATACTGCTAGACCTCAGCTTTTGACACCATTGATCATAATATTCTACTTAATAGGCTGGAGACACTCATTGGTATAAGAGGTCATGCACTCTCCTGGTTCAGGTCCTACCTGACAGATCGTTACCAATTTGTACTAGTAAACAACGAATGCTCAGAGCATTCTAAGGTAAAATATGGTGTCCCACAAGGATCTGTACTGGGCCCCATATTATTTTCATTATATATGCTTCCACTGGGCACTATCATCCGTAGGCATGGTATTAGCTTCCATTGCTATGCAGATGATACTCAGTTGTATATATCTTCCAATCCAGATGATATCACCACTAATCTCAAGATTGAGAGCTGCGTCCAGGACATTAAAAACTGGATGGCGTCTAATTTTCTTCAACTAAATTCTGATAAGATTGAGGTGCTTATTCTTGTGCCTAAAGCTGCTAGAAGCAGCTGGGCTGATATTCCCCTTACCCTAGATGGGTTTTCAGTAACACCTAAGTCTAGGTGTCACTATTGATTCGGATCATTCATTTGACACACATATATGCAATGTCACTAAGGCTGCCTTTTTCCATTTATGTAATATCGCCAAGCTGAGACACTTACTTTCATTAGCTGATGCAGAGAAGCTGGTCCATGCTTTTGTCTCGTCAAGATTGGACTACTGTAATGGTCTTCTAATTGGATGCTCTAAACAGTCCATAAAGAAGCTACAACTTGTACAAAATGCTGCAGCAAGAGTCCTAACTAAGGCTAGAAAATTCGATCATATTAGTACCACTCTCGCGGCGTTACATTTGCTTCCGATTAAACATCGAATTGAATTTAAAATTCTTCTCTTAACCTATAAGGTGTTAAATGGTCTTGCCCCACAATATCTGAGTGAACTCATTTCTTACTACAACCCATCTTGCCCTTTACGCTCCCAAAATGCTGGATTTCTCTTAGTACCAAAAATTTGTAAGACTACAGCCGGAGGCAGAGCTTTCTCTTTTAAAGCCCCTCAATTATGGAATAGCCTTCCAGCTCCAATCCGAGATTCTGACACAGTTCCAATCTTTAAATCTAGACTTAAGACTCACCTATATAATCAAGCCTTCAGTTAAATATTCCCCTAGTAAGGTGCGGGGCTCAGGGGCCCCCAGATTTTTGGTAAAAAGACGAGATTTCTGGTAATCTGAGATGTTGATGCTGTCATCCAGCTGTGTCATGGCATCACTCTAGTTGTGACTGACTTGACTGGAAAGTAATGTCTCAGTGAGCCCTCATGACTGTGGTCACCTCTGGACCCCTCCCTTTAGTTATGATTGCCCAAGTGCCCTCACTTTCATCCCACAGTGACCCCTCCTTAAACTCCTCTTCCTCCTCACCTTCGTCCCCCACTTACCCCCCTTAAACTCCTCGTCTTCCTCCTTCTTCCTCCTCCCACATTCCACAATGTATATAAGGTTCTCCCAAATAGACTACAGGAGAACTGGTCGTGATCCACCTTATGTTACATGCTCTGTGTGTCAATAAACTTGTCAACACTGAAGCCGTCCAGTCTCCTGACTCCTGAATCTGATTCCTGAAGGCCGAATTTCTAACAACTTGGTGCCGTGACCCGGATGGCATACTGAAACCTACTTGGTGAGTAAACGCCATTTCGAACTAAAGAGAAATTCTGGTTTATAAGACAGAGGAGTCAGTAAAGCTTAGCCTCTTTGGAAAGGATTTGTACCCATTGTTACTGAAGCTGTAACTATTACCACCTGCTTCCAAAAGAAGTTTACTGTTTGTCACTGTTAAAACTTAGTGTTTGTGGCTGTTATCCTCTCTGTTTCTGAGAAGTTTGTTTTTGTCACTGATAAAACCTAGCGTTTGTGGCTGTTATCCTCTCTGTTTCTGAGAGAAGTTTGTTTTTGCCGCTGATAAAACCCAGTGTTTGTGGCTGTTAACCTCTGTTTCTGAGAGAAGTTGGTCTTTGCCGCTGATAAAACCTAGTGTTTGTGGCTGTTATCCTCTCTGTTTCTGAGAGAAGTTTGTCTTTGTCACTGATAAAACCTAGCGTTTGTGGCTGTTATCCTCTCTGTTTCTGAGGGAAGTTTGTTTTTGCCGCTGATAAAACCCAGTGTTTGTGGCTGTTAACCTCTGTTTCTGAGAGAAGTTGGTATTTGCCGCTGATAAAACCTAGTGTTTGTGGCTGTTATCCTCTCTGTTTCTGAGAGAAGTTTGTCTTTGTCACTGATAAAACCTAGCGTTTGTGGCTGTTATCCTCTCTGTTTCTGAGGGAAGTTTGTTTTTGTCGCTGATAAAACCTAGCGTTTGTGGCTGTTTTTCTTTTGTTTGTTTGGTTGTTTGTCAGTAGTCACCTCACCATGTTCTCAACTGGCCAGACTGCTCAGACAAATGGTAATAGTTCCTGGAAACCACTTAACTATAGGAAAAGTTGCACTAGTTAAGGGTGGGACTGAAATGCCACAGTGGTCTGACTCTGAATTTGAAATAGTAATCAGCAATATAGTCAAAAAACATGTTAATGAGCAAAAAATGTCTGAGTACTTTTCTTGCAAAGGTTTTCCTATTGAGAATGAATGGTCTGTTACCGATTGCAAGACAGCTTTGGGCTATGGTATCAAACATGACTCAGTGAAGGAATGTCTTTTTGTTCTAAAACAATACTGGGGGTATAAACTTAAGTACCTTGAGGAAAAGCTAGATGAAGCTGAGGGGAAAATCCTAGAACTAGCTAGCGAGTGTAAAAAGCATAAAACATCTGCACTAAATGCCCAAAGAACATGTAAAAAGCTCCAACAATCACTGACCAAGGTTGAACAGTTACATGCTAATTGCAAACCTAAGCACCAGTGTCGACCTCCAGCTGTTGCTCCTACTCCAAGTCTGCCATACTACACAGAGGATGAAAATCCTCCGATGTTGGCTAGGTTGTATCCGGACTTAGATACGTTCCACTCAGATGGAGCAGAATCCTCTCTCTCTGATGAGGATTCTGAACCTCCTAGCAATACTGTACTTCAGATGAGACCAATTACAATCAGGTCTGCTGAGGTCCTCAATAAGAGTGGTGAAGTCAAGGAGACAAGGGTCCAGATTGGCCACATCCCTTTGGATGCAGCTACACTGGACAGATTGTCTAAAGAGTTTAAACATCATAGGGAAATGGGTCTTGATTTCATTGACCTTATGGAAAAGAAGAGAAGCCTGTATTCACTTCATCCTAATGATGCTGTAGCAATAGCAAGCCAGGTCCTTAACATTTCTGACAGTAGGAAACTTGCTAATAAAGTATCAGATGGTTTAGGTGATAATGGTCAGAATATTAATAGAGGGTGGAAAGTTTTCACAGAATGGATTAGCCATAAATGTCGCAAGACAACTGACTGGGGGCAGATAACCAACTGTAAGCAAAGGAAGGGCGAATCAGCTATAGAGTATTGTGAGCGGTTTGAAAGAGTCTTCCTTCGTCATTGTGGCATTGATTCTTACAGTAGTGACAGTATTGATTGCACCACTGAGGGCCCACACTTTGGACAACTGGTCGACTCACTACGACCAGATCTTAGACAAGCTTTAGTGACAGCTGTTCCAAATTTGGCGTAAAGTTAAATGGAGTGAGCTTAAAAGTGAACTAGATAGATTGGACCTTGATCTAGAGCCAGGCCATGTTTCTGCCTCTATACATGTCCTACAAGACAGTGGTTCTGGTGCAATTTCCCATCACAAGTTTACTAGCCAGAAAAATGAGTGTCACTATTGTCATAAAACTGGGCATTTTGCAAGGGACTGTCGTAAGAAACGGGCAGACAGTTATAAAAGCCATGCAAGGACAAGAGACAGACATTCTGAGGGGTTTCCACAAGGGGATACAATAGAGAACTCCTTCCAGGGGATTTCACCAGACCAATTATCCATGCTAATCAAGGCAGTGCAAGGATTTACAGAGGTGTCAACGTCTCCTCCTGCCCCCTCGCAGGGCATTTCACCAGAACAATTGTCCATGCTGATCAAGGCAGTGAAAGGATGTACAGAGGTGTCAGCTTCTCCTTCTGCCCCAGCTTTAAACTAATTTGCCCTGCCACTTCTGCCCATCTGTGTGCCATTAGTAGAGTTTTTGAGAACCGTCTTTTTGTTGATGTTCAAATGAGGGAACATGATTTTTCATTTCTTGTAGATACAGGAGCTCAGGTCACTACTTTGTCTGAAACTGCCTGCTTATCTTTAGGGGTATCTCTAACAGACAAACACATCACAGCTGAGGGACTAGGTAACGCTGGAATTTCTTTAAGTCTGTCAGCCCCCATAGATATTAATCTAGGACCCAAAACAGTCTCATGGCAATTTTGGGTGGGGAAGGTTGAAAACATTCTTGGGATGGATTTTCTGAGGAAATTGAACTGTTCTTTGTCTATTACTGCTGATTCTTGTGTTTGGAACATTGCCTCTCTGAAACTGTGAGAAAAATGCTTCTTTCAGATCTCACCCCTTTGTCTCTATGGAGATTGTTCTTCGTCTGCTGTCTGTCTATATACAATCAACCCCTGATGTGACAATCATCAAATTCCCTGAGAAGTGTGGGATGGTTGCCCACCTTTGCATGCCCAACACCTCTGTCCTTTGTTTGTATATCCTTTGAAGTCTTAACCCTAAGGTGACGACTATCAACTACCCAACCCAATGTTGATTGCCCAAGTGCCCTCACCTTCATCCCACAGTGACCCCTCCTTAAACTCCTCTTCCTCCTCACCTTCGTCCCCCACTTACCCCCCTTAAACTCCTCGTCTTCCTCCTTCTTCCTCCTCCCACATTCCACAATGTATATAAGGTACTCCCAAATAGACTACAGGAGAACTGGTCGTGATCCACCTTTTGTTACATGCTCTGTGTGTCAATAAACTTGTCAACACTGAAGCCGTCCAGTCTCCTGACTCCTGAATCTGATTCCTGAAGGCCGAATTTGTAACACCGGGGAACAAGAACTTTAAGCTATAACTGTAGAACCACCTCTTGTTCATAAATACGGACTGGTGCTAACGGGCCGCCCAATGGAGGATGGGTTCCCTTTTGAGTCTTGGTCCTCCCAAGGTTTCTTCCTATTTCCCTGCCATCTTAGGGAGTTTTTCCTTGCCACTGTCCCCTTTGGCTTGCTCATTAGGGATCTGGACCCATACAATTTGTGAAGCTGCTTTGAGACAACATGTGTTGTAAAAACCGCTATATAAATAAAATTGACTTGACTTGATCTTCTGAAGTTCATAGGGGCACAGATAGACATGTATTTTGAATTTAACACAAATGAAACAACGGCATCAGAGACGTGGGAGGCTTTAAAAGCCGTTTGAAAAACGTTCAACAGATAGGAAGTTGTAATGCCGCAGAGTTAGGAGAACTAGAACTTCAGAGAACTAGATTTATGTTCAGGGGCGGGAAAAACTCCCGAAACCCCAATCGTGCCGACACATGTAACTCGGGGACAGACAGATTTATCAGGGCAACTTTATATTAACAAACAAGCTAAAAGTGACAATGAGGCACGAACGTAAAATAACCAAACTAACCGGAAATACATCTAGCGAATATAGATACCCGAAGGAACACGGAACAAAACACCGGTAAAACTAACAAAAAATGCTGACTAGGCACTAACACGGAGGACGTAATGCAAACGGAGAGCTGACCATCACTACAAGGACTCCCCTCGGATAAAGACGATACAGATGATATTCGGGAATATAATTTCGGCAGGCAATGTGTTGGCCTCACCAAAATTATACTCCCCTTACTAAAATAACCCTTGTTGAATGTAGAGACATGTGCTTCATATGGAATAGCGTACACATCCAGATAAGTCACAAAAATTAAAAAAAGAGTTAACCAGACATTTCAATCCTGTGAGTTACAGTGATTATAACTGTTTATAACTTAGTTCACTGAGCACTCTAGTTTTGTCCTAACTAGATATTTAGACATAATACTTCCGTAATACTGCGAAGTCATGTGGTCAGAGGTGAACTTCGGTATAGCTTCGGTGTTTTTTTTTTTATTTAAAATATTTAACACCCTTGAGTCAGTGTGTCTTTGGACATAGATAATGATGTGCCGTTGCTGTAATGGATGATTGAAGTCTAGCTCTTATCATTCACTTTTTATGCATGCAATGTTCCTAAATGAAAAAAATGCATAGAAACGTAAATAGCGAATATAATCTGTAGCTTCTTTTTGCGAGGGGAGTCGGATTCTGCCGGGGAGTTGGAATTCGGGACAACACCTGACTAAATGAACGAAAGTCACATCGAACACATGAGCAAACTAAACAGGGGAAAAAACGATAATAATAACAGAAAGACACATACAAAACTGCGATAACTCGGAGGCTTCAATAAACACGGAAACCAAGGAGTAGAAGCGTCAGGGAGACAGTAATATAATCGGATGAACACTTACGACACGAAACCAGAACAACAAAGAGAGCTGGTTAGTGCATAAACAGTACTAACAAAGAGCAGTGCCAGTGCCGCGCGACAGTTGCCCAGTGCCCAGTGGCTCACAGCGGTGTCTCGCGGCCTGGGAGTCCTGCCCAATGAGGGGGACCCAAGCTGTGTGTGTGTTCTGTGTTGTAGCTCCGGGTCTGCGGGGAATTGGTCCCTGCCATTGTCCCCTCCCTCCCGCCCGTCTTTGTTTTTTGTGATGCTGCTGCGTGCCGTACACTGGGCCATAGTGCGGCTTGGTGGGGGGGTCTGTCACAGTACGGCAGGCTCCCCCTGCCAGTCGCCTCCATCACAGCGGCAGTTGTCCTGTTATTGTTGCATTGTGTTCGTCTCTCAGGTGGGCGGGGACTATGATCCCCCTCACCTGACGGTCGTTTGTTTGTCTATATATGTCTTGTCTGTGTACCAGTTGACTGCTGGTTGACTGCTGGTTATTGGTTACTGCTGGAGATTCAACATATTTTTAAAGAATCACCAGAATCTTGTTTGATGCTTACATTACATTGAATACTTACATTTCCAATCATTATTCAAGTGTAGAATGCAATAAATGCAATAATTGATGCAATAAATAACCATGTAGCTTGAGAAACTTTCATGTTTGATGGTGACCTTATGAAAAACACTAATGAAACTGTAACGGGGGTTGAACAGCAGCAGGAGGCAAGGAGCTCGAATGCATATCTTTATTCTCCATATTTACAAATAAGGAAAAGAACAAAAATAAAGGTAGGTATATTCAGCTCAATGAGAAAAAGACAACAGCCAAGGCACAAGAGACGCGAGGAGCAGGTAAGGTCCAGTAGGAGCGACGAATGCGTAGAATGTGCAACACCGGATGACAGGACCTGTAGGAATATAAGGGTAAGTGATAATTGGACTCAGGTGATTAATATGCCGGTGATTGGGATCGGGAAGTGTCTTGTGTCTAGGGGCGTGTTTGTGTTGGTCATGTGACTCTGCCGGTGTTCTCCCGGCTGAGCACGCCCTCTGGTGGATGACCGGCTCCCTCACCGTGACAGAGCCCCCTCCCAAGGACCCCTCCAGCCGACGGACCCTCGGGCGGCCCGGCCGGCGAGGAGCTGGCTTACCCGGGTGCTCACGGTGAAAGGAGGCGAGTAGGGAGGGGTCCAAAATTTGGGACGCCGGAATCCATGACCTCTCCTCAGGACCATACCCTTCCCAATCAACGAGGTATTGCATACCCTTGCCGCGCCGTCTGGAGTCCAGGAGCCGATGAACTCTGTAGGCCGGCCCTTCCGGAAGCAAGAGGGGAGGTACGATCTGGGAGCTAGCTGCGTCAGGGCTTTCAACTGTGGTGGAATACAGCTTCACGGTGGGAAGAGGGAGCCGAGCGATGGAGGGCGTGGCCCAGCCGGTAATATTACCTGTGTGCCAACTAATACGGGGACCTTGGGAACGTAACCAGGGAAGACCTAACGTGATCTCGTGAGTAGGCTCGGGAAAAATTAAGAAAATAACGTGTTCTGTGTGACCTTGAACAGTGAGCTTCACCGGGGGAGTGTAGTAACGAATAACGCCCCCGCGCCCACAGGCCTGCCATCCAGTGCTTGCATTTTGCGTGGCTCCTCCAGCTCGCGAAGCGGATCCGCATCCTCTTGGCCAGTTCTGAACTCATCATGTTTCCCGCTGCTCCCGAGTCCACTAGGGCAGAGACCCCCCAAAGACACGCGCTGGTAAGTTAATTGCACTGGGATCTCTAGCAATTTGTTCACCAAGGAGCTACTCACCCGAACTCTGCGGCCACCCGTTTGGGTGGACTCCTGGGAGGTCTCGTTATCCCGAGCTGCATCGGCTCCGCTGGTTCGATCATTGGCTGTCTCTCCGGGGTAACCGTGTTACGTATGGAGCTTCCTCCTTCCTTTCTCTCCTTCAAGAGTCTGTCATACGTGATCGCTAGACGCACTACTTCGTTCAGAGTACGGGTGTCCTGACGACAGGTAAGTTCTGCCCGTAACTCAGGTCTTAAACTCGCTAGAAAAACATCCACCAAAGCCGCGTCATTCCATCCAGTACTGGCGGCCACCGTGCGAAATTCCAGCGAACTCGAAGCGGGCCGCGAACCCTGTCTCAAATCCAGGAGGCTTTGTCCGCTTGCTCTTCCACGTCGAGGGTGGTTAAAAAACCTCCTTAAACTCCTCGATGAATGAGTCATAATTTTGCAGCAAAACGGAGGATCCCGAGATTAAAGCTGCCCCCAGGTTAGAGCTCTCCCCGTCCAGCGGGGAAATAATATACGAGACCTTGGCTCGTTCGCTAACACCTTGTCTCTCCGAAAAATAAATTTGGCACTGAACCAAGAAGCCCTCGCATCTCTCAGGGTCCCCATCGTATGGCTCGGGGGGTGAGAGGGGCAATCCTGGGTGCTCCACTGGAGTACTTATTTGTGCCTGGTGGGAGAGAACCTGCACACAACCGGTTAAGGCCTGCATCAGCGATTTTAGTTCGCCTATTTCTTGTTGCTGTTGTCCCAGCAGCCTACCTTGCGCCGATAGTACCTCTAGGGGAGAGGGACTCTCCTCTCCTGCTGGTCCAGGTTGCACATTCTGTAACGGGGTTGAACAGCAGCAGGAGGCAAGGAGCTCGAATGCATATCTTTATTCTCCATATTTACAAATAAGGAAAAGAACAAAAATAAAGGTAGGTATATTCAGCTCAATGAGAAAAAGACAACAGCCAAGGCAAAGAGACGCGAGGAGCAGGTAAGGTCCAGTAGGAGCGACGAATGCGTAGAATGTGCAACACCGGATGACAGGACCTGTAGGAATATAAGGGTAAGTGATAATTGGACTCAGGTGATTAATATGCCGGTGATTGGGATCGGGGAAGTGTCTTGTGTCTAGGGGCGTGTTTGTGTTGGTCATGTGACTCTGCCGGTGTTCTCCCGGCTGAGCACGCGCCCTCTGGTGGATGACCGGCTCCCTCACCGTGACAGAAACTTGATTTATAGATTACATCGGACATAATAGCATCAGAGATGTCAAGACCAAATACAGGAAATAGTTGTGATTAATAAAAGAATGTAATTTGTAATGTAACTTTGGTTGATTTTTCCTTACTTCAGGGATCATGACATCAAACACTAAATCCAGGTCCTGAAACTCATTTCCCATATTCAAAGCAGCCCTGATCATTTCAGTCAGTTCGATGGCCTAATGGTGCATATACAAGGAATCTTGCAGAGTAATTATTTTGCATGTATATTTGCATGTGTGACACACAAAAGTGGATAAGAGACTAAATGAACTCTCAAAAATGTGGTACTGACCATTGTCTGTGACTTCCAGCACCAAATAAAGATGTTTCACATGAAATAACATTACCAATTCTGTTTTCTCACATTTATTATTTGGCCATATCTTTGACAAGATTCACATGAAATGTATAGACATGCATGCATGTTTTGTATGCAGAAATGCAGCGAACATATGAAATCAGAAAACGTTCAGTATCTCCTCGGCCAGCAGTAGACTAGATTTTATTAGGATACACAGAATGTGCTTTTCCATCCCTGTGCTCACCTTGAACAACACCAGAAGATGGAGATGCCAGAGGAGAAACCGCAACTCCAGTAACCTCATCTACCCACCTTGTTCATCTGTACCAAAGGTGAAGGTAGCAGGGGACTCTGGAATTGCCACTCTGCAGTTCAGAAGGCAGACTTCATCTCAGCCTTTGCATCTGCTAAGTCACTCGACTTCCTGGCTCTGACAGAGACATGGATCACTCCAGAGAACTCTGCAACTCCAGCTGCTCTCTCTACCTCCTTTGCCTTCTCCCATTCTCCACGGCAGAACGGCAGGGGTGGTGGCACAGGTTTGCTTCTCTCTCGCTCATGGCGCTTCTCTGTACTCTCATTTTCTTATCTTAACATTTCTTCCTTTGAATTCCATGCTATCACGGTGTCTTTCCCCACTAAACTTCACATCATTGTTCTCTATCGCCCTCCAGGTCCACTGGGAAACTTCATAGATGAGTTGGACATTCTTCTGAGTGCTCTCCCCTTAGAGACATTGCTTGTTCTTCTAGGGGACTTCAACCTTCCAACAGAGAGACTACATTTGTCCTGTCTTCTTCCACTGCTGTCATCATTCGATCTTGCTTTCAACCAGTCAACTCCAACACACAGAGCAGGAAACACACTGGACCTGATCTTCAGTAGACCTGCCCCAGTGTTGGATCTGACAGTAACTCCTCTTGACTTTTCTGATCATCATTTCTTGTCCTTTTCACTCTCCCTTCCTGCTTCTTCTGCACACACCTCCACGTCAGCTTCTTCTACCACCTACCACAACTTTCGCTCAGTCTCCTCCTCTTGTCTGGTCTCTACTATTGTCTTCTCTCTTCCACATCCTGAATCATTTTCTTCCCTCCCTCTGGAAACTGCCACAAACACATTCCTTTCATCCATCTCCTCTTCTGTCGACCATCTCTGTCCTCTCTCTTCCAGGGCAAGATCCTCTCTGTCAACTCCTTGGCTGACAGATGTTCTCGAGACAACATAAGAGTACTGAGACTGGCGGAAAGAAAGTGGAGAAAATCTCAAGATGATTCAGATCTCCACTCCTACTAGTCTCTTCTCTCAAGGTTCTCAACAGAAATAACAGCGGCGAAATCTTCCTTCTTCAAGGAGAAGCTGGAAGCATCAGCCTCTGATCCACGCAAGCTCTTCAACATTTTCTCCTCTCTTTTAAACCCTCCCACTCCCCCACCGCCCTCTACTCTCTCCCCTGAGGATTTTGTCACCTTCTTTGAGGAGAAGGTTGATAAGATTCGCAGATCCTTTTTTCTCTACCAATATCCTTCCTACTGAACACCACCCTCCACCTCATTCCCTGTCTTGCTTTTCTCCTCTTTCCACAGATGACATCATACAGTTGGTCTCATCCAACAATCCTACTACCTGTCCACTGGACCCGATTCCATCCACGCTATTTCAGACAATAGCACCTGACCTTCTACCTTTCATCACTCATGTCATCAACAGCTCCTTGTCAACAGGCCATGTACCAGCTATCTTCAAGACTGCAAGAGATATCCCCATCTTGAAGAAGCCTACTCTGGACTGTTCTGACATCAGCAATTACAGACCAGTATCTCTTCTTTCTTTCCTATCTAAGGTCTTGGAGCGTTCTGTTTATAACCAACTGTCTCTATTTCTTTCTCTGAACAACCTACAGGACCCGAACCAGTCTGGCTTCAAACCGGCGCACTCTACTGAAACTGCTCTCATCGCAGTTACAGAGAAGCTGCATGCTGCTAGATCTGCCAAACTGTCTTCGGTCCTAATTCTGCTTGACCTCTCTGCAGCCTTCGACACCGTTGACCACCAGATCCTCCTGTCTGTCCTCAGAAGACTTGGAATCACTGGCACTGTCTGGCAGTGGTTTAAGTCTTATCTAGATGGGAGATCTTACCAAGTATCTTGGCAGGGGGCCACATCTGCTCCTTCCAGGCTCATCCACGGGTGTCCCACAAGGCTCAGTGCTCGGTCCTCTGCTCTTCTCTCTTTACACTCGTTCTCTTGGTGATGTAATATCCTCCCATGGATTTTCCTATCACTGTTATGCTGATGACACTCAACTTGTCCTTTCCTTTCCATCTTCTGACACACAGGTTTCATCTCGGATCTCGGCTTGTCTTGCTGATATCTCATCTTGGATGTCGGCTCATCACTTGAAGCTGAACCCCAGCAAGACTGAATTACTGTTCATCCCTGGAACTTCAAGTCCTCGCCAGGATCTTTCCATCTCTTTTGAGAACTCGCTGGTCACCACATCTGCTGAAGCTCGAAGCCTTGGTGTAGTTGAGGATGACCAGTTATCGTTCTCAACCCATGTTGCAAACCTGACTCGGTCATGCAGATTTCTCCTTTACAACATTCGGAGAATTCGACCTTTTCTGTCTAGCGAGGCTACTCAAGTGCTTGTTCAGTCTCTTGTCATTTCAAGACTTGACTACTGCAACTCACTCCTGGCTGGTCTTCCTATGCGTACCATCAGGCCCTTGCAACTGATCCAGAACTCGGCGGCTCGACTTGTCTTCAATGTTCCTAAGTTCAGCCATGTTACTCCTCTGCTGCGCTCTCTTCTACTTGGCCGGGGAACAAGAACTTTAAGCTATAACTGTAGAACCACCTCTTGTTCACAAATACGGACTGGTGCTAACGGGCCGCCCAATGGAGGATGGGTTCCCTTTTGAGTCTTGGTCCTCCCAAGGTTTCTTCCTATTCCCCGCCATCTTAGGGAGTTTTTCCTTGCCACTGTCGCCTTTGGCTTGCTCATTAGGGATCTGGACCCATACAATTTGTAAAGCTGCTTTGAGACAACATGTGTTGTAAAAAGCGCTATATAAATAAAATTGACTTGACTTGACTCTTCACTGGCTTCCTGTAGCTGCCCGCATCAGATATAAAACCCTGATGCTGGCCTACAAGGCTAAGAATGGACCAGCAACTCCATACATGGTGGCAATGGTCAAATCCCGATCTGTACCCAGAGCTCTTCGAGCTTCAAGCACAGCTCGGCTTGACCCACCATCTCTCAGAACACGCGGAAAACATGCATCCAGACTTTTTTCAGTTCTGGCACCTCAGTGGTGGAACGAACTTCCCTGAGTGTCCAAATGGCAGAGTCTCTTGCTGTTTTTAAGCGAAGACTGAAGACACATCTGTTTCAAGAGCACTTAAATTAAATTTTACTACACTAGCATTTATTAAATATTTGTGACTGTAATGACTTTTATTGCTTTTTATCTTTTAAGTAGGGTTTTTCAGTATATATTTGAGTATATCTAGGCGTCCATACTGACTGTATCTAATAATATCTTTGCTTAAAGTTTCTTCCTGATTTTAGCCTAAACTAACTAGCTAGAGATTTTGTTCTGAGTAAAACAATGAAGCACTTTTTGTAAGTCGCTCTGGATAAGGGCGTCTGCTAAATGCCGTAAATGTAAATGTAAATGTTAAGGGTGCTCTTAACTAATTACGTGTATGTAAACATACTTACATTCTCTTCACTGAAATGGCAGAACTTAGGCTTTAAAAGCTGCTTGAGTCGCAATGATGTTGCAGTGCGTTTCCAAAGATACATCCGACTTGACTTTAGCTCATCTGAATGCTCGATGGACTTTTTGCTGAGAGGTTGTATGCAGAGTATTAGACATACAAAACAGTTTTGATGGTGTGTATTTTCCATATTTGCTTAGTGAGCTAGACTTGCCTTTATTT